>JAVIWB010005369.1:0-742639 GCA_031893035.1 Dermolepida albohirtum
CCTTTCATTTAATTACTATCGAATTTATTCCATTTGGCTGATACACACTGTATAAATATTCAAAACTTTCCTTTATATACATAATTATTTATAATTACATAAAATAGAATAATACCTGTTAAGCTATGTATGTATATCTTCAGCTTGAGTCTTGAAACATTAATAATGTTCTCCATTGAGCGAAAATACAAAGGAGAAAGGACTTGTCTAGACAAGAATGATGGCGTGGTTTGTTAAATATAATTAGATGAAAAAAAAATAGGCGGAACAATACATTTAATCATTTCGAATAGAAAAAATCCATTGTAAGAATACCTAAGCGTTATTTTGTACTTGAGAATATAGAATAAGTGGCCTTTCCAGATGTTAACTATCATATAGGATTTTCAGTAAAATAAATTTGTTAATAGTTGAAATAAAATAAAGGATATGTAATAACTCATCGTTCGTATATATTTTTTACAATTGATTCACTTGTCGCGGGAAATTAATTTTAATTTCGTTATGCTAAGTTTTTTTTTTATCAATGAAACAACAAATACGATACTGAAACTAAGTCGTCATTGAAAAATATTCAAAAGAGGGACAAATCAATGTTGATTCACTTAAAGAAAAATTTTCGATCATGAGGAAATAGTGTAATTGTCAACAGTTCTTTAACATTGTAACAGTTTTTCTTTGGCACTTTTTGTCTCAACCCACAGATTGTAAGTCTTTGTGGAGACCCGTACAATTTAAAACGCTTACTATACAAAGCTTGTTTTATATAAAAACGTACGGAAATATTACTCAAGTTGTTGAACTGCAGATTTTGTCCGTTTGGGATGTAACGAACCTGTTCGTCCGCTACCTTCTTAGCAAGTAAACACAACGTTTTAGTGCTAAGGGTAGTTAGATTCTTGGAATTGATATAGATACAAGTAAAAAACGTGACGGCATAATTTTAGGGAAGAAATATTAAAATCTACATAAATGAAAGATGTAATATATGTACATACATATATGCATATAATAAAACACTAAGATTTAAGGGATAAATAACACGAAGATATTAACACATTAATTACTGCTAGGGAAAACCCAACATAATAATAAATGCAAAAATAATCACCGTTTGGAAAATGTTTACAACAATACCTATATCCACAAAATTCCCTTAAATTTTAAGTTTCTAGAACATACAGGCGTTTCATTGAAATTTAAACATTATACAATAATTTCTTTAATAGTTTCCTAGACAAACCTACCAAAAATAAGACTCACAGGAAAATTAGATACATGCAGCATACACCACTGCGACCTTTCTAAAGCTATTACGGTTTTCATATCTCGTTATATCACGTAGAGTACATTCTCTAGCTTTAATCTTTTAATTAATCTTTCGAATGTTATTTTTCTGCATAAATTTCCCTTCAGATTACTCTATTTAATGAGGCCTCTTTCTTGATAAGCCCTCACATTAGTATAGCACGTGAATCCCTGTTTTCCCTTCTAACTGGTTGAACCTGCAGCATTGGATTGTGAACAATTTTCGTGCGAAACCCTGAAAAGGAAAAACTGTTGCGTTATAAAATCATACCGACCATAAAGCAGAGGCGCTGGAATATTTGTTTGGGGTTGTTTTTCGTATTAATGAAAATAGAGGGTATTATGAGAATGAAGCGATATTGAAACATCCTTGAGGAATATGTAATTCCTGCGCCAACAAGATTAATTAGGTGCAAATTTTATTTTCAAGAAGAATAATGGTTGAAACTACAGGGCAGATTTATGCAGAAATTACTTAGAGCATCTTAATAATGTTAACAATAATGCCGTGGCCTCCATAAAGGATTTAAATTCATTTGTGATAGGATTTAGATAAGTGAGTAAGAAGAGAAGCTTGTACCCCCGAAGAGCAGCCTTGGCCCATCTTACAGAGAAAAATGAAAAACATTAAGAATAGAAGAAAAGAAAATGTGTGATATATTTCTGCATTACTTTCTCTATTTTTATGTGTTGTATAAAGTTTTGAAGTTTTTATGTTTTTATATTTGAACTGTTTTAAATCCTTTTTGCAAAATACTGCATCTTTCATAAGCAGAAATATATATATTACATATTATCAGTTGGGGTATCTAGAAAGATTCGAACAAGAAAGGTAAAATAAGTAGCATGGAAAAAAACCAGAAGGACGAAAACTAGAGAAAGATAGCAAATGATAAAAACAAACGGAAAGTATCGTACAAGTCAAGACCTAAATGGCCTATTTTCAGTTGCTATATATATATATATATGTTATATATATATATATATATATTTAATGTATTCTCAATATTGGCATGAAGAAAAATGCGAAAATTATTAAATTTGTTTTTGTTTCTCACAGGCGCCGTATGAATCGAAGCGTTGTCATGAAGAAGTAACACAATGGCGCTCAGTTTACCCCGTCTTTTTTCCTTTATTTGCTTCCCTTAAATTACGCAAAGTAGTTGCATAATTTACTACGTTAATGGTTACAGCTTTTTCATATACTCGATCAGAAAAATTCCTTTTGCAACTTATGGTCTCCGTAATCGGTCTATCGAAAACACAATTCGCTATATAGCGATGGTGGTTGAGAAAGTATGCGATGACCGTGAAGAATCGAGTCAACGTAGATCTCAACAGCTTGGCTTATCGTATGCCACAAGTTGGCGTATTTTACTTAAGGATCTTGGTTTAAAAGCATACCAAATTCAACTCATTCAAGAATGGAAAGCGGCTGACCTTTCGAATCGTCACCATTTCAGTGTTTGGGCTTTTGAAAGCTTGAAGCTGTTTTTAACTAAAATTTTGTTCAACGGTGAGGCCCACTTCTGGCTTAATGTCTACATTAATAAACACAATTGGCGTATTTGGAGTGAAGAACAACCCGACGAAATTCAAGAGCTGCCATTATATTCTAGCAAAACCACGACTTAGTATGGTTTATAGACAAGTGGAATCATCGGTCCATATTCGAAAACGAAGACGGCAGCAACGTCATTCTGAATGACGCCTGTTATCGCGCTATAATAACGGACTATTTGCTGCCTGAAATTGAAGTCCCTGATCTGGACAATATTTGGTTCTAACAAGATGGTGCTACTTAACCACACATCTCATGAAAGTATGGCTTTATATCGAGAAGAATTTGGTGAACATTTAATTTCACGTGATGGGCCTGTGCAATGGCCTCCTAAATCATGTGATATCACAACGTCAGACTTTTTTTTGGGGGTAGGTAAAGTCCAAAGTCTGCATGGATAAGCCAGCTACGATTGAGCATTTGGAAGCGAATATTATTAGCGTTATTCGCCAAATAGCACTTGAAATCCTCGAACGCGTCATCGAAAATTCGAGCCTCAGAATAAACCAGGTTAGGCGCAGTTGCGACCATCGTTTGAAGGAAATAGTTTAAAATAAATGTTAAGAATGACTCTTTTGCGTGATAATAAAGAATACCCGATAAAATTGAAGTTTTTATTTTTTTATTTTTGAAAAAAGTACCTCCAAATGAATCACCCGTTAGAAATTGAAATAAAAGGATTTATTCGATCATCTACTAAGAGTGTATTGTTTCTTTCAATTATTTAATTTATATTAACAAATTCATTAATCAAATCTAAATATTACAACCTTTTCTGTGTTATTATAAACAATTTTATATTTTTAGCACGTTTCATTCGAAAAAAGAAACCGACAAGCCACTATTAAATCGAGAAGCACGCAAAAAAGAATCCCAAACATGTACTAACTATATGAAATATTGGCTATTTTTGTCTATAATACAAATTACGTAAGATAATATACCGGACAAATACAGTTACGTCTCTATACAAATACTTATATTCACTCCTAAAATAGAAAAAATGGGAATACTCTGTAGTATAAATTTAAATCATTATCACTAAAAAATCACGTAAAAAGAATGTCATGTAAAAACTTCTTTTAGATAAAAAAGCATTGTACAAAAATGAATTACATCAATAGGCCTAATTTATGACAAACATCCATTTATTGGAGTATTTTGAATGTTATCTTTTTGTTTAGTATATTTTGACATTTTTTTATTTCAAGCCTTTATATTGCTGATTTCACGCATAAGAAACGATTAGAATTTCTTTTATGATTCAACAATCTTAAAATCTTACATCAACTTAACCTTGTAAAGATCAGTTTAACTAGATCCTGCTGTAATTATATGGTCACAAAACATTGTTATAACGTTCATACGTGAAGAAAATACGTGATTTTTAGAATTTTTAATTACAGTAATAAACTGTAATAATAGATGTTCGATATACAGAAATACATAGCTCCATAATTATTTACTATTTTTATTCGTGTTTAAATATACAAAAATATAACAATAATTGCAATCTGCGGCATTGGTTTTTCTTCATCCGTAACAATTTTTGTGCATTATTCAGGAATTTGTAACGAAATAATATCTATAGCCTTCAATAGCCTTTGTATAAAATGAATGTTCTTAACTGTACATTATTCTGGTCTCAGAAATATTGAAAATAATTTCCTAAATACCTTTAAGTTTCTTGCAAATTTAAAAAGTTAATATTCTTTCAGAATTATACTATGTAAAGGTATATATTTTTAAACCAGGTTTTGTACAAATGTTTACCATGTTGAGACTAGCAAATTATTAGATCTTCATTGAAGAATTCATACTCTTTATAGAGAAAATTTAATAACGAGTTGCCACGTTCCATGCAAACGGATACATTCTGCTACTCCTTTCAGTTATGCTTCTAATAAGATGCTCTATTGTCTCCTGTGGAAGCTGATCCCATGCAAATGGTAGGGTATCACGTAGCTGTTGTAAGTGTATCAAAAGCATACCAAATCTTCAACCTATTATTCTAGATATGTTTTATGGACGATAGGTCTGGCGACCGCGTAGACTAATTGGGAATATTGATGGTCTCTCGCAGAAATTGTAAGGTAACAGCTTCAACAGGAGGATGAATATTGTATTGCTGGAGTCATTATTTAACTTTTAATTGTATGGCAAAGCGTATGGTTCTTGAACTTCGCAAATGTATCTTTGAGCACTTAAATTGTCTCGAAGGAATACTCGAACAGCAAGAATTAGCATAGCAAGAACTCGTTTTTTCTATGCTAATTCCATCCCAAATCATACAGTTTTACGTTCTATGGAAATATTCGAAAATTACCTTTCTCCTTTTCGACGTAGGTCTATGATCATATGATCAGGACAAGATCGTAAATAGAAGCGAGACTTTTTTGAGAAAAGGTTGTTTCATTTTTCATTCTAATTTGCTCGTATATTACACCATTCTAATCTAGGTGTACAATTCAAAATATGGGATACGGAGGAATTATATGGAATGTATTGCTATTCCATGGGTTATTCCTGCCAAAAAGGCATTTCCTATAGACCTTCACGTACTATGCTAACTCCTACAGTCAAGTAATTTTAGTGCCCCATATTTTCGTTCGGTGGTTCTTCTAGGTTGCCCAGTACCTCTTCTACGATGCCGTCTACCTACGTTCTTGAGACTAATCTCTATAAAAATCTCTAATTATCAACTAAAAACTATTACAATCAAATACTCAGACCAAATTGTTTTAAAATAAAGAAAACAGAAACGATTTCTTTTGCTCTTGTGTTCGGAAAAAGGCGCTCCTTTGCTTTTTTATCATTTATTACTTTCAACACAAATATTTGAGCAAAATTTGGTTTCAAAATATATTCTGTTCCATTCGATTTTTTGTCGTGTATTATACAGTACAGGATATATATTAAACATACAGTAAAAATTCAGGAGATTACTTTTAAAATTTTTTTGTGCTCTCAGAAAGACGTTTTATTTCGAAGATAAAATATCAATACTATATAATAATAATAATTTCATTTATTGCATTCTTACAACAAAATGTGCTCATCTTGTTTCCAGAAGCACGAATAATACAGTAGATTAGAATTCAAACTTACATATACTACATAAGTTATACATTAAACAATTTTTCAAAACTATAAAGTTCTAAATCCCATAATGGTATTGTCTAGTGTAGCTTTCCTTACAAGAGTTCCTACAGTTCAAGCGGATGACTTCAATGTGGATTTCTCAAGATTCTAAGTAAAAATATTTGCTAAATATTCTATCTTACGACGCCAAATTTATTTTTTGTAACTTTCGAGATATTCCAAAACTACGAACACCTGCTTAGACATCGTCTTGTTAGATGGTTTTACAGAGTTCTCGTTCTTAGCAATGAGTGCCTTCATACAGGGTTCTCTGATTATAGGGTGCAAATTGCATTTCTGCTTTTTGGCAATCGCATTTCAAATAAGTACGGTCACACAGACGTAAGACTATTCAGTGAGAAAAGAATTTAATGACTTCAAGACCACCATTAGCGGTGAGAACTGGAGTGATGTGTATAACGAACGGTATAATATAGAAGAAAGTTTTCAATATTTTTAAATATTTTTGTTAGACACTGCTCATTTTCCAGTTAAAAAAGTTCCAATATTTTTAAATGTTTTCACTAAATACGTCAATGCTCATTTTCCAGTTAAAAAATTACTCTTAGGAAAACACAAATTAATTAAATTCCCGGAATATATACATAAACTTAAAGACCTTGTTAGTATATTACAAAATATTTCGACATACAACGATTATCGAGATACTTATATATTTTATAAAAAACCATACGATAATGAACAAAATGCGTTTAAGAGTAACAAAAACGAGGAATTACTATTTAATTCATTATATATAAGCAAAGATACGTGCAACGTAATTAATAACTATCTTGATAGGCGCAATGATAATGTATTACCGGACAAGGACGATCTAGAACAGATTGACAAAGGAATTCAATTTAATTTTTACTATTGGAACACACTACAACTCCTAAACCAGAGACAATTTAAACGTTACATCTAAAAACCCTTATACGTGTAGCTTTTCCTTGCATTCTTCCTTACGAAATGGAATTATTATCCTTAATCAAATCGCTGAAGAATTCCAAGACTTCCGGTCCTATTCCTTTATTAAAGAAACATCCTGCGTGTTGCTTACTATTACAGGTAAAGATTCTTAGTCTCCAAAAACTGCTAAAAATCATTACTACGAGGGGAGCAATTTATACTTCGGGAATAGCAAACAAAAAGAATTTTTTATTATCGAAAATAGTTTAATTGCTTTTTAAAATATTCTCCTTGAAAAACAATGCGTTTTTGCATTCGTTTAAACCAATTCGAAAAGCATTGCTGCCACTGTAAAGGCAGTATCTCCAAAATATGAGTTTTGAATGCTTCAACTGCCTCTTCCGGCGTAGAAAACTGTTTACCACGAAGTTTATTCTTCACGTGTGGGAATAAAAGGAAATCACAAAGTACTAGATCAGGGCTGTATGGCGGATGGCTCATCAATTCAATGTTTTGCCCGGTCAAATATTCAATTGTTTGACCCGACCTATGAGAGCTCGCATTGTCATGGTGAAGATTGATTTGTAGTTTTCGGTTTGTTTTTCTCATTTCTTCAAAACTTTTGGCAAATAAATAATTGCGTACTATTCGGAATGACTGTTCTACAACTCTCTAAAGGCACGGTTGCAACGTGACCGGTTTTTTCGAAAAAGCAGGCGACCATTTGTTTTGATGTGCTTTGAGCGCGAACAACTGTTGTTGGTTGTGGCTCATCTTACTCACACAGTCGACTGCTGTTTACTATCGGGCACATACCTACAGATTCAAGATTCAACATCTGTGACGACTTTATAAATGTTCTTTGAAGCAACGCCATTGTATTTTTGGTGCATTTCTTGGCACCAATCGACGCGAATCTCTTTTTGAGCGGTTGTCAGATTATGTGATACCCAACGCAAACATAGCTTCTTAACGGCTAAACGTTCATGCAAGATCTTATGCACACTGGTGGTACTAATACCTAGAGATGCCTCAATCTCATGGTATGTCACATGACGGTCTTGCATTATCAATTCAGACACTGCATTAATGTTTTCCGACACAACAACATTTGTGGGACGACCTTCACGAAATTCATCTCTCAAAGAACGCCGTCCAAGTTTGAATTCACTATACCAACGATATACTGTAGTTTTCGATGGTGCTCTATCACTATATAAAGAATTCAGCTCGTCAATGTATTCTTGTTGAGATAATCTATGCCGAAAGTTATGAAAAATAATTGCATGAAAATGTTCGCGAGTTAATTCCATCTTTTCTCTGACATAAAATTTTCAAGTTACTGTCAACAATAGAAATAGCGACCAGATAATAAAGCTGTCAAGGTAAATATATTGTCGAAAATAACAAATTTCATGATACAATCATCAGATCGGAGGCAACACTAACAGTGTTGCCAGTTTCCGAAATATAAACGGCTACCTTTGTATTAGCTAGGATGCATACAGAAAAAGTAAATAACAATCTATGAAATCCACGCTTAAATTAATGATGGTTTCAGTATCTGTACTAACCTTGTGTCACTGCAAGTAATTCGTTTTTGTAGTTGAAATGTTAAAAATATAAAAACAAATTTTATTTAGAATGCATTAATAATTTTAAAATATCCGAACTTTTATCGCCCTATATCTTCGAAGCGATGAGTCTTTCTGAAAATCATCTGAAGGCAAAAATATCTTAAAATAGGTCATGGAATAACTCCCTGAATTTTTGTCGTATGTGTGGTAAACAGATTGTATATAAACCTTCACATTGTTAAAACTGAATTACCGTACCAAGTTCATGGTACATACATAGATATGGATAAATTGCCCTTGGACGCTCTTTTACCTTGAATCTTGTACTTTTATTACAAGCACGCATAAATACGATTTGATCGGTATATACTTCACATTTTTTTTGATCAAATAAGTCTTTATTTTAGTAGTCACGGTCGCATTAACCTAATAATAACGCTAAAGACTGGTATTAACAAAAAATATGAATGTTGTATGCTTACTACAGTTTACTACATAAAATAAAACAATACTTATTTTTTTAAGGTGGATTGATACGTAAAGAAATCCTTGAATAGTACCGTAAAAATTGTGTTCACAAGAACAGTCTGAAATTATATGTAGAAAAAAAGCGTTCTAGTCGATTAGTGTTATTGAGATTTTCACGTTTTCTGGGAAAGTTTTATCAACCTTCCATAGACGGTACATTGAATTTTATATTCGAGTATAATAAGGTCATTGATACTGTTTGTTGACTGTTTATAAATATTCGAATTGTTACTTCCTATTTTTTTTTATTTTGTATACGGTAAGAGTACAGATCATTTCCTTAATTTTTTTTTCTTCCAGGGTCTGTGCGTTACACATACATATATTAGCATATGCTTCCTGTTATTTTTGTAGTAACTAATCAAATGTTTATCCTAAATTAACCTGTTTGAAGTGAGTACTACACTGAAATAAATAACGACTCATTATTTCGTTGACAACTAGTTCAGGGACATTTATAATTAGTTCGTAATTTAAATTCGCTAACTGTTATTTAAAATACATTGGAGCTCAAGTACTTATCAAATCTTTTTTTCCCAGCATTGAAAACGAAAAATCAAGTACACGTTTGTTGTTTTTTTAAGTTGTTCTTGAAGGTGTCCGTACGTTACGAACATATAAACGCTATTCTTTCTAAAATTGGTCATTTCACCTATTTACAGTGTCTTTACAATTAGTACCATTCTTTTGTTTTACGTTTTTAAATCTTTTTTAGTTATCTTCAGACACTTAGAATTTGTCGTTTATTCTTGAGCTTAGATTAAATGCTTGTGGGAGATTTCATATAAAATATCGTTTTGAAATGGTTATAATTATTGTTGTACGAAAGCCGTAAGTGCTTCAGTTCAAAATGAATCAAATCAGTCGATTCCACGCCGTTTACGGGAATTGGGAATCCCTCGAACTACATTGTAGCGAGTTTTGCGTAAAAATCTTGGCTTATACCCTTACGAGATCTAATTAACTCAAAAACTGAAACCTCATGATCATTCGCAGCGCTAACACTACTCTGATTGGGCTCTGCTAAAGCTTGAAGAAAATCCTGAATTTTATCGAAAAACCATCTGCTGTAGTGAAGTTCATTTTTGGCTTAGTGACTTTGTCAATAAGTAAAATATGCATTATTGGACAGCAACAAATCCGCATGTGCTTCAAGAGACTCCATTACAACCACAATAAGTGAACGTGTGGTGTGAATTTTATGCGGGAGGTGTAAACAGACAATATTTTTTCGTCGACGAAAATGATCGCCATATTACGGTCAATGGAGTTCGCTATCGTGCCATATTGGAAGATTCTTTTTGGCCAAAATTGGATAGACTTGATATCAGTGATATCTGGTTCCAACAAGATGGTGCCGTGTGCTACACAGCTGGTGAAACAATTAGTCTATTGAACAAGAAGTTCGGTAATCTCGAGAAATGGTCCGGTCGAGTGGCCATTTCGCGCATGTGATTTAACGCCGTTGGATTTCTTCTTATGGGGTTACGTTAAGTCATTGGTTTATACCAAAGAGCCAATAACGGGATCTCAGGGACAATATCGAAAGTGAAATTGCCAACGTTTCGGCCGATATGTGTGAAAAAGTGGTGGAAAATTGGTGCCAAAGAAACGATCGTTGCAAACGTACTCGCGGTGGTTATATGAACGAGATCAAATTCCATAGTTAAATGTAACATGTGTACTGCACCTGGCAGCAGTTTCAGCCCAATATCTCAATTATTCTGTTTTATTTAAATACAAAATTGTTATGTCCTTACTGAAAAATCTAATAGTTAACCTGTAGCCAATCCGCAGAGCGTATGGTCAGCGGAATAGCTTTGAAGGTGATGCTGTGTGTTTGGTAGTATTACGAAGGTTATATTCACTTTGAATTGGTACTAGAAAGTAGGGCGTTAAACTCTGAACTATATTGTAAGCAATTGGTTCGAATGCACGCAGTTTTAAGAAAAAAATATCCCGCATTAGTCAATAGAAATCGCCTACTATTTCGTCAAAATAATGGTAGGTCGCATATCGTCCAAAGAACTCTTCATAAAGTAAAAGAATTAGATAAGATGGAATTGCTACCATATTTTTCCTACAGCTCGAATTAGCACCATCATCAATTACCACCATTTTAAATCAATGGTACGCTTATATAAGCATCAAAAATACACAATATTCTGGGGCTCCTAAATTTGCAGTAGCCTTAGAAAACATTCACGAAATTCAAGATTTTGTTTTGGCCGACAGGCTAGAGAGAACATATCATTTGTCTTAGTATATTTCATTTGGCATAATGAAGTGCAAATGACAAAACTTTGCGCAACGTCTGGCGAATATTTGCAATACTCAAGAAGAATCCAGCAGATTTCTTATAGCGTTTTGTAGTAATAGGCGAAGCTCGGATTCATTACTATACGCCGGAAACTAACTAACTGTCCAAACAGTGATTTGCTTGACAAAAACCGGCTCAGAAAATATCGCAATGAATTCTATCGGTTAGAAAGATGATAACACAATAAGTCCCGAGACTAACCCATAGATGGCGCTCGTAGTAAACCAGTAAGCACGTCTTTCTAGAGTACTAACCTTTGCTTGAAACGTGTCAAAATTTTAAGTCGATCAGACCAGAAACAGCTGAGTTATCGAGGTTGGAGTAAAGTCGTTTTGTAGTTTGTTTAAACAATGGAAAAAACCGAGTTTCGTGTTCTGATA
This sequence comes from Dermolepida albohirtum, assembly GCA_031893035.1. Classification (NCBI taxonomy): domain Eukaryota; kingdom Metazoa; phylum Arthropoda; class Insecta; order Coleoptera; family Scarabaeidae; genus Dermolepida; species Dermolepida albohirtum. Next base: position 11,728 of record JAVIWB010005369.1, read on the forward strand.
AAACATTGTTTTTTAATGGGTAAAAACACCACGCAAGGAAAACAATGGATTGAAAAATGTTACCCGGACTCTTGTCCATCAAAAGCAACGATTTGTCGGTGGTTTGCCGAGTTTAAACGTGGTCGTACCGACACAAATGACGCGGAACGCTCGGGTAGACCTGTGGAAGCCGTTACACCGGAAAATGTGAGTGAAGTGACAAAAATTATAATGAAAGATCGTAAAGTGAAGCTCCGTGAGATTGCTGAGATGACACAGATATCATATGGAAGTGTATTTACTATCCTTCATGAAAAATTGAGCATGAAAAAGGTTTTTTCCAAGTGGGTGCCGCGATTGCTTTCGATGGAACAAAAACAGCAACGAGTCGATGATTCAGAAAGCTGTTTATCGCTATTTACTCGCAACAAAAAAGATTTCTTGCGTCGTTACGCGACCATGGACGAAACATGGATACATCACTACACTCCAGAGTCGAAGCGGCAGTCATCTGAGTGGCGCACAGCTGGCGAAAGCCGTCCGAAACGTCCGAAAACGCAGCAGTCAGCTGGCAAAGTCCTGGCGTCAGTTTTTTGGGATACACATGGCGTGATTTTCATTGACTACCTCGAAAAAGGTAAATCGATCAACAGTGATTATTATATTGACTTACTGGTGCGTTTGAAGGAGGAAATCGCAAAAAAACCACCGCACATGCAGAGAAAAAAAATCCTTTTTCACCAAGACAATGCACCCTGCCACAAGTCGATGAAAACAATGGCAAAATTGAACGAATTGGGTTTTGATCTGCTTCCCCACCCGCCATATTCGCCAGATTTAGCCCCCAGTGACTACTGGCTCTTTGCTGATCTTAAAAAAATGCTCCAGGGAAAAAGATTTGGCTCAAATGAGGAGGTCATCGCTGAAACTGAAGCTTATTTTGAAGCGAAAGATAAATTTTTTTATAAACATGGTATTGAAAAATTGGAAAAGCGTTGGAACCATTGTATCACCCTAAAAGGTGATTATGTTGATGAATAAAAAAAAATTTTGCAAAAAAAATGTTGTTTTCATTGTTAGTCTCGGGACTTATTGATCCATGTGTTAGCAACGGTCGTTTGGGATTGATTGAGTAATGAAAACTCATCAATATCGTATGCTATACATCCCTTTTTGAAGAGACATAATGCAGCCATCTCAGAGAAATGTACTGGCATTGCCGAAAAAAGATGCTTCACTACGACGATGCTCCGGTCCATTCAACAAAGGTTGACCGAAATTCGCGATGAACTCCTTCTACATCTTATTCGCCCATTTTCCACCTCAGACTTTTTTCTATTTCCAAAATTTAGAACTTTCTTAGCCAGGCAAAAGTTTGAGTCCAATGACTATTTTGAGGACCTCGAAGAAAGCCACTTCATGGAAAAAATCGGGAATCTAGAGAAACATTGGACCGAGTGCATTGAACGGATTTTATATCGGAAAGTAAAGTAATACAGAACTCAGAATGTTATCTTTTACATTAAATTAAGTTATTTATTTAACTAGCCTCATAGTACCGTACAATGTTCTTCTGCCAAATTGAATAAATGATTTTAACTTAACAAATGTAAACGAAAATAAATTTAAAATATACATTTCGAATAATTATGTTTAAAATACGGTTTTTTTTATTATACCTATCAACAAAGTCTAACTATGTGAGGAATTATTTGACAGATTAACTCAAATGATATTTCATCTAAAGATGTGCTACATCTTATCTATATTTTTAAATATACTGTATCACAAAATAGATAAATAATACAATGAAATTTTCCGAAGTTGTTTTCATATGAAATCAATTCTTCTTATACAGTGAAGTAGCCAAAAATGAACTTCACATTTTATTCAATATTTAAAGGCGACACGTGCAAGTTATGCATATGTAAATGTTAATATATACGTGTTACATATAGTTCATACATAATTAAAAAATATTTTTGCATATTGTAGTTTTTAGTTTCATCAATATACATGTATGTGTAACATACGTATGCTTATGATACTCAAAAAAATTATATCATTTTAAATATTACTTTACTTTTTTTGTTACTTTGTTGTTATAATAACGTAATCAAATCATCGAAAACGTTGGGCATATAAATTATAAACGTACGACTTTAGTCAACTGAAATTTCATATCAAATCTAGTTGGTGAAAAATGTAATGACGAAGTGTCGTACGTGAAGATGATCAACTAAACATTAAATAATCACTAACAATGTTATAGAATAATTTATACATGTAGTAAATAGTATACTTAGAATACTGCCATTGAAGATATGCAGGTAAAAGATTTTCTGATACAACATGTTTATTTTCTTTGCACCATTCTTCAAATTTCATAAGCTGCTTTTCATATGTCGGCAGTTATACCAGTGACGCGGTTCCAGCCCGAAATTATTACTATCTGTAATTTTATCAACCAACAGCCATATTTTTTATTTTCTAACTCCGTCTGTGGAAGGTTCTTAATTTTGTCTTTCATTCACGGCAAATTATACTCTAATTGTTTTCTAGTTGATAGCTTCTAATGTGGAATATATCTTCTCCAAAGGCGATCAAAGTTCTCATTGTGTATCACATGTTGAGGAATGTTGCATGTGGTTAATATAATAATAAAATGAAATACAAATTTACAATATGGTATTACATATTTTGCATTCAACACGTGGCGTTTGCTCGTAATGTATATTCACAATCCACAATGTCATACTGATATTGCTACTAATGTTGCAAATAACACATTTAATTGTAGTTCCTGTATATTCTAACGCAAGAAAAAAATTTAGAAATTTATTTACAACTGTCGCAGTTAACAATTTAACTTTGCGAATCATAATAATAATAATAATAATTTATTAAGTTACCCAACAGAGATTATTACTCCAAAACGGGTAACAAACAAAGAAATACAAAAAAAAATTAAACCATAGTTACATTGTGAAAATGAAATATGTATCTTAAAACAAAATATATTCATACAAATAGTGGTCACAGCAAATCGTACTGCAGATTGTTGAAATTCACCGCCGAATGAACCAAAGGGGCCTTCAGCATCATCTTCGCGTTACTGCATGCTATTAGCAATTACTGAACACATTCACCCCGCAACGGTTCCTATCTCTAATTACTAGGATTGTTATTTTTTGTTTTTCTTTTGGGACCCTTCTCGCTTAGTTCATACTAAACTAGAATCGTGCGTTAAAACCTGCTTTAATACGTTCATATTTACTATACTATTTTTGTATTTGAATAACTTGTTTACATATCTACTAACTACATGTACAAAAAATATTATTCACGACACTGATATTGAATTAATCTAATGGAGACAAATTATCAACCTCTTTTGGAACTATCGTGTAAATGGAAATTATATACGAAATAAAAGGGAATAATCAGTTACTTGCTATCTGCTTCTGCACTTCCGGGCTGGAACCGCGTCACTTGTATATCTGCCGACGTTTCGTGCCTATTTGCATGTGCCCTGAAGATCTCCCATACAAATGGGTACGAAACGTCGGCAGATATACAAGTGACGCGGTTCCAGCCTGGAAGTCCAGAAGGAGATAGCATGGACCACGACCGCGGAAGTCTACGTACCAGATCAGTTACTTCTTCAAAACTTTACATTAACTTTAGTTTAATTAATTTAACAATCATCAAATTCGTGCAAGGAATACAATAAAAACAATGAAAATTAAGCATTTTTTAATCTTAAATATAAATTTTACTGTTCGTCAATATTACATTTTCTGATAATAAATTGGACGTAGCACTACATTTAATACCTTGAAAGTATTTTTAAAGAAAACTTAAATTTATACTTTAGTTAATAGAAAAACAAACACTATTAGAAAATTGAATATAAACTTAATGATGCTTTGATCGTTTTAAAACAGTATACTTTGAATAATCATGGTTATTTTATGTAGGATTTTAGCTGTCTTCGGCCTATATCTAAGACATCTACTAAAATATTAATTACAGCACAAAATACTCATATAAAAAACGAATAAAATGAATGAAACGATGTTTTGCTCAAAAATGAAGCTCATAAAAAATAAATCGTAACAGAAAAAGTGACCTAATCGTGATCGTGAATAAAGACAAGTAAATTGAAAAATTAAAAAGACAAAGACTATTATTATAAAAACTTGTCAGTAAATAGAAATATACTTAAAGTCGAATTGGTGACATATTATTGACGTATATGTACAAAATATGTCCATTACAATGATTAAAATTCATTTAATAATTGGATAACGAACTTAATGTTTCCATTGTCCGTAGATGGCAGTCTCTTACGGACATACATTAAATTTTTCTATTCCAGTCTACAGATTCCTTTTTTAGAAACTATTCTTTTTTAACACAGCCTGTAATTATTTGCTATTATTCTCTTTCTAATGATATTGTTGCATGCAATATATAAATAGAATATTTTTTTAACTTAAATATGTTCTTTAAGAAGGTCAAATTGGAATATGTCTATCTCATTACTTTACTTGATTAATATGAATGGGAATTCCTGAAATGAATTGTAATCGTTTGAAACTACCGGATTTCGTTTCTCTGTGTATACATATGTACATATATCAAACACTTAAATTTATTTATATCCGCGAATACATTAGTGCAGAGTTTGTAATGGAAATAGATAAACACGCGACCTGACCCAGCCTTGAAGTCTCTTAAGACCTGTTTTTCCACAGTTAACACGAAATAATAACTAATGTTTTCTTTTGTAATTATTACTGTTTTTGTGTTAATGTCAACTCTAACAAAACCTGTCGGTAACTGAAGAAGAAATTATAATAAATACTTCTTATTCTGGTCTAAGAAAATATATATTAAATTACATATAAATGTTAGTCATTTGTATTACGATTATGTCATATTTACTACTTATTATATTCGTTGTATATGTTTAATATTAAATGAATTTTGAGTATGAAATCATTTACATTTTACTTAAGAAAATGAAGAATAAAACGTCAGAGCACACCTAATATACACAGTGCGGTCTATGGTTGCATATGATGCACTTTTACTCTGTTCTATGTAGAATTTTATTTTTAATTTCTTTATTATATGTAATCAGTCACAAAAATGTTCACGCATCCTGTGAATGTTCATTATCATCAAATGTAAACATCCGGCTAAAATAAAGCATATGTACTTGCATTTAGCAACGTTAAAAGACTTTAAAAACCTCTAGTAATAACATAAAAACTTTTGTTGTTTACAACTACAAAGGAATTTGCTAAATATCTAATATTGAATGTCACAGAAGTTTTCGCAGACTTCGTTATTATTTATAAGATATTTCTGTATTGTAAGCCATAAATTAAGAAGCAATTCGGTAAGTCCTCTGCAGATTGAAAAAAAATTCAAAATATCTTGAACTGTTGAAATTGTACTGAAAATAGGCTTCCAAAAATTCTAAGTGAGCGCAATTCGAGAACTGTTAAGTGCCATAAGTTAAAATTTATGGATAAGTGCACTGAGGATAGCGATACAGATGGAATTTGATACTGGAAAGAAAGAACACTTAGAAAATATAAGAGGATTTTGAAGAAAACTCGAATTATTTAAGGTTGATATATAATCAGCACACTCCGTGTGCGTTTTGACATTCAACGGTACAGATCGTATACGGAATTTGTTTCGTGCGGATTTTGCCGCGGTTTCCAGGTTCGACACTGTTTAATTATCTGCTAATAGTGACAACATAGTTATCGAAATACGTATAAAGAATATGAAAATTAATGTCTTAAATCAACTTTATTTTAAATAGAAACTAATTTGACAAAACCAGGGAGCATTGAGTGAATTGTCCTAAAATATTTCTGCATTATTTTGGTGCTTTTTATTTCCATTTGATTTTTGTTGGTGTTGAGATATAATGTTATTCTCCGTGTCTATATAATTGCGTGTAAAAATTTTTGAATGCGAGAATTTATTTAATATATTTCTAGTATTTTTTGCAGGCAGCTGTATGAGATAGAGCCGAGTGCATTTTGGTAGCTTATGTAGCAGGTGTATGCATGTATGTTTATCTGTTATTTAAATCTTTTCTGATCTTTTCTAAGAATATTGTTCTGCATTAAGTGTTTGTCTATCTTTTGAATTAGCATTGGTGTGATTATATTGTACGGTGTCAATAGACTTGTGATTGTTCTGTAATTAGCTTGATTTAATTTCTTGGTTTTTTTATTTTAAACATATTTTTCTCAATGTTGGGAATTCTGCATTTTTTGTAGCTCTATCAGACTAGAGCTACAAGATTGATTTTTACTAAAAAGTTTTGTTATATAGACGTGAGCCTTCGAGTAGTGTCTTCTTCTGTATTAATTTTTCTAAATCTCATATTCTAATTATGTGGTCTGTTTAGAATGATATAGTAGTGAATCTCTTTTGTTCCTCTGTGATCCATGAGACTTTTTCGTTATGTTATTTTATCCCAGAATTTCCTTAGTTTACCTATATTTGGAGCTACTACTTGTATTTCTCCTTGTTTCTTCAGGGTTTTGTAGAATAGCTTTTCGTTTCTACTGAACCGCGCCTTTTGTGTTTTCTTTCTTTTAAGTAATTCATGGTATCTTCTTAGCTTTTTCGAGTATACTGCTAGTTTCTGCTTTAATCTCTATTGGCTGTATTGATGTTTCGTTATTGTCTTTGTTTATGATGTGCCGTAAATGTTTTATGATTTGTGTCAGTTTTCTTAAACTCTTCTTATATTCCGTATTCTGTTTTAAAACGCGTTTTTGTATACTGTTTGTATTTATGGTATATCTAAAAATATTGATTTACAAGTGACACAATAAAATTGATATTTTATGCTTTTAAAAATCGATAAAATATTCATAAAATACGTTTAATCTCAACCTCGGTAGAATATCTTTCACCTCAAATTTATTGAATCTGATAATCAGCTTGACACCTGTCGATGTTTTCTTGTAAAAATAGAAGACAATGATTCGAAATGTTGCAAAAATAAAACAAAGTTTCAATTTCGAAACATATCGTATTTTAAGCTGTATCTTCACCTTGGTTATGATGAATTCACGTGTACATTATTATTACATTAATTAATGCATTTTAAATATGAGGAAACATTATCAGTAAGGTTATAAAAATTCTTTTACTAACAACTGCTGCTTTCTCATTAATTCGGTTATTATTTATATGATAATAGTAATGTGTTCGAACAATGTTAAATTATTTTCCTTTCTCACGGTCATGCCATTGTGAAAAGAGTTCCATTAGTCGCTAAAAAGGTATACAACTAGACTGTAATTGCTGGTGGTTAAGTTCACTTTACTTGATTATAATTTTTAATACAATTTAATTAAACTGTATTTTTGTGTAGACAGAATATATTTAATAATTAACTTCGTTTATTACATATTATATTGCGCAAAGACTTTGGAAAAACACAATGGAGAAACAAGCAAGAAATGCAGTAAAGAAAGTATGTCGAAGAAAAAAGAGAAGTCATATGACGCAATGAATATAAACAAATAAAACAATAAAATTAAGAATTTCTATCAGCACATTAAGAAAAATAAATTTCAGAATATAGAATCTTGTATTTGAGAAATAAAGAAGGGTTTTTAGTGGAAGAACGAAAAAGAAACTAAGCAAATTGACCCAATATTTTAAAAATTGTTAAATGAAGCTAAGGTAACAGAGTCAGGGTAAGAATAGTAGAAGAAACAAAATAATGTAGAACAAAATCTAACGATGGAAAGACCAAAAAAGAAGAAGTAAGGGTACAATAATTTCAATGATCTAAAAGATCAAATAATTTTGGAAACACGTAGAATTAAGTCTTAACTTTCGTAACTGCATAAAGAACAGAGTCAGGGAAAACTACAATAATTGTCGAGGAATAGCACGCTCAAACAAAGTACTAGCGAGAACTACAACAAGTCGTCTAAATAAAAATCACGACGAGTTGGTGAAAAGTATCAGAGAGAATTCAAAGCAGGGAAGAAACTTTAAGAGGATACCTATAAACAGAGTTCAAAGTTAGCATATGATATTCATTAATCGCAAGTAAGCATATGATTCTATTAGAGAGGTTACCGTAATCATCATGGCAGTTTCACCAGGGGAGGCCTTTCCATTGCAGTGTGGTCGAGGTAATGTGGGCAACTCGGGCGTGTAATTAAGAAATAAACTTTAAAAAGCAGCGAGATACCTGGAAACGCCAAGCAAACTGAGAAAGTTAGTGGAGATGAAATGGATAATAAAATAAATCAGAAGGAAAACTAGCAAAGATGGACTGAGACAAAGAAGTTCTTTATCTACACAACACTTCAACTTGATGTGGGAGGCGCTATAGAGGAAATGGCATAATATTAAAGTAGATATCAATGTCTTACCTACGCCGATAACTTGATACTTATGGAAGCGATGAGAAGAAAATAGAAAAACATTTATCTTAAGAAACTGAACCCTTAGATGTATTAAAACCTGAAAAAGTAAGACTCCACCAAAGAATATTATGATCCATCAACGAACGAAGAATCATAAGAAGGATTTATGGTGGAATAAAAACAGAAAGGGAATAAAGAAGAATGATAATAAGGCAATTAGCATTAATATTATCTAAATAATAAGAGTAAAGTGGTGGTTGGGATGATAACCAAGATATTTGAAAATAGATGAATCTAAAATTTTAAATCGAGAGAGGAAGGAAGAGGAGAAGACCTCATAGAGAACAGCAGTTGGAAGAGGCTAAGACAAATATGCGAGAGATGGCAATAACAGGCTAAAAAGAAGGGACCAAACAGTAAAAAATTGCAAAAGATAATGAACAAAATATAAGAATGATGGTTAATTAAATTTCTTCGCGAAAACTATTATCTGATTTCATTGAACATTTGAATTATTTTCAGAAGTGTTTAACTACCACTTATGTGCTTATAGGAACTATTGGGTTAGCAACTAAGTACTTTCGGTTTTGTAGTATAAAATAAAACACTTTTTTTTTTAAACAAAGAATAGTTTTTCATCAATTATATATTTTCCACTTTACTCAATAAGCTTTTGCCATCTTTCTTTCAGCTGCATAATTCCGCGCTCATAAAATTTCTGGTCCTTATCAGCAAAAAACTGAACCAGGTGCGAGTGAAGGTCATCGTCATTTGTGAAAGTTTTACCATTCAAAGAATTCTGCAAACTTCGAAATAAATGGTAATCAGATGGTACTAGATCAGGGCTGCATGGGAAATGTGGCATCACTTCCCAGCCAAGCTCCAATAGTTTCCCACGAGTTGCCAAAGATGTGTGAGGCCTTGCATTATCTTGGTGGAAAACTACACCTTTCCGATTTGACAATTCTGGCCGTTTTTCTTTGATTGTTTCATCCAGTTTTATTAATTGTTGACAGTAAACATCAGAATTGATCGTTTGGTTCCTTGGAAGCAGCTCAAAAAACACAACACCTTTGTAATCCCACCAAACTGACAGCATGATCTTTTTTGGATGTAATTCAGCTTTCGATGTAGTTTGAGCTGGTTTATCGTGTTTGCTCCATGATCGTTTTCGAACTATGTTACTGTACAGGACCCATTTTTCATCACCAGTGATGATTCTTTTTAAGAAAGGGTCGGTTTCATTTCGTCTAAGGTGCATATCGCAAAAGTTGATTCTTTGTGTTAAATGAATTTCTTTCAATTCGTGAGGTACCCAAATATCAAGCTTCTTAACTAGCCCAAGACATTTTAAATGTTTTTCAATTGTTGTGTGCGATACATGTAGCCTCTCCGCAACCTCTCGAACAGTTATATGACGATCCTCTTCAATTATGACTTTGATTTGGTCATCATCAACTTCAGTAGGCCTACCAGAACGTTGCTCCTTTTTGAGGGAAAAATCTCCAGAACGGAATTTTTTATACCAATTCTGACAGGTGCGCTCTGTTAAGCAATTAGCACCATAAACTTCACTTCTTGTGAGCCGCAGCAGCTTTCTTTCCTTTACGGAAATAAAATAGTAAAATATGTCGAAAATGTTCGTTTCTGCACTCCATTTAAAATTAACCCACAACTAATAGCTTTAATAAAAATCACGCACTCCTTGCTTCTAAAGTTACGTCAATGTGACTATTATCACGCGACAAACGGTAAACTACAGCACTAACATACGTTATACAAAAAATAAAGTAACGCTCTCTATCAGTAAAAACCGAAAGTACTTAGTTGCCAACCCAATAGATTTGGACATCGAAAGTAATATATTGAAAAATGAAAAGAGTTTAAATACACTAGTTCATGAGGTAAAACATACAAAACCTGCTAAGTGCAGAGTACAAGAACTTGGGGAGAAGATGAAGATGAAAGAGGAATAATCTGATTTGACATAAAACTTCTCATTTGCAGACAAACGAGTATTACATAGTTTCTCAGTGTACATTGACCGAAGCGGCCTTTGTTCTCTTATGTTATCGCATGTAAATCTATTTGGGTTGCTGGATAGCTAGTGCATACAGCAGCGCTTTTGCTCTTTTTAAATCATATAGAAGTCTATCTATCAGAATATATCACCGTATTCGGAGCGGGTAATCTAATATTATATTCCACATTTGTATATACTGATTAATTACTGTTTTAAGCTTGTCCAATTTTATTTGGGTGGCTAGATAGCCAGCGCATACTACAGTGACATCGAAATCTATCTACTGAAATGCATAACCGTTTTCAAAGCGCAAGATCTAATATTATGATCGACATTTGTACATGCCACTGTTTTTGAAATTAAAATTATGTCATCTTGCAGTGTAATTAAAACGTAGCAAAAGTTGAAATTACACCGTGCGTAAACTGAAATCGCGCTTTATTGAACACGAAACTGCAATTTAATAAATGTCGAAGCCTCCAATACGAGAAAGCAGACGTGAACTGTTTTTCTTCAAACAGACGAGACAATTCGAGTTCATTACGTTGACCTGAGAACGAAGCAAATAGTAGATTTAGCAGTACAAAAATTTCTATATTGTATTCTACTTGTTTATATTTATATAAGAATGTATATATATATATATATATATATATATATATATATATATAGATATATAATTTGAAAATCACAATTAATTATTTCTTTTTCAGCTATTAGCTATTTATAATGAAGAAATTTTTACCATATTATTAAATTAATATTGTTTAATAAGCTGAAAACCATTTAAGTTCACGTAATTAACAGGCTGTCTAAGTAAGGGTTATTATTTAATCTTTGAACTTAGAACGTACAGTTGGCCTTTACTTTTTCCATACCTGGTATTTAAAGAACAATCAATTAAAAGCATAAACTTCTAACATAGATGTACAGTTTTAGCAAAATGTACGAAATACTTACATTTTGTAAAAGAATAATAAATTGTTTTCTGAATTCGAAAAGAGAGATTTTCACTAAGAACTAGTACTACCAAAATTTCATTTATACACACTATATGAAAAAAAATATCCATGGAAACTTTATATTTCTAAATAAAATTTTATACTATTATTTACTGTGTTGAGAATAATGAAGTTTTAAAAACCAATGAACTTTTATGTCGTTCTTTTAACGAAGAATAGAAAGAAAGGGGTCGACATAGTACCACATTACTATTCTATTTTTGGCAGAGATAGATCATAGAATAACATTGTGCTCCACATATCACCGTATTCGTTCATTTGCGTTGATTTTCTATCATCCAAGATTAAAACAGTCTTTTACTAGTCGGCATCGTGCCCTTTGATTAGATGATGCGATGGACGGGAAGATTGGGATACCGTCTGTCTGTTGGGATACTGAGTGCGTGAGTGTTCAGTTTCAGTGCGACAGGCAGTAGCAGTAGTTGAGCCCTGAAGATATCCCATACGAGTGGGTACGAAACGTCGGCAGTTATACCAGTGACGTGCTTCCAGCCCGGAAACCCAGAAGGAAATAGTATGGACCACGACCGCGGTAGTCTATGTGCCAGATCAATTACTCCAGACTTTTTTCTGTGGAGTCAACTTCAATATTGAGCATATTATTGCTGAAATTCGACCCAATTTATGTGAAGGAGTCATAGAAAATTAAAAGACGTAAAATGGTGGGCTGGATTAGTAATAATATTAACTGTACTTTAGTATTGTACGTTTTGTTTTACAAACAAAATATGTCGCTCTTAATGAAAAACTGCGAAATTTCGAAGTACTTATACTTCGCAAATATACTCAAAAAATCATTGACTGGCGTTTTTTACTTTGCCATAATCACGATGATTAAATAAAGAAGAAAACTAAAGTTTTATTGTGTTATTATTGCCATAGATATGAACATTTTTTAATTACAGTATTAGTATTTATGGTATATATAGAGAAGTTAAACGTTTAATTATTTACTTGATAAAATCGATGATCCTTCTTACAAATTCTTTAATCAGATATATTATGTTGGTAAATGGAATTTTTATTGCTTTTTCTTTAATTTTAAGATATACGCACATTTAATTGCAATTTCAAGGATGTAAGTGTAGGATAATGAGAAATTATTTCAAACATTGCTTATCTTCCACATCAAATAAGTTTCCGCGTTTTGGGAGGTAGTGTTGCGCATTAAACTATTACAATAAGCCAATAGGAAAAATTAAAAGTGAAGATAATGATGATATTGCAATTGCTAATTAACATACACTTTAAAGTTAATGAATGCACACTCCGTTGACCTGCTAACATTTTTTTGCAGATTTTAGATATTTGTAGGACTGTTGTGTTTAAGAATTCTTATATAATTATCTCCTGGATCGAATCAGCGTATTTCCGCTTATGTACGCGTTTTTAAAAATCGAATTACACAATCATTGACAACATTAAAATGCTGTAATTTATAATTACTGACAACTTTATTGCTACACATTCTGATGAACATGAATTTTTAAGACTCACGCGAATGATATGTACTGATATACATATTGAGAGATGAATAATTTCGCAGTGTTTTTATTGAACTATAAATTTATTAGTTTCTTGCAAAATACATAAACTAATCGAGATTATTTCTTCCTCCATTATTTACGATTACCTCCCAACCACCTGGCAGTTTTCCGAAGAGAGTCATGTGGTTTAGATATGAAGAAGTCAAGTTTGAACCGCGACGTCGACGTTAAAGATTCTTTAAATCGAGGAGACCATTTCCGTCTGTACTCTCCCCAACTACATTTTCCCCATAAAGGGCGCAAATGATTCTAGCAGCCCAAGGATCTGGCAATTTTCCGATTCCACGTGTGAAGAAATGAAATAGGTTTAACTTGGAATTGAAGAGGTCGTTAAGCCAATTTTAAAGTGCGAAATCGTTGTTAAACGTTTCTCGAAGACTGTTTGAGAGAGAGAAAGGATGTAGAATGTTATCCCAATGGAGTTCTTGAATAGCTTCTTCTGTAATGTGAGCAGTATGGGAGAACGCTATTGTGCTACAAAATGATTTGATGATGTCTCGTTGTTTACAGTAAATCTCAACAGTGGTGGTTACATTCCTCAGAAGCAATTCATAGTAGATAACGCGGTCTTTGTCCCATCAGATGCAGAACAACAGTTTATGTAGATGAATATTGGTTTTTGCTCGGAAAATTTCCTTTTTATTAAGGCTAAACCATTCTTCTCTGTTCTTGATGTTAACATGAAGACACCATTTTTTATTACCAGTAACAACGTGAGATAGAAACAGTCAAAGTTGTTGATAGGCCAAGCGATGAGAAGCTAGAAAGGGACCCGAATAATTACAAGCGGATTCTTCTTAAATTCGCTCAAATCATGGGCCAAATAAACACTAGTTTTTGATTTATTCACTAAAGTTGATATATAACCCTTTTCCACATTAACTTTTGTAATTCTGTATACGCATTTCGACAACTAAGTTATGATGATGACAACTTAGTTGTCGAAATGCGTATACAGAATTTACAAAAGTTAATGTGGAAAGGGGTTATATATCAACCTTATTGATTAAGTTAATCAACCACAGGCTCCATCAAATTCAACTAGTTTTTGATCCACTATAAAGACCAATTCCCGAGTTGATTGGCATGGGTGAACTAAAGCACTCAGACAAACTTCATCAAAATCTTTTAGTCAGCTAGGAAGACCATTGGACTTTGATGAAGATCGTCCGAACACCTTGATTCATGATGATCCATGCCAATCAACTTGGATATTGGGTATTATAATGGGTTGTTCAGAATCGTTTATATCAAAATGATCGTCTTTAGATTGAGAAAATCATTTCCGTGCTGTACTCCCCGCGTTTTCTCCGTATACAGAAAAATGATTCTAGCAGCAAAATGAACATATTTTGTTATAAGAATGTAATAAATAAAATTATTACTATTGTTTATTTTATTGATATGATTTCATTGACATTATATTGAATATTTAAGTTGTTTTACTGAAACAGGAATTATTTACGATTCAATGATATATTAACAACGAATTATTTACTTTTTAATTTGATTTTATTATAATATATAAAATATTTCTAAGTACATAAATGTAACCCTAGTCAACGGATTATGCCAGGGTAAATCTAATTTCAGAAATCTAAATTAACTTCGAAGATTTTCAAGTTTGAATAGGGTGTTAATACACTATACATAAATTATAAGCTCAATGTTTATTTGTATGTATTCCAAAATTAGAAACTTAAAAAGCGCGGCAGAATAAACTCCAGCAAGAAATTAATTAAACTAATTAAAATTTTCTTAAATTAAGATATTTATAAAACTTATTTAATATGCATAATATAGTACCTAAGTTGGTAAGTGTTATTAATTTTTCGTGTACATTTTCGATAAAACGAAACGATCATTTATGTTACCAGATCTTCATTATAATCTTCAAAACAATGAAAAGGTACTTTTTACTTGTCTGAAGGAAGTTTTTTTTAATATACGTATTACAGACGCTGGCCTCGGGAGCAATGTGCACATGCCTCAATAACTTACTATAGATAAAGTAGAAATTTGGAAAATAATAGGGATACGAATTTCACATTTCGGGACCAATCGAAATAACTAACAATAACGCACAAAAATTCGGCTAACGGATAGTACGAAACCCACACAGGAAGAATAAAGGTTCTATTCTCTACCAACATCAAGTCTTTATTAAATTATTAGGTCCTGACGATGTTTAGTATTATAACTCAATACAACAACAATATTAATAGGCAGAGGTACATTTTTTTCAATTGAACTATTTATAAATAGCTTTATTTTATCTTTACGTATTTGAGAAGCTAAAAAATATAATTTAAATCTGCATATTCGAATCCACATTCACAATTTGGTGACTATAATATCTATTTTGTGGAAATGAACTGAGTATTGGTCAAATTTCAATTTGGCAATTGTAGTGCGATAACATCGAGAAACAGTTGTATAATTGAACCATCATCTATATGAGGATGAATATAAACATATTATGTCATTCTTTCAATGTATTATATTTTCCATCGTTCATTTCATTTTTGTTTTAAAAGAAATATCTTCGCTAATGCAACTAGTTCACAAAACCCAATTAGAATATCGTGATTGCAATTAGAGAGGTACTTCGAAAAGCATATTTTGACTATCATCATAGATGTATAAACAATTTAAAAAGTCTCATCAAATTTATTCGACCTCTGTTTTTAATTCAAGTTTAAAACACCTTACTTTAATTAGTAAAAATGACTTGCAGTATATTATACATAGTTAAATTTACTGAATACAATTTTTAACAGTATCTCATACTCCATATTCTTAACAGAAGAGACATTGAAGTTATGACGAAATAAGAAAATAGGTTTTAAATTTAATGAAGGTAGTTTCTGTGTACGCTATTCTAATTCTTGATTAAGGGTTGAGGATTTCCCATGTTATATTACTTGGGAAAATATTGGAAAAGCATGTGAAGGAAAAATATATGAAAAAGATGTCCTGTTAGTTTGTGCGTAAATTTTAATAGACATAATCCTAGCACAAATAAACATAAATTTCTAAAGCCAAATTACGAAGTATTCAGTGAATACGTAGCCTCTGTTTACAAAAATTATTGTGCAAGAAGGTATTAATCATTTTCATACCAATACTTGGGATTGCTTGAATCAGACCAATTATTATGTTATGTGTAATTGCATTTTATCAGTGACATTTAGACGCTCTATAGGAAGTTTATCCTTCACATATTAACCATTAATTGACAACAGAAATTTATTGTTTCAATGTTTTGAGATTTGATAATGAACGTAGCTGTTAAACGCGTTTCAATTAAGTATTTTTGCTCACATTCGGTGTAGTTATTTCAATAGCAAAATTTTCTACAATAAACGAGAAACGTATGATGTTGAATGACTTCTTCGAAAATACCCTCTTTCAATACATACCTTCACTCCTTTAATAAGACTCGAAGTACAGAGTGAAATTAATTATTTTATCATCACGAGTAGAGAAAAATTTAATATATCTATTTATCGAACAAGGCATAAAGCAGCGATTCATTTCAGAACTTTCTAAGTATCCGATATTCAGTACGTGTTGAGACATGTGCAAGGCTATTGCTACTGTACCTTTTTTCGCTATATATGAAAGATATTTCAAAAATAACGCACACGAATTTTTTTGTTTACGTATGTACACGTTTATTATTACATGTATATTTACAATTCATCAAAATATCCCAAATCCCAAAGAAAAAGTGTTAGTATTTTATCTAATACACCATCTCTGTTCAGCGAGCAGGTAGCTTGAACAACGGCGACAGTAGGCTCTTCCACAGACAGAAAAAACATCCACGCATAGGTTTCTGCAATTCTGACAAAGTCAGTCTGGTGGAGTTATGTTCGGACTGTTCTGTTGCCAAAATTTTTTTTAGTTGGGTTCACCTCTCTACTTGTTGAACTGTGACTTCAACTCCCGCTCAAAGTTCTAATCTGCATTTTATCGCTAGCGACTATTCGATACAAGAATGTTTAATCTTAAACGTTAGATCTTTGATACAGCTCCGATAAGAAATCCATCGCACAAAAATTTTTGTGTTGTTCAATTCTTGTGTCAGAATTCGGAATACTGATGCTGGTGAAGTCACTGTGGCTTTAAAAATTTCCTCACCTGTCGCTTGACGATTTTTTTCCAGTACATTTGTCACAAGTTTCACACCTTTCTTCTATCTGTTGATTTTTTCAGCCATTCTGGTGTTGTGTCATCATTTAAGTTTACAAAAATTATCAATTCAACGTGTGATTGTCAATTCACTGTAAACTTCATTTAAAGCACTGTGAACTACTGTCAAGTTTCTGCGACGTAAAGTTTCGATCTTATGAACGATTTCTGATCGTTTACAGTCAGTGCTCAAGACCGGTGAGTTTGCATTTCTAACTCGCGTTTTTTAAAAAGAAATTATGCAATCGTTGAAACATAAGCATTTACTTCTTCGTCAAGCCTCGAACTACAACTGATGAACTTTTGCAGTCTTGCAACCTATACATTATTAAGGAAATGTTTGTTTATACATGGCACTTCGTATTGCAATTGCTCTATTTTAAGCTTTTTGTTGTTTACCACATTATTCGTCTTTCTTTAGCATCTACAAATTCTTATGTGCTTTGGCTTTTCCACTATCTATATCCAATTCCTTCTATTAAGTATTTACATTTATTTTCCATTTATTTTCATTTGCTTTACATTAACCGTCACTTAATCCTCCATCGTTAACTTTGACTGTGCTTTTGCTGAACTAAAATGAAAATTGGAGGTTGAGAGGGCTCTCAATCTAGTCAGCTAGCATCACGACAACGAACAGCAACCTACTCGTATTAGGAATAATAATACGAGATTTCATACCAAAACCTATTTTAGAAGTAATTAAGAGATAAGCAGATATATCACGACATGCTTTATACCTTGTGAACATTTTATTCTCTTCATTCTATGAAAAAGCAGATTTTGTCCTTTGAAAGTGCTGAATTTTCCATTGAAATTTGAGGGACAGGTTTCTTTGCTCGTCCTCGAAAATATCGATGCCAAAATCATTACCGTTGAATTGGACTAAAACGAGTATTTGGGGCACTGAATATTCCTCATGAACTCATCTATCATATAGTTCACGTCGATTTGGACATGAGAAAAATATCTGCGAAGTAGATCCTCAAATGTCTGAATACTGACGAGAAGTGTACAAGGACGGAAACATCTTTATCGGGTTTATTCAAAATGCTGACATGTTAAGCAGTGTTGTTACCATAGATTAAGTTTGAGTACATTTCTACAATAAAAAAACAAAGCAGCTGTTAATAGAATGGACTTATACCTACTATTTTTTTAAGATCTACGCAATTCCATGTTCAAAAATCTGCTAGAAAAGTTATCGTTTCAGCCTTAGAGTGGTAATCATAATTTATTTTCTTGGGGAAGGCAAAGTAAACACTGGAGAATATTATTCGTCATTATTAACCACCTTACGAAAGAATTTGGGAGAAAAAGAACACGTAAAATTGTCCAAAAGTATTTTGTTTTCGCAAAGTAATTACTCTTCTCAGAAATCGCCCGTCGACATGAAAACAATTCTTAACTTAGGGTTGGGATTACTTGAACATCTCCCTGGATCTGACTGTTTCTGATTAGTACTTCTTTCCTCAACAGAAAGAAGTCTGAGACGTCGTAAATTTCTTAGAGGAAAAGAGGTGATAGAATTAGAGGCCTGGTCTAAAAAGTAAGTTGAAAATTTTTTCGAAAAGGCGTGGTAATTATACGTATGATATATGTATATGTTGAATACATAAAATATTTTAAATTTCAAATTTTATTCGCTTGCGTAGTAGATTAAGAATAGCAGTACGTCCTCGTATTATAAAATTTTGTAATAAATTGTTGATATTGTAATAGTAATAATAATAATACTTTTAATAGCAATAAAAACAATAATAATAAAAAATTTCTAATATGAGAATATTTTAAATTAGACTTTTTCTTAGTTCCAATATAATATGTTACATTATTTTAATGTTGTACTAAAATAAATTTAGTTTCAGTATACTCTGTCTTATACTATTGAAAACTCTTGATTAATATCACGCTATTTACGTATCATAGAAGGGTAAGATTAAATCTATCGATTACATAATGTGTCTTACATCAATGTTCTACTGACATTCACACCTTTGTCCTAGTGATAGGTTTGTTATTAAATTTGAGTAATTTATATAAAATCAGCGTTTACGAAATTGGGAGATACCTCAAAGAGATTTTTTCAAAGAACATATTTAATAGCAATTACAAAGTTCTAGACTAATATTAATAATAATCGACAAACAAGAACAATTAACACTATCAAAACTGTCGAGCAAAAACATGCTTTCGCAAATTCGTTCGCAAAATTTAAATAAATCACTAATTTACTCCAATTAATTCAGGTAAATATATAACGACAAATAAACTTAAAAAATCATTGTAGCTGTTAGATACATTTAGAATCTGAACTAATCGATTTATTTTTTATTTTAAATAGAGGCAGAGGAATGAAAAAAGTTGTTATTCAAGATCTAACGAATTTTAATTTTATAGCTTATTAAATATGTTAACGACAAAGGCTATTGAAGATTTTACATGGGGATTATAATTAGTTAGGTTCATCTTAGTATATATATCCCGAAGACTAATAGAAGCTTCCAGTGTTAAAGTTTTTACCGGGTTAAGAGGCGTAACATCCTTGATTTGAAACGTGCACAGACGTCAGCGAAGTTTAATTACCTACAGAAAAAATAATGACCAGTTTTACTAAGTCGTACTATTTTTTTGTTTTATTAATTATAAAAGTGATACATGTGAAATCAACAGGAGAGCCTCATATCATAATTATTATAGCAGATGATTTGGTTTGTTCTTTTTTATTTTTTCTTGCCGTACCAGTCACATTATTTACATATCTATATATTCATTAGAAGATAAGTTTTCATTAATAATTATTTTAATTGCAATTTTGATCACATGGAATACGTATACAAACAGAAACATCATTTCTAAATCAAGATATGCTTAGCATAATTAGTAACATCTAGTTTTTTTGGCATTATGAATATGTAAATAATACTATTTTGCAGTACTTTCTCGAATAGTGATTTTATTTTTTATTTTACGCAACAAAAATGTCTTAGTGTATAAACACCGCTGCAAAAAAACGTCAAAATACATAAACTTTATTAGTCCAAGTATTGGTTGTGTTTCAACTAACAATAAAGTACATAATTATTGACATAAAAAACGCTATTTTATATTATTCCGGAAAATTACAAATTTCCAGTATGTTTATGGTACTAACCACAGTGTAGTATTACCGATAGGTTCTAGTTGTCGCATATGCTGCTGTCGCCACACCAGCTTCAAGAAAAGTGTTTGTTTTTTCGCAACATTCACTCTTGTTCATGTATATTAGAGGTTGTAACACGTTTTTCCCACTTAATTTTTATTTTCTTTAGTATTATAAGCATCAGTGCTACTCGTTTAAGTATCTAAATATTTTAGAATTAGATTATTTTATGAAAGCATTTTGAGAGACGTAAAGACCCGCCCGAGTTATGTTTAGAGGTAAACAACGATTAATCAATGAATTACATTAACAGATCGTTTCGAGAAGATATATTTTCTCAGACTTTAAAGGCTTCAGTGGTATCAGACCTATATCTCTAATGTCTAGTTTTGCAAAAATTTTTGAATATGTCTTCAAAGTTGGTTAGTTATTTGGAAGATAAACATGTTATATAAGAGGAACAACACGGATTTAGGAAAAATTATTCTACAGTCACATCCATTCTCTTTTTAGTGGAATTTTGGATTCGTCGGATTGTGGTAAGCATCTGGCCGCCACTTTGTGATTTAAACCGCGCTTTTGATTCTCTCAATCATAGTATATTATTCCATAAGCTACAGTCTTACGGTATTCGTCAAGTAGTAGCTGGCTGATTCTCTGGATTAGATTTAAAACGGATGAGAATGTAATTGTAGATTTTCATTCGCATCTTCCCATTAGCCTTGGTGTTCCGCAGGATTCTATACTTGGAGCGGTGTTATTTTTTATTGTATATAAATGATATTATTTTTTTTAAATTAATTTTATAGACAGATGATACATTTGAACATGTTTCGGCGCGGAAACAGCATTACTTGTGGGGATTATGAATCAATTCACAAGAAATGAGTTACATATGAACTTCGATAAGAGGTATTTCGCACAACTTTGCCATGAAGTGTGCGAAATAGCTCTTATCGAAGTTCATGTGTAAGTCGTTTCTTGCGAATTGCCTTCAATATAGATGTTAAAGTTAATTTACTTGAGATAGAACTATTCGCTTCAACGAGGTTCTTGGACGTTAATATTGACAATGTATTATTTTGAAATGATTATCGCTGAAACATTTCAAAAAATTTCACAAAATATGTTACGAAATAAAAACTTTGAGACCTATAATAAGTGGTCAATATTTAACTTCATTTTATAATGCTCAAGCTTATCCGTGACGTTTATATGGTATATCTTTCTGAGGTCATCGAGTTGTGTCAAGGAGGTGTTCGTTGCACAAAAAAGAATGATACGCTGCATTGCAAACATTAAGTCGGACGATTCCTGCATACTTGTTTTTAAAAAATACATATGTCTTTAGCGAGCATTTTCATCTTTGAACTTCTAGCTAATATTTTTAATAGCAGGATTAATATACCTAAGAATTCATGAAACAATAAGTATGAGACTAATGGTAATGATCTCTTTAAGCGCCCAGCAAATAGATTATCTATTACTCAGAGCCCATCGTCTCTTCGCGTATCGTTTCTTAGTGGATTGCCAGAAGAGATAAAATCGATGCAATTTGTTAGGATTGCCAGAGGGAAACTGCCGGAGGCTTTGTCGAGAACCATTGCGTGTACCAATTGATGAATTTTGAGCTAAATTTTAATTTGCTATTTCTTTTTAACTTCTTAAATGCTTTTATAATGAAATTTTACTATTTGTAATGTATATATTTTTGTTTCATTAGTGTTTTACTAATGTGTTTAATGTACATTTATCTATTTATCTAATCATCACATTTTTGGATTATTTTCTGTGATTTTCTAACTTTAGACACATCTTTGATCCCTATATTCATACTACGTACGTCCTGTTATTTCCTTTGAATTTCTTATTATTTTGTTTAATATTTTACATATGGCACTCATGTAATGTATCCCCGTAGCTGTTTTAATTTTACTCGGCCCTTTTTGACTAGAAGATTGCACATAATTTCTGTGTAGTATATAATGAAATTTCTTCATTATACCTCATTTTAAAATATTGCTGGAATATAAGTATACATATTGAAGTGGAATAAATTGAGTTCTATTGTATATCATTTATTGCAACTACAATTTCGAAACTAAATTTATGTAATTTTACGTGTTTCTACCACTTAGTTCATACTATAGTGTCTTAAATGGAAACATTTTAATTTTATAAGTTAAACATGTATGTTTGGTTGAAAACTAATATCTCCGCCTGATCAAGATTAAATATCAATACTACCTTCAAACGTATCCAGTTTTTTAAATTATGGATAAAGAATTGTTGAAGGTTTATTTTAAATAAATCTATGTACAAATTCAGCATATCTGCTAACATAATTTAACTCAAAATTGTACATAAAGCATCATTAAAAAAAATGAAATAGTGTTTAGATTACGTTTTACGTTTCTGGCTTTTAATCCATTAATGGGAGGGAATTTAAAAAGTTTCCTACATAAGAATGTAACGAAAAAAGCCTACGATTTTTTTGATAATTTAATATTTGCCAAACTTGCGCCGCCTGTCCTGCAACTAAATTGGCTGCAGTAACATAATACCGTGGCTAACTGCTGTTATTGGAATTCGCTTTGGCATATATTCAACAAGAGCATCTCCTGCTTGGTATCAAGAGACAGTTACCATGAACTTTCCAGCTGAAGATTATGTTCGAACCTTTTGTGGAAGCAAAGAACCCTTACGGACCCGTTACATGGCTTCTAATTTCGTCTCCGGAACACAGTGATGTATCTCAGTCTCATCAATGGACATAGTTTTTACTTAAACATAACATTCTTCGATTGATTCTTCAGTTATTTTTTTCGGAAATATCTGACCAACTTTACAGAAGAAGAAGATTCAATGTAAAGTCAAACGTTTCTACTATACAAGTAAGCATTCGGTCTATAAAAACAACTCATAGATATAATTAATTAAAAATTAAGTCAATATTTCAACAAAAAGTAAACAACTACATATATATAGAAATTCTTTGTGTTTCATGAGCAACAAGAGATGTCAACATGTTAGAAAGAACATTATAATATCAAACAACACTAAATTCATAAAAGAAGCTGTATAATGATAAATCGTAGCAAGAAATAGACAATCAAAATACAACAAAATAGAGCTGTTCTGTCCGATAAACGCCGAGTCCGAAGTATATCCAGCATGACAAGAGAAAAGATAATCAAGTGCATGCACCAGAATTTTTTGAAATTATCTATGCCAATATCTCTGAAAGAACGGTAATTTGTTATATAAACCAATTTGGAAACCGTTTCTCCTTCTTTTCGAAAGTCTAAAGAACTGATCGTCCAATTGATCTTTATTTTTAGTGTTATAACCGCGTACATCACTGCAAGTCCTGAAGTCCCTTATATGTGTGTATAATACGCAAAGCATGTTAAGTAAATATTGAATAAAATAACATAATTCTGCTACTTATAAAGTGTTGTCTACAATGATGTTAGAGAAAAACTTACGAATGGCTCTCTTCTGAAACAAAAAGACCTTATTGACTTTTACTGAGTTTGTTCATGTTACGATAGTAGTTGACGTAGTTGATACGTGAATAGTAAGCCATAGTAATTTCCCCAACTCCGACAGCATGTATAAGTTTGCTCAAGGTATATCTAGAGACAATTTTCAACCTAGATTGTCAATGTCATACTTCTGGTCCAATTCAGAATTCGAAAGATTACTCAAGAAATTAACACTCACCAAACTGTGTAATGATAGCTTTGAGATTCGCAAAGAATATCCAACGTGTTTTATTATATTTAGAATCAATTTGTTAATCATTTTTCAAAAATTATATCATTCGTAAACAACAAAGTTTCGGCACTAATATTATAGGGTAAATAACTTATATAGACTACAAACAACAAGCGTTCTAAAATTTCTAAAACGAAACGAAAGATATTTGCTGTCCACGATCACAAAAGTAAGAATTGAAGAATTTCCAAACATTTACACAAAAACAGTGGTACTCAAACTTTTGTAAAAGCATGGTTAAACACCTTGGAAAAATCGTTGGAAACTGGCTAACAGAACTACGATCTCCCACAAATTGCATCAACTGGAATACAACGTCGCTGGAACACCTGGTCGAAAGTCAAATTTGCCGGAAAATAAGAAGTCATGCTTAATGAAGTAATTAATAAGTTTATTAAATAATAATTCTTCAAACATTTTTCCAATCGCTGTAATAGTCGTAACAGGATGATAATTTGTTGTGAATTTTAGAAAGTTTTAAGCAAAGGGGATAAATGCTAGAAACAATAAACGAGAACTGGTGGTATATAATCAATAATACCTTCCAGTATTACAATATTCAACACGTACACATGTTACTGAAAATTTATTTATTGTACCAATACAATAGTGTAAACTAAACATAAAATAGTTACATTTTTCTTATATAAAAACTTTATCATTAATTATTATTAAATTTTGCTCTCATCAATGTGCCCTGCCCACCTATATTTTTGATAATTGCGGCACATAACCGCGGCATTCTTTCAATTAATTTTTGCAGTGTATCTTCTGTAATTTGTGCCCAGGCTTCTTGAAGTTGTTCCCACAGTACAGTGGTGGATGATAGAGCACGTTCTCGAACCTTCCGGTCCAATTCTTCCCAAAGAAGCTCTATTGGGTTCAGATCAGGACTTTGAGCTGGCCATACCATTATAGAGATTTACCTTTGCTCTTCTAGTTGACGCAAGTAATCGCCACACAATCTAGAAGTGTGTTTTGGATCGTTGTCCTGTTGAAACACAAAGTTTTCGCCAAGAATCTTTAGTCCTGAAGGAACAGCGTTATTTTCTAAAATTTCCTTGTAGCCTTCTTTTCTTAGGATTCCCTCAATTTTGACGAGATCGCCTACAGATCTTCCACCAAAACACTCCTAAATCATTACTGAACCTCCTCCATGTTTTACGGTAGGCGCAATACATTCTGGCAGTACTCTTTCTCCTGCGGATTTTCTTACGAATATTCGCCTTTTACTAAAGAAAAGTTCAAACTTCGATTCGTCTGTCCACAACACATTATTCCACTGATCAATCGTCCAATTCTTATGTTCTTTAGCCCAATTTAGTCGTTTTATCTTGTTTTGCTTTCGTAGTAGTGGTTTTCGCAGAGCAATTCTTCCGTATAAACCCGCTTGCCTTAACCTTTCTCTGTACCGTGGACACACTAATTAGTTTAGCACGAGCTCTATTCATTTCAGCTGCAATTTCTGGTGCTATTTTTCATCTATCGTGTGTAGTTATCCGTATTAGATGCCGATCATCTGCAGATGTCGTCGCTTTGCGTCGTCCAGATCTTCTTTTTTTGGAAAATGTACCATTTTCTTCAAATTTTTTAACGTTATAATCAACGGTTCTGCGATTTAATCGTAATTCTTTTGCAATTTCGCGATTAGTTTTACCCGTACGATGATAAGCAATTATCATAGCACGCACTTCAACAGATAATTCCTTCGTCTTCGGCATTGCATCAAAATATTCACAATAACTCTCTATTTCACTGTTTTCGCAACAAAAGATGAAAGATGACTGACATAAAATTTATTTTCCTTTTTGAATAACACATCCTAATATTGTAATTAGTTAGTACAATAACACAATATTGGTAATACCTTTCGGAAATGCAGGTAAAACTGTTAATACTGTAGGGATTAGCCTATATAATATTTATGGTATTTTTCCAATTTATGACACCTTTACGATATATCATTTATTTAAGATTTTCGTAGAAATTCATATGGAATTACTTCCACTAATAATATTGTTGAACCATTATAATACAGATTTTTCGAAAGATAATCCGTATTTCAGGAAACACATAAAATTGGGGTGGGCAAATAAATATGACCGGTAGTGTAAATATCCTAACAGGTTTTGGGCTCTAAAGTTTTCTATATATCAGTTATTTTATAATCCATTACTTGAATTTAAAAGAAAAAATTGTTAGCACTAAGGACTATATTATAATATAATTTATTTATTACCTATAAAAAAGGAAATTTAATATAATTTATTTTTGACGATTGTAATAAAAGTTGCGAACTTGCAAAAAATGTATTCTATACTACTTCGTTTAAATAGAAATAATTGCAAATTGAATTGGAAATTAGACAATGAAATATGTTACGTAGGTATTATTAGCTAGTTAATTTACTCAGTTAATTGCAAACAATAGTGATTAATATATGTTATACAAATAAATCTAACATAAAACAAATAAAATCCGAAACATTCCACTGAACAAAAACTATACACATATGCAAATTTGTTCAATATATTTTCTTTAAACAAACAGAGTGACATCGCGAATCGGTAAATTGCAGCAATTAATTTGCCTCACACACACACATATTAACATCATTAGCTACTAAATGAAATCAGATAAATTTACAGATTGTTAATTACAAAAGTTTCGCATAAACACAAATGACATTATGATCGTCCCTCAAAATTTATGTCCATCTTATAGATAGCATCAGTAATCGTCGAAATTGTTAATTGATTTAGTTCGTTTCAGGGATGGAATGATGTTAGTTTCCATGGTAGTAATCAAATTCTGACGCCAAACATCGATGCACTCGCTTATAATGGCATTATACTGAACAGTCATTATGTTCAGCCATCTGGTTCCGCTACAAAGGCCGCCTTGCTTACAGGAAAATATCCAATTAAACTGGGTAAGTTACCGCATACGTCTATAATTAATGTTAAAAGATAAGTTCATTTCGGTAATTTCGTTCCATTTCTTCTTTAAAAGGAATGCAAAGTGATTCTATACAACCAGGAGAACCTAGAGCTTTACCGGAAGGAAAAATACTACCTGAATACTTAAAGGTAATACAAGACAATTAATAATAGGTGAATTCGTTCTTTATCACAAATGGTACGAAGGCATTGATAGACAAAGGTGTCATCTATGTACATTTTTTATTCCATGTACATCGAATTTGCTATATTTTTGTGGAGAAACTGTTTCAAAATTATACCTATTTTGAAAAGGTAAAGACGTTATGTTCAATTTCTCGTCTTCTAATATAATAGATATAGAAGTACCAATATTATTCCTGTAACGCGAAGTAGCAGTAGCATTTATAATGGGCAAAGTAGTAGTCATTTGCTCATTATAAATATTATCTAAATGTGAAAAATGTATTGGATTGTTCGAA
The DNA here is from genome assembly GCA_031893035.1 of Dermolepida albohirtum. Taxonomy (NCBI): domain Eukaryota; kingdom Metazoa; phylum Arthropoda; class Insecta; order Coleoptera; family Scarabaeidae; genus Dermolepida; species Dermolepida albohirtum. Next base: position 39,271 of record JAVIWB010005369.1, read on the forward strand.
AAGTAATTTGCTTTTGTTCAAAAACATACTGTCAGTTTACATTTTGACAGCTCATATTTCAAGATTTACTTACAATGGAAAGTTTTTCGATTTTGTGTTGGTTTTCTTTTTTGTCGTGATTTTGAAAATGGAAAACAAACATGAGTAGTTTCGGGATATTTTGCTTTCTTGTTGCCGAAAAGATTAGAACACAGTCAAAACATGAAGAAAATCTATGTGAAGTGTATGGAGAAGGAGTCTTAAGAGAGAGCCATAAAAAATTATTCGCAAAATTTTATTCTGGTAATTTCGTAGTTTCCAAGGATGCACCTCTTTTTTGAAAGCCAATTGAAGCTGATGAGGACAAAATAAAAGTACTGAGTCAAATAATAACAATACGAGAAGTTGCTACGAAATTAAATTTGTCGACGCTGACCGTTCGTTATTATCTGTAATGACATGGTTTCACAAGAAAGCTGCGTATTTGGATTCCACATTGTCTCTAAGAGATTTGTTCCGTCACATCGACTTCTGTAATTCGTTGACTTGTAGACAATTATCCATTTCTGAAGCGAGTTATAATTGGAGGGCAAATGCTTACAATAATAATCAACGAAAATGATCATGGAGCAGAAATGAAGAACGGGGGCGAAACACTTTGAGTGTCAATATTCATCAAGGAAATAATCCTAAATCTATGTTTGGCGGAATTTCAAGGAAATTCTTTTCGAGCTTCTACCAGACTATTTCACAATTAATGCAAAAATGCATGATATTTCATGGAAGCGGTCAGAATTGATTAATAGAAAAGGTGTAATTTTTCATCAAGAAGATGTCAGATTCATATAAGTGAGATGACTCGCCAGAGGCTGTTACAGTTTGGAAGAAATGTACTATCGCTTGACCATATTCGCCAGATCTGACATCCTCTGATTACCGTTTATACCCAAGCAGTTCTGAGTGTATGTATATTATGCTTACATAGCATCCAGAATATCATACGGAATTATTTTTTGGGTAAATTCTATAGATGTATTTGAGTATTTGTACTCAAAAAATTCTTTATAAGAATCATTTGTAAAGTGAGAAAAAGAGACATATCGCAATGTTTTTGAACAGAATTGAATATTAATTTTGCCAGGTCTATATATATATATATATATATATATATATATATATATATATATATATATATATATACACGAATGCGTGTTTCTCTAAGAAACACTAGAGTGAGCTTTTGAGTAGCTTGCCTATACCACAAACAATGTCAGCTAAGATATATAAAAGTGTGGTAGAGATTTATAATCAAGTCCTGCAGAAATACGAGGGTAGTCGTTTATAATTCGGGAACTAGTGATACTATTAGTGTTGCCTCCGATCTGATGACTGCATCGTAAAGTTTGTCATTTTTGACAATATATTTACCTTGATAGTTTTATTATCCGGTCGCTATTGTTGGCAGTAACTTGAAAATTTTATGTCAGCGAAACCAACATTTTCGTGTAATTATTTTTCATAACTTTCGGCATGGATTATCTCAACAAGAATGCATCGACGAGCTGAATTCTTTATATAGTGATAAAGCACCATCGAAAACTACAGTATATCGTTGGTACAGTGAATTCGAACTTGGACGGCGTTCTTTGGACGTTGAATTTCGTAAAGGTCGTCCAACAAATGTTGTTGTGTCGGAAAATATTATTGCAGTGTCTGAATTGATAATGCAAAACCGTCATGTGACATACCGTGAGATCGAGGCATCTCTAGATGTTAGTAACACTAGCGTACGTAAGATCCTGCATGAACATTTAGCCGTTAAGAAGCTATCTTCACGTTGGGTACCACATAATTTGACAACCGCTCAAAAAAGGACTCGCGTCGATTGGTGCCAGGAAATGCACAAAAATATAATGGTGCTTCAATGAACATTTATAAAGTCGTCACAGATTATGAATCTTGGATCTATACGGACGAGCCCAATAGTAAACAGCAATCGGCTGTGTGAGTATTCTAAGATGAACCAAAACCAACACAAGTTGTTCGCGCTCGAAACACATTAAAACCAATGGTCGTTTGTTTTTTCGGAAAAATCGGTCACGTTGCAACCGTGCCTTTAGAGAGTTGTAGAACGGTCAATTCCCGAATGATAGGCAACTATTTGTTTGCCAAATGTTTTGAAGAAATAATGAAAACAAACCGAAAACGACAAATCATTCTCCACCACGACAATGCGAGCTCTCACAGGTCGGTTCAAACGATTGAATATTTGACCGGGCAAGACATTGAATTGATTAGCATCCGCCGTACGGCCCTGATCTAGCACCCTGTGATTTCTTTTTGATCCCTCATGCGAAGAATAAACTTCGTGGTCAACGGTTTTCTACACCGGAAAAAGCAGTTGAGGCATTCAAAGGTCATATTTTAGGACACCGCCTTCACAGTGGCAGCAATGCTTTTCGAATTGGTTTAAACGAATGCAAAACTGTCTTGATTTTCAAGTAGAATATTTTGAAAAGCAATAAAACTATTTTCGATAATACAAATTTTTTTTTGTTTGCTATTCCCGAAATATAAACGACAACCCTCGTATAAAGACTTACCGCTAGAATCTTCAAAATTAATTTAAAAAATATTCTTATTGACAAGTATTTATATGAAGTTAACGATATTTTTAAAATTACTTCTTATTTATATATTTTTTATATATTTTATACTTATTTTATTATGGTTTTATGGAATAAAGAGTATTATTATCATCTGAGATTGAACCCGTTTCAATAATTTTCCTATACATCATACCAATATATAGGCTCAGTTCGGATATAGATTCAAATACATATAATAACGAACATTATGAATCTTCCATGTAAAACAAAAAAATTTCAAATACTCATGCAATATAATATAAATGAGACATCATGGAAGAGATCTGTAAATTTGTGAAAACAAAGGATGCTAACGATAAAAAGTAAAATGTCAAGATCTTGAGAAAAGTACAAAAAAATACACCGAAATTAACTTATTCTCAAAACGTTCTACAATGGAAGTTAGGTATACACAAACAAGTTCGGATCTAATTACGCAAGAATTCCTTGAAAATGGCACGTACCCAAACAGGTTATGAGAGTATTACAAACAATATTTGTAAGAATAGAATACACTAATGAATTAATTGAAATATAATGTGTCAATTACGTTTGAAAGTGATAAATTAAAAAAGAAAATTAATCTTCATAAGTACTTTAGAGAATGGTTTACAACTTTAACAAATTTCGCTTCTTTTTTGCGCGTTTTATATTTTTAGTTATCTAAATTACATTAATTCTTAAAATCTGCACTTAAAAGTATAAAATATAAAATTTAACCGCCGAAATATAAAATTTCTAAATATAGATCCTTTTATCTTCGTCTACTATCTAAATAAATTAAAGAAACAAGCGGTAATACGTTTCTTATGCAAATTAATTCTGAAGTATAACCGTACTTAAATGTTTAAGAAATTCGTTACACAATGGCGAAATATTTGTAGAGAATATGAACGTAATTTCTATAAACAAACTTTGACAAAGACAAACAAGCCGAGCGCAGTGAGAATTAAGAAAAGGAAATGAATGCGCGTGATAAGGAATAAATGAAATTTGGGAATTTATGAAAACTTAATTAGCGACCTAATCAACATCGATAAGATCGAAGTCAGTTCTTTTTTCAAATAGAGATTCGCTCATTAAATTTAAGAATGATAACTAAAATTGTAATATAAAATGTAACATTCAAATTTAGTTAATTAGAACAAAGTAGCCGGAGGAATTTAATATTATAATTAGGGTTGGTGCTGCGAGCTGTCGTTAGCGGGGCGTGCTTCGAAGTAGAGCAAAGGGTTAAGCAGGTAGTAAATGTAAATAAACGCTCTTACGGTTTCAGTATGAAAATGCACAAAGTGGATAAGTTCAGTTAAATATTTGCATCGTCGGGTATGTTTCAAAAGTTTCTTTATGTAGCCGTGAGGAATGAATATTTTTATATGCAGAGAACAACCGTTCAATCTAATATAATATATATATATATATATATATATATATATATATATTATATTAATATATAATATATATATATATATTATATTAGATTGAACGGTTGTTCTCTGCATATAAAAATATTCATTCCTCACGGCTACATAAAGAAACTTTTGAAACATACCCGACGATGCAAATATTTAACTGAACTTATCCACATTGTGCATTTTCATACTACTATATATACTATATACTACTATATATATATATATATATATATATATATATATATAAATTTTAATGAAAAAATACTAATATATACCATAAATAAATAATTTATTACGTAGGAAAGCGGCTACAATACCTATTTGGTTGGAAAATGGGATTTAGGATATACTCGTTGGAACGACACTCCAGTTTATAGAGGATTTGACCATCACCTAGGTTTCTACAACAGCTGGACCAGCTACTATGATTTTTTAACTACTGTTACAGTAAGTAGTTATGAATATTCTTTTATTTTGTCAAAAGCGGTATTAAAATGTAGCGAATTCACAATTTATTATTCTGCTTTGACACACTAAATTTACAGATTTATTTTTTAAATGAAAGCTACGATTAGTTCGCTATTTCGATGTCTTTTACTTCAGCATTATCTCAATGCTAAAGAAGGTTGATTCTGATGCACATTTCTCATGCAAATCATGTCATACTCTTAAAAAACAAAATGTTTTAGACACGTATATGATTATTTGTACAGATATTACCTTTTTTATATTAATTTAAGAATAGTACCCTTAGTATATATTCCAAAAGCATATAATTTTCTTGATCATACTTATGTATTATGTGACAAAAATGATAAATCAACCAGTAAGAATATTTTTATAGTAAATTTTTTACAAATGTTTACCGTATTGAAAATTATAAATGATTAAATTTTCATTGAAAGATTCGTACCCTTTATAGAGAAAATTTAATAATCAGTTGCCGCCAAAGGTAAAGCTTTTGTTATTCACCCATGCACGGTTCTAATAAAATATTCTATGGACTCTTATGGAAGCTCATTCCAAACAACTTGTAGGGTATCATGTAGCTCTTGTAGGTTCATTGGAGAGTTTGAAAGCATACTAACACTTTGACCTATCATATCTCAGATATGTTCTATGGGCAATAGATCTAGCAACCGCGCAAGTTAATTGAGAATGTTGATGTTGCCCTCTTGCAGGAATCGTAATGTAACAGCTGCAATATAAGGATAAGCAATGTCTTAATGAAATGTGGTACTATTTGGACCCTTGGATGTATGGTAAAGCGAATGATTCCAGATCTTCGTAAATGTCCTTTGAATATTTAAATTCTTCTAAGAAATATTAAATGAGTCCTGGTTTCTATGCTAATTCCACTCCGAACCATCAATCCTCTACGGAAAATTTCAAAAACTTCCTTTCTCCTCTTCGAAGTTTCGTTTACGATTATTATGGGTTCACAAGCAAACACGAGAGCCATTTGAAAGAAGGACATGATGCCGACAACTGAAAGGCAGTATTTAGTTAGTCAGCGTATGGATTCTTTACAATACTACACAGAACGTAAAATGTCAGTAGCTTATGGGTTCGCGTTGACGTTAAACTAACGTGTCTTGAATTAGTCTATAAGAATTTTTTATTTTTATCAGCTATATAAGTTTGTGTTATTGTTTAGTTTTGACTTGATAAGTAAAGTATCAGGCTCTTCTGTATAAGTTAGTTTATTCTTTAATGTATTTTTTACTTAAAAATTAAAAATTTTTAATTACATCAGAATCAATTTTCTTAGTTTCATGTGTCAAATAGGTGCATACTACATATTGATTTATATGACATATGTATTTGTTATTATTATAATTGTCAATTTGTCCTTCGGATAGTTCATTAATGTTTTTCAGTGTAATGAAAGATCGCCTCTTCGTGATACATCTTGAGTAACGCGAAAGACACCGTTTGCTGGTAGAAACTTACGGTGAGCATGCTCCAACCACAAAAACATGTGAGGTGTGATTTCGACAATTTAAAATTCGTGACTTCGATGTGCAAAACAAAAAACGTCCTAGTAGACCGAAAAAGTTTGAAGATGCGAAACTGCGGGAGTTATTGGATAAAGACCCAACCCAAACTCAAAAAACAATTGGCAGAAGCATTAAACGTGGCCTAAGAAACGATTAGCGACCAATTACGAGCAATGGAAAAACTCCAAAAGGTGGGAAAATAGGTGCTACATCAATTGAATGACAGGCAAATGAAAAATCAAAAAATTGTCTGTGAAATGCTGCTTCAAAGGTATGATTGAAAGTCATTTCTGCATCGAATAGTGACGGATGATGAAGAATGGATTTATTTCGAAGACCCTAAACGCAAAAAAATAATGGTTATCACCTGGCAAAGCCGGCCTATCGACTTCAAGGCCAAATCGTTTCGATTACTAGACAATACTCTGTGTTTGATGGAACCAGAGTGGTGTGGTGTATTACGAACTATTGAAACCTGGTGAAATAGTTAATACTGATCGCTACCGACAACAAATTATCAATTTGAACCATGCATTGAAAGAAGAACGTCCAAAATGGGCCCGAAGACACTGTAAAGTGAGCAAAACCGGTCAAGGAAGCGTTGAAAGCACTTGGATGGGACATAATATCGCACCCGCCGCAATCTTCAGACCTTGCACCGTCCGACTATCACCTTTTCGCATCAATGGGACACGCGCTTGGATATAAGGATAAAAAGTTTTTTGGGATGGCATCCATTAATGTGTGAAGAATGGGTAAGATGTCTAGAATCAAATGGCCAATACTTTGAATGAATGAATTTTTTCATTTTCCTGAAAATTACGTAGTCTTTTACGAGAAAACCGCTAATGACTTTCCGATACACCTGATATACTGATAATTAATTCAAACGAACCAATACAGTGATGTATGGAACGCGTACTTATTGTATTGCCTATCTCTTAATCCCTCTACATTATTATTCTGGCAAGAGATCAACATAAATATTCTCAATTGGCCTGCGTGGTTTTCGGACATATCGCCTATAGAATATATCTGGGATATGATAGGCCGAAGGGGTAATCCTTCAATGAACTTACGACAGCTACATGATGCACTACGAGTTGCTTGGAATAACCTTCCACAGAGTCTAAGGAACATCGTATTAGAAGCATACCAAGGTGAATAGCAAAATGTATTCGTTTACGGTAAACAGCAACGCATTGTTAAATTTTCTCTATAAAGTGTATGAATTCTTCAATGAAGGTTTAGTCATTTATTATTCTTAACATAGTCAATATTTGTACAAAATCGTGGCTGGTTCTTTTTTTTTGTCACAAAAAGCTATAAATATTATCTCAATCAAAAATTTATGTCACTGTTTTCCTATTTTTTTATGACAATAATAATAAAATAAAATTTGTATTATATTTTAAAGTGAAGCAGCGACTATATCATTTCACTGTAATATTTAATATGTAACGCATTGAAAATTATCAGATTAATCTATTTTTATTCTTTAAGTGAAATAACGGAAACAACTGCAAATAATTTAAAATTTAGGCACTGGGTAGAGGTTTTAAATATAAATAATTTATTGTTTTCATCGCTTTAAGTACCTGGTCTGTCTTATTAATTTTCCAACACTTTAAGTTACAAAATCCGTCGTCCATATTTATCGCAAAACACAAAAATAGTATTGTATTAAATATTTTACATCCATACTCGATGACATGCTTAAGTGGTTCCTATAAATATGTATGCATTATCCATCGGGTTACTAAAGGTATATACTTCCCAAACGACTTACGTCCAGTAAAATAGTCAATTAAACGGGTTCTCTGCACTCAGTTTGATTGGCACTTGCTTGAAATTTGTTCTAATATAAATTACTTTTTGTGGTATTCTCATTAATCTGAATAATTTTTAGGTCATCTGTAACAGTGAAAGCGAGAAAAGCAAGGAAAGTGATGATACGATTTGCATTAATATCTGCTTTTGTTTTCGTTCTCCATTTTTAACCTACGATTTGTACTTAGTTACCATATTTAGGTTTCTCTACATGTTTATTCTCGAACACTGTCAAATATTGTACTATAGATATATATGACTCTTCTGATTACACCTATTTTTTTCTCTTCTTTTGTTTTAAAGCGGAAATGCGATTTGATTATCCTTCACCTAAGATAACTCAAGGTGACCGACCATAAAGCTCGTTCTACCAGGGCCTTTTTAGATCTTTTATGACCTTCGTGCCTCTTTCAAACCTCGTAGCTTCCTTGCATGTAACTTTTGTCTTATAGTGCAGACTTGTTTGACTTTATAAATTTCTTCAAGGATCTGGTCTCTCCATCGCAGCAGCTACATTTTTCTCCTGTGTTGACTTATGTATCTTTATTTGTGTAGACGACCATAGTCCATCGTTCCTTCCTAGTTTGTTTTTCCTATGCAGATTTCAGATAGATTTCCTACCCTACAAATTTAAAACTTCTAATTGAGATTTATCATTACATCAATCTCCTGATATCATTATCATAAATGCAGAACTGATAATAGGAAAGTATTTTAGAATATTTTAATAAATATATTAATTGGCAAGCAGTCAATGATATAACAGATAACTCGCTTTACCACAAAATATCACTAAAAACAGAAGACTACAAATTACGTTTGTTCAATCATTCAACGGACATCCTGGGAAAATACACCACAAACAGTAAACTCAAAAAATATATGATGCTAATCACAAATAATTAAAAAAAAAATCTTGGAAAAAAAACAACAAAAAACATGAGAAAGGACTTGGGCTCGTATAGATAAAAAATGCCAAATTGAGTCACAAAAGAACTGAAAATGCGTCTTCAATAAATGAAATTTCAAATTTAGCAGCCACGAAGGAACCAGACTATTGAAGGCAATAAAAGCGCTATTTGCACACATTCACAGCGACGAAGAGCTTTGATTCCTAGAGAAGTTGATAATGACACGGATATCTAACAAAAACATTTAGACTTGCGAAGATACCAATAATAAATGGAGAAAGAAATGGAATAATAATATTTTAAAAGAGCCCTTTTAAATAATCTTTTCGATTAAAAGTTTTACAATCAAAGAAATTAAGTGTAAGATAATTGGTAATTGTTTATACCAAAACAAAGAAATAGGTTTTTATTACAGAATGAACCTTAAAAGAACTGCCAGAAAATCACTACAGATTTATTATTATATAAATTAGTAACAGCTATTCAATAGCATACTTATGTTAAGATATTTCCGATGTCTGATAAAAATTGCCCAAGTAATACTTATACCCAAAATAAAAAATTCACCAAAAGAGATAACGTTCAATAGGCTATTTATCAGTTCATCCTATATTGTAGAAGGTTTTTCAAAACTCTTAAAGAGTGGATTAAAGAGGATATTAACGAACAAAAAACTAGTACCAGAAGATATACAATATTTGAATATAGAGAACAACATGGAACTGTTCTATTTTAGCTTATGGGAAAGTACGTATGAAGACAGTCACAAAAAAAGATATGCGTCGATATGAACTCTGTATTTTCCAGCAGGTCCTATAATAGGAAAATCTAGATTGCATATGTTTCTAGCACCTTAGCGTTTCCGAGGAGGAGAGATAGTTGCACCTGAACTGTAGAACAAATACAGATCTGTGAACTAAATTAGTAATGATTTCGAATCAAAAATATATTCTTTGTTTGCTACTTTTAGAAAAGACATCGTTGAAGCCTTGCATCCGAACCAACTCAAACCGCACAATAATACCAGAAATAGCACTATTTCGAATATACAACTTATGTTTTGGAGTTAACTACACCACTTATATTTTACCTTAATGTTAGTTATAAGGAGTGTGCTATCATGGCCTTAAATAAAATAGTACATTGAAAAGAATGGTTAGAACTTGCAAAATGTGTAGCAAAATTATTTGTTGTAAAGTGACCGGTCCGTTATAAATGTTCTTAAATTTCATTTGTGATAAAAATTTAAATATGCCATACACTAATTTATTTTTAGGTTAGATTAATTATTGCATATTATTAAATTATATTATTTATATTATTAAATGTATATGACAATTATTTTTAACAAATTAGATACTTCAATTTTCTCATTAAATTGTATTACGTATTTTCATCATTGAGTAGCCATGATGTATACGTATTCATAACTCATAATTTCATCAATTAGGTGAACGGAAAGGACTATTCGGGATTAGATTTAAGAAGAGACACACAACCCGCGTGGGATCTCGCTGGTCAATACGCAACAGACATCTTTACAGACTACGCAGTGGATACAATTAAACAACACGATACTACTAAACCTCTATTCATGATGATATCGCATCTGGCACCGCACGCAGCAAATCCCGCCAAACCACTGGAAGCTCCCCAAGAAGCTGTCGATAAATTCAAATATATTATAGACTCCGGCCGGAGAACTTACGCAGGTACGTCCGCATAAGAAAATATAATGGCCTGTCATCTGTGCCGTTTCTCATAGAGGTATAAATTGGCTGCCTTTTGACAATCGGGTTATTTATGTTATATAATCGTAACTGTGGAAACGTGTACAAATCATTAATATGTATATTACGTAATAATTTAAACGCAAAATTCAATCTTAATTATTTTTAATATTGAAAATCCCTTAAAGATTATAACTAGAGCGGTCACATTTATCTACGCACCACGTTCAAATAAGTACGTACGAATATTTGCGGTGACCCATCCAAGGCCGATCACTTTGTTCATTATATATATATATATATATATATATATATATATATATATATATATATATATATATATACAGTATGTGTATATATGTATTTCGAATGCCAGTTCCCAAATCAATCTCTTTTACAGTTTACCCTGTTTCTGTCATCATAGACATTTACTTGTATATATTATATATTCAAAAAAATTAACAAACTTTTAAGAGTATTTTAACGTAACAGGAAAAAATAAAACATTCTAAATTAACTTAATTAACGTTTACTGTCGCAATAAATAAAACCGATAAAACACAGCCACCCCGATATTTTAATAACAACGAAATCAACAGTGGCATGTAATATCTGCCTTAGTAATATTATCTAAATCTTCAAATCGCTGTAGCTCAGTTACGTTTATAGAGTTTTGGACATATGTTCATTAGACATTTTTAGCTAGAAATTACTTCAGCAACACATTCTGAAGCTGTGGCAATCATATCGAGAGACACCCGGTATATATAACTGTAAACCAAATTCAAAAATAAATTTTAAGTTAAACATTATTATAATGAATGAAATAATTTTTATTATATTTTTGAACACTTTAAATGTTTAAATGTATCCGTTACAACATGTAATGAACCTATTTACTTGTTTGATTAACACAAAAATTATAAAACGATATTCGCGCTTTATTAAACACAAAGACTTTCAACATTTATTACTTTTTATTCGAGTAATGGTTATATAATTTATCGAAATTATTGTCGTTAATCTCTAGCCGTAACTATCATATTCTTTCCAATACCTGACTGAATCCAATCTTTGAGGAATATGTAGTATACACCCTTTTCTCCAGAAATAACTAGAATGGCTTCATTTTAACGAAATTAGCAGTGCCATCTGTTGTTGAGACATTGATGTACAAACTATTAATCATTATATATCCTTTGTAAAAATTTTATTAAGTTTCGTTCATTAAAATTCCAAATACGATATATGGACGTGATGATAGTTTGTATAAACCGATCGAAAAATAAATAAAGAAATTATATATTAAGAACGGTGAAATTGCCACGAAACTCCCCGAGGGGTCACAATTAGAGAGCGAGTGTGGAAACTAGCGCTTCTGAAGAACCTGAGTTGAATTAAAGAGATGAAAATTGTGTGGTCACGGGAAAGTGTGAAAAACGGTCAGGCAATTGAAATAGTAATCAAAGAAAATTCCAGAAAATGCGTGATTTCCTGGAAACTTCGTGAAACTCTTCTTTGTGACAAATGAACTTGGACGGCCATACCCTTTTTAGTAGAAAAACCATGATTTAAATTCAAAATCTGTTCCATGTAGTAACTGGTGACGTAATCGGATATTACAAAGACATCACTACAGAATCTTGACGAGACTAAAATCCATTATAGTTATAATAAGCATCAAAGTGCTAATTGATGATCATTTGATGAAAGAACTCAAAATAATTCCTTTTGAAAAAATTAAAAGTCAAATCACTGCTCATTGCTAATTAATTTTTAGAATTTCGAGAGAACTGTTCACAAAGAATTTATTCTAAGTAGTACAACGACTAATATTGAACATCGTCTTGGTGTACTCAAGTATATGAATGGTCTTATTCGCCGTGTTTGCCCTGAACATTAAGAATTGGACAATTAGTGATTACTGCACGATAGTGTATCTTCTCATCATTCTCATCATTTTGTTTCTGGACTGCCCTTATTCGATCGACTTATGGCATTTAACGAAGAGAGAGAACCATTTTGCACGGTTTAAAGAAATTTATTGGTCAGCAATGAGTAATTTTAATAGCGATGCATTCAGTAATATAAAAAAAATTATTCGATGCACTTCTTGAATATGCAAGTTGTATTTCTACTGAATCAAAATATTTTGAAGAAATAAAGTAATCTTTTTAAGATTTCTATTGCTTTATCCGAGCCTTTTCTATTGTTTTATCTGAGCCAATCCAGTTATTGTTTGAGACAAGGTGTGTGTATTTATCAAATTCCACATTAAACATTTAACTTTTAAATTTAAGCTAACATTATTGATATTAATTGACTCAAAATATTGTCTCCCGTATGTATAAGTAATGTAAATATAGAACTTATCTTCATTTCCTTTTTCTTCAGGAGTAATTACGAGTATAGTGGTTACTCTAATAGATACATTTTCCCATTCATTTCATCCCTTGTTATAGTAGTAACAGTATTTTAATTGTAACACGTTGAAAAAGTGCTGAAAATCATTAATCTTTTCAGCTATGGTGTCGAAGATAGACGACAGTGTCGGAGCAGTTGTAACGGCACTCGAACAAAAAGGGATGCTCGAAAACAGCGTAATCATTTTCATGTCCGACAATGGGGCGCCAACTGTCGGAGAATTTCGAAATTGGGGTTCGAATTTTCCACTGAAAGGATTAAAAGGCACACTGTGGGAAGGTGGCATACGCAGTCCCTCTTTCATATCGAGTCAACTGTTTTTGCAGAAAGGGCGAATTTCAAATGATTTGATTCACGTTACGGACTGGTTTCCCACATTGCTATCCGCAGCAAACGGAGAAGTCAACTATTTGGATTTGAACATAGACGGAACGGACATTTGGTCGAGTCTCGTTTATAATTTTGACACAACAAGACGGAGCACTTTGTTGAATATAGATGAGAAAAGTCGAAATGCTGCTCTAATTATATCTAATTTTAAGTTGATTATAGGTAAGTTAAGTACACATATTATATATATATATATATATGTATATATATATATATATATATACGTATATAATATATATTATAAAAGGCTCTAAATTATTTTGAGATAAAGACATTAAAATACAACGTCAATTATTTTAGCTTTAACTATAGGTTATAGTCATGTATGTTTAGAAAACAATCTTCGTCTTCATCTTTCTTTAATAGTAATTTAACAATATACATACAGCAATGCAAACTGTAGTATTAAAAATTTAATAGAAATCAATTTACTTAACACAATTGTGACGATAATTTCAGCATATACAAAAATGTATGTTTGCTTAAATCAAACCACAAAAATATCATTTAAATTACTATATATTCATTTTCACAGTCAAGGTTCCATATTCAATAGAAAGAAGAGAGCGTTGCACTTAAACCATACACTTCTGTGTTAAGATGAAGTACTTTTTATTTTATGAGTTGTTTCTTGTTAATCCAAGTACAATACCTACTCTAGATTTAATGAAAAATTTACTAAACATGACCTGAAAAGAATGGCGCTCCGGTTAGATGTATTTTATTTAAACATAATTACGAATTTTTTACTTTATGAATTTTAGTTTGATTATATTGTTCCAATTCATTTTCCAAATTAAATTCGTAATTTTCTTAATTAGAAATGTCTCGGATTAATATAATAATTTACATTAAAAAAAACCTTCCAAATCATCACCACGACACGAATATAAAATCAAATTATTTTACGAAACTTTTTAAATAAGAAACTAATAGTCTATAAAAGTAATAATAATAATTTGAAAAAAAAGAAAGCAAGGGATGTGTGGGGAATATCTCAGGAAAAATTATTCTTTTACGGCATAAGAGGTCAGACACATAAATTAAGTCGTATCTAGAAAGAAGACAATAAATCACCTTTACTGAACAGCCTAAAACCTCTACAATAATTAAAGGAGTTTCGCAAGGATTGGTATTACGATCTCCTACCATTCTTTCTCTATATAAATGATATAGCATACAATGTAATTTGCAAAAAATTGTGTCAGTTTTCTGATGATATCTCAATACTATCAAGAGGTATCGCAAAATCGCAAATCGCAAATAAAAGCTGACGAAGTAATGACCGAGGTGAATGAATTGTTTGCGAGTAACGGCTGCACTTGAATTCAACAAAAACTTTACCACTCCTCTTTCATGTTCGTGATAAGTGCTTGTTTTTTTTGAATTCAAGTGCAAGCCGTTACTCGCAAACAATTCATTCACCTCGGTCATTACTTCGTCAGCTTCATAATATCATAAAGTAACTGAAATTATTGGTATCAGAGATTCAGAGAATGGGGAAAATTGAAGCAAGAAGTGTCTATTTTTCCTTGTTACACGCAAGAGCGACGTACGGCATGCTGCTGTGGGGACACACTTCTGAAGAATAAGATCTATTCCTTAAACAAAAACCAGCAATAAGAATATTATGCAACAAAAGTTATCGAACATAATGTAGAAATTTATTTAAAGAACAGGAAATACTCCGTTTACATACTGGCCTGTCTGGAATAGATGCACAGTGAAAAGAGTAAATATAATACCGGAAGTGGTTTCCACAATTATGACACGTACGTTATCGAAGAATATACGAAGGTAGATTCTCGAAGAATAATTATAGAATTATATTATACAATCACCTGCAAAATGATATAAAAAGATTAAATATTGCAATTTAAGAAGCATAAGCGTCGCTTACAAAATGTTTAATATACATTCATTGCCGAATATTCTAACATACGATTTTAGTGTATTGTATGTGACAGAAGAATATTTTTGTGAAGTTTTAACCATTTTTATCAATTACTTATTTATTTACACTGTTACGCCCAATTTATACTTTTTATTTTATTATGTAATTTTAAGTACTATTTATCATTTTAACATTTTTCTTGCTTATTGTATACTTTGACATTTGACAATGTGTATTTCTGAATTGTAGGTCACTATCGTTTTAATAAATCAAATAGTAGGATTTCCCAATAGAGAAAATAAATAATTTATATTCGGTTGACGCATAAATTTGTAGTGTTTCGATCAAGCCATACACTGTGACTTGTGTATCGTCTCCATGCATCGTTTTTCAGTTTTATACAAAACAATTTATAGAAATGGTTTCAGAAAAATGTGGTCATTTCGAGAGGTGGTCATTCTAGGCGAGTCAAATTTGCTACGTTAGTATTTAAAGGGATTTAGTATATTGAGTTCGTTCACTCCGGTAGTTGTCTAGCAAAAGAGGTCTTTTGGGCAGGGTTTACTGTATGCAGTTAAGTAAATAAAAGGAAAAATGTGGTTAGAAGTACCTAGCATATAATGGTTTCCTTCGATATTATTAAACTATGTAAAATTGCAAGGATGTCCCGATAGCATACAAATATTCTATAGTGTGAAAATAGAAATGGAGGTTCCTCTTAGTGTCTTCAAATTTAAAAGTAAAATTCTATCTTAGTAAACCACTATTAGAACCTAATTTAAAATTTTAAATTATGAACGATTTCAAAGTTAAGGCACTCATATATGTATGTGTAAACAGACAATAAATTACGAATTTAATGGCATAGTAAAAAATAAGCATTTCTCCAGCCAAATACTCCCGTCATTAAAAGTACAAAAATAATACAAAAGTGGTAATTTCAGTTTATATTCACTGCATATTACGACGTTCAACATACATTTTCAATTCATAAAAATATCTCACAACCTCTTTTGTGAAGGAAACATAAGGAAGATGTGTATTATTTATCGCGATAAATAATTCATCGATATACAAATGTGTTTTTATTTAAATTTCAAATGTTTTTTATTGTCCCTATACAGGCTCATGAAATGCAGATTACAAAAAGAAAAGGTCTTTATATACTTGTTTATTTATTAAATATAATAAACAGATGTACATATTGAAGCTATCAATATACTACCTTGATTCTATTGATTCTTTTTGCTACATAAAAATAGTAATAACTAGGCTTGTTTTTCTATCGGCACGGCGGGTCAGAAATTCACTATATGAAATATGTATTGCCCATATGCCTACATACATACATACATATGTACCTAGACAAATCCGAACCAGTGAAGCGAATATTTCAAGTGTCGATCGTCCCGGGTAATTCATATGCATATTATTGTACTATTAGAATCGATATTTTTGGCAATGTTATTTATTTTACGTTTTATATATAATTATATAATTATGTTTATTTTATGCATCGCTGATTGTTAATATTCATTTCTTTCACATCTGGTTGTTGGCACGAAGATACGTACGTACTACTGCTGCACTGAAACTCAGTTTCAGTGCAGTAATTCAGCCCTGAAGATGTCCCATACAAATGGGTACGAAACGTCAGCAGATATACTAGTGACGCGGTTCCAGCCCGGAAACCCAGAAGCAGATACTATGAAAGATATTTATTTGGTGGGCAAAAAACAGAGTTGGGCTGAGAAAAAAAGAGGTCAGGACCATCAGCGTCTTAATTAAAACAAGAAGAATTAAGTTAAGACAGATGAAATTGAAGTCCTACGAATAGAGAAAAAGGTGATATAATAAATGTCCAGCGGAAGAAAAGAAAATAGTTTGATCAAAAAAGAAATGAAGACTATCTAGAAAATATTTGCAATAGCAATCAAAAGTTGGAAAATACTGGTGGAAAGAAGGACGAAATGGAAAAATATTATTAATATCATTAATAATTAACATAATCTGTCTGCAATTTCTTTCAAAGTTTGTCTTAAATCTTCTTTGACCAATAGCTTTAACACATTGTCAACCAAGGTTTAGAGTCTACCCTAAGATTTATCAAAATTTCGAACGTACGCCAAAAATCACTTCGAGATAACTTTGTGAACCAAGCAGATTTTCTTGAACCATAGCTTTATCATAAACTCCATTTATGTTACGAACAAAATATCTGACTCCCACCTTGTGCCATACAAAATAGTACGAAGAAAATAGCCGTTAATCTCACACAGTACAAACGCCAACTGACCCATTACGAGTTTTTCTCTTTTACTCACAAATATCTCACAATATTGCGCACTGTTTCCGGAAGAAAGGGAAAATGGAATTTCGTATGCACTATTCTACTTGACCTGAAACCCTTTACTACATGTACATATAGGAATAGAATATTTGGAATCAATATAATTTTTCCAAAATAAACATTCGCAAACAATCGAGAGAGAAGC
This sequence comes from Dermolepida albohirtum, assembly GCA_031893035.1. Taxonomy (NCBI): domain Eukaryota; kingdom Metazoa; phylum Arthropoda; class Insecta; order Coleoptera; family Scarabaeidae; genus Dermolepida; species Dermolepida albohirtum. The sequence continues at coordinate 56,987 of JAVIWB010005369.1, forward strand.
ATTTTATATTTTCACACACCATTATGCTAAGTATAGCAATAATTGCACTGATTGTGATAAAGTGCTCGGATTTCATGATGACAAAATGACAGAGTAAAGGACGTATTAATGGACTATCGACCGAGTTTGTTGTTGACTTTCATAATACTTGATAAATTTAACTTGATTTCTGTTAAAAACATCAGAATAAATTGCTAAACAATAATGGATTTAATTTTTAAGTGTTTATAAACAATCACATTAATGTTGATGTTAGTCTTTTTGTGTTATATAAAAAGTAAAACAGCATAAAGAGCAATGCACCGCTTCAATCAAAAAAGGCATTTTCTTCTATTCGTTATCTTTTAAATTAATGGCATAATAAAAAGGAACAGTACAATATTACTAAGGTGCTTGTAATTAGTAATATTGAAATGATATGAATAAATCTGAAGACGAAAGAGAGTTTTAGATGTCGGTAGTCAACCAAAATATTTCCAATATACAGAAAGTGCTCAATCGTTTTTTCGCATATTCCTGTTGAAATTAGCATTGATTACATCTTTTTTTGCCTCTGTGTAAATTTGCCCTGTTTCACCAGCTTACATATTTTAGTCTTCGAAATTCCAGGTACCTAGTTGATCGAGTCTCCCCTTCAGGCATCAGAGTCACTTCTCCTACGATGTTATCCCTCACTTTATATGTATTAATCTGTACAGGTTATCCTGTCTTCTTTTTTCCTTGGAAAGCTCATCCTTTGGACCTCTAAAAGTTTTACAAATAATGATGTATATAAATTATTACTAGAATACTCAATAATTGGATCAAAAATATAAATTCATATTGAGTTGTTTTTCCTTTGCAATTATTTTTTGCAAAAATATGTTTGGTATTATTAACAATAACTTATTTGATTCTATTATCGAAAATAATTGTTTAAGCGAAGCTCTACTACATATGCTCGTGTAGTGATCCAATATTTAAGTCAAAACTTTCACTCAACGTATTGATCGTAATAGTTAGACACATTGGTTCTTGCATTTCGCGTCCGATTTCTTTAGATTAGGGTTCATGGGAATGGTTGAAGGTGAACGCTACAGAAGATAAACGAACAAGAAAATTTTTCTCATTCTAAGTACTGCTACTTATGTAGAAATATCAGCCAGCCGAATTCGAAGAACGACTAAGTATGATGATTCGAAAATATTTCTCCGTTCTTATAACTGACTTCGTATAAACAAACAGTCTTGATAATTTAGTAGCAATACTATTGATTGATATTGTACTTGTTTCTTGGTGACGTATTTTAATTATCAAATAGATAAATTAAAACACACTTGACTTGTGTCACTGACTTTTAATAGATTTTCTCTTAACTTATTGTTACGCTTCGCATATATATTTTTTTATCATGTCTTTAAATAATTTTATTCAATATTATTAAGATTCAATCTAAACACGAAAATTGTTATCAAATCCTTTCTGAGTTACAGATATTCTAGCGAGAAATTTCCTTGTCTAGTTATTGGTATAATAAAACAAAGGAAAATTCTTTTTCGTTTACCAAGAAACGTAATACCTAGAAAGAACGTATTTCTGCACGAGGGATATTTTCTTAGAATAGCCTTTTAACGTTGCATTTAATATTAATACTAACTTCCAGTTCCCGGAAAACTCTAATATTTCACTTACGTTTAATATTAATTCTATTTTATTTAATTTCCAATTACGACTAGAAATTCTAACTTTTAATTCCTTTCACACAGAATACATACAATATTTATTATTCTGCTCAATTATCTACATGCCTAGCAATTAAAATCAATATATCAAAATTAATTCTAATTTTTCGGGTATTTTTTCTGTATCGTGATTGTTTCATTTCAAATTCACCAGTGCACTTGCCCTCCGTCCCACCAATTCTTTTAAAATGCCCGATCTTTTAGAAATCGTATTCTCTTCTACAAGAATTTACATCCGTAACAGTTAATCCTAGAACACGTTCGTGCTTCAGTTCATCGTGTCGATAGTGTTCACGTGTTTAATGTACATACCATATATCCTGCTCAAGGAGATACATACATACACACTTGTAAGTATACCCACGTATCGTTCGATACACTTTATAAATCCTTGCATAATTTAATACACAGTTTATTATTCAATTTATTTGATTACAGCATTTCGCAATTAATTATATTTTTTCTTTCATCTATTGCTCTCGCTTATTAATTATTTTTATTAACACATTCAACACTTTAAGATTTCTTTTACTTAAATTGAATATAAAAATATAATATAATAATAACATTTTAAAGCAAACGTTATTTTATTTCTGCTAATGATATTTCTTTCAGCTTGACACACGTCCTGGACTTTTGATGTTCGTCATAAATTAATTAATTATTAACTCTTTTTTATTATTATTATGGCGCTAGAACTAACCCGAAGCTCAATCATTTCCATTTCCATAATTATTATATTAGTATATATATGTAATTTATTTCAGTATTACTACCATTATCAAAGAATTACCTACAACTTTGAGTAAGATAAGAATTGGATCTCTTAACTTTAAATTCATAAAATTAATAAACATTACCTTTCATTAGACTGTTCTTATTTCATAATTTAATGTTTTTGTTGAAGGTTCGACAAGAAATAGTACATTCGATAACTACTACGGTGAATCAGGTGAAGAAAATATAGAACCCATTGCCTATAATACCTCAGCAATAGCTAATAGTCCCGCTGCTAAAAGCATTAGTAAAGTTAGTTACGCACCGACTTCAGAGTACGAATACGAAGCTTTGCGTGATCAAGCAACTGTACGTTGCTTAGATCCTAATGCCAAAAGGAACGTATGCGACTTATCAGGTTAGTGATTTAATTGTTGAAGATCCAACAATACTAATGATGGTACAACATAATCTAGAGAGTAGTTGAAAGCATGAAAAAGACTTTTCAATATAATTAAGAACAATGATTTTATACAATGCTTTTCTTAAAGGTTAGCCATAAGTTTTTTATATGCTAACGTTTCAACTACCTGCTACCCTTTTTAAACATTCTTTCGGCCAAGTATTTCACTAAAAGAAAAATTGTTCAAAATTTACAATTTAGTTTCTAAAATAGAAACTGTAGATTTTTATCTTTACTTTTTTATTTTAACATCGAGCCACTCTCAAACATTTTTCATGTGTTACTAAAGAAACAAATTTCTCGCCTTGAATACAAACGGTAATTCTATAAAAACAAGATTCAGAGTGTAATGAGTAATGATTTATAATAAATATTGCCCACATAACGACATTTATATGTATGTACATATATATGTGGTTACGGAGACAAAAACTAGGACAATTTCTTCAAGAACTAAATGTATACAGATATTAACATTTTTTGCATAATGCATAGATAAATTTTAACAATATTAGTTGTAGGACTCTTGTTGGCTATAACAGTCTATTAAAAAAAAATAATAATGAATTGATGTATTTTTTATCTGCTTTTTATATACGATAATGATTCCATAACTTCATGGTCTAGTGCACAGATGGAGCGAATTCGGCGAAATTTTCTTTGCCATTCAGTTTTCTGAAATGGATTTCAAATGGACAGCACTACGACAACTAAAGCAAACGTCAACATGACTTGGATTTCCAAGCGACTTTAATGTATAATCTTGGATTTTGACTCGTTATGAAATCTTCAATCCAGAACTCCTAGCTCTAACTTACTTTGCATGTTAAACTCGTAAACCTACGTCATATCACGTTACGATGTGTTTCATTACTACGCTGCCCGAATTGGCTAATTCAAGAATGTCTTCTACTGGTAGTGCAAAATCCAAATCCTTTGGAATATATCTCGTCTTCTCGCATCTCACACTAAAAACATCAACCAAAATTATGGGAACGGTTTTGTGAGGCATGTTCAGATCTTGAGTCATTTCTTTTAAGCTTAAGCTTCTACCACTTTTCGACCTTTTATGAGTGCTCTTTTGCAATCATATGATCGTATTTGCAATAAAGATGACACCCTGCCTACCTTCTCTAATTTCAACATTTGATAAACCACCAGAAATTGAATGACATACATGTCGAAGTTTCTATCCATTTTAAAAATAATGGAAAATTTTTGATTCGATTAACAAAATCAACAGCTGTAGATAAATTTTTTCAGTAGATACATTTGCGTCAATTCACAGCAATTGTTTTCATATGTTTTTCGTGGGTTTTTGAAACGAACAGTTGCTGTTGTAGTATATTAATCTAGAACCTATATAAATATAACTAATGCATGTTTGTAACATCACGTTAAAATTTATTTATTATTGATCTAAAAACAAATAGGTATTTTTTAATTAACACTTGTAATTTATTTTGTATTTTCTTCATATTACTAAACATAATTCAATTCTTATTTTGTTATATAATTTTATATAACAGTAAATTTAAAAGTGAACAGCGGTAAATGTAGACGTTTTATGTTCCATACAAAATGCTAAAAAACACTCAAATTTACAGACGGAGGAATTTGTCTCTTTAATTTGACAAAAGATCCGTGCGAAGAGGATAACATGGTGAATTTTCTACCCAGTCTTGTTAGACAAATGAAACGTAAAATCGTCGTGTACAAAGAAGGACTGGTAGAACAGCTGGAGAGAACTTCGGATGTCGAAAATGATGATCCCAAGTTATATCATTACACGTGGAACCCGTGGCGAGATTGTTCCGATACTTCCTGTTCAGCGTAATAACATTCCAAATATATCAATTTTCCTTTAAATATAATTATATCGTTCACATATATTACATATAAGCATTGTGATATTAATTACAGATATTTAATAAAAGTTACTTTGAACCTAACGATCTATTCTTTGTGAGAAAGGTTGTGCGTTTGATATCTGTACATACGTATATGAACTGAAATTGTGTTCTCTCGAGCATGTTCTCTCTAAAGTGCACACAAGGTAAGATGTGTGAGAAGATATTAAAAAAGCTTTCAGGTATTGTGAGAGCTTTCGAAAACATTTCTTAGTTCTTTCTTGTTTGAATGTACATCGACAAGAAATATTACCTATTATTAATAATAAAAATTACATACGCGAGTATATATATTGTAGAACTATGTACGTAATACTAATAACTAAAAAGAAATACGGCGAAATATCATAATTTTCATTTTTTTAATCAAAATTTATTGCAGTTAAACTATTTTATAAAACTATGCCTACACATTCGACGATTACTAACTTGCTAACACTACTTAGTAACTCCCGGCAGCCACTGATAATCATGGGGGATGTGGATATGATATAAATAGATGTTTCCGCAACTTTTGAAATCATCCACCAGGATGAAATTTGCATTCGTTTTGCAAATTTTAAAGTTAATCTCGCAAACTTACGAAATCATGCCTAATAAACTCATCACATAAATTTATAGTATGTTCTGGAGTACCACAAGGACTAATCTTGGGACCACTTTTATTTGTCTTGCTTAATATGCTTCGTTATCCTCTTTTTCGTGTGATACATGGGCCATATTGATCGTATTAAATATATACAAATATATATATAATACTTCACTGCAATTATGGAATGGTGTGACACGTTTGAACTTAACTGCATCCAAATCTAGTTCCTTACAGAATAAAAGACATTCCACTTGTTTCTAAACTGTCAAATTAGGCTCTGTATTAGGCAGTATGTGTTTTAATGGGCATGCCTCTAGGAATTACATTGTATTGATATCGTTATGCTCACATGCTCAAAAAATGCTCACATGCAGATATGTGAGCATTTTTTTCTTGAAAAACTTAATATCATTTAAATTTTTTCTATAATTGAAATTGTAATATTCTGTCGGACAGATAAATAATTAAATATAAATAAGTAACCATTCAAACACCGCCTATATGATATTCATATCAGCTTGAGAATTTTGGACTTTTATTTTGAATTATTACTAAACATTGTAACTCGTAAAATTCAAATTTGACAGACGTTTTCCAGGAACCTGTAAGTTTCAGAATAATAACAAACTTGTTATAAACAAATTCGGAGAGCTAATGCTGTTTTTAGTCAAAATAATATTCCCAATGATACTGTAGCAACCAAAAATTTGAGTGGACTGCTCAGTTCTTGATTCTAAAAGATCAGTACGAGAACTCGTTTAACTAAATGTATGCCTAGGGTTTATGAAAATGTGGTAGAAAGTCCACAGGCCTCGATTTGTCAACCCTGCAGAGAATTTTGGCAAAAGACCTTCATCTATATGCGTACAAAGTTTGATTAACACAAGAATTAAAACCCATCTAACCTACCCATCTAATCTAAACCGCCGGTGTTTGCCAATTGGATCTTATTTTCTAACAAAATCATATTCAGTGACGATACCCATTTCTACTTCTAAGGTTATGTTAACAAGCGAAACTCCTCTTTTTAGGAACACAAGAATCCCCGAGAGATACTTGGGTCTTGAAAGAACTTATTTATCCTCTTCGCGCGACTGTTTTGTGTTAATTATTGGTCTAAGGTGCACTTGGACTTTATTTCTTTGAAAATGGGAACAAAAAAGTGGTAATCATTAATGGTGACACTATTATCAGCTATTGGCCAACTTTTATAGTCTCTACTGGAAGATGTGAGTCCCAACATGTTTTTCCAGTAAAATGGCGCTACTTATACAGTCTGCTATAAATCATTGTTTTCCCAGGACAAATTTGCGTCTAAAGAACACATTAAACATTAAAACATCACAACATAAATATGCAAAAAGTAGCTTAAATGCTTATAATGGCTTTATTTCTTATTTAATATTGATGTTTTAAATGCGGGATAATTGTTTTCTTTGTATAAGAAATTTTTTTCAGGGCGTCGTACATCGCTGTGCAAAACGTTATTGGAAACTTACCAGATGTTGAAGATGTATAGTTAAGTTATTTAAGATCGATAATATTTCGCAGAAGTGTAAAATGTTTCACAATTTTTTACTTACATATCATTAAAACTTACTCACGTCTACTATCTCATTATTGCCTATTGAACATATAAGTAGGGCTATTGAGTAAATAATAAGAATTTACCCTCTAATATATGCGATTCAGATGTTATTAGTTATTAATCTATTTAAACAGTTACTTACTGAAAAGTGCACTGAAATGTACAAATACGAGATTTAAACAAAAATTCTAATTTTTATGTATAACCTGTTGCCTATTATTTACTACAATACGGACGGTTAAGGCGCGCCGCCCGACTTGGCAGCTTTATTTACAACTCTCTGAAATTGATTTTGAATTTGTAGATTAAATTAGTTATTTGACTAATTTATAGGTACAAATTCTGTAGTATACATAATTTGCGTAATGTTTGTTCTAGAATACGATAAGGTTTTAAAAGGAGGAGGCAGTAAAAAAGGATTCACTGGTAGTAGTTTTTTTTACTGTATACGACTTATAAAACACACCCAAAAACTAATATAGATTCCACTATTAGAAATCAACATTTATTAAAATTGTTTAAAAAATTACGACTTAATTATCATCATGTAAATTTTATTCGATAGATTTATGATAATTTTTGCGGGAATAATTGCGAAGTACTTGCGATAACTACTATTACAGTGGCAGATATGAATAATTTACAATGTTCGTGAGTAATTTCAAAAATTGTATGTCAAGTGTTTGTCGCTTCATTCGGGTCTAGGTTAGAAGAGACAACAGAATTCTTCAAAGTCGCGGCATTGAGACGCGCTAGTGGGATAGCTGGAGAGGGAGCTTAATGTTTTAAGCACTCTTCACTTTATGTACATCAGCATTATTTAAATTCTAAGCTCCGACGCTTATTCCATATTTTTAACACGAATATTAGAAACGTATGTTAGTAGTGTTACCAAGTAAAACACAGTTTTATTATTTGACTTTTTGGTTTCATAAAGTAGTAATATCTGTTCAAAAACTTCATATTAGACATTTTAATTGTAGCGGCAATCGGAATGCTTTTTAAGTGTATTGATTTTGAATAAATCGATACTCTAGTTTGTCTGCGACTCTCGAAAGATTCTCGACCTTGATTGCAATAATGGAGAATATGATACGACATTCAAGATTAATTTTAATTAAAATTTAATTTCGTTGGAACAACAAATAGTTCTTAAGCCCAGGCGTAACAATATTTAACTTTATAATTTATGTGTTCCTCGTTTGTTCGTAGTGGTTTATATTTACAAAGCTTTACACAAACTGTACCAAAATTATTGGTTCGCAGTCGTTAACTTTGTTACTATTGGAGCTAAGAGTTCAGCTAAATTAACAGATCTGCAATATTTTTCCCCTAATTGCGATAATAAAATCGCACTTATCTTGTGTTCGTATTTTGACACCGTTTAGATCATAGAGTTGCAATATTTTTGGAATAATTATTCGAACAATTTTCGTTTTATTATTCCTTGATACTCTTGTCGCCCTCTGGTATTTGTCAGCCTAAGATTGTAATCAATACTATTGAAAGGTCATGCTAATAAAAGCATAAAAGGTAATAGTTTGCTGTTAAAAGTCTGTCGTCTGTCACATAGGTTAAATTTGGATGCATATTGTGCATAATTTTTGAAGTAAAGATTATCTTAGCAACGATTATGTTGTTATAGTTGGATTGTGTCAGATAAGGTTTTGCTTTGTTATTAAATAAATTGAGGTTATCCAGGATTGTTTGGCTGTGTTCAAAAAATGTTGTATATGTGAGTCTACTATATAAATTTATGATGCTTTCTTATTGTGGATATAACTTATAATTAAATTTCTCTGTTGCTTCCCTGTTTGTTTCATGATTAAACTGTTTATTATCATTTGTTCTTCATCATTCGTTTGAAAGAAATAACACATGCATGAAGAAAGCTTCTGCTGAATGTGCACAAAAGTTACGTCCTTACACAAGTATACACAGAAAAAACACGGTATAAGTTTGATAATTTTAAAAATATTTATATGCTTATATATTTACAAACAGAAAAAAATAATAAAATCAAAAATGTAAGTATTCGTAAATATTATATACAAAAAACTATTTAAAAAAATCCATCAAATAAACATATGTGAATATAAAATGCATTGCAGGTTAAAAAAGAAATAAATAACTTGAAAAAGGGGAAACCCCCTCCCCCTTCAGTGGAGAGAGGTTAATAAAACTAAGTGTTTTATTTATCCCATTGCTCGAAATACTCAAACACAACAAAATAAAATGTACAGCTAGAATAAAACGGCTTATAACATATTAAAAAGAAAAGAATACTCTAAATAAATAGATATATAAGTATACTTCATCATTACTAAAAAATAATTATGAAATTACGTTTTATCGCTGAGAAGGTGGACTGTCACGGGATCGTACTACAAGACCTTATTAATGCAAATACATACAATCAAAGAACGAAATCTACTTGGTACTTGACATTAGAAGGGCTGACCCGAAACTTTTCCAATATGCAGAACATCGCAGTTTATACATATTAACGAGACTACATATCATACTCATCTCCGTTATATGAATGCACCTTTGCCGAGAATTTCGTTAGGCTATTAATTTTACGGAGGGATCTAATGAAATTCAAATCTAATTTACTCAACTTTTTAAATATCTCTACAAGTCAATCTCGTACGCAATTTTCAGTGTATAATTTTTAAGTCGGTATCAAACGCAGTCGATTAAAAAATAACTTTTATAAGCAAAATATAAATTACTGGTAATCTATTTTGCATTTATTACAACCATACTATTTACGCCATTTTTCTATTTTGCTTTTTCTTTTTTGATTGGATCTTAGGAGATTCGCAAACTATATAGATTTCGGTAACAGAAAATAATAGAGTTGTTTTGTCGCCAACTTGTTTGGTGATGTTTGGAGCGAATGTTTCGAATTCATGTATCGATAAAATGTCACTTCATATCAGTAATTTGTTTTTTTGAAAGACGAGAACTTGGTCTATTTCGGTAAAAGGCGACAATTTTGAGGCATTTGTATATCACACCATTACTGAAAGAAATTTGAGCACCTTATTCTTCACATGTTTTGAAAGAACTGTTTTTTTCATTATAAAATACCAATGCAAGTAGACAAAATTTACTATCATCCCAGCAACTGATGAAAATTAGTGTGTGAGGTAGTAACAAATATCTAAATGACTGGATAGCGAAAAGGTATCTTGGGAACTTCCTAAATAACAAATCCTATGATAATTATGGCTACTTCAATAACAAATAGTGCAAAGAATTAACTGCACAATGACTTAAGTACTAATTGATACCTTTTCAAAGAAACTTAAAAATAATAGAATTCCTAATGAATTATATTAAGGAAAAGAGAAATAAAAATTAATGAATATAAATTTAGCAGTATAATAAATAATGGTCCCAAACACACCTTGTTAATAAAATAGAAATATGTCGCCAACAGCCGGATAAATAAAATAATAAGGCAATAAATAAATATTCATTTATATCGGTAAACTCCTGTTCTATTGTAATAAAATTGGTCGAACAACAAAATTTTCGAACTTTTAAAATTATAATGTAAACATCTTCAAACTAGTTGAGCAATAAATTGATTTGAATATGTAATTGGTTTTAGAATGACGAGCGCTATCGTGCCATGCTGACTGAATTTTTGTTTCCAAAAATTAATCAGCTAAACATCGACGACATTTGATTCCAACAAGATGGTGCAACTTGCCATACAGCGCGATTAACAATCGATTTATTGCAAAATCAATTTGGTGACAACTTTATTTCCAGAAGTGGTTCTGTTCACTGGCCCCCTCGTCCGTGCGATTTAACGCCTCTGGATTACTTTCTATGGGTCTATGTTAAGTCATTGGTTTTTGCCGACAAACCAGCACCTCTTGAAGCATTGGAAGCCAATATTCGAGCCACCATACGGCCAGATTTATTGGAAAAAGTAGTCAAAAATTGGAGTGATCTAATGGACCATGTAACTCATAGCCGCAGTTGACATATGCCGAAAATCATATTTAAAAAATAAATGCAATAAAATTATCTACCAGATTATAGCAAAACAAATTTCATTCCAACAATATTTCTGTCTTGTATTATCATTTTAAATTCTCAAGCTCTTAAAAAGCACCCTTAAAATTAAAGAAAAAACATGAAATATTAAATTGCATGCTTGCATAATAAGAATGAAGATAAAGATGATAATCTCGTAAGAATAAATTAAAATTATAATACAATAATTTATATATGTAGGAGTAAATAATAAATCAGTTCAAAGTAACTTCCAAAACATAGTTAATATCGAAGTATGAATATACAGAAAATGATTTATTTTGGCTATGCGCATTTTAGTTTGCTGTAAGAAGATCTAGCATCTTAAACGAAATTTACGAAAATAATAGATTTAGATATGAAGAACTAAGATATTAGTGGCTTCTGCTAACTTACTGCCTTTGTGATATCGTTTGTGAAATAGCATGACAGATGGGTTTACACGAATCTATCTTGAAATCCCAACCAAAAGTTCTACTGGTTCTGAGAAAGTTTGTTTAAAATATTTGATTGTTATTAATGGAAATAAATAAAGTAGCATCAGCAAAATTACAATAATAGTATCCCCATATGCTAATCAGGTTGTACTTTATGCGATAGTAGTCACACATTTAAAAATGCTTTACAAATTGTACGCATAGCGAGAGAGGTCACTCATATATATATTGTTTGTCATTAAACCGCCAATTAAGAAGGTGCGAATGCATGCCATCGATTCGGGGGACTCGTAGACAGGTGCGTTATCCTGATAGAAAAACACTTTATTCTTTGCCAAATGAGGCCGTTTCTCTTTAACTTTATCCTTCAATCCCTACATAATACTCTTCATTTGTGGTTTTTCCATTCTCTAAGTAGATGAAAATAACTTTATGAGAATTCTAAAACATAGTTACCATTACCTTTCCTGTTGAAAACACCGTTTTTGCTTCCTTCGGTGACGAAGAACCTTTGTGTGTGTATTGATCTGATTTTTCTTTGGTTTTAGGAGTACAATTATGGACTCAGGTGTCATCAACGACAATAAAATGGCATAAAAAGTCTTTCGAATTGTGACGGAAATCTGCCAAAAGGTCGCACAATGAAGTAAGCACGACACTCAATGCGTATTTCTTATGAGTATTTTTTCATTTACAATTCTTCAGTTAAATTTCTGTGCACACTTTCATTTGAGTTGCCCATCATCTATCTCATTATTTAGTAAGATAAACTTTTTCATATTCGGCCGGGGCAAAGGCAGATCTTGAACGTCCACCCCAGAGTTATAATAATAATTATTGATGTCTTCATATCTTAAAAAAAGCTTAACACCAATTGGAGAGAGAGATTGGGGCGACTTAAGATCTTTGTCTGCCAGCATTTACTTAAACGGGAAAGGAAAATCGCGAATCACCATCCCGTGTTAGTAGGCCATCGGACTCGAACCCAACGCCTCCGGCATGATAAGTCAGTGACTTACCACCACACATCAGCCGAACTTCACCCATTGTGCTCACGAAAACACATTTAAATTCTAGGTGCTAAGTTTTCAAATGAAAATACTTAATTATTGCCCGTATGTAAACAAAGAAAAATGTTTACAATATCACAGAAGATCGTTCACTTTGATCCACTGTTAAATACAAATTTATTGACACCTCTATAGTGTCATATTTCACCTCATAAAAGACGTCTCTACAGAATGACAAAAAGTTTCCGCCGAATTAGCGCTATCTTTGCATTTGCCACGTATTTATTGAACAATATTGAGCATGCTCTTTTATTGCGTAAAATTTTAAATAATATAATCCTACCAGACTGTTTTCATTTGTAATGCATTGTATAATTGTGAGCAATTAATAATTTCAATCAACTATTGACTGTCAGTAAGATACGCCGCACATAAATAACTTGTTTTTTTTTTACAAATTTCAAACGTCGATGCATTGTTATTAATTTTCAACGTCGACTGAAAGAGATTTCCTTCGTTGGAATAGCAAGAACTCAATCAAAATTTAATCGATTCTGCAGGTTTACAATTTAAAAATACCATGTCGACTCGTGTTAACAGCTATTACCCTCATAATATTGGTAAATAGAAATTTTTTGTTACATAAGTGATAACAAAGGAGGTTATATAGAAATACCATAATTCCTGTTGGTTTAATTATCGCTTATTCCGGTCAAATCAAAACAATAGCGGATATCCGTGAACCATTTAGCGAGCTCATAGGCGCATAACTCAAGAAATTATCAATCACCTAATCGACGTCTGATTTCGAAATTGTTTAGTTTCCATATACATCTGGATGGTCATCTATCATATTAAGTTTGGGGCAGCTAAAGGTTTGTATGAACATTGGTTTACACAAAACTTCCATTTTGATTTAATAATCAATACTTCAATATGCGTAAATGTGTTATTTAGTAAAATGTATGAATAGATAACTATTAAATTATTATTATAAAAAATTAATTAAGAAAATATTAAAAAATTCCTGTGTAAAGCACACAGATATTGCTGAGAAGGCGTCATCTCTATTATATAAATAATTATTATACAATATTATAAATGCGAGCATACAAATAAAGTAATAGGCTATATGACGGAGACGAAATGAAACTAAATCGAAGAAGATAAAATCAACGAAATATATCAATAAAATTTTCTGATATTTTTGAAACTATAAGTTTCTTCCAAAGCACAATACCCAAGTATATATAGCAGCAATGCAGACTTGGTAACATTTGGCATAGAGTTCTTTCACCCTTTGTTACCATTTTGCTGTCTTTGACTTTTTCCTTCCAATCATTACTCCTCTCTTACCAATTTTGTCTGGAGTACTCCCATCTCCTAATTCTTTCTTCTCCCAATAGCACTATTATTAGGCATCCTGGCTATATGTTCCAGGCGCTTGGATATTTACAGTACAGTCAAAGTAATTTATTAAATTTATTGTAGAACTGGAGAAATTACGTACCAAGCGGTCATTGATAAATTTAATGGAAAATATCTTGAGATTCATGCCGAAATTAATTCCTTAAGAAAATTAGTCCAAAACACTGATTGAAAAACAACATAACCTAAAATTATTAGTCAGTGGGTGACAAATGTAACGAAGACTAATATTATTTTTTTAACAATTCCACAAACTTTATGGCAAAGCAATTACAAACTCAAATGATTTTTGGGTACATCTGCATTTGGTTGAAACTATTATTTTAAGAATTTTTATTCGTAATTAGGTTGGCCGAACGGTCTAAGGCGCAGATTTAAGCTATGATTCACGTATGGAAGCATGGGTTTGAACTTCACACCTGACATAAATTAAACAAACCTACTTCCGTTTTCAAAAATGTTATTATTATCTGACATTACAGAAACTTTTTTTTAATTATTGACTTGGATATGTACAAACATTTCACAAAATCGTCTTCCATTGTGGGTCCCCATATCTCCACTGTGTTCTTCTGAACAAACTATTTTTACTCCAAATTTAATTGTACATTTCTGTACAAGAACTCTAGTTTTATTATTTACGTTTAAATTGAATATTTAATGCTTCGAAAGTTATAATGACTAGCATAATAAAATAAAGTATTTGAGGAATTTAAACGCGGTGCCCCTGGTTTGTTTAGTGCGCATTTTCGGTACTCGTTCTCTTTGAGTGCTCATTTTTAGTTAAAGTTTATTCAAGCACGAACATTTTAAAACGACATTTTGTAGGTGTTTAAGTTTATTGTAGAACAGAATTTTGTCGGTAGTTAAATTCAGTTACGTTTAAATTGTTGAAACCTCGGAATTAAAGCAATAAGTACATCATTTGCGTTTAATCGTTTTCGTAAATTATAATCAAACTACTATGCTTTTTACGAGGGGAAAAAATCGACCTACCTATTTTGGAAACAACTAATTGTGCATTTTTACGAGGGAAAAGAAAAAATCGACCTACCTATGATGGAAACAACTAATTGTGCATTGCCTGGTAATGGTCAACGATAACAAGATTTTCCTACTTGTGCATCAAAGTTGACTTTAAAATAAATTTTGTGAAACTAGGACATTGCAGTATCATCAAATTTTCGATAAAGGAACAGCATTTCTGTAAAACTATTTATGAATGAATAAATGCAATGTATGAGGACGAGCCTGTTTTATTTTAATGTGAAATATTGGTTAAAAAGATAACCAATAACCAATAGAAACCCCTTTGAATTGGTTGCTTGATCGCTGTTTATTTTAAAAACCAACAGAATTATTTTTTTCTGATAAAAACAAAGTCGTTGCGGAACATATAAAATTACAAGTGCAAGCGAGTTGAAGTTACAGGAGAGTAGGTTGAAAAATAAAATCGTCAAAAAATCGTAGGCCTTTTACTTTATTGTTACGTAAATGCTTTTTTATCACCCCTCGTGAAAAGTAACTGTTGCTTTATTGCTATACAATATGTCTTAAGCATCATCAAAAAAAGAAATATAATTAAAGCTTGCTTATTGGCAAACCTTCACAATAAATATCTACAATTTCCATAGTACATGAAAAATAGAATTAAGTTTAAAATCTTTTCCTATTCATATTAACAAGACAAATATCAACACAAATACTATTCTTTCTGGAGTAAGGCGAAACAGTGCAATCGAAGCTGTACTGGAGTTTATTTAGGGGGCCGCTCTCCATTGAGTGTAACCATAGAACGATGGAAATCTAAAATTAAACTTGACAAGAGCAGTACATTTGTGAACAACGCAGTGAAAGTTCAAAAAACATGTATATTGCAGAAACGATTAATTGGAAAACGTACGTAAGGTGTTAGATGAGAGTCGAATAAAATTTCTCGAAATATCAGCGGTGTTACACATTTCGTAATGAACTGAATATGAAGAAACTATGAGCAAGACGGGTACAATATTTGTGGGCTTTATTTGGGTCACAAACATTAACGAGAGTGAATTTTGACAATCAATTTAGTGAATCTTCTTGATCCGAAATACTTCGGCACGGAATAATAACGATTGAAGAAACAATCGAAACAATAAACTGAGGTTGGCACAAGTACATCAAAGGGGACGAAGACCGTATACTCGACCGGAAAAGTTATGGCTACTATCTTTTGAATTACAGTGGGACATAGGATTACTTCAAAATAGTAAGTAAAGTAAAACGATAACAAGCGAATACTATACATTAATTTTAGGTAACCGTGCGGGGCAATATAATGCTAAAGGCCCCACCAAAAACTTTTTCTGCAGGATATTGCACGTGTTCACACTTAGACTGTTTCAATGACGAAAAACATTAATTGCATTTCTTACTGCTTCCTCATCCAGATTATATACCTGATTAGTCTTCGCTGGAGAAAAATCTGAGGGGATTATCAGGTTTTTCCCCAGCGAAGACCTGGCTCGACGGCAAAAGATTTTTGTTGAGCAGAAAGGTAATCATTTCGAACCATTTAATAAAGCAGTTGAATAATAGTTGGCTGAAGGTAATAAATTACAAGGAGAATACGCTAAGAAATAATAATTGCCAATAAGTTTACATGTTCTTGTCTAAAATCATTAATTTCTAACCCACCATTACACAGGATGTTATTAAAAATCGCAATTAAGCACACTATGTTTATTGTTTACTTCAAAGAATGTATTTTCAAAAGGAAGAATAAAGCTGTCTTTCCTATGAAAAATTATGGGTAATTAAATTTGTAACTTCTTCTTTATAATGATCAAATTAAGTTATTTATGAACCACCAATAGGGATATCAAAGATCTAAAAAATATTTTTATGATACATATACTCAAACAACTGACTAGTTCGCGTAGATTGACTTACTCGGTTATAAAAAAATCCTTTGCAATTCTCTAATTTTTTGTAACCACTCTGTATAATTAGTGCCTAAAAAAACAACTTTTACCATATTATTCTCATAGGTTAACATAAAGATAATTTTTTAAAAAGAGTGAGCATATAATGAAGGAACATCGCTCAGTGGTATAACTATCCTATATAGAGCCATTTATACCCTGTTAATCTTTCAAAACTTCTATCCTAACGAGCAAAAACGTGCATTCTTTCATTCATTCATTAAAGAAAAAAGGGAGCTATCAAAGGGAAAAACATCTCTAGCTATTATGATATTTTATAATGATGTTATTTCAGCAAATGTATTTTTTTAACAATAATACTATTTTTATTCACTCATATACACGAACATGCACGTAATAGTAACAAGTACTATGTAACTTGAAAAGTTTTATCCCTCTGCTTAATTAAAAAAAAATTAAATTTTTATGAATGTTTGATACATGGGCATAGACAGAGGTAATTAATATTTAGAGAATATCTGCTTTGTTATACAAGTATTCCTCAATGTTACTGAAATATTGGTCAATTTTCTTACTATAGGAACATTAACTAAAATGTATTTAATCTGTGTTATGGACAATGTCATTAGGAGAAAAATGACTAGTATTTAATAAAATAACATGTATTATGTCCTATGTAGTAGTTACATAACGTGTGAGTGATTTCTTTGCATTAACTTATTAGTTTGAAAACAATAATCGAGTAATCATTAATAATATATTGATACATTGACACACACATGTAAGTGTATTCAACAGGATATATGTACATGGAAAACGTTTAATATACCTGTAGTTATTGTTAGCTTGTTTATTTCACAATTGTGTCAAAACTTATAGTAATAAACTCAGTAAACTAATGATCCAGTGACTTCGAAATTCTCTGAAAACAAAGGGACCTCACTTAACCATCAAAGACGAAAGTTTCACTATATCTTATAATGATAACTAGAAGAAGCACAAAAGGTACAATTTTTGAAATGTAAACTTTACACTGTAGTAAGTCAACATTAACCTCCCTTACACATCGTAGTATGTTAACGAGAGTCGACTGCCCATACTCGAAAAGACGAAGACAAGTATTAATTTAGACTTCAAAGGAAGTGTATTAACATTATTGTAGAAAAAATATAGAAGGATTCTATTACGCTGCATATAACATCGTTGGCATTAGTTACTACTGAAGATGTGTACGGTGGACACGGAACGTCCATTCATTTTACTTAAATTACTTATTTTGTGAAAAAGTAAGGTGTTTTATTTCAATAATTTATTGGCTTTTCATAAGTGCTCAACTACTTTATCAGACTCAATATTTAATAAATTTGTCAAGACTGTAGAACTGGGAGAGATCTTTCACGATATAGATCTAAGTAAAAAGAAATAGAAGCCTCTGACGATGTTTGCTTTGAATAAATTCAGGCAGAAATTTTTAAAAAATATTAATAAATTTATGGACAAATCATATTGGACCAGTACTTATGAATTACAAAGTATTGCATATAATTTCATTAATAAAATAGAACCACAGATAGATCGTAATCGCAACGAAAATTCATACAATAGAGATGAAAGTGGTGTCTTGTTAAAAACAAAATTATTCTCAACTCGCACTTTAGCTCCCCAATGTTCTAAACAGTCCATTTAGTAGTACATTCCGTGCCATTTACTACTTATAGTTACACAATTCTGACAATAATTTCTACCACAAAAAAACTTGTGTCTCTTTTGCATATAAGCGGATGGTACTTCAGTAGTAAGTATATCACGCTTGAGGTGTGGAGTCGAATCCGATGGTCTGCTATCAGAAAAAATTTTTTGTGGTTTCCCTTCTCATTTAAATGATTGCTAGGGCCCGAAAGTCCTAAATCACATAACTATCACGGACGAAATAATAACTCATAGGCTGGTGGGTAACGTAATGGCATAGACTATTAATATTATTATGGAGTGGATTTATCGCATTTCCATAGCCTAACGCCGGAAAACTTTTAGCTCAACCTACATATCTTTGTTCGAACTGTACGCGACTGATATTGTGGTGTGTGTATAAAACGATAAATTAATACAAGCTTTATAATACTTTGTATCTCTCTTTGGAGCAATACTATGATCATAATTATTAGTATCTTTGTATTTAAATGGAAATGAAATTAGGTTCTTTTTTACTGTGTGTTCGGAAATTCTTTGACGATTGATTAGATATTCAAAATAACATATTAATATTATATTGTTTTAGAGGAAAATACGGGAAACTTTAGACCGCGCACGTAATAATCCTTATTTCATTCTCCAAATGTAGACGCTAAAGCATCGTTATCTAATAAACTAGCATTCGAGTTATTTATAAGTCGATTTACATATGTATTTTTACTAAATGCAGGAGAACACAGCACATTACTGGATTATGGACAAACCTATACCTTCTTCCTCTCTGTCAACATCGTTGTATTACTAGCACACAAACTGTAACTTAGAAAGTGACGAGAGGTGATTACTGAGTCGCTTGAAACGTTGAGCATCATACCACTTCGTGTTGGAGGAGATATTGTGCAAAATTGGAGCAGTGTTCAAAATCGAAAAAGATGGTTTTAAAGTCTTGAGTTGGGTCTGCACCTGCTGGAATCTATTCAGATACCAGAATATACTTACTACACAATCACTTTTCAAACTTGCCAGCTTTGAATACATCCATGACACGCAAAGGAATTTCACCACAAACAAAAACCTTCATCACTACAATATCGAGAATTGAACAAGCATTACCGTTCTCTTCTACTGAATAAGTAAAACTCAATGAAGCAAAAAATCACTTAGATATTAAGTTGTATAAGTTGTCAAACGAAATAAGGAACCTCCACCTACGAGAATTTCTTACTGTAATCAAAAATTCCTGTACACATTCGAGAATTATTCCATCTGTGATTTTACTGTGTCCTTTTTGAACTGTGATGCAATATAACGAACAGTTTGAGAAAATAATACCGTCCAAAAATCTCTACTGATATATAAAAAAATATTTATACAGCTTTTATTTTTCAACAGCTTCTCGTATTATTTTACCACTGACGATATTATTATCTCTACTTGTTATTGATGAAATATATTTATTTTCCCAATCAATTTGGGAAGTACTTTTAAAAGTAAAGATATTTAAATTCAAAGAATGCTTTGTTAGTATACGCACTGCGGGTTAAACAATTCCCTGACCGTGCAAAAATACCATATGTGCTCTTCGGCGCGGATGGTCTAAAGAACAAAACACTAAGCATAGTTTAATATAATGTAGATATAATCGATCCGTTTCGATGTAAAACGGCGCCGTGACTGCATAGCACACATGCAGATTTAAAACCAATTTAATTTTGCGCGTATTTAACGTTCAGTATTAACAGCATGTAATGAAGAGTTTAAATACCTATTAAAAAGGTTACATTGTTGAACATTTTCACGCCGAAACTTTTTTTGTGGATTTTTTTAATCCAATGTGCTACAAGTTAGAAATTATGGCCAAAATAGCAATAAGCTCATTAAAAATTACGTTTACAATCATACAGTAAAAGTGTAATGAGAATTTCTAACGTGTCTAGTATTAAAAAGTTTAATCCATGTGCTGAATTTATTATTCCATCAAGTTTAATTTTATAGTTATTTAATGGCTAGAGTGCTAGAGTGAATGAATTATTAACGATTAATATATTTTCAATTTAACGACTATGTATAGCCATTAAAGTTACTAAGAACCAAAGCACTCCTAAAATGAAAAAAGAAGTACAAGATTCCATTTTGTTTGTTATTTACATCGTATATACGAAACAGAAATTCTTGAAAATCTTTCTTGCGCTCAGGTAAGACTTGAATTCAAGACTCTAGGCTTCGAATCTATTAAAATACCATAAATTGCATTATGGAAACCGATATTAATTAGAAAACTCGCAGTATGTCCTCTGTGGTCTAGTGGTTATGATACCAATCTGGTGTACTGGGGATCGTGAGTTAGAGTCTCACCTGAGGGTGAGGATCTTTTTTAATTTAGATTTTATATATACGATGTAAATAGCATGAGAAATTAGAACTTTTAGTTCACATCGTAAAAGCTTATAACCATATGCAGAAGAATGAAATATTTTTAGACTGTCAACTAACTAAGTTAAAGGATTTTCATGTTTCTAATATCCAGAAAAATATAATTTTCTAATATTCAGAGTAATACATTTTCTATAATAATTCAATCGGTACTGTTGTTTTGAATCACTTATTAGTTGATCTGATGGACTTTTAATGGAAACGAGAGTTTGGTAGTGTGGAACCTCATCGCTTAGGCATCAATTCGAATTAACTCGGCGTAAATAAAAATAGAAATAAAATACTTGTTTTGTTTCACTTGTTTATTAGATTACTCTAACAATATTGTTTCGGTATCCTCTACCGTTATCAAAAATTTTTCACTTTACTAAATGTAAGGGTACAACTTCTATCTGTTTGAGTAAAACTCTAATAATGGTAGAGCATACACAAGCAATGTTGTTAGAATAATCTAATAAATAAGCGAAACCAAGCAAGTGTTTTATTTTGATATTTGATTTACGTTAATTACATATTTTACCAAAAACTGTCTGATATATATGTACATCGATAAGATCGTATTAACTTTTTCCAAAATTTTGCGATGATAATTTTTCTAGAAACTATTTTGCAATTTTAAATGTTTTTTAAAAAAAACAACGGCGATTGATTGACAATTATTGCTTTTAACTTGGTTCCAGAAAAAAAACTCAATTTTAGTATAATTATATACATACATATATATATATATATATATATATATATATATATACATGTCAATCTCAAACTACAAGATACATACAAACATACATACATATATATACACATTATCTGAAAATACATATATACGTTCAGGTAATTTTAGGCGATATTAGTTACTCACGTATGTCAAAATTTTATATTTTCGCAAAAATTTTCGGTTTTCCGGTCATAACTCGAGAACGCGACGTCGTAACGGGTTCCGGTTTGAAGCAGTCGATTCCGGACGTCAACACGCAGTATCCATGCGGTCGCCGTGAGGACCTTGATTAACGAGATAGCATGCCGATGAACGAAAATCCAAAATTTTCGCGATTTTCGCAACTTGCAAAAGTGTTTTTTGCGAATATCTCGAGAACCGAAAGAGATACGATGCCAAATAGGTACATTTTCTGAATCAACAGATCAAAATACATAAGATAGGACCATCGAATCGGCGAAAATCGCAACTTTATTTTTTTCGAGAACCGTAAGAGATACGATGCCAAGTAGGGGTAGGGGGAGCAACCCAAGTTTCAGGTGTGTTTAGTCCTCTGAAAAATATACGTATATGGACTCGACCGCAAGTTATTCTAAAAAACATGAATACGTTTTTTAAGATATTCCACTTAGATGCTTTATTCACACTGCTGTAATTTATGAAATAGAGAAGAAAATACCTACTCGCATTTTTCATCTAAGTTAGGCTTATGCATTTTTTTCAGATTATGCTTTGCGACTCTTATAAAATTTCCTTGTTTTTGTATAATATCAATACGATTAAATCCGAGGGATGATAGTATTAGTACTATCAGTGCAACCGGTCGTGGATATCTACAGAATTGCAATAATACAAATAATTCCTCTTAATTTTATTTATGCAAAAATTTTATTAAAATGTTATGTATGCTTAAAACATTTCTCACAATATAATAAAATTCATCCAAATATGATTTAAAAATTTAAAATTTTCACACAAGGATATTAGAATAGAATATGAGTTTATGACTTCAACGAGCATTCATTATTCATAGCAAGATCGATTTCAATAAGAAGAGCAGCGTTTATTGAATTTCAAATCTGATATTTGCACATCTTTGTAGTATTGTACATATATTAAACTAATAGTGGAAACCCTTCAGTCAGAAATTACCGATTTGAATAAAATAGAGCGATGGAACTAATTCTATTACTCAAAACATTGTTTCCGTTACCCACGCGAAACGTAGTTTTGAATAGTTAAATGACGCCTGCTTCCATTAGCTCGTCTTTTGTCTGCAGTTACAGAGAACGCATTTCCAGTCAATACGTTAATTTAACAAAATTTCTTAACTTAAGTTTATTAATGTTTCTTACACCCTTGTAATTTAAAAGAATATTGTTCTAAGTAATAAATATTTTAATTTAAAATGACGCAATTAAATAAAAAACATATTCATTACGCTTACAAATAAATACAGAGTGCTTAAAATAATGAAGAACAAGAGCAAAATGTATGTACATTGATAAGTTAAACCATAAATTATAATAATTTAACTGCTATGGATTTTATACAAAGAATGTATGAATATATATTTTACTTCAAACTGTTAAACAATCTAAAAATAAAAATCACATGTTTAATGCTGACAAGTGACCGATACCATATTCTGGCCCCTATGAGTTCCTGGAAGATATGACCGTTAAAAAAAGGTCCATTAGTTTTAAGACGAAGAAATATTGACTTATAGGTTTCTGTGATTCTGCTGATGATAACAACTTAGCTGTGAAAATACGTATACAGAGTACTAACATTGATGTGGTGAGGGTCTTTTTTGCCCTTTTTGATTAATCTAGTACCATTCGCGCGAAGATGTTTTCATATACATAAATTACTCTAAAATTCTAGGCAATATTTTCTGTATTTCTACATAGTTCAGACTACTATAGTACTCAAAGCAAATAAGTGAATCCAAGGAATAGTACGAAGATACTAGGTTAGGGATCTTTATGCTAAATGTGTGCTTGTTAGTGTTTAAACTCAACCAAGCTTGAGAATTAGAGACGTGAACGTAGTAGTAATACAGAGCTAATTTGAGCTTGTGGTTTTCTTAAGTGTGGACGTATTATTTAGGTTCAAAAAGGACCCTTTTAGATTGTGTTTAGACAGTCAAATGGCGCTCAACACACATAAAAAAATGGATAAAATAGTAAACTCTCAAAGATACAGATTAGAAACAAAACCATTGATAGAGAAGAATAAAAAAAGCAATTAGGATAGTTGGAAAATACAGAGCTTCGGCCATGTAAAACATAGAATAGAAGTCGTACAAAGAAGAGTATATGATAACAGGCGACTCAGCTGGCCACAAATAGAAATGAATGGAGGAAATTTAAAAAGTATTAATCACTAGAGCGGTGATATTTGTCAGCACATCAGGTTCGTAATGAGTACGTACCGCCGACGCACGACTATTTATATTAGTTTCTTTCTACTATTGCTGTGGCGGTTGATTTTCTTGTTTTTTGCGCCTTATTATATCGAACGTAAGGAACAATAAAAAACGACCATTCGTTGACATAGTGAAAATGTATATTGGTGAATTTTCCGATTTATGATAAAAAGGTGCTAAAATTATGTGCAAAGTTTGAAATAAATCATTTTGACATGCCACCGAGTGACCAATTTATGTTCGATTCACTGGTCACTTCGCCCACTGGATGAAGAATCATTTCGACACTTCCGGAATAAGTACAATTCCAACTGGAAACAAGCATCTCGGATAGCGTTACACAACTATCTGGCATTTACACATGAAGATATCGTAAACAGAATCAAAGCTAAAAGATAAACAGCTGTGAAACGACAGATCTAAAAAATTCTATTGTACATACATATATGTTACAGTACATGTATTGGAACCTACTAGTGGTGCAATTACGAGAGTAGTGCCCTTATCTCATTTCATGACCAAGATGCCATCGCAAGCACTTTACACTTTCACTGCTAGTGAATAACTGAGCCCATCGACATGGCGCGGCGGCTACTATGCACGTATGAACATGTCTCAATATGCAGCAACAAGCAGCTTCCTACGATTCATTGTTGCGTCATATTGCAAAACTTTCCTAGTACCCTTTGTACTTACTACAACGGATCCTATTCTGGCGCGCTGAAAAAACTAACCGCTCTATTAATCACATGCACCTCGACAAGTTACGGTAGCAGAGAAAGGATTAAGTAATAAATATAATTAAAAAAAACACTTAATTGAAAATTTTATACTATCTCGTATATTAATTCGAATGAAGCTGAAGTTTGCAATACGTTGGTTGT
Source organism: Dermolepida albohirtum (assembly GCA_031893035.1). Classification (NCBI taxonomy): domain Eukaryota; kingdom Metazoa; phylum Arthropoda; class Insecta; order Coleoptera; family Scarabaeidae; genus Dermolepida; species Dermolepida albohirtum. The sequence goes on from JAVIWB010005369.1 coordinate 81,991, forward strand.
AAAATACATAGATAAAGGCATATCTTTAAAAAATTATTTTATAAACAGGTTTGCATTAAGTTATTTTATATATTATCCAAGGCTAAATGAAAAACAGATGCTGTAATATAAAACGAATTAGAAATATTCAGACTGTCTACTAAACCCCGTCGGGCTTGATAAGTGGATTAAATATTATCGCATCAATTCACTTGCCCAGACTGTTTCATTTATGAATACGAATAAGTTTGCTGAAAATTGAATTAGCTAATCGTCATTATTGTTTTGTATTTTGACTTTTACAGCCTACTGGAGATAAAGCCTCCCAAAAAAATTTGGACGATGTATGCGTTCTGTCCGGTTTAATTATTTTCACTTTTATGATGGCAGCGCGAATATGTATTCATGTATTTACGACAATGTAAATACCAGAGGACCGGTATATATCAAGCTAAATTGCAAGTATGTATGCCGTGGAAAGGACAAAACTAATTCTCTCGGATGAAATTAAAGGGACGACAATCTTAAGGAGGGACATAAGTACACGTCGACGATGTTTCCAGCAAAGGTAAAAAAGAAGAACACGCGTCACGTTTGCGCGATTTTAGATGCGCTACGTCCAGTGATAAATCTGTCTCGGTGCTATAAAACTACTGTCGGTGGTGCGATACGGATGAAAGCTTTCGACGGATGGGGGCAGATGGTTCGCATCATAACGGTCGTTGTCGAATAGGCGCGCACCATCGCGGAAACAAATCTAATAGAATTCGAAAGTACTTTTAAAAAAGTTTTGATAATAATATTATTCATTGGTTCTGTTAAGAGTTTCGCATCTAATTAAGCACATTTTCCGAATTAAGTTCAACTGTAACACGCGAAAAGAAACTCCTGAAGTATTTGAATTTTATCTTTGCGCATTTTGAAAAAGGTAAGTTTTAAAAGCTCTTTAATATTAGTAAAAACTGATCGTTTCTATTCAAAATTAACTATAAAATAGGAGTAATAATTTCATTAAACATTTGTTTTTCAAATTATTGAAATAAATTGGTAACGAAGCATGTTTAAAGTCAGTTTAAAGCAAGTTTAGAGCATCATGATTAAATAAGTGTTTTATAACATTGTTTAAGAGAAAATAAATACTAGAATCAAATTTAAGAAACGCTAAGTTAGGATGCAAAGAAAGTAATCTGTACATGTAATATCTAAAAGAAAATACTCATTCTAATAATTATACTAAGGAATACCAACAATTACTTTGAATTTATTTCACGTATTTGAATATTTTTTAGAACTGAAAGTTTGAATACAGATATACAGAAACATATCTACCATGTGTTACATCATGCCTTTACAGCTGTACTAAATAGGCGACTGTATATTCCAAAAGGAAACGCTGCTGTTTATTGTCACATTCACATTACATTGAATAAAACTATATGAAATTCATCAAGCGTATCCGCCTGTGCTTGATTATTCACAAAAACGCATTAATGTAATTGCTATTGTAGTGGACTGACTAAATTAATACATGCATAGTGTTACAATTTTCACTAATTTTATTTTTAATTTAATAAATTATTATATGTTGGTCAAATAAAACGAAGTTTTGATAAACGTGTGTCGTGACAGAGTAACTCACATAAATAACAATCGTTTAATTAATACAGAGTGAGCAACAATGATTGACCTGATCTTTTACTACTTTCCACACGCCCCATATCAGTACTTACTTTCTTTTTTCTATCTGAAGTTAGCAGTTTAGTAATTTCTAGTGAGTTTTCCTACTCTATGTTTATGTCATTAATCTTTCATTGACGTGCAGTGTATAGAACTTGTTTTGTGATTAATATCCATTATTTATACTCATATGCTAGCCTTCATCAGTCTTTTTAAAGTCTTCAGTTCACACATACACAGCGAAAATGCCATTTGTTGTTTACAAAGTAGCCAACATATTTTTATTATAATTATTAAAATTGCGTGAGACACTGTCTAATTTCACTTTTAAAAGGAAGTAAATATTGAGGTAATATGTATGGAAAGAAGTGTAGGATCAGGCACTCATTGTTGCTCACACGTTAGTAACTGTTCATCAAATTTAAGTATAAAGTAATGCATATAGAAAGCATAATTAAATAACGTAATAATCGATTAAACTGAGGTAAATGACTCACAGTCATATATTTGTTTGGGTAATAAAAGTTTAATAGCCCAGAAAAAGTGCTTTTTTCAACTTTTCTAAGTTACTGTTGTTTAAATTTATTACATACTGAATGAAAGATCATTCCATTCCCTTAGAGTTTTTTAATGTCTGGCAAAGTCACTACGTGGTGACACAATTTTCATGTATATTCTTTAAAATTAAAATATCCACGGAATCTCATCTGCCATCCGATAGTGCTTCTTACACCACGCTACTAACGCGTATTCCAAAATGGAATCCGCTTCAGTAGTATAGTACCAGTATTATCATTAATAGCAGTTACTTCTGTAACGTGTTCAAAAGAGATTTATGAAGTATTTGTCATACAGAATTGACGAATATAATACTGGTTATGGAGCAGAATATGACAGTCTACTTATTAGGTAGAACTTCAAAAGAGATTTATGAAGTATTTGTCATATAAAATTGACGAATATGATCCTAGTTTTGGAGCAGAATATGACAGTCTACTTATTAGGTACAATTTCAAAATTCTTTGTGTACGCAGGGAGAAAGCTAGTGGTAATTTCATTTTGAAATTGATAGAATTTCTTGATTTTGCCAAACTACTATCATGAATTGATTTTATCATATCCAGACTGTATACTAGATCATCTACCTTTTCAATACTTTGGGCAAGGACCAATGTTTTCCGCAAAGCTCCGCTAGAACACATATGTAGAAACGCTAATAATTTGCATAACGATTCCTTTCGGACATAGTTTTACTTAGTTACGAACTTCCTGTTGTTTACTGGATATTATTTTAGTTTTATGTATATTTAGTGATAAGACAATTGATATTATTTATTATATAGTCTGTATTATATTTATAGGACTTAGGTTTTTGTTTTGGCATTTAAATAATTGCACTTGTTTATTATTAAACTTAGTTGTATATCCTGTAGTTGAATTCTGTAATTATTGGGCAGTAAAGATTATTACTGTTATGATTAATAATATTTATCACAACTATAGTCGAGTGGTATTTTATTTATTTCAATTTTTAGTTCTTAATTGTTAACATTAAGAGTCAAACTTGTGCATATCCATAAATTCTGTATGTAATTTGGAATAGCTTGAAATAGGATTTTAATAAGTTCATTAATAGTGCTTTTTCAACAAATGACTCCCCTCTTAGAGTACAATATAGATGCGAAGAAGCTGTCTTGGGGAACCCTAGACTAAATAGAACTTATCTTCGCCCATTTTGATTTAGAAATTTTTAGTCTGGATCAATGAAAGTAAATCTTCATGCCAGTCTTTATTGAGCGCTATTTTCAAGTGCACCTGTTGTCCTTCAAGATCACCCTATGCTCGACAGAACCTTGCTATTGTCGGAAACTGATATGGTAACAGGTTATTAGATTGTCAGAGGACATATTTAACCAATTTAAATTCTCAATCTCAAATTCGATTATGCAGTTAGAGTCACATTTGTCAGCACAACATGGCCGTAATAAATACGTACCGAATATTTACGATAACGCGTCCCAGGCCGATCGCTCTATTCAGTTATATGTTTCTTGGTCCATACGTACTTACTACAACAGAACCTATCCCGTCGCGCCGTTTAAAATTATCATCTCTAGTTATAAAGTAAGTACTGGACGTATAAATGCAAATTTTTCCGAAAATATATTTATTTATTAGTTGGACTGTAAAGAAAATCTAAATAACATGTCTTAAGTTCAATCTGACTTTCTAATATCTCGAAATTATGTACACTATTTTTTGCCGTCCAGTATGTATTAGGTTGGCAATTAAGTACTTTCGGGTTTTACTGATAGAGAGCGTTGCTATTAGTTGTGGGTTAATTTTAAATGGAGTGCAGAAACGAACATTTTCGACATATTTTACTATTTTATTTCCGTAAAGGAAAGAAAGCTTCTGCGGCTCACAAAAAATATGTGAAGTTTATGGTGCTAATTGCTTAACAGAGCGCACGTGTCAGAATTGGTATAAAAAATTCCGTTCTGGAGATTTTTCCCTCAAAGATGAGCAACGTTCTGGTCGGCCTACTGATGTTGATGATGACTAAATCAAAGTCATAATTGAAGAAGATCGTCATATAACTGTTCGAGAGGTTGCGCAGAGGCTACATGTATCGCACACAACAATTGAAAAACATTTAAAATGTCCTGGGCTAGTTAAGAAGCTTGATATTTGTGTCCTGTACAGTAACATAGTTCGAAAACGATCATGGAGCAAACACGATAAACCAGCTCAAACCACATCGAAAGCTGAATTTCATCCAAAAAAGATCATGCTGTCAGTTTGGTGGGATTACAAAGGTGTTGTGTTTTTTGAGCTGCTTCCAAGGAACCCAACGATCAATTATGATGTTTACTGTCAACAATTAATAAAACTGGATGAAGCAATCAAAGAAAAATGGCCAGAATTGTCAAATCGGAAAGGTGTAGTTTTCCACTAAGATAATGCAAGGCCTCACACATCTTTGGCAACTCGTGGGAAACTATTGGAGCTTGGCCGGAAAGTGATGCCACATCCCCCCATACAGCCCTGATCTAGCACCATCTGATTACCATTTATTTCGAAGCTTGCAGAATTCTTTGAATGGTAAAACTTTCACAAATGACGATGACCTTCACTCGCACCTGGTTCAGTTTTTTGCTGATAAGGACCAGAAATTTTATGAGCGCGGAATCATGCAGCTGAAAGAAAGATGGCAAGAGGTCATTGAGCAAAATGGAAAATATATAATTGATTAAAAACTATTCTTTGTTTAAGAAAAAAGTGTTTTATTTTATACCACAAAACCGAAAGTACATAGTTGCCAACCCAATATATATAAATATTTTCAATCAAATACATGTTTCTTTAAATGATTTTATAAAAACAAGTTTTACAAAGTCAACATTTTGTAACAATTTTTCTCTATTTCGGCAAACGTTTAAATATCCATGGTGTACCGGTCTACAAAGTAAATTAAGAGATACGACCAGTTTGTAACTAATCGAAGCTCTTATTCACCTACATTAACATTCTTTCTTTTCTACTGCTTGTTCAGTGAATCGATAGGTGAAAGAATAATCAAAGTTGTCGACACTGTTTTTACCGCTTCGCCGCAACTAGAAACTATTTTTGTAGGCGTGCATTAACACTTTCAAGTTGTATTTGCTGAATGAACAAGCATTTCTATTGTTTACCTTAAAGTTCCATTTATTTCATTTAAATTGGATTAAAGAATACTTTTTCACTCTATTCCATCACTACATAAGTGACAGGTAAAATTCGCAGGGTTCATATTAAATGCATTTAAATTCATTTCTTTTTCTTTTGAGAAATAGAAATATTAACTACGATTTATTTATTTTTTACTCATATCTGGAACATTAACAATATTATAGCGATTAAATTATATACTAGGTAATCGCATACAAGTAAGCTTTTGACATTATTTATTATTGAAATCTGTTATTATTTCCGAGGCGCAACAACATATCTAGTTGATCTAGTGGTTTAGTTCAAGAGTGTATCCACTTTCAGTTGCTATTTTTGGCAGCTTATTGTATCAAGTACTTCTGTCAGCAGTTCTTTGATCTAATCTTAGTTCAATTAATTAGAAGATAACCAATATGGATCGATTTATAAATATAACTAAAACAACGATATGTAGATATTCTTTCAAACAAATATTGGGACAGTCCAAGAAAGTTCTGATATGTCGATAATTACCAATAAACAAAAGTAAATTTTAAGAAAGTTTTCTACTTAACAATGAAGCACTGAATCTACGATTTTTTTGATAAATTTATTTTAGAACGTAATCTTCCGTAACATGAACGTAACTACGCCACCTATCCTGCTATGATCGTTTTCCATTAGAAAAAGGTAATTTCTGTTAGTCTTCAAAATAGGCATCATTCTCTTGTTTTAATTGCTTATCGTCTCCAAAACGACGTCTTCTGGGATTCTTTTTCAAATCTAAATAAAAAGAGCAAAATCGGACTACATCCTACTTGTGGGGATGGATCAGACTTTTGTTGCTCTGAGAACTCGCACATTGTAACAAAGAAGGATGACTTCTTTGTGACGCTAACCTGGAAGTTTTTAATCAGTACCAAATTCAATTTTGTTATCGTATTACCGTAGGTAACTTGCTGTTGTTGTAGTCGTCTATAGCATGTAATTCAATGAAAATATCTACTGCTTGTTCGATAAAGACGGTGAACTACCTTCAATGGATTCGCGATCCCACTGAAACTGTTTTGACCAACATTTTACAAATCATTCATCCGTCAATGGCTTCACAGCCCCGCTGAAACTGTATTGAACAATATTTTCCAAATCATTCATCCGTGAATAGTTTTGGGAAAGTTCTATTACTTTGTCAAAATGACACTGGGATGTTCTAATTTCACAAAATTCATCTTTTGTAGTGAAAATAATGGACTACTTGAAGTTAAATTTGAAAAATGTCTTCAGAATAAGATAGATTTTTTTATAGTTAACCTCAAATATAATAGAACTATAATTTATAGTAAATACAAGCTGTAAGTTGAGATTAAAAAATATATTAGTCTCAAATTACGCACTATTGTGTGTTTAACAACTAAATTAAGTTGTTCCCAAATTCGAATCCAACTGTCGTTCTTAATTATAGTATCTTACAATCCAATCATAGAACAACTTGAAGAAAATTTATAGCAAGTAAAAACATATTAATAACTGAGGGAATTTTTTAATATTGAATATTCAGTATTGAGTTGAATGCGACAACCAACAGTACTTCAGAATACGTGAGACCTTCTTTTGTTGTAGCATCGATTTACTAACTCAATAGAAACATCCTTTAGAATTACAGGTCCAATTATACAACGAAGAATATTTGAGGTGAAGGAGACCTTAACGTTAGCAGAATTTTTCGAAAAGACCTTACAATATATTCTTATTATTCTTATTATCTTTTTATAAGAAATAACTGAAATTTAGTTATTCTCTGGAATTTAATTTTGACACTGTAACAGTGTGAAGTATCTAAACAGAAAATCCTAAAATGCATAAACTTCTAGTTCGTGGTGTAATGCAATATTTAGTTTTTTAAACGACTAGAGACACCTGCGATTTTGACTGACAAGTAGCAAACGTTGGGTGGCAAAGGCATAATTTAAACGTGATGACATAAACATCGAAAATAATGTGCGATCGAAACAATCAAAAATTGCAATTCTGGAAATACAATTCTTGAACGACTGGAGAATTGCCATCAATAAGATTTTTAGCATCGTGAACCGGCTGATAGCTCAGTGGTAAGTCATTGGCCGGGGGTCCCGGGGTCGAGTCCGAAAACCTACTGTCTGAGTTTCGTGGTTTTCTATTTAAGCTAATACTACTCGTACTATATAAGATCTCCAGTCGCTCTACGAGCGCGGACGTAATTATAAATCATGGTCTGACAAAGCCTCCTATAGTTGAAGTTGCTATTGGAAGATGTGACGGCATGTATCATTATTATTATATTGACTGTAGATGTACATCACATGCATAGAATTGGCCATGCCCAAATAATCAGCAATGTGACTGACGTGAATCTTGAATTGTAACTGAAAATTATTGATAACTTGGCAAGTTTTAAATACAATATAAAACTATTTCCTATCTTTCTGCATAGTAACACTAACGTCGGACTTTCTTTATGACGTGATTAGTGAAAGAAACAATAACTATCCGATAGATGAAATTATTGTGAAATTGAGTTTTAAAACCAAGAACAGATCTGTTTTAGTATATTAATTGAATTTTCAAATTTTGTCTCAAAAGATAACTTCCTAAATCTTTATGGACACTTCCTTTAATAGTATCGTGTTCTATGTCTCATTGAATCTGCGAGACACTAGAAAATAATTTCCATTTTATAAACAATAAATTAATGTGTATTTATTTCATTTTATTTACTATAAATCTCTCTCTTTATATATATATTAAGTTGCTCCTCGTCTCAATTTCTTTACGAAACTCATTTCGTAATCTTTTCATATTACGAAAATTCCGGAAATTACAGCTTTTATACTCCCTCGCTCTTGTCTAATACTTAAATATATATTTTTTGTCATAATAGGATGTAAACAAAGCCACGAGGAGGAAATACTTGACAACGTGATGAAAATGGTATACTATTTATGAACGTAGACATACACTCTTTTCCAAAAGTAATTTCCAATGTTCATTATTTTGGTCGTTTCTTGTACTGATCTGCGTACAACCAACCGTTCTAGTCCTTTCTGGCAGTAATATACATACAACAAGTCGACTGTTTTAATATCTGTACATATGAAAAAAATCGTAATAACGAAATTTCTTCTTATTCAAATGAATATATATAATTAGGCTTTATAGAGATTTTTTTCTCATTACTTCTCGAATAATATATCGCTCAAAGGGCCGCCCATTCTTTTTTCGGTATTTGCAATCACTTTTGCAAGTGTTTCGGTAGATATTGCGGCTATTTTGCATTTGGTGTTAGCTTTTAAAGGATTAAGAGTCCGTTGTTTGTCAACATATACCTTCGACTTTAAATAACCTCGCATGAAAAAGTTTGGAGCTTAAATCAGGTGAACGCGATGGCCAGTCAAAATCTGTGTTTTTTGAAACGGAACGACCAAGGAGCAATGACTTTAATAAATAGATTAGTACCCGGACGGTACGGTCTGTGCCCCCGTCTTGTAGAGACCAAACGTTCCCCTTGTCATTCCCATTAACAATAGACGTCGCGAAATCCATTTCATTTCCATATAAAATAGCTGTCATCTTTTCGGCGGAAATCTCCCTGATTTTTTCAAAGACGCTCACTAGAAATTTGCATTCATACCACTTTTGGATCAACATTGAACAGTCGCAGGACCCACTTCACGGACATCTTCATTAAAAACGTATGTCGCGCACTCTTCAGATGTGTGTGTAACTTTCGTTTTCAAACAACGGTCTTATAACATCATATAATGCAGCTTTTGGCTTCCTCAGGTCGAACAAAATACAAAATATATTGTTGTGGCTTCATCACTCTTCTGCTTCTTTTGACGCTCAACTGTATGATTTTCATTAGGCATTTTAACTTTTTTCGTATTCTAATGTGTACACCACACCATATCTCAGTTTTTTACTATTATTTTATTTAGATATTTTTCACATCTTTAACGGTTTTACAGCTTCATTTCTCATTTTATGCCTTTAATTCATGACGGCCCTGTATCGTTTAGATTTTTTTAATCTAAAAAATTGTCCATACATTATCCACTAGTTTAATTTTTAGTTATTATTTTGGAATTAATTTAACGTTTTATTAACTTTTTATTCGTTTCCTGTGGGTTTTTTTACTTATAAAGATTTCTTTTATTTGTTTACCCGAGTGAGTCGATCAAGCTTACCGTAAATACATGTATTGGTTTAATAAATTTATTTATCTCAGACTTGCATACAACCAATTAATACTTTTGTTTTACATTATTCTAAATTTATTTTGGATTGTAAAGTGTTTCCGATTATTTTTAAAACCATTTCGTGAATTTTTAATCATCTCAGAATTTTTTAACGCCATCTAGAAATTCATAGTTGCACCTTGGTTACTATTATCATTATTACGATTTTGTTTTCTTCATTATTACAACAATTAATTCATTTCGGTCATTTAAATGTCTTCGTATCTGTATTCCAAATTTTGTAAGTCAATTTATAGCTAGTTTCCATTTTAATTAATAATTTCTCCCCTCTCATTAATATGGTATAAATTATGTGATGACACTTTTAAAGCTCACTTACCAAAAGGTCGTTAAGAAGTTAACACATTGTGCTTTGTAAGACGTTATGTGTGATTGAATTAGTATTTTATTTTACGGATGTAAATTTTCCTCCACCTGTAGTTGGATTATACGAATACTAATCCAGAAAATTAGATCGGATTGTCTTGAGGTTTTATTGAAGAAACTAATCGAACAAGATTTCACGCCGCGTGATTTTAGATCTATATTGTTTTATGAAATCTATTTAATCTATCTTGACGAGTTTCGTATTTTTGTCTGACTCTTTACAGTAAAGAAATATGGTTTTCTAACTATTAATACATACGTGAAAGGAATATTTTTCCATTTTTCGCTTTAATTCTTTTTTTAGTATCATTTGTTCTGGTGTCATCTTTCATTTTGTATGAGATATAAATGAATATGTAAGACGAATCTTTTAAAAGGCGAATTGGGATTCGGAATCTAATAAGCCGATTACAGCGCTTAATTGAAGGATGAAAACCAGCCCCTTGTCACACCAAGACGGGATCTGCACATGTTTTGTTAGTGGAACAGTTCGCAACTAAATTAATAACCATAAATAAAAATATTAATATGTAACGTACTATTTTTTTTGGCTTGCTTAAGAATTTTACATAACGATAGCTAATGTATGGTCTGTTTCATTTAAAGTAATATTTAATCTTGTTTAATTTCATGAATTATTTTCTTATTTTTGTTTTGCCCTTCTTTATTCTTAAACTGAATGTAAATATCTTTTATTTTGAATGTTGTAAATATCACAATTAAATATTTCAGTTCAGAATATAATATTTTTGTAGTAGATAGGTATGTAGATAGATATTCTTTATTAGTATTTTAAATACTTTTACAATTTACATTATAATAAGAAACTTTACAAACAAGGTAGAATGTTATGAATTTAAAATTAAAACTTTACGTTGCAAGTTTGCAAGCAATTGAAAACCGATATGAAGAAAGGATAAAATAGATTTTTGTAGTATATTAAAAAGTTGCCAGTTATAGCATATGGTCAATAGATTTTTAGACCCTGAATACGTATACGTATCCGGAGTATCCAATTTATTTATATACACAATCCGTTGCAGAGAAAACCGAACTTTTTTAAAAAAGTAATTCTTAGTGGCGCCATCTATTAAAAAAATATGCGTCGATAAGGTAGATCTTTCACCAATGTTATGCCAAAATATCATGACATTTGCATTATTAGAAGCATAGAAATTGCGCATAAAATAACAGTGTGTATTTGGCATTAGTCGAAAAATAAATTCTGAACACAGAGGAGTAAATATCAAGTTCAGCAACTCGGTAAATCGTTTACTAAAACGTCTAATTTTATGAAGCAAGTATATGGTGATGCGTGTTTATCACGTATGAGTGTGTATGAGTGGTATAAACGATTTAAAGACGGTTAGGAAAATAATGGCGACGAACATACTGGTGCATAAAAATCTGTGGTTACGGAAAGTAACATCGAACTTGTGCGTGAATTTATCAGAAATGAGCCGAAATCCTCATTGCGGTACGTGGGAATTGAATTAAATATTTCCAATGATTCAATTCATCGCATTTTGACTTAACATTTGGGAGTAAGAAAGATTTGTGCAAATTTTGTACCACACAAGCTAACTGAATTCAACATTATTCAGACTGGATTAAAGACTCAAAAAAGGTCGAGAACTTCAGGTATACTATTGTAACTGGCGATGAGACGTGGTATTTGCAATATGATCCAGAGACTGTGAGTCAAAACACTGAATGGATGCATCCAAGTGAAGAAAGACCGAAAAAAAAACTCTTCGAATTACTAATTAGTTAGCGTCCTAGAAGCAGGTCACGGGATCCTTCAAGGCAAGAAATACGGACATAAGTTATTATTACCAACCGTAATTAATAGAGGCGTGAAAATGTATGTATTATATTTTTACTTTTCTTCCACTTGAGAAATCCATTGTATGGTGGTAGTATCTACAATATAACCTAATTGAATATAATATTAATTTTTCTTTAAACACGAATAAATGTAATAGAAAACTTGAGGTCACCGTTATTTTCAATTATAAACTACGTAGATTCTGTTAACGTATTGTGCTGGTTAAGCGTTTTGGCCACATTTGATATGAAACTATTTTTTCACGGCCACCTTATTTCTAATACCTCGTCAGCTAGAATTCTTTAAATTCAAGTTAATACAACGCCCCACTTTAAAGCTCTAATTTATTTAAATAAATATTAGATTTCCTAAAACGTGGTCTTTATACAATTTTTAAAATAATTGCAGATTAAATCATATATAATTAGTTTCTTTCAATAATAAATAGTTAATCATTTAGGTATGTGTATAGGCTTGCTACGTATCAAAAATTAAGTTTCCATTTTTTTCTCTTGATGATTAAAGAAAACTTCTTTGTTCTTAGAGGCGTGTAATTTAACGATCGATTCCATAGATATATTTCCTCAAAGCTACGTACATGGACGACAGCCAAAATGTTCAGACGAAAGTTTTTGTAATTTCAAAATTTTAGTACTTACAGGCAGTACAACTAATAGCCATGCATTGAGGACGTTGATAAATCTTGAAAATTCCAGTAAATAAACTTATCTGATTTATTTAAGATTCCGATGTATTTACTCTTGTAAACTATAAATAAACTAATAAAAATATACGCGTTAAGTTCCTCGTTCATTGCTATACGTTCAAAGAATAATGAAGTAAATATTTCACATTAAAGATTTGCGTTATAGACTCGTGGGGAAATATTTAAATCAAAATAAATACGAACCTCTTTAGTAAAATATCGAAAGAATAAAGTCATTAATCACGAGTACTTTATTTACATTAGTTTTCCTAGAAATTACTTTATTAGTAATGGCGGATTTATTTACAATAATAATTATGTACTGCCTTTCCAAACAAATAGTAAATAATTTCGGATGCCAAATTTTTGTAATTAGAAACACAAAAAACGAAAAATTTTATAATTTACATATTATTAGTAATTTACATAGAATAGGACTGAATTGGAACTATATTATTGCACCAGTGAAGATACTAAAAGAAGTCATTACTGAGGTAAAAACAACAGAAAAATCCGACCCTTTCTTGAAGCAGAAGGACAGAAAGTAGAGATCAAAAGTCGTCTAAACATATTTAATTTGGATCTAGCTCGTATTCCTCAGGAACGCTAGTTCCCGTATTCACACAGTAGCTGTGAGCTCCTGAAGGAAGGACTGACAATGTAATAAATGTGTTTGGTGATCTTGCATTGCCAACAGATACAATGAACCTATGCCTGTCTAACGCATATTTCTTGTTCTATAAAAATAGAAATCATACAGCAATGCCTATTCGTCCATTATCATAAATAATAATACGAAAAGGAAACTATATAAAACAGTGAACAGAACAACCATAGAACATACCAGTGAAAAATTATCTTTTAATACAACAGACATGAGTTAAGTTAAGGATGAAAATTGAACAGAAGGGGCATTCAAATATTAAAAAGTCATTAAGTATAGAAGAAGAAGAACGTATAGAAAAATACATTTAAGCTATATCCTACCACGGCCCAAACAGACAAAAGGTTTTCATCAACAAACAAATATATGAAGTTACAACTACAAGCGATGCTGAATAATGACAAAAAAGAAAAACCACAGCAATGTTAAGATAGAGTTATAAGAACACAAAGAATTAATACCCGAGCAGACAAAACAGATATTTGAGAAGAATTCTGTTATCTATCACATGTTTCTGATGCCATTTAGAATGTAAGAAGCATATTATAGAAGGAGAATGCAAAAATTAAATTCAGTACAATCACATCAATACCACATAACTTCTACAAAATCACGGAAAAGCTACACCGAATGAATGAAATAGACGTCTCTAAGTTATTTTGAGAGGTCAAAAAGAGCTATGTTAAACAAATTATAAGAACTATAAAGCAGAATGAACAAGAACCGGAAAAACATGTAAAAAAATGAGTAATTCAAGAACTTAAAACAATTGCACAGCGAATATTATCACAAGAACTGGTAAAAAAAGATCGGGCCTCTTTCGTTATACACTGTTACGCAGTCTTCTCAGAACCACAAAATTTCACAACCGCGCGCTGTTCACTTTAGTATGACATTACAAAAAACGACTGCACTGTAACAAGATACAACCTTATTCGGCGAAAGAACCATCCGCACCGAAAGCAGAACAAGTGGCGTCACGCACACCTAGCGGCAAGAATGCATGCTAGGCAAGTCCTACCTACAGCGCTGCCATTCCGGTTAATTTCTGGGTACCTCCTCGTATATGTATATGAGTGGACCTAGAATACATAGGAAAGGTACCCTGAGTGACCACAGAATGGATACGCTATTTTTTGGATGTTTCTAAGCTAATTTTTATCTCTAATTCACGTTTATGCAGATATGGTTTCATTAGATTGACCTATCTAGAAGTATTCTTAGACGTCGTACTTGTTTATACACTTACCACAGAGTGTATTTAACAAGCAATTTATTTAAAGAAAATTCAGTGGTTTCATTGTCTCAAAAAATACTGCGTTAAGTCACTTATCAACAGAAAACAACGTGATCTATTGCCGAATTGAAGGGCAAAATTGTATATGCCCGAATACTCAAAAATTCGGTATTTTCTCCTATTTACTTTTAAATACGAGATATATTTATTAAGAGACCTTTTATGTTCCTAAAGGAAATGGTTTATAATGTCGCGAATTATTTTAAATTTTCGAATTTTTATAATTTTCATGGAATTTTCATAGTAATTTCAGAATAAAAATGAATATAATTAACTGAAAACGTTTCTAAAGCACAAAAACTTTCCATCTACAAAAAAGAATATATTCTTTTGGGAAGACTCATAAATCGACCTGACAACCTTAGCTTCAAGTGTTATTATCTACAAAAATTACGACCTAATACAACGTTTTTAACATTTAAGAGTTATACCGAATGAAAATAATAATTCCCTAAGTGTATAAACGTGACTTAGGCACATTTGAACAAATGATCTTAAGTTATACATCGCAACAATTATTTGTAAGTTATAAATTATAGACGTATAAACGAACAAAGTTTTGTATGTGTACCACATTTCAAATATTATAAATTGTAAAATTGTGTGAATATATGGGATACGGTTAATTAATATAGTATCATCAACATTTGAATCCATTAATTAAGAATTGTAAATCCGGTCAATTCATATATATATATATTATATATATATATATATATATATATATATATATATATATATATATATTTATCAATATAAACTTGACTTATCCCAGATGTGTCACTTATAGACATAAGATAAGGTAACTAAAAAGATGCGATATTATGTTCAAAAGTGTTGTATGTATTTAATATGCTGAGCACTGTGCATTATTTTTATTTCGCTTATATATCAGCAGGGTAAGATAATATATAAATATAACAAAACAATTTATTGTCTAACACTAACAGCGATGAAAATTGGTTTTAATATCCATTGCATTGACTATATACATCTTTACATTACAAACGATTACCAATTCCGTCTGCATAATGGTTCACAGCTCCGATATATATCAATTCTTAAAAGAAATCTGCAACAAATGTGTATACTTATTTGCAAATAAATATTTTCGCCTCAAGAAAACGTTTTTAACCTGCTAGTATGCACTTTATGTAGAGGATCGATTATAGTAGACAGAGTATTTTTAAACCCCGGTTTTGCAAGACTACACCAATATCTATAACTAACACATAAGGATTTGTTTCCAATTAATATTGGATCCTTCTCGCATAATTCTATTCAAGAGGCGTTGGAGTATGAACGATCAGTTAGGAAGAAAGCAGCAAAAATGATCTGTCCTAGTCTTATGAAGTGCTCAACTCACGACTGGCCAAATCGTTCTTTTAAAAAGTGTCAGTTTTATTTTTTTTCTATTGATATCTTAGCTACAGAACACTGCATGACGAGGGGAGAAAGCTGATGCTCGTGGTCTGAAATTGTCGCATGGTCGCGCTAGCATCAAATTTGAATGAACAGCATCAATGAATGAGTAGAAATGTTCACATCGGTAAAATATGTATTGACTGGTATATGTACGTACGGTAGAGTTGTAGGAGATGATCTGATCGTTTAGATATATGTCAGCATTTTCGGTATACACATTACATTAAATTAATTAAATAAACATAAGAAACATACATAGACAACAACACAAACAAGACAAACTAAATATAAATTATAAAAAAAAACTTATAGCCCTCAACAATAATGACAATAATAATAGTAATAATAACAAAGCGATAATAATAATAGAAATATAATAAATATTCTATAAATGCAATAAAAAACTGAAATATAATAATTAATGTTATAAATTAATAACGATTATCAAATCGTTGAGCGAACAGCAAAAAATATCACAATCGTTGTTCATACTGATCGTAAGTACTACAAAGAAATGCAATCTGGAATTTAAACAATAGATTTGTGGGTGCTTGTGTAAGTTGGAAAGTGTGAACAGTACGTGCTGCTGAATGAAGTACGTAGAAGTTAAATTTTCTCCAAAGATAGAAGGAATTAACTTTATTATGAATCAGTTTATACACCAAAAATAAATCGAATGTAACTCCTCTAGTCCCCAAAGAAGGTATGCAGAAAACATTAACATAAGTCATGTTCTGTAAGGATATTTCCTATAAAGATAAATGGTGAAACTTTTAAACCAGAGATATTTTAAAAAACGTCACTGTACATATTCAATTGTTTTTGTGTGGACATAGTAGAAGGGACTCTACACCATCGAGGCGTATTCAACTCTTAATGGAATTAAAGAAAAAAGTAGCATATATAAGGCAGGTACATTAGTAAAATGTGACTGTTCAAAAAACAGTTCACTATCAAATATGTTTCTCAGCTCTTTCATGAAATTACTTCCTTGAAGTAGCGCAGTGGTAATGGAACAATTGTATATGACGTCTTTTTTCGAGTATATGTCACAAATAGAACATCACATCATATTAACAAAGTAGCATGCAGTGAAATATAAGTGTATTGGACCTACGAAGATTGCATCATCGTATCGTGACGGATTAGAAAAATCAATAAATCGTGTATTTTATTGATGACATTGTATTTAGTCACGTAGAATATGAAAAGTAAATTTTTATTTATACAGCATAAATAATCAAAATTATAAACGTAATGATATTATTGTGAATTAATTAAAAGCTTAATGTTAACATTAACTACGATGGTTTTGCTAGCAACTAACATCAAGGGTATTCTTTCATGTTAGTTGCTAGCCAAATTTCCCTTACTGAAAAGGAACTACACATTCGAATAGAAATAAAGCTGTCCAACGGAAGAAAAATACAGTAGTAGTACTTATTCCATTAATTTAGGTTATTACTACATGTAAAAGACCAGGTACTGAAACACGGTGGATGGCATAATATGTGAATGAAAAGCAACTCTATTGTCGTATTTATTAAACCGCGTTTCGACTAATAAACGCTCATACATCATGTAGTGAAAAGAAACTATACTTCAATCTTTCCAATAGAAATGAAAATCTAAACGAAAGAAAATAGTGGTTACTTTACACCTTATGTGTTTAGCTCGGGATCCTCGGGAGCGCCAAGTCCCGTACTCACACACTAGTTGTGTGAGCCCCTGAGGGGATTGTTATAGTAAATAAATACAAACCGGTCGAAATATTTTATACCGTTGTAAGCCATAACGTTTTCTTCGTTTTCAAACTTAAGTTGGCATTACGAATAATTTAGGTGACACTTTTGATAAACAACTAAATACATGAATACAAATTTTTCAATTGAAAAAATAAAGAGTTTAATAACAAAAGTCAGCTACAATATATGCTCAAAATCAACTCCTGGATGGAAAAGTAAGAATAAGTGTTTCTTAGTTTCAGTTAGTTTTTAAAATTTCATCTATTTCAAAAAAATATGCGTCGGTCTTCCACCAATATTATGTCTTTTTCATTATTAGAAGCAAAGAAATTGCACATAAAGAAACAGTGTGTATTCGAAAAGTGAATTTTGAACAAAAAATAAATATGAAGTTCGGTTTTAAACTATACGAGTGCATATGAGAGG
This sequence comes from Dermolepida albohirtum, assembly GCA_031893035.1. Lineage (NCBI taxonomy): Eukaryota > Metazoa > Arthropoda > Insecta > Coleoptera > Scarabaeidae > Dermolepida > Dermolepida albohirtum. Next base: position 100,089 of record JAVIWB010005369.1, read on the forward strand.
TATTACCGATTTAAAGACGGTTTTATGGACATAAATGACGACAAATATCTTGGTGCAAGAAAATCTGTGGTTACGGAAAGTAACATCGAACTTATGCGTGAATTTACCAGAAGTGAGCCGAAATCCTTAACGCAATACGTGGGAATCGAATTAAATATTTTCAAAGATTCAATTCATTGCATTTTGACACAGCATTTGGGACAGAAAAGTTTGTGCAAAGTTTGTACCACACAAGGTAACTGAACTCAACAATGTACGAACTTGATTAAAGACTCAGAAAAAGAACGAAACTTCAGATATTCTATTGTAACTAAAAGCCATAACGTTTTCTTCATTTTCAAACTTAAGTTGGCAATACAACTAATTTAGCTGACAGTTTTGATAAATGAATGAATACAAATTTTTCAATTGAAAAAAATTAAGAGTTTAATAACAAAAGACAGCTACAATATATGCTCAAAATCAGCTCCTGGATGGAAAAGTAAGAATAAGTTTTTCTTAGTTTCAGCCAGTTTTTAAAATTTCAGTTGTAACGTTATGGTCATTGTCATAGTAACATTACTTTTAGACATGAACTTCAAGAGACGTCAACGTAATAATTCATCATTTATGAAAACTAGAATTTATGCTTTTAAGTTAAAGGTATTCTGAAATACTTTCAGTGGACGAAATATGAAAAAATATATCAATTTGATAGAATATTTACATATTATGTAAGCCGTATAGTTAATATTTTGTTATATCTGTACTAAATTGTATAATATTTAGCAATAGCCTGGGCAAAAATAGCACCAACTATCTCGTATGTTCAAGTGAAATCTGCTGCCATGCTTCAAGATACATTCTGTTCTAACTAGCCAATATTTCTTGGTCTGAACTTATGTTTCCCCACACATCCTCAACGGGATTCAAATCTAGACTTTTAACACTACGGTAAGACTTCATTTCATGTTCTTCTTCTTATTATCATTTCTGTGTTAATTATCCTTTCGACTCATAACTTTTTTTTTGCTATCTTTTGGTAAATTCATAGTTCAAACGTCTCTAGTTTTCTGATCTCTGATTTCTTCAATATCCAAATCTCTGTACATACTACCAACACAATATAGAGAATAACATCGCATCGATCATATTTTTAATGGCTGAGATCTCGTTCGCGTGATGCTCTTTTCGTTTTCTTAAAAGTTGACCTGTTTGTTGCACTGAAACTGACAACAACAAACAGTAGCAGTAGTTGAGCGCTGAAGATGTCCCATACGAGTGGGTGCGAAACATCGGCAGTTATACAAATGACGCGGTTTCAGCCCGGAAGCCCAGAAGAAGATAGTATGGACCACGATCGCGGAATTCTACGTACCCTCGCAAGTGTTTATTTATATATATTTCTTAGTGTTTCGGACAAAGAAATATTGATCTACAGATATCTTGTGAACGTCACTGTGTATTTTGGTTTTAGTGGGATGACACTGAAAATTGTTTCCTGTCTAACCATTATCGCAAATCTAGATGCAACATACTGTGAATAATAATCTGGTGTGGTAAGAGTTTTTTTTACCTTTTTTTTGATTAACTCAATTTTCTAGTTTTCGAAAATAATTACTTATTTACTGTAAATACTTTTAAGTGTCAATAAAGCCACACAATACAGAGAATGACACTTGTCTTTCATTTATCCCTGCCAATTTACCATCAATATAATAAAAAATAATTTCAGGGTAAAAGCATTCGATCATAGAGTATCTCGTGTCTATCGGAACTTAAGAAGTATTCTTAACAATTACCATTTTATATGATCTCAACAATGTATCCCTTTAAGGAGGATGTTTACATACCTGGACAAAGAAAATTAATCAAACTGTTTAGTGGTGCAGAAAAACTTCGTTTCTACTTTAATGTTTATAATGATTCTAAGAAATAAATAACTATCCAACTCGCCTACTCATCAAATAATTGCAAGTAAGGAACGATCTATAATTTGTTTCTTTCATGGTTAGGTAGATAATTTTTATGATTCCACTGTTATACATTCGAAAGAAAGTTTGTAGATAGAAGTCGATATAATGCAGACACGGTTGATAAAAATATTACATTGGGCAATCAGAAACGCGTATTTCTGCTTCAGTACTTTTTACGAGACGATTGTGGGTTTGTAAAGTTATATTCCATGGATTTAATGTTATCTATATTCCTACGTCGTTCGGCAATATACAGGAATTACATATATGTGTTAAAATATATATCTTTGTAAGTTATTGTTGTTCAACGTTTCTGGATTTAAGATACAATTCACAAATCTGGCAAAACGAGATGGAAAAATAATTAAAAATAATTAAGAACATACCCAAAAAATTATTTTCTTATAACTAGATTAGTGAAATTAGACAAACATTGATTTTAATATTTTAAAAATTAGTAAACGAAGACAGTCTGTCGCAAAGAAGACCGAACTTTTTTAAAATCGTAATTCTTAGTTGCGCCATCTATTAAAAAAAATATGCGTTGGTAGCGTAAATCTTTCACCAATGTTATGTCAAAATATCATGACATTTTTCATCATTAGAAGCAAAGAAATTGCGCATAAGGAAACAGTGTGTATTGGCATTGGACGAAAAATGAATTTTGAACAAAGAGCAAATATGAAGTTCCGTTTCAAACTCAGTTTTAAACTATACGAGTGTAAATGAGTGGTATAACTGATTTAAAGACGGTTGTATGGAAATAAATGACGACAAACATCTTGGTGCAAGAAAATCTGTGGTTATGGAAAGCAACATCGAACTTATGCGTGAATTTACCAGAAGTGAGCCGAAATCCTTAACGCGATACGTGAGAGTCGAATTAAATATTTCTAAAGATCCAGTTCATTGTATTTTGATACAGCATTTGGGACTGAGAAAAATTTGTGCAAAGTTTGTACCACACAAGGCAACTGAACTCGACAATGTACAAACTTGATTAAAGACTCAAAAAAGGGCGAAAACTTCAGGTATTCTATTGTAACTGGCGATGAGACGTAGTGCTTTCAATATGATCTAGAGACCAAGCGTCAAAACTCTGAATGGGAGCATCCAAACGGAGAAAGACCGAAGAAAAGCTGCTTGGAGAAGTCGAAAGTGAAAGATAATGTTTTTTTATGACTGGAAAGGCATAGTGCAGAAAGAGTTTGTACTAACTAGTCAAACAGTCAATGCTGTATATTATCTTAGTGATATGAGGAGTCTTTTGTCGCGAATTCGGCGTGTGCGCCCTCAATATCGTGAAAATAGTAGTTGGTGTTTGTTACATGATAATAATGCACCATCTCATCGCTCGACGCTTATCACTAATTTTCTAACTACAAATGGCATTTTAACCAACAACCAGTCTCTGTATTCACCGGATCGAGCCCCTACGATTTCTCTCTATTCTCCAAACTACATTTGCCGTTCAAAGGACAGCATTAAATCGAGATCGTAGCCTTTAGAAAGGTGTCGGCAGCGATCTAGAACGACATCTTTAAAAATGAACTTAAAAAAATTCATTCGATATGTTAATTGACCGTGCAAAATGTTGTATTGAAGCTGAAGGCGACTACTTTGAATAAAATAAATAAATTTTACCAAAATAGTAACTTTTGTTTTTATCTTAAAAAAGTTCGAGTTTTTTTGTGTATATATAGTTTCTTACATTTGGAATGAATGGAAACATTGTTTTGCAACATTACGGGTTTTGAATTTATTTGATTTCTTATTCTATTCTAATCATAATAAATTTTACAAGCTTTTATTTTGAAATTAATAATAACAATAATAAATAGAATTAGTAAAATCCAACTAACGAATGGTATTATCAAATCATGTTTTTATGCCGCCTTTTATCCTAGCTTAACCTCGTAAGCAGCTTCCATTCAACTCTCTAGAAAATGAACGCCTATGATAAAGGCCGGCATTCAGACCGGATTATTTTTTTGAACCTGTTCAAGACAGAAAATGTAGTTAGACTACTCACACTGGTCTCGATTTGGAGGACACCATGGAAATAGTGAGAATCATAAATGGAATTTCATACAGACTATATGAAGTCTACTCTGTACGTTCCGAACTATATGCTTATTACATTTTAATTGACTCTGATAGACGACGATATATGAAGCACATACAGAAAGATCTTTAAATATTCGACTCAAATATTAGTACTTCGCAATCCAACGTCTAATAAACCAAGCACTTTCCATAGTTGAGCGTGGAAATAATATTGAAAGTTATCTTTTAAGAAAATCTATGATCGAAACCTAAAAGTAATCATTGCAGAGGTGATACTTGCGAAACAAAATTAATAGAGAAAAGATAAAAGCCATAAACATTACTTTGACAAAACATTTATGGTCCCCTTGCCCTGTCAAGCAAAAACATTAAAACCAACAACCTAATAAATATAGAATTTTTTAAATTATAATTTTAGTAGTATTCACGGGTTACCAAATCCTTAACTGCATGTTACAAAATATATACGTATTTGACTAAATTGTAAATAATTTTTAAATTTCAAATCTTTTCTCGTCTCGAATGGGTTCAGCATCTCTGCCATCACCTTTTAGTGTTGAGGTATTTTCTCTATCACTTTCTCTATTACGATATGGAGAGGTTAGCAACAACACCATGGCACACTTTACGCAAACTAAAATATACACTTTACCTTCTTTGACAAACCAAAGACGATCTAGTTGGGTACTTACTACAATACAAAAAATATTGACGAAAGATCCCAATCAATGAAGTAAAAAAAAGTTCATTTGTTACACTTTTTGAACGTACCGTTTAATTGTTGCAGAAGAAGAGTATTCCGAACAAAAAAGTTTATTGTTATTTAACTATCTGCATTTTTTTAGACAGATATATAATATTTATATAAACTATCTGCTTCTGAGTTTCCGGGCGGGAACCGCGTCACTAGTATATCTGCCGACGTTTCGTACCCATTTGTATGGGACATCTTCAGGGCTGAACTACTGCACTGAAACTGAATGGGTACGAAACGTCGGCAGATATACTAGTGACGCGGTTCCAGCCCGGAAACCCAGAAGCAGATAGCATGGACCACGACCGCGGAAGTCTACGTACCAAATTTATATAAACTAGTTGCTATAAACGAGGAAAATTATTTCAAATTTGACAGTTTAGAAATGCGAATAAATAAATATGATATAAAAAATGAATACCATTCTGTAATCTTAATTATTTTCCTTAAGAATTTCGGAAGCAATATTTCCTTTTTGCACATTGAACATGAGCACACATTTCTAAATTTTATATCTCCTTGACTTTTTAATAATGAATTGGTCACGTTTACTAAACATTTAGTTTACACGACCGGAAAGCAAAGCAATATCGTTTAAAATGGTCCAGTAGTGTGCTGTCCAAATACACATATATTATTTCTTCCTTCCTTTTTTTTCTTCACCATTGTATGTTTATACTCTTTTCCATTTATACGATTTCGATCAAATGCGTCCTTGCAATCGTGACAATCGATCTGCAATAAATTACTTTTTATTTTGCAAATTTATAGTTCTCTTAGATAGGTTGTATATTTTATCTTTATTTTATCCTCAAGTGCGTTTAATAATTCGAAAACAAAATACTGTTTTAGTACTACGCAGAGAAAAGCTGACGTTATAGATATTATCGACTTTCTATTCTACTATACTTCCAGCTATAAAGTATACAATTAGCTTTCGATTATCTAAAATTAGATTAATTCTTTATTAAGATATAGATAGACATTCCATAAGCTATGTTATAATAAAAGTATTTTATTGAAAAACACAACGATCCGTTGCGATCTAGTAGGTGGGTGTATAGATTTAAAATTCGTAGATTCGAGTACCGAACCGCTTCAAACATTGATAGAGCTCGATTATAACCTGATGGCACCCGATATGCAGGAGTTGGCTTAATATTGCTCTAAAAATTACCATAGCAACAGGCATAATATAATATAGACGATAATTTCAAAGTTTTTTAAAATATGTATATAAAACAAAATAAAAAAATAGATATATAATAATATTGAATTTTAAAACATTTGAATATTTAATTAAATTGTTATCATATTTTTAAAAGAAAATTTCGCTATCTAAACTAATGAAAATGTAGATATTTAATGCTAGATTTATAGAAATAAATGCATCAATTAAAGATAAGGTAAAAAGGAAAATTATATAAGAAATATAGCTTTTAATTTGGTACGCAGACTTCCGCAGTCGTGGTCCATGCTATACTAGTGACGCGGTTCCAGCCCGGAAACCCAGAAGCAGATAATATAGCTTTTGTTTAGAATTTAAATATGAAAAAAGGAAGCAAATATACGTACACTTTAAATTTGTTGCTTACTTATTTTTCAAAACAGTATTATAATCTATATTTCTATAATTTATATATACTTGAATATAATTTCTATAATTAGGTTTTCTTTAATTTACATGGCGTCTCGGGATCACAGCCCATTCGCCTCGATGCAATAAAAACCCAGATACAATATTTCGGTATATTTCCTTACGTTTAAAATCAGACATGATGAATTACCAGGTGTAAGGCTAGGACACACATTTCACATCCTGGTGCCTATCGCGATGAGTAACAATTAACACATGGACACATGCATTCAGCCATCGGTAAACGGGTTAGTCCACATAAACAAATTTTGGATGGGAATCTCATCACGTCTGATTTTCAAATCCTTATTTTCATTTTACTGGCAGACTCAATAACCAAGTCGTACAAATGTTTGTTATTACTGTGCATTAGGATTACAATGCTTGTAGGTAGTTGCACTCCTTTTAACATTAATTTATATATAAATTCATCTATTATCTTGTATATGGAACAGTTCAGCAATATATGGTTAAGATCCGCCCTTTCCTCCACACACTGACACTGCGACGACTCTACAATTCCTAGTTTGTGTAGACGCGCTGGGTACTGCCCGTGCCCAAACTTTATTCTTACTATTAATGTACGATAAAATGGTGATATTTGGGTTTCACATGTTCTCAAAGAATAGAAATTGCTTCGTCGCCTTGAGAGATATAATTTGCTTCTAAAGTGAATCATAATTGGGGCTGAAGAATTGATTGTTCGCAACAATTTTGAATGAAAACAACCATGGACCGGAAAAGATGAATCGGTTCAAAGTTTAGTGGTATTTAAAGGGTATCGTTTTTTTTCTGATCTTCTACCAGACAATTTTAAAACTAATTCGGAAGAATATTATCACCGATTAAACAAATTGAGTGATTTCGTGAAAGTAAAAAAGCTCTTGAAATACATTTTCCATGACAATCAGTTAAGAAATATAAAATTATAAATATTTTTCTTTTTAACCCAAGAAGAATTAATAAAAATGCACTTCAATTAGCGACTCGGCTGAAGAATATTAAAGCATTCGAGAAAGAATATTCAAGCAGACGATGAAGAATATTCAAGTATGAGACCACCGACAAGAAAACTTCAGTACCAGAGAAACGATTTTAAACATCCGATGTGAACCAGAAAGATATCGAAGCACAACACTCAGCAGCAGCAAAAAGAAAGTTGGCATTAGCTTATTTTTACATTTATTATTTGTATTTACTTGCTTTATTAGAAATATTTCCCTTTTCGTAGATAGAAAGTATTATAGTTGTTAAAATTACTTGCTTGATTTGCAGTAATTTTAAAATACTTCAATTTAAACCATGAATCAACATTTCCAGTCTGATCTCTCCACAAATTGTTGGTGATTTTTCATCACCATTAACTTCAACAATAGACTTAACTAAGGCATATAAATTCATTAAATTCGGAGGGTTTTAAAAATAGCTTCATACAGTTCACACGTATAACTTTTGTTCTTTGTAACGCATTCCAAAATTTCTATTTCATTCGGTTCTTCAAAATTTAGTATTCTGTTTCGCCTACGTGACGATACATTAGTAGCTTTGGATTTTGAATTCGAATATTTCGATAGCTTAAAACAAATTTCTCTTCTAAATAATAATATAATTATTAACATCAGAACACTTCATCAGTACTGATGCTATGACTTTCATAGACGTTTTTTCCTAACACTACTAAACACCTTCCATGCGTTAACATGGATATATTCGTTTCCAACTGGCCCTTAAGATTGCACTGGCAGGGAAGTTCTGTGGCGGCATCCTTAATGCATAAATTATTTGTCAAGAAAGAAAATAAGGTAATTTATAGTACCCGTGGATGTGTTAAATAATAAAATGTCTTTATTGAAAAATATTTTCTTTTTTAATAAATATATATATATATATATATATATATATATATATATATATATATATATATATTGATGTTCTTTTTATCTAAACAGAGTTTCGTCAGTAAGTAACATTGTTGTAAATTAATTAAAAAATAAAAATACTCAAGGATTAATTTCATCCCATTTCAGTTTCAGAAATCATTCACCTCACAAACAATTTAATTTGAAGAATTAATACACATAAAAAATTATAATTTTAACCGCTTTATATATCGTATATTTAACGCAGGAATTTTTGAAGAAATTCCTGCTCTCCAAGCGAGACGTGAACACGCAATTAATTAACAGTTTATGGCATGATAAAAGATTCGAATACACCGTTCTCCGTGGTCCGAGATTGAGGACATATGTATGCCCGATTAGCATGAAATCACGTATTCTAAACTCAGGCGGAGACCAGGAATTTTTGCGCTGTATATGCCATCTAAAAAGCGGTTAAAATTAGAATTTTTCAGTTTCACATCGTAAAAGCGCATAATTATATGCGACTGAAAACTTACTGAGAGCTTTCATTTAATATCGGTTTCAGTAATGCAATTTATGGCATGTTAAAAGACCCGAATTCACCGTTCTCTGTGGCCTAAGGGAGAAGATGCATGCCCGATAAGCATGGGCTCGCTGGCTCGAGTCTCATGCAGAGAGCAGGAATGTTTTTCAAAAATGTCAACGTTACATATACAATGTAAAAGACAGTAAAAATTAGAGTTTTTCAGTTTAACATTGTAAAAGCGCAGAATTATATACAATTGAAAACTTACCAAGGGTTTTCATTTAATACCGGTTTCCATAGTGCAATTTATGGCATGTTAAAACACTCGAATTCACTGTTCTCTGTGGCCTAAGGGTGAAGATACACGCCCGGATAACTATGAGCTCGCCCATAGGCGGTACATATACACCGTAAAAGGCGGTCGAAAATTAGAGTTTCTCAGTTTCACATCGCAAAAGCACGTAATTATATGTAATACACATACATTTATTTATTTTATATTGAAGACTTCAAATATGATAATTAATTACATGATGTGGGTTGCCTTTTATGATTTTAATTTTCCAAGTCGAATTTGCGTTATTGAATTTTCTTTTATCATTTAAGTTTTTGGGTAACAAATACTTTTCCTTTCGTTTGAGCGAATTAAAAAATACACTTTGCAATCCAATTTCGACCTGACATACATTAGTCAACGATATAAAAAGGGTGACATTCTCGGATTATCATTTAATTTCGCCATTCCTCTTTACCGAATAAATTTGCCAAGTTCTAGCACTCCACTTGTGAAAAAGGTAAGGCTTTTATATTTTATTTTGTAATTTTCTAATGGTCCATTATAAATTATATATATTAGATTTTGACATATTTCTGTTAGCGTTTCCATGAATCATGATTTATTTTAGTTATCTAAAAACATGTTGCGTTCTTTATTAGTATTGATACTCTCTGTATCGTTTGTTTTATAATCTCAATTGATAAATGAAACCCTATACACTTACAATACCTTTAGTGACATTTAAAATTCACTTCCCTCCGATGGTTAATAATTCAGGCGGCTATTGTTAGCGCACAAAAGACGGATTATATCAATCAATGTAAAGTTTCTATATAATTACTTTCTTGCAAAATATATAATTTTCATTTGATGGTAACATATTATACAAAAATTTATATTAATTAAAGTGATATACTTTATTGTCCAATAATGTACTTTAAGAACATAAGATACTCTTCCTTCCTACATCGTTCATGCAAAAAATATAAACCACACGCATTAATAAGAAAATTGAAAATCTGGTAGCCGCAAAAGATAGATGTTATATACAAGATTTTCCAATAAGAATGATTTCTTTAAAAAAAAACACACTTATTAAGAAAATTCAAAAGTTTTTATTTAATGTGAAGTACAATCGATACATTTAAGTTCTAAATAAAACGTCATTCAAATGGCCTCCACGACTTCTTCTGCAGGAACGAATTCGATGAACCCAATTTTCGTGCAATAAATCTAGTCGTATGTCATTGTCGTTCAGTATCGACTTGTAAAGCTTGAAGAGAGTCTGGTTTATTTCGATAGACCAATGACTTCAAATAACCCCACAAGAAATAGTCTAATGGTGTTAAATCACAACTTCTTGGAGGCCATTCAATATCATAATTTCTTGAAATAATCGAATCTCCAAACTTTTCTCGCAATAATTCTATTCTATGCATTTGCTGTGTCGCACGTAGGTCTTGTTGGAACCAAATGTCAAGATCAACTTTTTCCAATGTCGGCCATAAAAAGTTGGTTATCATCAATCTATACCGCTCTCCATTGATAGTAACGGTGTTACCAGCTTCATTTTGAAAGAAGTACGGACCGATGATTCCACCATACCAAAAACCACACCAAACTGTCAATTTAGGTGAATGTAATGGTTTTTCATAAATAATTTGTGGATTTTCTTCGTACCAGAATCGACAGTTTTGTTTATTTACCACACCATCCAGTTGAAAGTGAGCCTTATCAGAGAAGATGATTTTCTTAAAAAAATCGTTATCGTTTTCAAGTTGTTCCAAGGCAAAATCAGCAAATTCACGACGTTTACGGTGGTCCAATGGCTTCAATTCTTGAGTGAGAACAATTTTATAGGGATGCAAACCCAAATCCTTTCTCAAAATCCGCCAGGTTGTGGTTTGAGACAATCGCAATTGTTGAGAACGTCTTGGAATCGACAAATTACAGTCTTCAGTAAAACTTGCCTGAACGGCAGCAATATTTGCATTACTTTGAGCGGTTCTTTACCTTATTGGCACTTGAAAATTATGTAAAGAAAATGTAACCTCAAAATTTTTAACAATTCGACGAATAGCGAGCACACTTGGACGAATGAAAAACAAATGACAGATCGTGACATATTATAAATGGCCGAAATGTCACTTCAAAATCATATCATCCCTATTGGAAAACCTTATACATATACGAGCACACCAGGCGTACAGGAAAGTCGTTACCGATTTTTCTAACAGATGGCGCTAGGCTTAAATATGCAATGTTATGATTTGACGCATACGCCATTTTATTCTACTGACATCAAGCTTCAAAGCCATACATGTAATATTTTGCAAAAGTAACACTGTCACAGCTTTATACCTCTTTGAAAATATAGAGTTTCGTGCCTGAAAAAGTGCATTTGTGGCAGTCATTACGTTTCTTATTTAATCAAAAGAAAAAACCCGCTGAGAGTAATCATTCGCTGGTAGAAACTTACAATAAGCATGTTCCAACCGTAAAAGCGTATGAGGCGTGGTTTTGATAATTCAAAAGTGGTGATTTCGATGTGCGAGACAAAGAACGTTCTAATAAACCGAAAAAGTTTGAAGATGCGAAACTGCATGAGTTATTAGATGAAGACTCAATCCAAACTCAAAACCGATTGGCAGAAGTGTTAAATGTGGCCCGAGAATCGATTAGCGACCGATTACGAGCAATGGGAAAAATCGAAAAGGTGGGAAAATGGGTGCCGCATCAATTGAATGACAGGCGAATGAAAAATCGAAAAGTCGTCTATGAAATGCTGCTTCAAAAGTGTGATCGGAAGTCCTTTCTGCATCGAATAGTGATGGAAGATGAAAAATGAATTTATTTCGAAAACTCTAAGCGCCAAAATCATGGTTATCCCCTAGCGAAGACGGCCCATCAGCTCCAAGGCCAAATCGTTTTGGTCGCAAGACAATGCTCTGTGTTTGGTGGGACCAGAGTGGCGTGGTGTATTACGAACTATCGAAACCTGGTGAAACAGTTAATGTTGGTCGATACCCACAACAAATTATCAATTTGAACTATGTATCCATAGTAAAACGTCCTGAGGCCTGAAGACACGGTAAAGTGATTTTACACCACGATAACGCGCCGTCTCATACAGCAAAACCGGTTACACCTGCATACTCTCCAGATCTTGCCCCGTCCGACTATCACCTTTTCACATCAATGGGATACGGGCTTGCAGAGCTACACTTCGCCAATTTCGAAGAAGTTAGAAAATGGCTCGATGAATGGTTGTGTTCAAAGAACTAACTGTTTTTTTGAAATAGCATCCATAAATTGCCTGAAAGATGTCTATACAAGTCTATACAATGTTGAATTCAGTTAGCTTGTGTGGTACAAACCTTGCACAAATCCTTCTCAATCCCAAATGCTGTGTAAAAATGCGATGAACTGAATCTTTAGAAATACTTAATTCAATTCCCACGTACCACAGTGAGGATTTCAGCTCATTTCTGATAAACTCATGCACGAGTTCGATGTTACTTTCAGTCACCAAAGATTTTTTTACACCAGGATATTCGTCGTCATTTATGTCCGTACGACTGTCTTTAAATCATTTATACCACTCGTAGGTGATAAACGCGCACCACCATACACATGTTTTATCAAATTAAATGTTTTAGTAAACGATTTACCGAGTTTAAAACAGAACTTGATATTTGCTCATCGTTCAAAATTCATTTTTCGAGCAATGCCAAATACACACTGTTACTTTATGCGAAATTTCTCTGCTTCTAATGACGCAAATGTCATGATATTTAACATAACATCTACCTTACCGAATTACTATTTTAAAAAAGTTCAGTTTTCGCTGCGACAGTCTGTGTATTAAGACCATTTAACTCTTTCAATTTTGTGTTAGACCACTTAATTATGCCGAAATAGAACGTGTCGTGAGTAGGTATTAATTGTTCCAAATTTGTTTCTGAAGTAAAGTTTTGACTTCTACATAGATGTTAGTCCGTTAATTTCTTTTTTAATTTGTTGTTTTATATATGATTATTTTTGTCTTTTGATCGAACTCCAAGAACTTATAAGTTTCTTCCGGCTGCATATTGGTGAGAATTTCGTTGTTATGTTTCTTTATTTTCAGAAGTCTTAAATGTTCCTTTTTCAATATATAACATTTTGCATTTGGTTATTCCAAATTCCATAGCAGTGTCTTTGGAAGGACTTATAAAAATAACAGAAGACTATACTTCTGTTATTTTTAGAGATCCTTGCATTTATGGTTTATTTTGGGCAAATAGTTTTATATTCTCCACGTAAAAGAGATGGTTTTTTGTGTGTTATGAGAAGTGTCAATGTTTAATCTTGAATCTGCATATTGTGTTATTTAACATATTTGATAGTAAATTAAGGTGTAAGCAAAACCATAGGACACTAAGAGAATCACCCTGAAATATCCCTCTCTTAATTTTGATTCAATTTATTATTATGTGGTTCTGTTTTGTTTTATATACAATATTTACAAATATCACTATTAATATTTATATACTAACCTTCAAATTGTGAACGAATTTACATTGCAACAGTTGCTTTTTTGCGTCTCATAATAAAATAAGTAATTAAATTTGGAATCGTTCTAGTTTAAATTAGAATTAATTTCGTGACCGATTCGTCTTGTAAATTACTTACAAATTGTTAACAGTTTTAAATTAGAAATATATGGAACGGGTGGTCTCTAAAAGAAACTAGTTTCTAAAATTATTTGACGGAACATGTCCATTCTTCTGTGAAATTGGTTTTCTCTAATTAGTTTACGTCTATCATTGGACACAAATCCTCTCAAAATCGGAAACTGTCTCTTACCAATCGGAACGCAACACGGCGCACCGATAGTCTCGCTCAGCATTAAATTTGCCTAGTAAAATGATTAATAGTACTGGCACACTCTTTTGCTACAACAGAAAAAAGAATTACTTTAAGTATCACAGCAGAGAAAATTTTATTTGCAGTTGGTATAACAGGAACAGAATTTATTGACTATCTATCTGGTATCGTTTGTATATGTGTAATAAGATTTGTCAATCATTTTCATGGAGGAATTTTTAATACGGAAATACATATAAATGTGCATTCTAAATTTTTTAAATTAAGTAGTGCAATTAATCTGAAACTACAGGTCGTATAGCAAGAACAAATCGAATATAGTGTTATATATATTGGGTTGGCAACTAAGTATTTTCGGTTTTAACTGATAGAGAGCGTTGCTTTATTTTTTGTATAACGTATGTTAGTGCTGTACTTTACCGTTTGTCGCGTGATACTAGTCACATTGACGTAACTTCAGAAGCAAGTAGTGCGTGATTTTTATTAAAGCTATTAGTTGTGGGTTAATTTTAAATGGAGTGCAGAAACGAATATTTTCGACATATTTTACTATTTTATTTCCGTAAAGGAAAGAAAGCTGCTGTGGCTCACAAAAAGATATGTGAAGTTTATGGTGCTAATTGCTTAACAGAGAGCACGTATCAGAATTGATATAAAAAATTCCGTTCTGGAGATTTTTCCCTCAAGGATGAGCAACGTTCTGGTCGGCCTACTGAAGTTGATGATGACCAAATCAAAGTCATAATTGAAGAAGATCGTCATATAACTGTTCGAGAGGTTGCGGAGAGGCTACATGTATCGCACACAACAATTGAAAAACATTTAAAATGCCTTGGGCTAGTTAAGAAGCTTGATATTTGGGTACCTCACGAATTAAAAAAATTCATTTAACACAAAGAATCAATTTTTGCGATATGCACCTTAGACGAAATGAAACCGACCCTTTCTTAAAAAGAATCATCACTGTTGATGAAAAATGACTCCTGTACAGTAACATAGTTCGAAAACGATTATGGAGCAAACACGATAAACCAGCTCAAACCACATCGAAAGCTGAATTGCATGCAAAAAAATCATGCCGTCCGTTTGGTGGGATTACAAAAGTGTTGTGTTTTTTGAGTTGCTTCCAAGGAACCAAACGATCAATTCTGATGTTTACTGTCAACAATTAATAAAGCTGAATGAAGCAATCAAAGAAAAACGGCCAGAATTGTCAAATCGGAAAGGTGTAGTTTTCCACCAAGATAATGCAAGGCCTCACACATCTTTGGCAACTCGTGGGAAACTATTGGAGCTTCGCTGGGACGTGATGCCACATCCCCCATATAGTCCTGATCTAGCACCATCTGATTACCATTTATTTCGAAGTTTTCAGAATTCTTTGAATGCTAAAACTTTCACAAATGACGATGACCTTCACTCGCACCTGGTTCAGTTTTTTGCTGATAAGGACCAGAAATTTTATGAGCGCGGAATCATGCAGCTGAAAGAAAGATGCAAAAGGTCATTGAGCAAAATGGAAAATATATAATTGATTAAAAACTATTCTTTATTTTAAAAAAATGTTTTATTTTATACTACAAAACCGAAAGTACTTAGTTGCCAACCCAATAATAAGAATTATACAATTTATGTACACTCAAAATCATCTTGTAATATATAAAGCAGGTATTATACGAGGACAATGCTGTAATTAACGAAAGTAGGTGAAACTAATAAAAATTCTTATTTATTTTCGACTTCACGATTCTTCGAAACAACTGTCAAAATTTGCGTTCATTCTGTTCGTAAGGACTTGCCTCGTTTGAATAAAAAGTGAACGGTTTTTGCTTGTCTTAAAACAACGTAATGAAGGCTAACTGACTAACTGTGTTTAGTTTCTTTTAAAACATGAAAAAAGTAGAGTTCCTAACAGCGACTAAGTTCTTATTTTTAAAGAACAAAACAAAAGACGAAATCAAAGCTGAACTGGAGTCTCTTCGCGGAAACCAATCTCCTTCGATTGCAACCATAAAACAATGGACAGATAAGTTTAAACGTGGCTAGACCAGTATTTGATGAATAACACAAAGGAAGCCCAATAGACATGTGTACTTCAGAAATTATGAAAAAAAATTCATGTCGATAGATGCTAGATAATCGTCAAATAAAATTACAGAACTAAGTAGAGGCTTTATACATTTCATATGAATTAATAGTTTAGTGAAAGAATTATATACAAAATTTGTTGACTGCAGACCACAGGCGTGAACGAGAACGCATTTCCGCTTGCAACTTGGCGAAATTAAGGCATTATCCGAAAAACTTTTGGGGGCTAAATGATTAATGAAAACTAAATTCACCCAAATTTAAGCAGTAATCAAAACTATATACCGAGATTGGTGTAAATGATCCGAAAAAGAAAACCGTGCACTCGTCCAGAAATATTATGGCTACTGTCTTTTGGGACTGCAGTGGGATTCTTCTTATAGATTATAATAAAAAATACGGTAGATAATGTTTCTCTGGAGTCACTGTGTGCCACTCCTTTGTATTTAGCCTTATCTGGTCAAACGAGGCTTTGATTAGACAGGTTATTACTTCCTTTGCTACTTGTGAGAACAGTAAGGACAAGATACAGAGGAAAAAAACATCAGATTCTAAAGCTGCAACGCAAGAATTCTCTATGCGAAAAATAAGCCAAGATGGAAAAGATGATGCCGCGTCACCTACAGGAATTCGATCTTACGTCCTAGGAGGAAACCCGATCATCTAGGTAATCTGGTATTTTAAAGGCTAATGCATAAAACCTGATGAAAAAGAATGTAGATTACATCGAGACCAAAACGGTCGTAATGAAGGCTAACTTCAAAAGACATTTTTCAAAGAAACCAGAAAGAAATGAAAATCACAACAGAGCAATTTTGAACAATCTTAGATCTTTCCTACATCTCGATATTTTGCCTGATTCTTTATAAGACCTCAGAATTACAGATGAAAACTAAGCACACCATTTTATCCAAAAGAGCATCGATGCAGTAACGACAGCCTTCCTTTCGAAAACCAAAGATAACGCAAAGTTTTAGCAGGATGTATTATGGGTATAATCTTTTGGTATAAAAGGAGCTTTACATAAATACATATCTTGGTAAAACAACGGGTAATTGCTTCCCCAATTGTCTACCATTTCTATCCATTTTCTAAAAAATAATTGCAGTCGCTTATTTTTCAGAAAATAGACGTATATGACTTTTTTTCTTAAATATATCTAAGGATTGAAGCCCTTAAGTGTTATAAATATACTATGCATGTACACTTATAGTGAGCTTGTATCTCTAATTATTGACAATTTACGGTAACAATAATAAACACATAATTACTAAACAATTTTTTGAAAAATTATCTTAAAAAAAAAGATGTCTTCTGACAAAAACGAGGAAAAGTTATAGTATTTTTTTATATTAAAACTTTTTCGCACCCACATATAACATCAATGCCCTATATTCATCAATTTCGAAGACAAACAGAAGTACGCACAAAAAGATTTTAGAATTTTACGAGTAATTGCATGGTTCCTGATTTATTTACCGCATTTCTCTTCTATTTCTGGCTCTGAATTATCGATTTTGTCAACTCGATAATTACATACACACTCAGGGAATTTTTAAAATTCCAAATAAATGTTTAATAGATTTGCAATTACGTAACTATATTTCTGTTTTATTTCGTTTTGTCCTTTTTAATCTAAACCAAAGGATAATAACCACTTCACGTGATATAAAGTGAAAGATGTTCCAATGAAAAAGCCCTATTATTAACTAACATAGATTTCGTAATAATAAACGTTAGTATGTAAAGTAAGTGAGTAAAATAGAATTAAAGACTTATGAGCCCAATTAAATACAGTTTTAAGGTCCATAGGGCTTAAAACATTAATTCGCCTGTTACGGAAACATAATTCATCAATTTGTCGGCCAGCGTATTGAGGACGCACTCTCTGATTGCTTTGTAAATGTTATTGCCATTTTCCTGAATATCAGTTAAGCCCTTGATAAAATCCGGAAATAAAGGCCAGTAGATGAAGCAAGAGGAGCAGAATTCAAATGCAGCATAAATAAAAACTGGAGTACCTCAACGCAATATACTGGAACCAATTCTCTATCTGTTCTATGCTTAGGATATCCCAACGACGACAGATATCGCGATAGCTACTTATACAGTTATCCTTCTTAGTGTAAATAACACTAATGAAACATAGAACTATCAAATTTCGAGAAATATGTAACGGGATACATTAGTAGATTAAGAAGAGAACAAAAACCATTTAAAGCAAATCTGTATGTACTGATTTTATTATAGGAACAAATTCCGATAACAATTAACATTGACATCATTAGCCACTAAATACTGCAAAATATATAGGACTGAATTTGATCATGAAACAAAGGTGGAAAGAGCACTTAAAGAAAAAAAAGAGTTAGACCACAAATATAAAAAAAATCAAGATGATTAAGAATAGAAATGCAAAATTAAAATCAGAACACGTGAAGAAAGAAGCAAATGTGAAAAATTGTTGCGTGAAAATAAATGAAAATACAATACAATGAAGCTTCTTACATGCAAGAAAACTACAGATAAAAAGAAATTCGTACCAAGGAATAAAAAGAAAAAAACATGATATCAATTGGAATCAGCATTTTATAAAAATATGAATAGAGAATTGGTAGGAAATGAATAAGATATACTCAAGCTATGGAAATGGTATTTTAGAATACTCTTAAACAGGGAAATATATCTAAATGTTGAAACAGAGAAAAGTAGTGGGTTGAAGGTAAATTACAATTCAGAGGAAGAAAAACCCCCAATCCTAATGGAAATGGAAGAAGTTATAAAGGATCTTAAAACTAATAAAAGCCTGAGAAAAGATAAGATAATGATAGAACTACTTAAATACATAAGAAGAACGGCAATTAGCGGAATGTATATATAAATTAATAGAAAAGTATGAATGGAAGAATAAATGTCACACAGTTAGAACGAAGTGCTTGCACTCCCTATTTATAAGAAAACAGACAAAACAGAATTCCCGAATTGTAGAGAATAATGCTTCCGAACCTAGCACACAAAACTAGTGATTCTTTTAATAAACAATCTAAAAAGAGGGTCGAGGAACAAATTTCTTTTGTGGATCCGAGTTTTGCTTTAAGAAAGTTATAAGCCGAGAACTGCGGTCACGGAAAGAAAATTTATATGATTTTTATAAATTTTAAGTATAAATTTTAGAGAAGCATACAATATAATTAATTTTATCAGAAGCATTAAAAGAAAACTGGAGTGAAGGCAAAAATGAAAATAGAATCAGAGTAGAATAAAACGTCTGATAAGTTAAAAGGCGTGAGAGTCTAAGGCAGGAAGATCCTTTGCCGCCTATTCTCTCAACTCAATCCTCCACTAGAATCCACTGGAATGCACTGAATAATATAACTCGAAAAACAATTCTAAATAGAGCAATACTGCTAACACCAATGCTTAGCTTATACAGATAACTTAGTGACATTGGAGCAAAGGATGGAAGAGAATAGACGGGACTGCAGAAAAAATGGGACTTCGAATAAATGAAAATAAGATAAAGCTACATGACATAAACAAACAACTAATACAACGAACAGGGGCGATTAAGAATAGCGAACAGCGGAAAAACAAATAGTTTCAATAAAGTTGATCAATTTACATATGTAGGGACATAATTTTATAAAAAACTCCATATTAGAAGACAAATACAAAAAAGATTAATACAAGCAAATCACTATATCCAGGTGTTCAAGAAATTCATACCGGAGGACTCAAATTCAGATTCCGTAAGATGATCATAAGACTAATATACAAACGGAGTGTGGACGAGTCAACCAATGCTAGAAAATATGAAAAAAAAACTACTCAGAAAAAAGGAGGAAAAAGAACAAGCAATGGTTACAAGAGAAGAACTAATAGATAGCTGCAGATCCTACTTAACAAATTTGATAGAGTAAGAGTGGTAAAGGAGTTTGAAATAGTTCGCGCATCTAGCGAGAATGAGTACTAAAAGAATACCGAAGAAGTTGTTGGAGAGTAGAGTTGGTGGAAGAAAAACGACGAGGAAGACCAAGGCCAGATATTTGGAAGAAACGATGAAGGATATGAAACATCACGGGTTGGAAGAAGTAAACGCAAGATAAGAAAGTATGGGAAGAGGTAGTCAAGCAAGAAGCCATGACCACTAGGCCTATGATGCCTTTAATTATGTTTTTTTTTGTTATAAATCTTAACATCGCATTTTGCATTGCTCTTCCATTAATATTGTTAAACTTTTATATAAAATATATAATAAAATTACAGGATAGTAATCTCTTGCAATCGCCTCTCTGAAAATAATGCAATATTAAATTCTATGCGTAATTTTGGAAATTAATTCGATAGCTTCTTTAAAAATTTTATGTACGTAATTAATTATTCATTATGAAGTATTTTCATTTTAAAAACGATAATTTAATTAGATAATCAAATTACAGTTTGGGTCTCATAAATTTTCACTTTCCCTTAAAGAAATTCAAATCCGTAATCTGTATATCTACCCTTATTTAATGTTTGCACTGCCGTTACGAGCCTCTTAAACAAACTGCTAACCCTTACACCCTCATATTACCTCATAATTATGTCCCAACTTACTTTCAACACTTCATTTTGTATACCGTAACTGAAATGGTTAGATTGTTGAAATTTATCGTTGTGTTTCGCGCGTAAAGGTTTACTCATTTAATGGTTGATAGTTATTACATGCCATAAGAAACTTTTATCAGTAAAAATGATAGTATTAAATATCAAAGCTTTAACTAGTATGCCATCAATCGGATAAATAAAGTGTATGTAGGTTAGCTTATCTAATAATGGCTTGTTCGATTAAAAGCGTATTTTGGATAAAAATCCCTTAACGAAAATGCATTTTTAGTTGGTAACGAATGTTTTGGATTGAATTTTAATGATACCATGATTACATTATGAAACTAGAGAATATATTTTTTAAGAGTCGATCATTAATAAAATAAAAACAATTGAAGAAGTGACAAATTTCTAATGGTTTCTAAAATGTAAATAGTTACACTATTTTTCTACATAACTACTATGTCGTTCCAAACACTGCTTGAGTGAAACAATTTTCTTCGAACCTTCTGTATAAAATTCCGCCAATTGACATGTTAGCTAGTTTTACACATGTTGAAATCCACGTTTTTTTCAAAACTTGTAGACACAAGTTAGTTTTTGAAATGTCGGAAGAGATAGTTGTCACTGGGTAAAAGATCAGGACCATAGACGGGACAATCAACAACATCCCATCCTATTAGGTCTGTTAACCTGGTAGTCCTAAGGAATAGCTAACTCGATCCTAAGATAAGACTATTCTAGTATTACTCGATAAAGTTGCGAAGCAAGAAAGTTGCGGTGGAACCGTACCCTCCATTTAGTACTTGAACAAAGGGGATTACAAAACTTTTGCGATATGTGTAACCAATTGTTGCTTGCTATGATATGTTTAATGTAGATTGAGACAGTTCAAGATTACATTGAAGCTGGAGGCTCCAGTTCACAGAACGCTGATTTTTAAAGTAGATCCCATCCAATAGTATCAAGGAGCAAAATGTTTAGGTATTCATATTGATTCATTACTGAAATAATCATACCGAAAACCTGTCTACTAAGTTGACCTCTGTGATTTGCTATAAAAGGTTACAACATGAGGCAATACAGTAAACACTAATATTAGCTTATTTCTCTGTTTCATTACAGTATGCGATATGACTTACGATATATTACTTCGAGGGTTGTCAGTGGAAATCAACATAATTTTTAAAATACAGAAACAGTTTATCAGATATTTGACAAGTTTGCC
Organism: Dermolepida albohirtum; assembly: GCA_031893035.1. Taxonomy (NCBI): domain Eukaryota; kingdom Metazoa; phylum Arthropoda; class Insecta; order Coleoptera; family Scarabaeidae; genus Dermolepida; species Dermolepida albohirtum. The sequence continues at coordinate 121,938 of JAVIWB010005369.1, forward strand.
AAACAATGAATCATATAGAGGCTGGTTCGGAATAGAGAAAATACCACGATATCTGAGTACATCTTAATAAACGTTATTTTCGTACACAAACACCATAGTAAATGCGAAAGCCACACTTACGATACCAGAAATCGGCAGGTAATAAGTATTCTCTACTACTTCTTGTCAGTAACATAGGTATATAGACCACTGGCGCTCAAAACTCCACAACGTACTGCCACGAAAATTGAAGAATTAACAGAGGAAAGCCTTCATTGTGGGAGTAAAAAATCTACATCAAAAGATACTGCACGCTGGAAGAGTACTTTGCATAATCAATGGTTTCCGTAGTGCGGGCAATAACGTTCGGAAATGCATTATATAGAGTACAGAAAATTCACAATGGATGATAGCGACACACAGCATTCTATTGTTATAAATTTTTGGACTAGAATGATAAGAAATCAAATCAAAATATAAACAATTACCTAGAATAACTTAACTAGGAGAGCATCTTCATCGTGAAAAATAAAAACCATGTATTTAACACTGATCTAGATTTGATACCATATTATGCCCTCTCTGAGTTCCTGGAAGACACGGCCGTTAAAGAAAGGGTCTTTAAGTGTAAGTAAAAGCGTGTGTTAGTACGAGTGGTTGTTTTAAATCTAGAAAATATTGACTTATATATCTCTTGTGAAAGACAGTGTGTGTTTGATCTTCGCGCAAAGTAGTTCACTATTTCTTGTGTATGTCGCGAAGCCAGATGCTATACTGCAATTAATTTTTGCTGATGATGACAACTTAGTTGTCGAGATACGTATACGGAATGCGAAGATTAATGTATAATAGGTTTTTACCATTTTTTTTTTGATTAATTCAATTAACCACAGTCTCTAACAAGATTTATTTTCATATTAGAAGATGTCCAACATATATGTATATTTTTTTCAAAATATGTATTCCTTATTGCTCCTCATTTATTTCAAATCAGTACAATTTAAAATCGTAAAAAGTACTTGCGCATTCGTGTACAAAACATCGTTAACACTACTTCGAATACAAATCTTACATTTCTCTTGATCCGTTATTATAGCACCAAATATGACGCCGCACATAGCCATTCGTTTCCGAATATCCGAAATGCATCAGCTGAATACGAATGCGATGCCGACCTCTAACCTCGGGGGTTATCTTCGCGCAATATCTTCCCAAGTACCGGCAACTAAAGTAAATCTGTTGCGTTCCATCTTCGAGCGATTTTTCCGCGCCCTTATCCGCTAAAGTTAAGTGATGCCTTTTGTCAAGTATATCTCAAACACGCGAACACCGCAAATCATAATCTTTCAGTTAGAAACGTTGTCGTCACACGTCTCCTTCAAACGAGATTTATTTGCGAGGCTGCCTCGCAAAAGTGATTTTATTAACAGATACAAATCGCGTTCGATTTACTAGTACGTGTCCTAACCAAAACCGACGGTTGGAATTTAATCTAGTGGCAAAATGTAGATTGTTAGTCCACGAATATCTAGTAACTAAACAGTTGCAATAATTATAACTGTTGTTTTTTCTACAAGTATCTTTGACTTTCATTTGCAGACGCGATCCCTTATTTAGTACATACAATATTGAATATTAAATTATAATTTTTATAATGTAATAAAATAGTAGAAATAATTCATAAATATAATTTTGAAACGTCTTTGTATTACTATGGAAAATATATTGCTTATTACTATAATAAATGTTTGCACAATTATCGTAATACGCGGGTGGTCCCAGAAGTACCCGACCCAACAAAGAAAACCCAAAAATTTTGGAAAGAAATATATTTATTTTTCAACATAATCTCCTTTAAGCTCTATACACTTTCCCAGCGATGTTCGATAATTTCGACCTGTCTTGCTCCTCAAAATAGCCATTAACAGCCGACATCACTTCTTCATCGTTGGAAAACCTTTGACCACTGAGCCAGTTTTTAAGTTTGGGAACAGAAAATAATCCGAGGGGGTTAAATCTGGCGAATAGGGTGCATGAGGTAGCAATTCAAACTTTAATTTATTAATTTTGATCATTACAATAACGGATTTGTGAGCTGGTGCATTGTCTTGATGAAACAACACTTTCTTCTTCACCAAATGCGGCAATTTTTACTTGATTTCGTCACTCAAACGTTGCAGTAAGTTCACATAATACTCGTCGTTGATAGTTTTTACTTTTTCAAGATAGTCAATGAAAATTATTCCACGCACATTTCAAAAAACCAATGCCATGACCTTGCCTGCTGATGAAACGGTCTCCGCCTTCTTTGGAGCCAGTTCTCCCTTTTGAGTCTACTGTTTTGATTGTTCTTTTGTCTCGGGTGTGAAGTGGTGAACCCATGTTTTATCCATGTTATGAAACGGAGCAAATATTCCGCTTTGTTGGTGTGAAGTGTGAGTGTGAGCAAACGCGACACCCATCTTGCACACAGCTATCTCATGTCAAAATTTTCAGATAATATGCGATGTACCGCACTTTTTGAAATGCCTACTATGTCTGCTAGTAATGTATCACGTAACGATGACCAATTCTCTCCATTTTTACAAATTCACTGAAAACGTTCACTATTGATGACTGCCAAACAAATACTAAACAACGTGGCGTCTTCAAACTTGAAACATATGCTTTATAGATTGTGTACTTTCTAATACAGTGATATTTTTCAAACAACTACCGCTATCTCTAGATCAGGCCGGGTATATAATTTTAAAATGTCTTTGTGTTACTATAGAAAATATATTGCGTATTACTACAATAAACGTTTACATATTTATGGGAATATTTATATTATTTACCTCACACTAAATTCGAACACTAAATAATAGTAAAGTTTGGCATTATTTTCGTAAATATTTTAAGTAAAATTCTCTTTTCCCGTATAGTATTTCAATTGCTTAGTTTTTACCATTACCATTCTATATCCACAACGAAAGTTAGGATGATGTCGAATAATGAATAGTACGAGAAATTTTTAAAATAGTTTAGGTTGTGCATTATGTTAAAACGAAAACGGGTGGCTTTTGTTGCAAAAATACAATAATGCCTAATAAACTACCCAAATTAAGAATATTAATACAGTGGAGTACGTTATTTGTGGTGTGATAAATATTTTTATAGTTGGGAATGGAATGATATTTAAAAGCATTTGAGTACTAAACGAGACATAGACAACAAGGCATCCTATCAAAAGTTTCCTTTCAATCTTATTTTTTATGTAAGTGTAGTAAAGCCTTTTATATGCTGGACTAAGGACAGTTTCGCGAATTTTGGCAAAAATATGTAAAAGCTTGAGAACGACCCAGTAGATGTACATTGCAAAGAGAAATACCACATACCAGAGAAGTCCTTAGAAATCGTATACGACCGGAAATTGCAAATGAGAAAATATAGATTGCTATTGATGAAACTACAGCCATAAAGAAGAACGAGGTAGAAAATATTTTGATTTTGTTGATAAAGCTTACAAACTAACAGCCACATATGTTGCACGAGTTGCATTTTCAATTAGTACCGCATGCGTCTTATTCGCCGGATCCAGCCCCTTCCGACTTCCACCTTTTTCCAAAATTGAAAACGTCACTGGGTGGAAAGAAATTTTCGTCTAACGACGAGCTTATCATCTTCGTAAATGAGTATTTTGCAAGCCTTCCGGAATCGCAGTTTAGAGATGGCATAAGGGCATTCTCATCTATTATTTTTACAAGTTTGCAATATCATAAAATTTATATTTTAATATTAAATATTGTAGGCACCCTATAATAAAGCGCACATATAAGTGAGAGAAACTGTTCAAGCTATTAATAAGAAAAACGAACTAAATTTCTCGATATACAAACACGTGCATCCGAAATTCTACAGTTTCCTTGCGCTGCCTCCACGAAAAATTCTTTTCTGGGATTATTTCTTAACATGGTTCTCGGTACTTTTATATCAAAAATTCTATATAATTCTTGACGCTTCTAACGTGAATGAAAAAAAATAACGTGAAAAAAAGCAGTAATCCTTCTGCAAACGAATTTTTACAGAAAGAACGTGTAGCATTTGATTTGATTATTTCCGTTGACGCAATTTAAAATTATACGTATTTGAAGAAGGAACGCCTCGTTAAAAATTTGTACTGAATAAATACGTCTCTCTAGAAGGGTAGACACGTTTTCGATGAAAGACAAATACATAAATATAAGCGCAGGTGTTGAAGGAAAAACAGAATGTCTCAATTTACACAACAATTTAAAATCAAAGAGAAAAAACTAATCAAATATAAATTCTAGTATTTTTCAAGTTATAAATAATATAAATAGGTACGTTTAAATGTTAATTGTTGAAACAATTCTTAGATGACTTGAAATTTAAATATAAACTTGCAAACTAATGACAATACACTGAAGACTTCTAAATTATACAAAAACATTCATATTTCCTACACGTAGGAAAAATTAAAAACCTGAATAATTATAACTTTAAGCTAAACAAGAATAATAAATTCAATGAAACCACAACCTCTACGAACTAAAGAGGAGTTTTGCTATGGGATTACCATTATCACCCGTCCTTGCAAAAACCTTCATAAATGCTACTGTGCTTAATTAGACGCCATCAAATCCAGCACAAGGAAATCTATATGTTGGTACAGATATGCAGATGATTGTCATTAAAGTCCACGGTAACAGAAAAGAATTTCGTAGAGCATTTAATGCCTAAAGTATGATAGGATATCGCTTCAGATGTTTCTAGAAACTGTTTGAAAATAGAGAAGCTGTAGCGTTGCCTTTACTAGCTTTAATTGTAACGATATCTGGGCCAGATTACAAATAAAGTTGACGCCAATAAGAAATCGGAAATTTACAAAATTAAATGTCTAGATTGCAATAAACAATAAATAGGTCAGACAAAACGATCGGTAGAAAGAACATATGGCGCACATTCAATCGACTTGAGAAATCTAGCCTATGAAAGCATGTGTTAGAAGAATAATCATAACCTAACCGTGGATTGTTTACATTTGGTTAAGAATAAATAAAGCTTGAAGATTTTAATTAGTTTGGCTTTTATTAAAAAAATTCTTTAAATTTCCTACTTTGTTAATGAACAGATTTAATTACTTTAATTATTAACGTATTGTATATTATTATTATTTAGTTCACTACTACTTTTATTGTAATATAATTGTATTGTTTTTTAAATGGGTACTATCTGTTTGACAATAAAGACTTCTATTTTATTATTAATATCATTATTATTATTAAATTTTCTCATTTCGAAATGGTGATTTACTTTACTGTGACATATGGGGCCAACGCATTTAAAAGTCTATTGTTTGAATTAATAAATGATTTTTCTACAAATATATTGCAGATTTTAGGACGGATTTTGTTTTGGTGCTTGATTGGAAAACGGAGTTGTTTAAGAGATATGTTGAAAGTGTGTGGAGTGAGGCTGGTGATTGAGATGATGAATGGAATAATTTCTACCTTTTCCTGTTTCCATATTCTAAGACAAAAACGGTGGTTATTTTTTCATTGTATTTAGTTTGAATGTTGGGGCCATTGAGAGTGCAAAAGTCTATGAGGCAGGTGATTTGCTTCCTCTTGTTTTGAACGATGACGTCGGGTCTATTATGAATTATTTTATCAACTGTGCGGGCCTCTACGTTCCGGATCTTTTGTAATTGCTGTTGTTTAGGACTATAGCAGGGGTGTATTTGTAATATGGTGTTTCGTCAGTGATAAGTTTACATGCGTTCACGAATGCTTGATAAATTACTTTTTCTGCCATGTTCCGTCTTTCGGTATATTCTGTGCTTGCGAGAAGCACCCACTTATTACAAAGCGTATGGTTTCTTTGTGCTTATTGCACTTTCTGCATGTATCGGTGTGAGTATTCGTGTTTTTCAGTATATCCGGATGGCTCTCACCTAATCTAGTATAGCTAGGAGAAATATGTTGACCGATAATGTGTTGAGCTTTTTATTATTATTACTTTCAAAGAGAGTTTACGAGACCCGGGAAGAAGAGCAAGATAAGCGAAAGTGGAAGTTAAAAAGCTCACCTAACAAGGGTGTCAGGAACGCTAACGGAAAAAAATGACAGGACGGTAGATTGAGTGACTGATCCACAACATAACAGAGTGAATAAACAGGAATCACGGCAAGGTATATTATTACCTCACCAAGTTTCACAACGAACACAGGTACTCCAATACATATCTGACCAGAATGGGAAAAGCAGAGGATGCAGCTTGCAAACTTACAAAAGACAAAGTACGCCATACCTTCGATTGCTCCAAGATGGAGTAGGCCCTTTGATACCGGGCAACGTTGTGGAATGATGTTTGGAAACTACCGTTGACAAAAGATCATTAGGTTCGTGAAGAGGGGGCTAAAGACAAAGAAGAGTACGACTCAAGAAACGGCGGCAGCCAACCGAAGTTAATTAGAAGGTACCATCCCGAATGCTAATAGTGATTCCGGAATAGGGCTTTCACCTGACATATTATTAGTAGGTGTGAACCCCACACACCGGAGACCCAGTTCTCGTCCATGATAATATGGTTACGCATTTTTCCTCACTCAAAAGAATTGTTACATTCATTAACGTAATTATATTTTTGTATCTACTGTAACATTAGTTACGTTATACTGTATTTAGATTCCGACCTGTCGAGCAATAAATTTTCTATTACTATTATTAATACTATCACAATAAATTTAAATTTTAATATTGTATTTATTAACTTCGAATATATACATTAATTAACACTTTTTAATTTGCATTGTGTTAAGTAAAATAAATAGAAACATTGCACAATTAAAAAGACGTATCCGAATCTAGCAAAAAATGATAAAGGCTAATGTTTCCACATGTTTTAGATTCTTTATGTCCAATTCTTTTAATTATTTTACACCAAAGTAGGAACATGAAACTGAATTTTAGTTTTAGCAAAAAATAAATTTTAAAACGTAAAATGGAGACTCCAATAAGTATAAGAAATACATGCGAAAGCGCTTATAAATGCCTGGAAAAAAATACAAAACAGAAGAACAAAATCACGCCGAACTTGAGACAAAAACAAATTTATGATAATGTAATAAATTTAAAAATACAATAATATATAAAGGCAATAAAAAAAGACGAGCATTTTTTCTGTACTGTCATATTGGAAAAGTTTTCTGACGAATAAAAATACAATTAACGTATCTCCGAAGGTAGAATATTATTTAAACTTTGAGTACAATATTTTCCAACTCTATGGTTAATATAATTTAAGTGAAATGCAATTGAGAAAACTTGCAAAAGTTAAATAATTATTTTTGGCCAATTTTTATTAGTAGTAAATGTGAATGCTTTAATTTAAGTCAAATATAATATAATTTAGTAAAGACAAGAACTGATCTAATAGCGATTCCATGCAATGAATTTGGAAATGCTAGAAAGCAGAAAGTACTATCCAAGCAAGCTTCGTTCATTTTATAAAATGGCAATTGTTACAGCTAAAATAGTGCAAATGTAATCAAGTTTTACATTTGCCTGGAAAAATCCGCTACAAAAATGTCTATGGTAAAATCTGCTTGTTTTCGTTGGCGTACAAATATTGTGCTGATTGAGAAAACCATCAACTCTGGAGCAAAAATTATTCGTTCACACCTACTTTTAATTTAACTATCTTGGAACTCTTCTACATTTTCTAAATATCTGTTGGAAGTCCCTTTTACCTTCTTATACAAACATTTAAATATGTTCGTGCTTGCTGGATTCCACGTTTATCAACATCGGATCAAAAAGTTTGTGGAAAAAGAAGATGAGGAAACGTAAAAGACTATTAGCGCTGCTGGAACTTGGCCAAATCATTATGATCTGGAGATCAAGAAGTAGAGTACACAATGGGTAGAAGAATAAGGACCACTACCAAAAACAGATCTTGTACGAAAATCTGCTGTCAACTAAATTCTATCTATGTCTTTTACATGCTTAATCGAAACAAAAAGTTAATGTAGAATAATATCTCAACCCAAAACATTTAAAAGGCGTTTATCAAACTAAAGAAGATATAAATAACAGTTTATAAAAAAAACAATTGCCTTTCAACTGTGGATATGTAATTAATCATAAGAATAAACTCGTAAGTAGTCGACGTAAATCGTGAACATTTCAGTTAATTAGGTTTTTATTAAAGAAAATTCTCTAAGCTTCCTACATTGTAAATTATTTACGTATTTCTATTATTTATTTTTATTTATCTACACACACATACATATATATATATATATACATATATATAATGTAATTGTATAGTTGTTTAAATAGATTTTATCTATTGGATAATAAAATTTATTATCTGCTTCTGGGCTTCCGAGCTGGAACCGCGTCACTTGTATATCTGCCGACGTATTGTACCCATTTGTATGGGACATCTTCAGGCCTCAACTACTAGTAATACTACTATACAAGTGACGCGGTTCCAGCCCGGAAGCCCAGAAGCAGATAGCATGGGCCACGACCGCGGAAGTCTACGTACCAGATTAATAAAGATTTATCATTATTAGATTTCTTCATGCGCGATTTACTTTGCGATGATGGACAGGGTCAATTCATCTCAGGTTACTGTTTGAATTAACGAACGATCTTACTATATTGCGGATTTTTAGGAAGACAGACCTTTTCTGTATATGTCTGGAAACTAGGCTGTTTAAGGTTTGTGTTGAAAGTGTGTGGAGAAAATTATTACTGCTGGTATATACTGGAGATGAAGCAACAGAACATGCAATAGATAGAAAAAGAAACAAAAACAAATCGCTCGCAAAAATTTATCGCTAAAATATGTTTATAACATTTTTTATTTACAAGTGAATGATGTATACGCATAGGGTCCCATATATTATTATAAAGAAGTTCGCACCAGTTAATAATCAAATCTCCAGAATACAACTGAAATTTATTTGAATGTAGAAACTTCACAACCGCACGGGGCTGTTGTGATAAAATTGTTGAAACGTGTGTACTACTTTCTTCTAATAGTTCTGATATAGCTCCATGAGACTTTCTTTCATCTATTTTCTCAAGCGAAAAAGATTTTAAAGGACGTTAATTTCGAATCGAATTGGATGCTGTTAAAGCTCACGATTGTTTACACTGGCGTATAACTTCAGTTACTGTGGTAAAGTATAAGGAACATTAAAATTCGGAATTTAACGACCGGGTTCAATTCCGGGTTAATTTCGTTAAAATAAAAAAAGGAAAGACATACATATACCGCCAGATTAATGTTTGAAAAATTTAATGACGAGTTTGGCCAAGAAATTGTATTTCTCAGGAATACCCTGATGACGAAAACAAACGAACTACGGAAACGTCGAAGTACCTTAAAACGATAGAAAGAGCACAGATAGCAACTCAAGCTGCTAAGGGCTATTAACATAGTTGTGTCTTTAAACAATGGCAGCACCGTTCGGCTAAAGTTATTGTACTACAGAGTGACAAATTACTTTAGACCGTCATAAAAATATAGTTGTTAAATTTAATCACTAAGGTTGATATGTAACCCTTTTCCACATTAACTTTCGTAATTCTGTATACGCATTTCGACAACTAGGTTGTCATCACCAGCAGATAATTGCAAAGTGTCGCACCTGGTAAACCACGGCGAAAAATACCTGTACGAAAACAAACTCCGTACGCAATCTGAACCGTTGAGAACCAAAATGTACACTTTGGTTCTCAACGGTACAGATCGCGTACGAAGTTTGTTTTCGTACAAGTATTTTTCGCCGTGGTTTACCAGGTGCGACACTTTGCAATTAAATGCCGATGATGACAACTTAGTTGTCGAAATACGTATACAGAATTACGAAAGTTAATGTGGAAAGGGGTTATATATCGACCTTAGTGATTAAATTAATCAACCACAGGCTCCATCAAATTCAACTTCATAGTTGTTAAAGACTAATAAATAAAGTTGTGGTAGTGACCTGCAATTTATTGAAAATTCCTAGTATATTAGAAACGTCTGCAATAATTCCTATTTATTGAGGTTGAGTATAAGAACAAGAACTTTATGAGACACAGTCAGCAATTTTTCTAAACAATATAACTTTGCAATCGCAAAATTACCAAGCTCTTTATATAAAATTAATATCTAAATATAGTACGCCACACAAAAACAAATGGTATAACATTCTCAAGACAATGTGGATACTACAGTGTCGGTAACCATGGCCACCAAAAAGGGTTCGGTTCAAGAAAACTTAAATTTATATAAATGTTTATTGCCTTTTTGAATAAATAATGTGCATCGATAACTTTGAAACTCCCTTGCTGTTATTGAAATTTTATATGAAGTGAGCAGTGTTGTGTAAAGTCGAATATCAATTGGTTAGTGTTTAAAAAGTATACCGAGGAAAGCATATACATAAACGAATATTAATGAACGTTATTATTATTTTTAAACTAAAAAACACAACGCATATTGCATTGAACGAATTTACGTTTTCCCATTACAGGTATTTATTTCAATGATTTTATTTCCGCGAAATTTTGAAAAGTACAATGTTTTTAAAGTGTTATTCCAATAATTATATTTATAGCATAGGTTTATATTACGCTTTTATTATTCGGTTTTCTGAAAATTTTACTATTATGTACATGTATTTTCTACATCATGAATCGATAGGTGGTTCAAAATAAATTCATGTGATAGAACTTTAGCCTTTCGTGGGCGAAAATAAAACGAATATAAAAATTTTTGTTGATAAAATTATTATTACAACTGAATGAAGTTTGGTAGGCAACTTCGATATATAGTCAGTTACACAAATGTTTGTACAAACTCTGAATGTAGAATATCATCAAATATTTGGCTATGATGAAACATATTTACTTTTATTTAACAAGTTAAAACCCTCTAATAACAATATGAGAACTGTTATTATTTACGATTCCAAAACAATTTGTTAAATATGTAACAAAAATTTTGTACACTTCAATTTTATTATATGTACATATTGACGGGTACTCTCTTAGTTATACTTTTTTGACCGCGCACGTGTGCTAACGTAAACACGTAGTTATTCTCTTTCGCAATTCTATAAATCAACTAGAAAATAGAATCGCATGAATTATTGTTAGAAGAAAAGCATTTGTTCTTTGCTCTATTAATTCTCATAATTTAATCCTATAAACGATCGCAATTTTTTTATTAAAACAAAATACGAGGGTAGTTTGACAAGTAGTGAGAATGGAAAAGGAACACGAATTTTTTAAATACAAAATAATTTTTATTTTTCAATATATTCTCCTAAAAGAGCATTACGTTTATTCCAACGATGCTCCAATGCCTTTATGCCATCTCTAAAATGCGATTCCGGAAGGCTTGCAAAATACTCATTTACGAAGATGATAAACTCGTCGTTAGACGAAAATTTCTTTCCACCTAGTGCTGTTTTCAATTCTGGAAAAAGGTGGAAGTCGGAATGGGCTAGATCCGGCGGATAAGGCGCATGCGGTACTAATTGGAAATGCAACTCGTGGATTTTGGACATCGCAACTGTGCTGGTATGCGAGGGAGCGTTGTTTTGGTGAAACAGAATCTTTTTCTTTGCCATTCCTGGCCGTTTAGCACGAATCTCAACATTTAATTTTTGTAGAAGTTCTGCATAATATTGTCCGTTTATTGTAGCACCTTTCTGAAGGTAATCAATGAGCAAAATGCCCTTTGAATCCCGGAAAATTGATGTCATCACCTTGTTTGCCGATAAAGTGGTTTTCGCTTTCTTCGGAGGTGCAGAACCACGTTCTAGCTATTGTTTCGACTGTTGTTTAGTTTCGGGTGTACTGTAGTGTATCCAAGTTTCATCGCAATTAACAAATCGCCTATAAAAATCAACCTGATTCCGCTTATAAAAGTCCAAACACTCGTTGGAAATGCGCAAAAGAGTGAACTTTTGATCAGTCATAAGCAATTGCGGCACCCATCTTGCTGAAAGCTTGGAAAGGCCCAATTCTTTCGTTAAAATGTAGTGTACGCGTTCTGTTGAAATGTTTACCATGTCTGCTATCTCTCTCACTTTGAGTCGTCGACCTTGCGTAATAATATTATGGATTTTATAATCATTTCCTTAGAAGTCACGATTTTGTGTGCTCCAGAGAGCACTTCATAAACACAGCTTGTTGTACCACGTTTAAATTCATTTACCCATCTACTTATTGTGTCGGATGATGGAGCAGATTCACCTAATATTTCCCGTAACTCATCTTTTATTTCGGTAGCTTTCATACCCTTAATTACGAAGTATTTAATCACCGCACGATACTCTACTTTTTCCATTTTAACAAAACGACGTGTTGCTTCTTTTTCAATCAGCTGTCAAAAATAAACTAATCAACCGATTTATCTAAATATCGGAATGTAAACATATAAATAGGCAACCTAAATTACGGCGCATTTGTTTTACCAATTAGAGCGCCACCTATGTGTCATTCTCACTACTTGTCAAACTACCCTCGTAATTTGACATATTTTAAGAGTGTTCTCCTCATGCACCACTTTATGCCTATTTAATTAACTATTGGTTATTGCGGAAAAATTAAAATCAATAGTTCGATAAATTAAAAGATTCCTCTTTCTCTGTTCATGTACAAATTAATATTTGTTTCAATAATGTTAGGTAAAAATTCTATACACTTTCTACGATAAGTAGTATAAAAAGGAAACGAACCTTTTTGTGTGTAGAATGTTACCGTCACATTTATTTCGTGCTCATTCTACTGGAGAGCACATTTGAAAGGTACTTCAACATCTCAAATTAGTATTCGTAATTACTGCAACGGACTGGTAATATTTTGACGAGTAGCTTTGTTGCATTCTGTAAACCAAGATTAAGAAAGGTATTCAGTGCAAGTTACCTGGGATGCCTCTTGATTTTCAGCTTGGTTACACTTTTCCCTTTTTTATATTTGTAAATTCGTTCATATATTTCAAATTCTGAAAAAGGGCGTGCTTGATTTGTGTAATTCTCCGTTTCCCTAGTTTCCGTCTCATTATTAATTATAAGCTCAACCATTTACACTCAGTCGCAAAAGTGTTCGTACACCTGGTGAATGTTGAATATCATCAAATGTGAATATTCCGCTATGATAAAGCGTATTTACTTTCATTTAAAAACGAAAAATTCTAAATTTCTTTAATAATATGAAAGCTGTTATTATTTATAATTACAAAAGAATTTTCCTAAATATTTTAGTATTAAATGTGTTCGTATACTTCCTTTTATAAAATATTTCTCTATAGTAAGCCATAAATGTAGAAAGAATTCGGTAAATTCTCTTAGTATCACGTATTTGTGAAATGTAATAATTTGATGCTTCTATAAAAACGAATTGTACCAGATAGGTACAATTACCAGATAGGTAATATGCGCGAGTTAACATTACTACACAAAGAAAAAGGAATCATAAAAAACTCCCAAATATAATAAATTTATTGGAAAATTTGTTTTTTTGTAGTGGAGATTGACAAAAAATATTCAAAATATCCCGAATCGTTGAAATTGTACCGAAAAATAGGCGTCCAAAGATTCTAAATCAGCCCGATGGAAATGTTACAAGTGCAGTAAGTTAAAATTCACGGATAAGTGCATTGAGGTAACCACACAAATTGAATTGGATACTGGAAAAAGTACATTCAGGAAACAAAAGAGAATTCGAAGAGAAACCGGATATAACGGAAGAGTAGCACGTAAAAATCTTTCATTAGCAACGTCAATATTCACATATGTGCTCTATGCTTTATAATAGGTATTAACGATGCTTAATGAAGGTTTTTTACGTGACATTCTTCCGTTATAAGCAGTTTTTCTTGAAATTCTCTTTATGATTTCTTAATGTACTTTCTTTCCGGTATGAAATTCAATCTATTCAGCTATCCTAAATGCACTTATCCATAAATTTTAACTTAATGCATTTGTAACAGTTTTTTGAACGCACTCAGTTAGAATCTTTGGACGCGATACAATTTCTATAGTTTAAGATATTTTGAATATTTGTTTTTCAATTTGCACTGCAGAACATGATTTTTCGATTTTAGCTATTTGGTCAAAGGGGATTTTTCTTCTTTGTGTAGTGTTGTTAACTCGCACAGATTAGCAGATATGTGTTTTGAAACTTTTGTAAAAGAATAAAATGCTTACTTTTCACAAGTACGTGATACCATGAAGATTTACCGAAGATTTACAAAGTATTATTTTTTCCAAACTACCGATCGCTGCACCTCGGCTCGACTTTTGGAGAAACGAATATACAGTCTACTTGTTTTTAATAGCCGCTAGATGCCAGTTGTCTTCTGTTTTTGTTGGTAACCGTCATATGTTTAAATTGACAATGTACAATTCCGTGATTACAGTGCAAAGACGTTTCAGGTTGAGCTACCAAATCGATCCTCTGAATGAGTGGAACATTCGCAGATGGTATCGACAATTTGTAGATACAGGATGTGTATGTGAAGGAAAGACTCCTGGCCGTCCTCGTGTTTCTGAAGAAAATGTTGCACGAATTCAAACTACTTTCCAACGTAATCCTTCAAAATCAACTTATTATGCTAGTCGGGAGTTACGACTGCCTACAACAACAATTTGGCGTGTTTTCAGAAGTCGGTTGGTTATGAAGCCGTACAAGTTATAGTTGTTACAAGCTCTGCGTCCAGATGACAAACGATAACGTGTGGCATTTTGTAACAAGATTCATTATGCTATTGACAATGATAACACTTTCGCGCAACGTATCGTGTTCAGTGATGAAGCGACTTTCTATGTTAGTAGTCTGGCAAACAAACACAGTGTTCGAATTTGGAGTCTACAGAACCCACGTGCAGCCATTGAACATGTACGAGATTCGCCTAAAATCAATGTTTCGTGCGATGTCCTGATCATCTGCTTACGGCCCATTCTTCTTTGATGGAAACACGGTTAACGGTCAGCAGTATCTCGCTATGTTATAAAACTTGTTGTTTCCGAGGCTGCACGAAGACAACTTCATTTTTCAACAAGACGGGCACCCCCTCACAGGAGTCACCAAGTGCGTAAATATCTGAACGAAACTCTACCGAACCGTTGGATTGGTCGTCAAGGAGCTGGCGACTTAGTATGTCTCAGCTGGGCTCCACGGTCAACGGATTTGACACCCTGTGACTTCTTCGTATGAGGGAAACCCTCTTCCAAGTTGGGAAGAGTTTGAGTATCGATGTGATATTGTTCGTGTCATTGATGGAGGACAAAGTGAACATCTGTAATCTGAACTTGAGAGGTTCGTAAATATGTGTGTAGTTTCATATTAGTACGTCTTAAAGTTTAATAAATATATGCATTCGAAAAACGTATATTCTTTTTCAAACACCCTGTATAATAAGTACCAAAATACATTATTATAAATGATAAAATGTTCATTCGTAAGATCGCGCGTAAAGAATAGTTTTATTATTACTAACGTGAATAATCGTTCTTTATATAAACTTAACATAAAAAGCAAAATAATAAACGTTCGTTTTACCAAACAAATCATAATCTTCGTCCAATAACTCTTCCACTAAATGTAGTTTATACATATGATATTTTTCATGCTTCAATATTCCGGTTATTGCTCGGCAACTAATATCATAGTTAAGGATGAAGTTTATGGTAATTTTTAATGCTTTTTAACGCTTTTCGATAAATTTCTAACGTTTCCGGTCAAATTATACCTTTTCAAAGTTTTAGTAGCGACAGTTATAACGAATGCCGATCTTGATGCAATTGTTAAATAAATTGTATACTCTTCAGAGTTTTAAGTCAGCAAAATTAATCATCAAAATTGTTTTTTTTTTCAATTGATGGAATCATTCTTTATATTTGGACATCTGCAATGTTAATTCTGACAGTTTATGTCAAGTACTGAATTTTAATTCGATTGCATACTAAACATAAACATGAGTTTGAAATATCGGTTGTACGCAAATAAAAAGTTATTAAATTATTATTGAAGTTTCAAAGCGGAATTAACACCATTTTCGGCTAAACAGAGGGGGGTTGTTTCGTATCTAAATATACTCATCAAATCCTGTATTTACATTTATTTAATTGTGGAAAATGGTATTAAAATCTAAAAAGTAATCATATCAAAGATTCTAAAGGATCTATACTTTCACCTAATCCTAAATGTATACAGCACATAATACATTAACTTATCGACAATAGCAATCTACAATAATTGCTTTTTTAGCAGTCGTTTTGATTAACTACGCTTTAGTTAGCAATTGGCCATGTTTATATGCACACGTCACTGTTCGCTTAACTAATGGGTGTATTGTTTGATCGCAGTAAAAGCAAAATAAGTGCCTTCGCTTCTATTCGAGAAATGAACGTTCAGTTCTCTCGCAATTAATGTTGTACTAAATTTACTTTGTTGCTGTTACCAAAATAGACTTTGCAAGTTATAATTTCATTTTAAACAAGGAACTACTTTAATTCAAGACATAAATATGTCGAAATAACAAAGTAATGCGATTACTCAAAATACTTTTCTATTTAATTTGAAAGTATTCTTGAAGAAACCTTTTACGTTGACGTTTTTAAATGTTTAGTAAACATGCTCGATGCATTGCTAATAAGTGACTAAGAATAGTGGGTGAATGAATACACCTTTCCTACCAGTGTATAAAATAAAATTTCCACACAGAATACTATATCGAAAAGTATATTATTTATATAAAAAAAATTTCAAATTTATTCATAATTACACATAGGGGCGTCTTATATTTTACAACAAAATATTCCTAATTTATATAATTATGAGACACTAAATTTAGAAAGAGTAGATTTACTGGTAAAACTCCCTATCACAAGTATCATCATCCGTAGGTTCTTGCTTAAGGTTACACAAGCATTCTGGATTATCACATTCTGGAGGTAGTTCAGTTATTCTGGGACTTTCATGGTCGGGGCAATAATCAGCATCTAAATTGTTTTAATTACAATTAATTTAAGACTATTCAGTTATTTATAAAAGTAACAAATAAAATTTTTCTGGAAAAGAAATATCGAAATTTTATATAACAGTAATTAAATATTAAAAAAAAATTTACATTATCCTAGCACTAATAAGACAGAATACACCGTTATATATATATATATATATATATTTATTTCTTACCCCCCTCGTGATCCATGGTGTTAGAGAACACTTTTTCCAAATTTTCTATTTCATTCGTAACTACCGGAGCATTTTCATCTTCGTCGCTTTTGGTAGTTACAGGTTCCGGCGTTGGATTAGGTTGTCGATTGCGACGGCCTCGAGCATGAACCGGCATTGGTGTAGGCTGTCGTAACCGACGTGATCGACCATTGTTTTTATTCTTTCTTTCAGTACGACAAAATTGGACAGTTTTCTTGACTAAACTTCTACGCCGCCTACGTTTAATCCTACATTTCTTCCCAAAATCGACCATATGCGTATCTCGGGTTAAACTTCGCCCACAAGTACTGCATGTACTCTCACCGCATGCAGAGTTAGTTGAGTATCGGTTAAACTTTAAGTTTCCTCTTCGACGAAATTTTTTCGGTTTTATCATTTTGGTTTTTCGCTGTCTTCTACGTCGTCTGCGACTGACAGCTCTTCTTGTCCTGACTTTCAACCCAGTGTCTTTTTTAGCCGTTTTGTGTTCAAAAACCAACCTTTTATAACATAAAACATATTTATGAAATTTCATTAATTTATTATATTTTCAATGTAAATCAGCGTTTTTTCATTTTTTCTTTCTTTGAAGTGCTACGTGTTTGAAAATTTATTTTTTTGATTTTCATGATTATATATTAAATAGAAAAAAAATAGCTAAATAACAACTGTGAAAATATGAATTTATTTCTATAATCAAAAATTCACAAAATAAATGCTAATAAGAGTAAAGGTTTCGCTCACATATAGCACAATATATTACGTAGTATGTCGGGAAAATAACGGAACTTTCTAAATTTTAAAAAAATTACTAATGCCATCTATTGAACAATATATAATTTGAAAGCAGTATCTCCCCTCTGCAAAGCGGGACTGCCATCAGTTGAATCGATCAACGGATTGTTAAGTTATAGGGCTTAATGTGGCAGTACCTTTTGTCACCTCGTCACAAAGACACGAAGAAGCAAAAAGATAATAAATTTTGTTCCAAACTCGGTAAAACATTTACTGAAACATTTCAGTTGTTGAAACAAGTTTATGGTGATGATTGCTGACCCTGTACATGCATGTTCGAATAGTATAAGCGATTTCAGGCCAATAGTGATGCTCGTTGGAAAAATTGGATGAAATGATCGCCTGCGATGCGAATTTGACTGTGGGTAGCGGAGGAATTAAATACGACCAAAGACATGATTCGTAAAATTTCGACAAAGGATTTAGATTTGTTCCTCATGCCTTAAATGAGGAACGAGAAATTGCGCACTTTGAACATTGCAATTGTCTGTCTGTTGATTAAAACAAACTGGCGAAACTGTACATTCCTGGAATCGATTGTAACTCATAATAATTATTAGTGCGTCAAGTACGATTCTCAGACAAAACGCCAATGTGCTACGTGGAACTACCCAGGCTCTGCGAAATCGAAAAAATTGCGTTTCCACAGAAAGAAATGTTTATTTGTTTTTACGACTCTAAAGGTGTTATACTTTGAGAATTCGTTCGATAGGATCGAAATGACACTGGCGAATATTATCTGGGCGTTACGGTGCGTTTGTTGAAGAGAATTGTTTGAGTGAGACTCGAATATCAACCGCCGGATGTGCTTTTCCGAAAAGCGACATAAAGAAATCTATGCTAGCATCGATTGAACATGCCCAGCGATGTATCGATGCGGAAGGGATGTATTTTCAATAAAAATAAATAATAACTAATTGTTTCTTTTAAATTAAAAGGTTCCATTTTTTTCCTACATACCGTGTCTGTATATAGAATAATATCCTTAATAAAATATATTTTTTGCAGTGGTTTAAACTCTTAGAAGTTTATTGATCTTATGGCAGCTCTAAATTTGCAAACTTTGCTGTACAGGGCCGTTCAGAAGGTTGATCAGTTTAGTTTTCTTTCACGAGAACTGTTAGTAATATTTTTAATGAGCTAGTTTCATTTTGAAATCTACTGTCATTATATATTTTGACACCCGCATATCAAGGTTTATTTATAAATAAAAAACTATTGATTTTCTGTATGTCTTTTATTGTCCTGATTTGAATAGACAATAAAACCTTTTCGGCACATTTTATTTCTTTATTACAGAAATGACACAACATTAAAAAAGTTGCGCGAAGTGTATGGAGAAGTCTTAGAAAACCAGTGCCAAAAGTGGGTTTACAAAATTTTGTTCTGATGGCTTCGATGTCACGAATTCGACATTTACAAATCGTTCTCATGTAATAGTAGAATTTGCTGAAGCCATCCCTATCTGGCAATTACATTACAAAATTTTAGAAATTCTTTCAATAACATGAAAAGTTGCGTTACGTATCAGACATAGACCAACTACAACATTTTATTGCGGTTATTTGTCAAAACAACAGGAACGTAATCTGCCAACGCTGTCATTTAACGCATTTATACTACCAACTTAAGCTTAAAGAAAAGAAATTCCATGACTTTCTTGAAAAAAATTTCTATACGGTACACAATTATTAAGGCCCCTTTAAACGATCAATATTATTGAGCAATATTAAAAATTGGGCAATAATATTGACCGTCTGGAAGAAATATTGACGGTTTGCACAATGATTGAGTGAAGTTTGAACAAAGTTGAAATATTATTGCACAATGTAAAAATATTGTTCCGTCTAGAATTGTTATTGCGCAATATTGGTTAGTTGCTTGCTAATTGATAAGCGCTGACTTGCTGGTATAGCTTCCCGCATATTCGTATTCTCTTTTTCGATCAGTGGAGTAAACAATGTGAGCAACTCGTAAAAAGTTGATGCATCCATCCGCAAATAATTCTTGTAATCACTTGGTTCACTAAATCTTAAGTCATTTAGAAGATTTTCATGAGTATAAATTGACCTTTTCCTGTACCATTCTTTTGTCCAGCGCCGTGTTTTCTTTTTCTTTAAAGCAAAAGAAAGTGCGATAGCTACGCAAGCAGTTTCAGCGTCAGTCAACATACCGTAAACAGCAAAAGAATTCGTACTACTAAATCATAATGCACGAAATATTGTGCAATATTATTGAATAATGTAGGGTAAAACGTATTGTACAATATTATTGAACTCGAAAAATATTGCTCAATAATATTGATCGTTTAAAGGGGCCTTTAGGTTGTTTTGAAGTAAATTCGTTTTTTCGCACGAGAATTGTTGCAATTTTAATTAGACAAGTTCATTCTCCAGTCTACTAATTGCCATTATACGAGTATATATTGAAGGCTCACATTTTCAGCGTTATTCATAAAGGAAACGTTTTTGAATTTCTGTTGGTTTTTTTTATTATGATCTTGAAAATGAAATATGAAAATACTTGGCTTTATTAAGAAAAGATAATAAGACAGTCAGTGCCAAAACTAGTTTGCAAAATTTCATTCTAGTAATTCCAATGTCAAAGCTGCACCTCATTGTAGAAGGCCAATTGAAGCTGATGATGGCAAAATAATGTAATGATTGAATCAAGTCGCTGAGTAACAATAGAAAAATGTCTTCTGGACTAAATTTGTGGACGTCCGTTATTCATATTTATGTGAAACGACCTTGTTTCGCATCAATGCGGGATATTTATGTTCCACAGATATCAATTCGTCGAGAAATTAATCCGTCGCATCGACGTGTGTAATTTGCTGCTAAAACAAGAAATTGATCCATTCCTGAAGCGAATCATAACTGGGGTTGGACAGCAAATTGTTTACATCAATGTAAAACGCAAACGAAAAAGAAAAGTCGTCTTAAAGTATTTCGAAAGCTAATATTCATATTCATAAAAAACATGATGCATCGGACAACTCTGCAGAAATTGCCAAAATTGATTAACAGAAATGATATAGCTGTTACAGTTTCTATGACATATGCAATCTCACCCACCATATTTGTCAAATCTGGTACTCTCTGATTACTACTTGTTCCGATCTTTACGTAATTTTTTAGACGGAAAAACATTTCATTCCAATCAGGGCGTTCAAAATCACTTCATTCAATTTTTTTTTGCAAGTAAAGAACACAAGTTTCACAAGCGCGGAATCACGCCACTATCAGAATAATGGCAAAATGTACTAAATCAAAATCGTCAATACATAACTGAAGAATACACTTAACAAAAGAAATTAATTTCCATGAAAAAAAAACAAAATTATTTTCCAAACAACCCAATAGTTTATTTACGATAAAAAACAAGATCCATAGCAGTACATACCTTACTTAATGTAAAGCTAGTTTTTGAACAATTTCATTACTTTTCAAATACTTAGTTAACTTTAATATTCTTAATAATCCCCAATGATTAGGCGGTTAAACGTTTTACCTGTATTCTGAACGAAATTTACATTAATTACAGTAGATAGTTAATCCCAAGTCAATTACAAACGATTCATGCTCTCTCCCTTTTATAAAATATCCTGGGTGACATATAGATAAACACATTTCTAGAAAACAATAAGAGAAGTTATCTCTTCTCACCTAAATAGACTCCAAGTCGAAAAAGGAATAACCGCATATTCAAACATGGCCTACGATTGAGGGAGCTTTTAAGACCTTTCATTCTCAAATTAAAGGAGTTTCATTTATTTTCAAGAAAAGAAATTTACCTGAAGTCATCCAGGATCGCTTCGAATATGCTATTCGACATAATAAAATTATGTTCGCAAAAGAAGAAATTGGTTTACTGACGGGTACAGAATTTAAGTGGGCTCATGATGTTCATAGGAAGATAAGTAAAAATACTCGAGCATCGAAAATAAAAGCTCAAAGAAAAGACCGCAACTGTTTTGTTACCTCGGCAATGAATGTAAATTATATTTGCTTCAGACTCTGGATCGTTCCTATAATGTAATATTCCCTTAACTTAATATACTTAGGTATTATGTTAACAATGATAGAGTTATTGCGTTATGACTGACCTAAGATTTCATATAAAGCAAAAAATAATACTGGTTATTGTTAATTCTCAGTCACTATTTAATGTTTCTATTTTCTTACAATCTTAAATGAATAAAACAAAAATTATCTTTATTTTATTAAATTAACACTTTATTAATTATTATGAAAAAGTTGGAACATGAGGGAAGGAATTTAGGCTAAGAATATATCGAGAAAAAGCAAAATATGTGATGGGAGATACAGGACAGGAAGCTGAAGAACAACTGATACTACAAACAAATAAAGGGGATTCCTACATATTTGAGAAAGTATAAGCGTGTGTAGAAACTACTTTGGCAGCAGAATTATAGAAGACGCGGTTCTAGCTCGGAAGCCAAGATGAATAAAGTATAAACATTTATTACTTGCAAATCGAAGAACGAGGACACGAAGAATAGGAAGCGAGAACTAGAATCGCAAAAGGGAGTCAGAAATATGGATTGTTCGAGGTTAACACTAAGATGAATATTTGACAAATAAGATAATCTAGCTGATGGGGTCTCTCTTTACGGACATCAGATCCGCTTCTTCTATGGTATTTATCGAAACAATATTATGTAAACTTAACTGTGTAGATGAAACTGCTTCATCCTTGCCTTCTTAGCATGCTTGGTTTTTACTTTACAGGTGTAGTACCTGGCACATGTTAGACTGACATTAAGAAAAGTAGTTGAAAGAAAATACAATGTTACGAGACGAAATATTTTCGCAAGCCTGCCCAAAAGCAGAGACATAATACTTGTCAGATGAAGTTCATAACTTAAAGATCTCAAAGAGACACTAAAAGAACACCAGGGCACCATGAAGATCAGCTAAGCTACCAAACATCACAGTGTACCTTCTCGAGAACCGCTCTCAGACTAGCTTGCGATGAGTGCGCTAAAATAACATAGATTTATGTTATACAATTGCATATTTTGATTTTCCAACACATTTATTATATTTGCAATATTTCGAAGACTAATTTATGGAGAATAGATACCGCTAATATGGAAAGAGAGATGGATTGCCTCAGTATATAGAAAGGATGGTTAAACAACTGTAATAATTGAATGTATGAGAATAAATCAAATGTTAATGAGAACATGTTTGCGATGCGTTTCGAGTAATTCAAGTAGAAATTATCAGTGCATCTCAACAACAAGTATATTCACTAAGATCTACGGCGACATTCTAAGGAATATAATGAAGATGAGTACGGATTATTCGAAATAGAACAGCAATCAGATCAGGTCGTTCTTGCATGGATATTTTTAACCTTGGTCACATCAATGAAAAATAAGTAGATAAAAACAGAGGAGTACATTTATTTATAAATCTCAAAAAAGCATATTAAGTTATGGCAGATTTTAGAGGGGGTCAATACAAATAATACAAAACATCAGATAGCTGTATGAAAAGTCTTCAGCCAGTGTTAAAATCGGTAGTATAACTAAATAGGTTCCTGTTAGAAGAGTTCTAAAATGGGAATGTTGTCTATCTCCCACAATATTTAAGACATAATTTGATAAGACATTAATGCAATTGGATGAAGACAAAACCTTGTATACATTCTATTCTGCAGATGACCAAGTAGTAGTAGCGCAAGACATACAAGATTTTGAATTTATTACGACATGCCTCTAAAAAATATGAAGCTTGAGAGCTTTCGGTAAATATGAAAAAGATCATTTATACGTGGGTATGTAGTGACAGGGTATGATATTCAACACTGGCAAAAAATAGAAATACGTGAGGGTTATAACATTCCTCCAGCGTACGAAAACAGAAATCGAAAATATAATAGTTAAAACAAAGAAAGTTGTTGGAACATTAAACTCGACTCTATGATGGAAAAATCCATTGAAATGGAGTACCAGCTACAAAATTCCCTTCTTGAAAGTATGCTACTTTATGGTTACAAATGTTAGCAGATATCAAGACGAATTGAAAAGAAACTTCTGGCTGTGAAAATAGATCACTAGAGAAAATCGTCTGGACTTCAAAGAATAACGAATAGCAAAGTAAAAGAAATGATGATTTTAAAATATAGACGAAATTCTTTGTTGATATGGCAATGTAAGACAAATGAATAACGAACTACCAAACAAAATGTTGAGGGGGATTCCTCTTGAGAGAAACGAGGATGGTCGAAAGCAACGAGGATGAGAAGAGTAGGAAAAGTTTTGTATGAAATAAATCCAAGAGAAAGAGACTAAAATAACTAAAGGTGTTGACAGAAAGACGATGAACGTTACAAAACCCGAATAATATTTGTTTATAATTGTGTATGATTAAGCAACGCAATTTTCTATTCTTTTGTAGTCTACATTATTACGATTTGTGAATAAAATAACGATTTTACTAGTACTCTTACTGTGCTGGCTTGCGGTAAATATATACAACATTTATGTTATCTTTAATTTACATTTCGCAATTACATTAAAAAGCTTACTGATACCGATCTGTGTAACATGACCAGATTTTCCGAAACAGTCAACAGAATAAGAAAATTTATTTTTTTCAGATCGTTTCTCATCTTAAAGTTAAAACTGAATTATGAGATTCTTATTATATGATACATGACATAAAAAATATCTTCTTCACGTTCAAAATGGATATATATATATATATATATATATATATATATATATATCTGTATGTATGTATCCATAAATAAATTTATGATAATACAAACAAAAGTTTTAATCAATGCATAAATAGGGACCAGAAGCATGTCCGATTCCCGATGAAAGACATAAATATTAATTATAATTTTATAATTAACTCGTTACATCGGAATATTATGTTACACACCGTTATTCAATCGAAATTACATAAATTACTTTATCAGCTGATGTTTTCAATCAATATTTTATATCAGAAACGCGGTTATCTGTATTGAATTTATAGTTTTCATATCTAAAAAAGATATACCCGAAAGATATTGAAATATTTACAACTTTAATTCTTTCAAAACCTCGTAGATACAATGAAATTTACGAATTTTGTTTTATTGTATATATACAAACCTGTATTTGCCAGCTTTATGCCTCAAAACTCCGGCATCCACGGCGTGCTTTAAAGCTCTTTTTACTTGCATCACCACATTTCTGGGTTTCGGTTTTACATTCGTAATATTTATCGCCGTGTGAACTTGATCCAATATTTTGCGCATAGTGGAACCGTTCAGGTCCTTCAGATCTGTAACGGCTTGGACAACGTATGGTAACATGCGGGGCGATTCGTTGGGTCC
This sequence comes from Dermolepida albohirtum, assembly GCA_031893035.1. Lineage (NCBI taxonomy): Eukaryota > Metazoa > Arthropoda > Insecta > Coleoptera > Scarabaeidae > Dermolepida > Dermolepida albohirtum. The sequence continues at coordinate 147,308 of JAVIWB010005369.1, forward strand.
CTTCTTCATTTTAAACGGAGGAAAGTATATCCTTCAGAATAAACACAAATTTTTTTCTGGAATTGGAATTTTATAATTAATTAGTTTCTTTTCTTTTTAAAAATAATCTATTACTGAATGCGTAATACATAAAACAGGAACAATATTAATTACCTATTTCGACTTTTTTCCGAATCAGTTCGAATTTTTCAAGATACGTTTAGACTTTTGTTGCAGTTGCAAAATGTCTATGATAATTTTGTAATATTTGCCCTTTTTAAGTGATTCTAAAGAAGTCAAAGTAACAAATCTAAATAACTCGTAAATACTTTCAAAGTTTTTGTATATTATTGTATATTAGTGATGCAAATTAATAAAATTATAATATGAAATTAATTATCGATATCTGCAGAAAATAAAACAACAAACTAGACAACTTAACACAATTTATCAATAATGTACGTAAGAAGATGATTTGTCTATGAAATCCAGGATTTTCTTCAAACTTTAGCAGAGCCCAACTGAAGAAGTTTCGACGCTTCATATGTTCAAGAGGCTTCAGTTCTTGAGTTAGTCCGATGTTGTAAGGGTGTAAACCAAGATCTTTACGCAAAATTCCCCAAAATGTGGTTTATGAGATTCCCAATTCCTATGAACAGCGTAGAATTTACTGATTTGACTCATTTTGAAATGAAGCACTTAGGTCTGCGATATATTTCGTACTTCGACAGGTGTGTTATGTTACTAATATAGGAACATCCAATAGTGAATATTTTGACTCGAACTTATCTACTATAGCATGTACAGCCTGCCTGGTGGGACGATTATTACGGAGTAATAGCGCTCTTAAATTGCGACCACCGACTCAGAATTTCGACAATAATTTTTAAAAATTTCCAAACGTGGCTCGTTCGTGAACCTTGCCATGATAAAAATGTTAACCTCGACTGACGTTTTAACGTTTACAGATTATCAAAAATGTTCAAGGGTGCGTTCGTATTGCAAGACAAAGTTGTCATGTCCTTATTGGAAAACTTATTGGAAATAATAAACTTTATTTATTATAGATTACGAAAGCATAATAATATAAACTAATTTCTTCTCGGGCATACGTTAGGAGGTGCAAAAGAAATCGAAAAATAAATATTATGTACGTATGTAGGTGTACGTATTTACATAAAGTCACTCACCAGAATTTCGCTTTCAATGGATTGACTGAACGAGCCATTCAAAATTCTCTGTCTTGTAAATGTTAGAAATACTGTAGAAATTTTGTTTGTAAAATGAGTTAAACTCGAAATTAGATTAAATTCTGTTAATACGTAAGTTTTTTCATACTAATTCCGTCAAATTTAAGACATTGACAGTAAACAAATTGAATTCCTTACGTTTCGTTTCCAGGTATTTTAAAATAGGCAGCTGTTTAAGTCGTTTATTACACAGAATAATTTTAAGAAGTATAATAGCTATTTATGTAACGAGTACATAATTAGGCACTTTAATGTCTCATTATGTACGAGTTACCACACGTACAAAGCTTTTTGTTCGACCGCATTTAATTAAGTTTTTCAGCTTGAAAGTTAATGAACTTTTCGAATTTCAAATGACATTTAGAAAATTGTCATTTCGCTTTTTTCTGCATTTTGTTAACACATGTCAAGTATTGATTCATATTTTAAACAGGATATTATTCAAATTGCTGCATTTTTAAACAAGAGACTTGTAAATCATTTTTTTAAATATAGTATCACTATTAATTATTATTTCATATCAAAATTAAACGTCAAAAAAATGTGAAGCCAAACTATCGAATGCAAATTGCACTTCTTCGAACTTCATAAACTATTTTTTATTATTGATACGAGATTTAATGGGGAATAAATTATTTACGATCATCTGAACAATTTCTCTAATTTCAGGTGGAATACGTGCAAATTTCTCATTTATTTTACATTAAGTTTGGTAAGTACAAGATATTAAATCGAAATTCTCAAATTTAAATTTGAATCTACAAAATATTACTTATCTAGAAAAGGACATAGAAGACGCAAATTGTTTCATTATAGTACCAATACTATAATAAACCACTTTATGGACACTCATAGGCTGCTAAATTATATATAAACCCGTCATCCTGAGACAGTCGAACAAGAAAAATTGTCTAATCTAAATCTAGAATTTGGTTTAAATAAATAACCTGACAGAATCAAATAAAAATGCAATATTCAATGTTATTTACCTTTAACAGTACCATCGACCGTGTATATGGCGGCAAATGAAATTGACATAAATGTACTAAAATGATATAATTAAATTTGACAACTTATATCCATGATTTCAATGTACTTCTTCTTCTTCTTCTTCTTTATTAAAGCTGAATTGTCTAATATTGGACGCAAACCTGCTCTAGGTTTTCTTATGCTTATCTATTTTTGCTCGTTGTGTCCAATTAAACTCTTTTATTGTCGTCTTCTCATCTCATTTGAGAGAGTCCCAAGCTTCTTTCTCCAGTCCATGGTCTCCACTTGTGAATAATACCTTTCCATTTTTGTCTATGTATCTCTCATTTTAGACAGTCCATTTCCGTTTTTGTCTTGTTACTTGCTTTGTTATGGGCTTGTAGTCTAATGATATTTGTTACACTTCCATTTGTTATCCTATTTAAAGATGTGAATCCTAACCCAGATCTTTCTATTAAGCGTTGTGTTTTCTCTTGGTGAATGCCCATATTTGTGTGCCATATGTCAACACTGGAAGTATCATATATATGTATCAAATACTTTGGCTTTTCAGTATTGCAGAATGTTCTTATTTCTCAGTGTTGCGTTAAAGTTTTCGAAAGCTACCCACCCTAACTGAATTCTTCATCTACTTCCGCTGTTGAGTTGTTTTTATAGAGTTTAATTAGTTGTTTTAGATACGAGGAAAGCTAAATAATTATCCGCGTTAGGAACGAAAAACACATTTTTTCAAAACAAAGTGCATTCTCCTTTTAGGAAAATGCACTTTTCCCAATGACCCTGTCATTTCTTTAGTTCAGTTTCCAGAAAATACGGTTTGTCAAACTCTTCAAAATAAGCTCTGTCTCGGCAATTACTTCATCGTTTAAGCTGAATCTTTTCCCTATGAGCTACGTTTCCAAATTGGGACACAGAAAGAAGTCCCAGCGAAACATATCAACGTCTAGTTTCCGAATAATTTTAAATTGAATTCTTTCGAATATTATGACTACTAACTTTTTCTCCACCAGATGTACTATGTATTTTTAAATCCTTACAATTCATACATAAATGTTACATATTACAGTTTCACTATCGATTCTATTACAGCAATGTACATTAAATCGTATGTCTTTGATGTGTAACATTTGTACATAACTCTAGTGATTGGCATGTTAACTTTTGAAAAATCAATTTACCCTAATGAAATTTCATTGTTCTACTTAATGAACTCAAAACTACACGTAAAAGAAATTAAAAAAATTAAACATTTATTATTTATTTTAAGAGCTATTTTAGATAAAAATATTCTGTTACTTTTGTTAGAAATAGAAATGTTTCCTTAAAAACTTTGTAACAAACTTAAATCGAAACTACGTGCATGAATTATTTCTGTTAAAAAAAGGTTACTCTTAATTTACCCTTGAATTGAGTTTTGTTTTAATAGCTTCTAAACATACGTACATTCTAAATTTTCAGTTTTTATTAATATAATTTTCCTCATGCTTATATTACTATATAACGAGTGGGCCATTTAAAAGTTTAAATTTAAAAATGCAATAAAACAAAAACGGTTTGAAATTTTGCCAAACTTATTTTTTTGTTGTGAAGTATAATTGTTCCGGTTAGAGATGGAATATTATGTCATTCATATGGCTGCCGCGGCTGGCCCCATTCGATCTGACTAATTTTCGAGCACTTTTTCGAGTGTATAGGGTAGTATCTCGGCAAGGGCATCACGAATGTTGGCCTTCGAATGCTCAATTGTCTCTGGTTTGTCGGCAAAACACTTGTATTCAACGACGCCCCACAAAAAATAGTCCAACTGTGTTAAATCGCAGCTTCTTAGCGGCCAATTGACATCACCACTTCAGCTAATTTAACGGCCATCAAACGTTTGACGCAATAAATCGATTGTGGCATGAGATATGTGGCAAGTTGCACCATCCTGTTGAAACCAAGCGTCGTTCACATCAATACCATGAAGAGCGGGCACAAAAAAATCCGTTATCATGGTGCGATAGGTGTCTCCATTGACTGTAATGGTTGCGCCGTCCTCATTTTCAAAGAAATATGGGCCAATGATGCCTCCCACTCGTAATGGGTGCATTGGCTTCTGTAAGACCATGTGTGGGTTTTCTGAGAACCAAATACGGCAATTTTGCTTGTTAAAGTACCCACCAAGATGAAAATGAGCTTCATCCAAAAAGATGATTTTTTTGGCAAAACCGACATCATCGTGCAGTTTCTCGTTGGCCCATCTAGCGAAGCGAAAACGAAGCGGATGGCCATGCGGCTTCAACTCTTGAACCAATTGAACTTTGTAAGGCGTCATACCGAGATCTTTTCGCAAAATTCGACGTAAACTAGCGCGTGAAATGTTCAATTCTTGAGAACGATGACGAGTTGATGTTGATGGATTCTCCCACACACTCTCAGCCACAGCTTCGATATTGTCGGGTGTACGCACTGTACGAGCACGCTCACGTCTTGGCGCATCAACAATGAAACCAGTTTGACGAACTTTAGCAATAAAGTTGGGTATACCGAGCACTGTTGGTCCTTCTCAGCGACCAAATTTTGTGCGACATTTTCGTGCAATTTCCGACCAATTGTCTTTGATTTAGAAATAAATTTCCAATAAGTCCCAACGTTGCTCAAGCGTAAATCGATTCATTTCGTTCAGTGGAGATAGTATATTGAATTTTGTGACAGAATACAATGACATAAGTATTGCCAGATTCGAAATAACCGGTGGTTCAAATTTATATCGATAGATGGCCCACCAGTTATTACTATATTACTTTTCTCAGTAATAACCGTTTCCTTTCTTCCATTTTCTCTCTACACTGCTCAAAACAAATAGCGGATATTCCATAAAAATAAATAATAAATTAAAAAAGAAGTTGATTTGATATAATTTTTTTATTTCAGTGTATTTGTGAACAAGTACTGGAATACATTATCCAAAAATTCGAAAATTTATGATTTGTATCATAGACATCATAAAGAAAACATTGGACTAACCGTCATCATACGTCAGCTACGAAATTGAAATAGTCCCAAATTAAAATAGTCAAAATGTTAGTAATCCAATCGCAACGCTGATTGACCAAAATTTAATTCAATATTTAAAGAATTGTACAGAAATATTTTGGATTTTTTTGAAACTATTTTGGAAAAAGATTATTGTTATCTATCGATTTATACAAATGCAACAATACATGTAATAAATAATACAGCGATTTCATCCTTTTCCAAAATAAATTAAGAAATTCCAAACCATTTCTGTACAATTCTTTAAATAATGAATCAAATTTTGACCTACCAAAACACAATCACGACTGGATTATTAAAATTTCTTGCATATACACACAGTTCCAGGTGTTATGTACACTTTTAGACTTATAAAGTTAGGAAAGGGATCGAACAAGATTCGATAGGTAAACGAAGACTGGTTTGATAGATGCTGAATCGACGCAATTTCTCTACGAAACGAGAATGATGAACTGTCGAACGGAGTATTTCGAATTAAAAAGTGAAATGGAATTTGAGATTTCAATAGATCAATCTAGTGATGTTGAAAATTAAGTTTAACTTACATGAAAAAACTTTCGGTATGTGTAAATAGAAAACATGCTTGTATATGGCTGTGTGGTTATAAGATTTAGAGGCAAGTTAAAAAAAATACTGTTTATAGTACACCTTGACGTAAATAATTTCAACAAAAAAAAAAGCAGTTGTGAATTTCAGTAATGCATTCATTTGCAATATACACTATCTCTAAATTGTTATTTACTCCTATATTCTCATATTCTTTTTTACAAAGATGGCAACACTAAATATGTGTTTCTAAAATCTATTAAATATTAGAAACTCGTAGTATTTAAGTGTATTATTTATTTTAATCCTGGATATATTCACATGAGCCCTAATATTAGAATAAATACATCATCATTATTAAATTCATCAATTAAAATTTCGTTTAATATAACATTTTAATTTCACTTTATTTACTTGTTTAGTTTTCGGAAATTCTGGAATAAATGTTGATACAAGCAATTGTTTTTTTCATAGCGCGATCAGGTAGGCCTTGTAATAAAAACAAATCTAATTTTGACATATCATACCTATTGAAATATTATTCAGTAGTTTACTATATTTTTCTATTACAGTCAATTTTGTTTTTAACTGTAAATTGTATAATTTTAAACACCGAGACGTTGAAAACCTATTGATACGAAAGCACGTGAATTTATTGTATGACAAAACAATTCCAGAGATTTTAAATTAATTTATTACATCGAAGATGTATGTACGTTTCTAATACAATAAAGAATACGGTGAAAAATTATAATGTACACGTTCATGGAAAAAGTTCAGGACAACTTGAAACAAATACTAAAAGAAATATTAATAATAGGACTCAATAAATAAAAACTTTAATTTGGATTTAAACGCAAATTTATTAACAGTAATGATACTAATAATAATATTTGCTTTTCTGGAGATACAAGGCATCATGAAGTTTATTTTAACTTTCTGTTCTATGATGTACATACATATGTATAATAGCGCTGTAATGCTAGCCGTATGCAGTTCGAACTCAAATCCGTAAATATATGGATCGAGTGACAAGTTTTCCAGCCTTAAGATGAGGAAGTGCGAAAAAAGTTTATGCCATAATACGAGGCATGTTTTCTAAGTAAGGGCCGTTTGAAAATGAAAACCAAACAAAAGAAAATTTTCAAAAACCGAATTTATTTTCAGATTCTACATACATTTATCTATTTTTCAAGATAGTTGCCAAGTTTGTTTAAACACTTATAGATTTTGAATACCTTCTTCATAGAAACTTGCCGTCTGCTTCGATAACCAAGAAGTCACGGCCGTTTCCACGTCTTTGTCATCGTTGTAGTGGTTGCCGTCGAGATGATGCCGTAGGCTACCGCATTTTTGATGGTCCTCGTTGCATGAAGCCGACCAACAAAACACCATGCCTATCCCAAAACACGGATCATTCGCTGGAACAAAGTCTATTTGGCCTTGACCCTTACAAGAGTGTGTGCGTCTCCACTCCATGCTCTGTTGCTTCGATTCGAGCGTGAATGTGAAACCCACGTTTCGTCTCCCGTTAGGATAGGACTCAACATGGTGTCAAAAATACTGAAAGGTCCAAGTTTAACGAATAATCTCGGTGCGAAAATGTAAACCATTAATTTTTGTCATCGACGCAGTTGAACTATGAACATTAAATTATCTTGAAGAAAAAGTAATCGTTCCTTCTTTAAATGGAGCTTTTAGCGTTGTATTGCACAGTGCTGCTGTTATAAAAGGGATATATATTATTCGCTTGTTATAGTTTTATTTTTTGAAGACAATAGATAAGAAGAATTCTACTACAGCCCCAAAAAATAGTAGCCTTAATCTTTCTGACTCGAGTGTACAGTCTTCACCTTCTCTGGAACATTTGTGCGGGCCTCGGTCTGTTAGTTCGACTGTTACTTCATTTTAAGCAAACAATGGTGTATCGATGTATTAATGTATTATTCTGGGTCAAAACTCTTTTAGATAATGTCTTGGCGTCACTAAATTGAAGGCTTAAATGCATTCCCGTTCACGTTTGTAATACACAGTCAATAAACTTGACATCCATCCTGCATATAATTTTTATACTCAATTCATTACACAAAATCGAAATCTACTACTACGCGTAATGTTATCAGATGATTATCTAGTGCTATATCAAGTACTTTTCTAATCATTTCTGGGGTATACACGTCTTTTGGGTGTCTACTATGCTCTTCGTCAAATATTGTTTTATGATTGCAATTGGGGGAAATTGGTTTCCGTAAACGGACAACTCAGTTTTGATTTCATCGTTTGTTTTCTTCTTTAAAAATAAAAACTTAAACAGTAATCGGTACTCTAATTTTTTCACATTTCGAAATAAGCTATAAACAATTCACTTTCTAGTCAAATAACAAACGTCCTTACAATCAGAGCAAACGTAAATTTTGACATGTTTTGCAGGATCGCTAAATTGAAAAACAAAATTTTTTTTTTTATTAGTGCTGTCTTCTTTCGTCAGACTCACTAATTATTGACCCGACCTCGTATCTAACATACAGCATAATATATACACGTATTTTATATTTTAACAGCAGAAAATTGTTATTTTAAATTTATATGCAACGGTGAACCTGCAAACATCATCTGTATACATATCTACACAAAAAAGAAGGCGAAAGTTTTCAAGTACAAAGGATTTTTATAAAGCACTGGAAAACATCAATCACAAAGAGGTTATTTGCATGATACATGCGATTTTCGTGATTTAGAATGTCGATTTTTAGGCACTTGGGTGATAAAGCAAATTTCCGTGACTTTATGATACCCGTGAGGATTAAGTTTTATTGGAATTGAATTACCTGTGGTTTTCGGTGATATTCCGTACTCACTAGCACGCGAAACGTTCGTCTGGTTTCAAAAATTTTAAGTTGGAATTTTTCGTTACGCATTTTAGGACAATTTATCTGTCATATTACCTAAACCACCAACATGTTAATATCATAATAGACCTGGGAAGTTTCTCTCCTCTTTTACAGGTAAAGTTCGTTATTCGGTGAATACAATATTTAATATTAAAACAGAAATGAATGATATTGAAAACATACAATAACAACCCATTGGTTACATATTCTAAATCTGAGTAATTTATTAACGATCTTGTATTTGTGCAATAAAGAACAACCCCCTTCGTTTTAACATTATGCATATACTAAACTATTTCGTTTAAAAATTTTCACATTAGTCATCGTTTCATAATATCCTGTGAATCACCGACATTCATTGTTGATGTAGAATAGTCATGGTGAAACAAAACAATTGAAATATTATACATTAAAAATTTTTTACGTAAATAATGCCAAACTTTACAATTTATTTACAATTCTTATGTTCAAATTTAGTGTAAAATAGATAATGTAAACATTACAATAAATATATAAATATTTATTAGAGTAATATGCGATATCTTTACTACCGCAGCACAAAAACATTTCAAAATTATAAGTAGGTATTACTTTCACTATTGGGTTAGAATATAAATATTATATTGTAACATTAAATATTGTATGGGTTCCGTAACGAAGTGCATCAACAAATTAGAGAGTGTCCAGGTCTACTTATATAAAAACTTTTGAAACGAGAAAACTTGTTACACTATATTAACTTCTTTTTATTATAGCTTTTTATATTCTTTAACATTTTGCAGCGTTCTTAAAACTTTATAACTTATTCGTTGACTGTATGTATACATTTTGCATTTCAAAAACATTAACTAAAATATGCCTCGATCAAATTATCGAGGTCTATAATCCTTATCAATTAATTAAATTTTAGTTGTCCATCTACTAACTTGTAATGTATATATGTATGTCTCTATTATCCTGAAACAAGATATTGCACTCGCGCTATCATTCAATTAAAGTCAGTGACTTTGATCTAATAGACAAACAATACAGTACAATTTATTGTCTCTTAAATATTCAAAGACTTCTTATTGAACGCATGATAGCTTTTTGGATTAATTACTATACACCTAATTATTGGAGGTGCAAAACTGACGGGGGATCGCGGTTGATGTGATAATGCGTTAATTGTTTGTAATAGGTCAAAGATGTTCCTACAAAGAAAATAATACCTGAAGCTCCAAATGTTCGTATATCAGACTGAACTTGAAAAGTAAATTGTTGGGAATACGTTAAAGTTACTTTAATATCGCATTATTGTTTAGTTGATTTGTTTCTGAATTTGAGATCTTCTGTAAAGATTATTTTATTTACTGACAATAGAAAAATATAATGGATTGCAACCAATCGACCATAATATACAAAATAAGAATCTTTAGATTATTTACAAATCGATTTTGACATGTGGTACTAAATTATGCAGCTACAGTAAACAGCCAAAACATCAAAATTTTTCAATTAAAAACGGCTTAACTAACCTCCTCAGAGGTTAACTGTATGTCTGAAAGCACACAAACTTGTACTTTCGATAAACCCAATCTAAACCCAAACTAAGGTGTCGGTAAAGTGCCAAGAATTGCGTAATTGCAGGAAAGTACGGTAATTATCTTATCTCTGAAGATATCAGACGCAAATCCCTTGTATTTAGTTTTACCCGATCAAACGAAGCTCTGATCAGGCAAATTGTTATTTCCCTTGCTGTTCGTGGGAACAGTATGGAAAAGATTCAGAGCAAAGAATCTACTTTAATAACAATATATCCAGGAAACATGTCCAAGAATTGTAATATTCATTAAAACCAAGCCAAGTGAATACTTTAAAACTGAAAAGTCTGTCACCTTCTACGGAGGCTCATAATAATGGCCATTAAATCAATCTGTTTCTGGACTTCCGGGCTGGACCCGCGTCACTGGTATAACTGCCGACGTTTCGTGCCCACTCATATGGGACATCTTCTGTTTCAGTGCGACAGACAATAGAAGTAGTTGAGCCCTGAAGATGTCCCATATGAGTGGATACGAAACGTCAGCAGTTATACTAGTGACGCGGTCCCAGCCCGGAAGCCCAGAAACAGATAGTATGGACCACGACCGCGGAAGTCTACGTACCAGGCCATTAAATTAAATTAATAAAAGGAAAGGTTACATATATCACGATCCACATTGTTAAATATGTAAAACTTTGCAGTTAAGTGACGGAACTCGAATACTGCAAAAAAAGCAAGGAATAACGTAAAGTCAGAAAAGTACAAGCAGTAAATTGCAAACAGCGTCAAAAGAAAGAGAAATATAAAGACAAGAAAATTAAAAGAGAACAAAGTAAAATTCAAATTATTAACAAACAAAATAATAATAAATAATAACGGTGTGAAAATAATTTAAACGATCCTCATTCATTACGAGAATTTTGGTAACGTTTTATCGAGATTAAAAGAATTTAATATATAAATCTGCTTTATTGAATTTCTTATTAAAATTCTATTACAAATTTTCACATAAGTATGTCCTCTTTGTATTATCGTATTCCTCATTTGAATTTTCTCAAGTGAACGCCGTACATCTTCAATTATATGCTTGAAAATTGAATTTTGACAAAATCGCTGAACATTCTGCTCGAATATTAAATTGGACATTGAAGTTTAACTCCAATCTACAAGAGATGAATCCTAATTGTCGTTATTTAGTTATGTGACATTTGAGTGCACAGACGCAAAATCGATTTGGCTGACACTTAACAATCACGATTATTAGTAAACCAATGAACAGTCAGCACAACCGCATTATGATCTCCCAATAAATTTCATTTTCGCAAAATATTTTGGACGTCAATACGATTCGAGTTTACGTCACTCGTTTGTGTATTCTTTTTAGTAATAATAAATTATGGAAAGCTAATATTAACATTTAATTTTAACATGCATCTTATATTAAATAAAGCGTTACTTTCTCTTTGAACTTATAAAGAGTTTTCCAAAAATAATGATATGATTTTATAACGAAATAACATAAAAACTATTTCAGTTATAACCAAACGTCTTATATTATTTTGAGACACAGTTTATTACATTACGTTTAGATTTGAGTTGTTATTTGGTTTATTACCATTGTTTGTGGATTTTAAGTACTCCAACGTTTCGGCAGTTACTCTACTGTCGTCTTTAGGATAGTTCTGGTAAGAACTGTTGCTTGCCAAACTCATATAGTTGGTGATTCGTCTGACTTGTATGTGTCCTACGTAATTTCTGATCGCTTGAAAATGTCCTGTGTGAGTTGATCAATAAGGTTGATATATAACCCCTTTCCACATTAACTTTTGTAAATTCTGTATACGCATTTCGACAACCAAGTTGTCATCATCAGCAGATAATTTCAAAGTGTCGCACCTGGTAAAACACGGCGAAAAACAACCGTACGAAAATCAAACTCCGTACGCGATCCACACCGTTCAAAACCAAGATGTACACTGTGTTTGTTTCACAAGATTTTTAAAAATTATTTTTACTTAAACTAACATGCACTACATTGAAAAAGGGAGTTACGGTCAAGACAGTCAAGTGCTTGCCTGTGATTTATTATATTGTTCGTCCTCTGACATTAAGTAGGGAGAAAAGGGTCGATTGTACGGGGCCAGTTTCATTATTGTTCACCACATGGTTTAAATTCTTTAAGATGTGCATGCTTTCATACGTGTCTAGTTCTCGATAATTATACACGTTTTTTATCAGATGTAAACAATCCATATTAACACTGTGGTTATTTTCTAATATATGTCTCGCTAAACCCGATTTTTCCGGTCGGTTGAATTTTATGTGCGAAAGGTGTTCTTTATACCTGGTTTCGATCGATCTTTTAGTTTGGCCGATGTATTGTCTATTGCACTCTAAACATTCAATTCGGTAGATTCCCGATTTTTTATTTTCTTCGATAAAAAATCGCTTCGCTACATGCAATCCTATGTCCGTCTTCTCAAGAATGTTGAACCAGATGCATTTTTTCTGTTCTCCTTGTCGAACCATTTTTTGGTGCTTGTTGTTCCTTATTTTGAGAGATCTGCTTTGCCTCTCCCACATATGGTCGTCCACATCTGCATGGTATTCTACAAACACAATTTCTCCTTCTTCTACACTGGTTTGTGTTTATAATTTTTGTAGCTGTTCTAACCTTGTAGTCTTATACATCAAGGGTAATTCGATTTTGAATGCATAAATTATTATTTAAACAATTGTTTGTATTATATTTTGTTAGTTTCATCACGTGCGGTCAAGCTGTAATAAAACTAATCATCGTCGTTTTCCAAGAAGCCAAGTAACTAGAACGAATGCATTTCCTTGGATAGTGTCAATAAGTTTCTATTGACTCCCATTTAATATTAATTCTATTTTATTAATTTCTAAAGGTAATTAGAAATTATAATATTAATCCTTATTATATTGATGTCGCACTTTTAATTTATGCTAATTTTTTGGCGAATCTAATTTCCAGCGTACTTATTCCCTCCTACTGACTAATTCAAATATGGTTAGCCCCTGCTGTTCAGTTAACCATTTCTTTTCTTGAAAGCTCCAGCTAATTATTTTTGTTTTCATATATTCAAGCTTTAAAAATTACTTTAAATTGGCAAATAAAATTTTAAGGGCCACCCTTTCGAAAAATAATCTTTCCTTCAGCTTGGCAGACGTCCTGGACTTTTGATGCTATCTGCAAACATTTATTAATTACTAACTCCTGAAACTTCTTTTCTTATCCGCATTTATTGCAGCACTTCAGGTAACCGGACACGCGCTCGTAATAAATTCACTAACCACCACGTGCAGTTAACTATTATATAATATTATCTTTATTTTTTGTCAAACTAATTAAGGGGCCATTTAACCCCCGTAACAACTTCATATCGAGGTATCGGTGGCAAGTATCAAACCAAGATATTTCACTGTGTTGGCGAATGATAATATTTATCTATTCATAGTTACAAGAACTTGTTCGGTCCGTTCGTTGATGAAATCAATATGGGCTGATTTGCTTCCATTCAGCTTTATTTTCCAATTTTTCAAATTAAGCAAATCTGCTTGCTGTTTCTTCGCTGTCCATGCCTACAGCTAAAATAGCAGTATTATTAGTGAAGATGCTGCCGTATTTTCATCTGGAAAGGTATAAGTAACGGCTCTTTCATTAAGTGCTTTTTTTATACGTGTGAAAGGCCTATCGATGCCATTATGTATGGAATATAACATCGTGCAAATGTCCGCCGCGGTTTTGCTGGGTGGCGCGCATCCGAAATGTCCAATTTTCCATGACTCTGGTGCATAAATCAGGCCGAATTTTGCCGATGGCATTTTGTGGCTTATTAGCATAGATTTGTGATTTAAGAAAACCCCACGAGAAAAAGTCTAACGGAGTGAAATCGCACGATCTCGGTGGACAGTTCACATCACATCCACGTGAGATGACCATGCCCTTAAATCGCTCGTACAGAATGTCCACTGTGGCATGAACTGTGTGGCACGTAGCGCCGTCCTGTAGAAACCAAATGTCGTTAGTGTCCATATCATCCAATTCAGGCTAAAAGAAAGGCCGAGTTCTTGTGCGTGACGCAAAATCTACTGCCTCGGATTCTCCTGTACACTCTCACGGACAGCGGCGATGTCTTCGGCAGATATTGCGTTTCGTCGTTGTACAGGTGTTGGTTCATTATTTACTGAACCAGTGGACTCAAATTTATCCACCACAGTGCGCATAGTCCTCTTAGTAGGACAATTATGGCGACCGTAAAATGGGCGAAGCACGGGGAACGTTGCCCGAACAGAACACCCATTTTCATAAAACAATTTTATCATTTTCACGTGTTGTTGAACGCTATACCGATTCTTGGTGATTTGGCAAAATAAACTGACTAAATGACAGCCAATTCGACAGATGTAGCTTCAACAACATGGCCGCTATCAACTGTTGAAGTTCGGAAGTCCCTATTAGAAGACCCTATACTTAAATAGAAAAATCTTTGCTATGTAATTAAACAAAAAGGCTGAACTTCAGCAAATATAAATTACGAACTTCCAAAATAACTTCTTTTAGGTCGTATAAAGTACGTAGATACATACGTAATGTTACACATTATGCAAGAAATGTTTATAATGAAAGAAATTATTATTAGATTGAAATATATATTAATTACAAATTAAGTACTATTCGAAATGTCATAACAATTAAAACATTTATGTAAATTAATATATTTGAGTCGTCAGGACCAGATATGTTTTAAAATTAATCTTAATTTATAATTTTAGATAGTAAAATAATGTCAATAATGACAAATATATTGTATAGAAAAGATTATTTCATTAAGTATTAAATTCTGTATAATTATACATACATGATTGCTCAAGGATACACAAATTTATACGTGAATCAGCAAGTAAACTATTTACAGTTAGCCTGGCGCAATAGGAAGCATCCGTGCGATACGGGAACAAATTAACCAGAAGGAAGCAATCACAGACATAGTGAAATTCCTAGTAAGGAAGCGCGTTTCCTCAATAAACCCCACATGTCACCGTGTGTTTGATATCTGAAGGAAGGTTCGATACGGCCTTCAAAATCATATTTTGAGCTTGTTTGTGCATCGCATCACTTTTAAATGCGAACACGTTTTACGTGAAAATCCGAGCTTAAGATGAGATTAGTCCCAGAGAAACGAGAGTGAATAGAGACGGTAAAATATTAGGGTATACACACTTTGTAAAATGTGCTTTAAGGAAAATGTCTACAGCGACGGTATTTTTATGCAAAGACGCTCACGTATAATGTTGTTTCAGGTATAAAATGATTTTTCCACGCTTCGAGCTGGCTGCTTTCTCTCTGTTGGCCGGGATACAATTATCTGTTACCATGTCCCTGATAAAAACATTCAGTGCGCCGCAAAAAAATAATCACCAGAACATATCGACATTACTGGACAATTTACTTAGAGGATATGATAACAGCATTCGTCCAGATTTTGGAGGTAATTATACTTTCAACTTTACTAATGTAAATCTTGTTTATAATAATTTTACATATCAATACAAAAATAGAACTTATTTCATGCTTCATATATTAATCATCGATGCATAATACTTCAGAGTATAAGGGGGCGTTATAGATTATATTACTCGCAAATCTAAAAGCAATATTTAAAATAAGAAAATCAAAATTCATTGAAAATTAATTTACGAGAACAGCTTCATCACCCATTTTACAAAAATACAAATTTCAAAATGTTTTGCCCAAAAAAATTGTAGAATCCAAACCAAGTGGATGCGAATTAATTGATGATAGTTTATTTTTATTCGCTGCAAAAATTTCATTACAAAGGGTACTAGGAAAGTTTTGCAATACAGCTTTGTTTATTTAATTTTTTCAAAATAAATTTCTCTACACTCAATACACCTCTCCATCCTCCTAAACCAATCTTTAAACCAGTTCTATCAAGTTTCACTAGGGAGTAAAGCACACTCGTTGTCCCAAGCCCGTAGAAGGTCCTCATCACTGGAAAACCGCCTACCTTTTAGCTTCATTTTCACATGTGGGAACAGTGCAAAGTCGCAGGGAGCAAAATCTGGACTATAGGGAGGGTGCTCGAGAAGTTTCAATCCTGTCGTGGTCAATTATTCGGTGCAGACTTTGGCGCGGTGAGCTGGAGCATTATCGTGATGGAGGAACCAGGTGTCCATTCTTGACTTTAGCCGCAGGTTCTTCATAGATCCAATGATTTTAGGCAGGCACTGTTCAGCATACCACTTAGCTATGACTGTCCTCTGTGTGTCCAAAACGACGCGTTCCACATTCCACTCGATTTGAAAAATACAGCTATCATTTTCTTCTTTACAGATCGGGATTTTCTGACAACTACGGGTGTGTCCTCATCATCAAAGACCCAAACTTTGTTTTGAGCTTTGGTCGGCACATCGTAACAGTACAGCCAAGTCTCGTCACCTGTCACGATGTTGTTCACATACCGAAATTGTCCCTTCTTAAACTTTTCTAGCATCTCCCGGTACCAAGTCACACGTCATTTTATCTGCTCTTCAGTCAGTCGATGCAGCACCCAGAAAGAACAAAGTTTCTTCACGTGCAAATAATCATGCAGATTCGAACGAATTGCTGGTGCATTTAGGCCTGAAGTACCCTCTATCTATTGGTAGGTCACTCACCTGTCCTCACCGTGCATTTTCCTCACAATAGTAACGTGTTTCTCCATAACTGACGTTCGTGGCTTTCTCGGCCTCTCAGCATCCTCCACACTTAAATTTTCCCTTTGGAATTCTCTATACCACCTGAATATCTTTGTGCAAAGTCGACAAACATCACCTAGTGCAAGAGCCATTTCTTCGAAGCACTGGCCTATCTTTAAATCACGCACGAAATTATTGCGGAAAACTGCTAATGGATAACTAAGCTCATCGACATGGCGCGAAGTCTACTATGCACGTATGAACATGTCTCAACATGCAGCAACAAGCAGTTTTCTATAATTCAATGTTGCGTCATATTGTAAAACTTTCCTAGTACCCTTTATACATTTTCTTCGCCAGAAATCTTAAATACCATATTGAAAATGGCAAAAATCGTTTATGGAAATAATTTTTTATCGTAAGGACGAGAAACATCAACTATTTACAGAAGCTGAAGCAGATATGGTTAATAATCGTTCAGATCGGTAATTTAATTCAATGGTCGAAGAGAATGTCGAAAAAATACGTGATTTCGTGAAAATGCATGAAAATAGAACTTCGACTATCTACATCTTAGAAAATAAATTCAAAGCTTGTTTCACATGAATTGGTGGATAATCAGAAAAGATAATGAACTGAGCATTTGAAATAGGTCAAAAAAAGTATGGAAAGATGAAAACTTCTTTAAAAAAATGTAAATGGTTATTAGACGTCGTATTCAATACAATCCAAAGCCAAATAAAGCAGTAGTCTTTATAAATACAAACCAGGCTCTTGATGAAGTAGACCACCCCGGCCTACTATACTAAGTTAAGAAAACGTTTTCTATTAAACATTTTAACTTAAATCGTATTTAAGTCATGGATCTTTCGAAACCAAAACAAATGATTAATCTAATTGCTACCCAATTTAGTCAGGGCAGTATTCTAAGTCCTCTTCTCTGTGTCGTAAACATCAAATACAACTTCTAGAAAACTACCACAGGAACTATGCGGATAATACAACAATATTCACAACCGAAGAAAATCGAACAATTATTTCATCTAAACAAAGTTAGTGGGTGATTAAAAGAATGGAACGGTCATTGTTTAATTGTTAATCTAAATCAAATCAATAAATCACAGCAAGAAGTAGTCAAATACCTACTTAAGTTCTAAATTGAACTGGGAGAATATCATTTTAAAATAGTAATGAAAGTAAGCAAACGTAACTGACCAGTAGATCGTAATTAAAAGTTTTTAAATAATTACAAACTGCTAATCGATAAATCAGTCATTAAAGGTTAATGATAGATGTTATCTGGTGTATTGGAGCATTTGGTAGACCACATAAGCCGTGCTCACCCTAAGAAGGTCCTGGTATTATAACAAAGAAATTTATCCTTCGAATATTTGTAACTCACATAACCACTATGAGTATAAAATAACTTTTATATTACTTTTTCAGGACCGCCAGCGATAATCGAAGTGGATATAATGGTTAGGAGCATGGGACCTATTTCCGAAGTCGATATGGTGAGTTAAAATTAAAAAAAACAATATTAAAACACTGCAGTGGAACACATTTTAGCAATTCTAAAATAGAGTTAGTTAAATAAGTAAATTCGTGGTATTACAGTAAATGTTGGAAAAATTATAGCAATTTGGAATATATTAAAAATTGTCCGCAAGAGCAAAATCTAGTTGATATAAGTTGCATATGGAAATTTCCAACTAGTATTAAATTTTCATAAAAAGTACTTTAATCTCCACTTACGTAATCGCTAATATTTGATTTCATAATGGCCTGTCTGAAGCGAACGTAGACTCGAAGTAATCACATTTGGTTTAAATACATATTTCATTTCAAAAAAAGTCGCAAACTTTTATCTATATATATAACTTATTTCAACATGTTTCATTAAAATTTAATCTCTTTCCGTTATTCACATTTTTTTAGAATCATTCGAAATATGAAGTACGTTTAACGTGCTTCCAACTATTATTATCCGTGCTGTTACTGTCGCCTATCTGTTAGAGTTTCACATATACGGGGATGATTTAAAGGAAAATAGCTCGAAATGCAACAAATGAGTAGAGAAATATATTTTTTAGATAGACAATTAACTACCGCTATACCATCTTGGTTATGGTGTTGAAACTTTTCATGGGACGTTCCAGTTCATTTTTCTGAAAATGCTTTCTCCACTTTGTATAGCTAAGTGACATAAGAATATATTGACCTCTCTTCGAGATAGAAAATTATCCTTTTTGAGCCCCAAAAAATCGTGGCCAGGTATTTCAGACGCTCGATAATGACCATACCCATCCATCAAATACCTTGACTTTCTTTTAGAGGTCTGTGGTGATGTAACCACTGTTAAAATTGCCGTTTGGATACAGGAACATGTATTTATATTGTTGAAAAACATATTCAATATTACGCGAATGTATTCCTCCTCTAAGTGATTTAAAATTATTTTTTTATTATTGCTTCTTCAAAATCATCCAACCCCTCTAGTTGGCATACAATCTCATATGATCCCAGAAGCCGATAAATCATTGTGAAAGACTTTCTATTTCATTTTTATGACACAAACATAATATTTAACAACATTACTCCACAAAAATTTATTTCCATTAATTTTTGGACCAGGTTCTACACCCTCTTGCCCAAAGAGAAGTTTATTTTTCGTTTGTTTCCGTGTAAGTAAAAGGTTTTCCTTTGCCTGTGGATTAGAAAAACAAAAATGAATAGCAAGCACAATATTCGAACTTCCACGTTCTGAATCTCTCTTTTCCCACATTGCTGTAGCAAGTTGCTTTTGAAAAATCTTTCCACGTCGTTTCACTCTATAAAACATTTATCTACGCATAAATAACGCAATAATTTTGCATGATAATCCTCCTTAAAGCCCTTATTAGAATAACGTAGCTTATTTCCAGTTTGAACAATAGAACTGTGCTCAAGCTATTTTGGTTATGTATTCGTTAAAATTCGATTATTTTACTAAACGTAAATACAGTATGATCAAAAAAAGAAAAATCGGTGGTATATCTGCAAAATTGGTATTAAAATTTTTCAACTTCAAATCTATATGGAATTGGGTTGCTTATGGGTTCCGTATATTGTGGTGTATTATAGACAAATTAATTCATATTTATATTAAATTTATTTACTACTTTCAATTAATTTCATTTATATTTAGGACAGTGCAAAGTATTTAATGCAAATGGAATTGACAAATTTAAACAAAAATTTTCACATGCCTATTTTTTCCCATTAATAATAGCTATATAAATTGTGTTCGAAATGATATCCATCATTTTCCAAAACGGATGTATACTCTTCTTCTCAAATTTTCTAGGTTTCCTGTTTATTTGTAACAATTTCATAATTTCTATATTTTTAATGGTGGAGTCAACTCCAATATCAAAGTCCTTAGACACTTTTATTATTCTTTTTATGTGAAAATTACAAAAAGTAAAACAGAAAAGTGTATTTGAAATACCTTTGCAAAATATAATTTATTTCCCTTTAGATCTAAAACATTAAAAAACGAGTTCTGTCAGGTGTGGGATTCGAACCCACGCTCTCGAGAGAACCAGAGCTTAAATCTGGCGCCTTAGACCGCTCGGCCAACCTGACTGTTTAAGGGATGTTTTTTAGGAAAAAGAAAGAATACGCAAAGCCATTTTTCCTAATCGCATTTACTTAATGTATACAAATAATATAAACATTTTTAATTAAACGCACTACAATAAATTTGCATTTATTTAAATTAGTTAAATCCGCGATCAAATTGTTTTAGAATATTACAGAAAAGTGAGAACCAATTTCTAGTTTTATAAAAAATATTTAGTTTTTCTAGAGTGATTAATTGAAAATTTATATCGAATCTAAGAGGCAGAAAATATGCAGTCAAACTGTCAGTGTAAATTACGCCATTCTTCAAATTTCATAATTGATAGGAAATTTAATTGTAAAGTTACAAATACATGATGAAAAAGCATCAAAAAAGGATTATTCATACTTAAAGATAGAGAAAATAAAATAGAGACTAAAAATAGGGAAAGCACCGAACAATTTTAATTTTACAATGTATTTTAAAATTAAAATTGAAAGATATTTATACAATTATTTTGAATCAGCCAGTGTATGACTCCTTTTAGTTTCACATTCCTGAGGAAGCTGCAAAGGTTTGGCAGCGAAATATAGAGTAGAGTGTTGAAAACTAAAACTATTTGAGTCTTTGTTCAACAGACCGATACACCTAATAATAGTTACGTTTAAGATATTAAGAGTACGGTCGATTATACAGTCCTTACTAATATATATATATGTATATATAATCCAAAATAATAATGTTAGTCAGGTATTCGGTCACTGTTAGGAAAATCAAAAACCAATCCTTTGTTTTATACTCAATATTTCGCTGTAACAACTTCATCAGGAATTAAAAAACTAGATTAATTTAAAAATCATTAATATGTGATTTTCCATTCTTACTATATACTACATACAAAACCGTAAACTATTATACTATTGCGTTAATTGTTAGTGATACGTAAAGTTAAGAGCATGTTCTCCAAAATGATGATTTTGGGGACCAAGAGGGTATACTTTGGAATATATTTATAAGAAACATATGTAGTCAGTTTAAGGGATTATATACTTTCTAACTAAAGTTCTTATTCTAAACGTACTGATCATACATGTAGCTAATGTATATGCATATGTGCCTGTCAGACCAAACAAATTTATTTATGAACAAAACCATGAAACAAATTAATCGGAGACTTCAATGGTAGAATAAACGATAAACCCACAATAATAAACATCTGCTGGAATGGACGTTTGTATTGGGTTGGCAACTAAGTACTTTCGGTTTTGTAGTAAAAAACAAAAAAAACAAAACACTTTTTTTTTAAACAAAGAATAGTTTTTAATCAATTATATGTTTTCCATTTTGCTCAATGACCTTTTGCCATCTTTCTTTCAGCTGCATGATTCCGCGCTCGTAAAATTTCTGGTCCTTACCAGCAAAAAACTGTACCAGGTGCGAGTGAAGATCATCGTCATTTGTGAAAGTTTTACCATTCAAAGAATTCTGCAAACTTCGAAATAAATGGTAATCAGATGGTGCTAGATCAGGGCCGTATGGGGGATGGAGCATCACTTCCCAACCAAGCTCCAATAGTTTCTCATGAGTTGCCAAAAATGTGTGAGGCCTTGCATTATCTTGGTGGAAAACTACACCTTTCCGATTTGACAATTCTGGCCGTTTTTCTTTGATTGCTTCATCCAGTTTTATTAGTTGTTGACAGTAAATATCAGAATTGATCGTTTGGTTTCTTGGAAGCAGCTCAAAAAACACTTCAGCTTTCGATGTGGTTTGAGCTGGTTTATCGTGTTTGCTCCATGATCGTTTTCGAACTATGTTACTGTACAGGACCCATTTTTCATCACCAGTGATGATTCTTTTTAAGAAAGGGTCGGTTTCATTTCGTCTAGGGTGCATATCACAAAAGTTGATTCTTTGTGTTAAATGAATTTCTTTCAATTCGTGAGGTACCCAAATATCAAGCTTCTTAACTAGCCCAAGACATTTTAAATGTTTTTCAATTGTTGTGTGCGATACATGTAGCCTCTCCGCAACCTCTCGAACAGTTATATGACGATCCTCTTCAATTATGACTTTGATTTGGTCATCATCAACTTCAGTAGGCCGACCAGAACGTTGCTCATCTTTGAGGGAAAAATCTCCAGAACGGAATTTTTTATACCAATTCTGACACGTGCGCTCTGTTCAGCAATTATCACCATAAACTTCACATATCTTTTAGTGAGCCGCAGCAGCTTTCTTTCCTTTACGGAAATAAAATAGTAAAATATGTCGAAAATATTCGTTTCTGCACTCCATTTAAAATTAACCCACAACTAAATAGCTTTAATAAAAATCACGCACTACTTGCTTCTGAAGTTACGTCAATGTATCACGCGACAAACGGTAAAGTACAGCACTAACATACGTTATACAAAAAATAAAGCAACGCTCTCTATCAGTAAAAACCGAAAGTACTTAGTTGCCAACCCAATAGATTGCTTTCATGAATCCCTTTTTTTCTATTAAGAGGGTAAAGACAATAAAAGCCTGTATTATGACAAACGGAAAAATTGATCTAAAATGGACTTAATACCACTAACATCGTTCAAAATAATAAAATTATTACTTCATCCTTAATATCTTTTCAATTCAACCACGGGTTCTCTGCGAAACATTTCCATTAAGTATTTTACTTTCACTAAGACTACTAGTTCCCCTATTCCCCATTTTATCAAAACTTCTTCGGTTTTTGTTCTCCTCTCATTTTCGATATTGACCGTTCGTCTTCGTCTAATTGCATTCCATCTAAGTAATAGCTTTGTGATATTCTTTTTGCACATCCTCAACATATGACCGATCCAGTTCCACTTCCGTTTAAACATAATAATAATAACAATGATAATAATATTTATTATAAAAAAAGTATACATACGCATACATACGTATTTCGACAGCTAAGTTGTCATCATCAGCAGATAATTAAACAGTGTCGCACCTGGAAAACTACGGCAAACACCCGCACTAAACAAATTCCGTACACGGCTTGTACTGTCGAAAGCCCAAACGCACGGTGCTTAATTATCTGCTGATGATGACAACTTAGTTGCCGAAATACGTATATTGAATGCTAAAATTAATGTGGAAAGGCATTATATGTCAACCTTCAGTGATGAAGTTAATCAACCACAAATTCCATCAAAATTACTTTCAAAACTATGTATTAATGAAGATAATGAAACAATTTTGAAAATAGCAACCAAAGAATAACTTATTGCAGATGTTTCGTGGAATCCAAAAAAATAAAGTCGTGTTTTCACAGAAATTTTTCTCCATAAATCTCTCGACGATCCTGAAGAGATTGCACATGTCTGCTTAAAAACGAGCTACAGTCGATATTATGTTTTGGATAGACATTATCAATTCTATAACTTATATATTTCAAAAAACGTTGTTGACCCTTTTCTACAGCCAACTGAAAATAGTTATAGAGCGGCGACCATACGGGCGACGCATATTCCAGTTTGCTAATAACAAAACTAAAGAATAACGTTTTAGCAAAGACAAGCTTCCAAAGAACAAAATCTAAAGCTTTAGATGCGATAATGCAGATGTTGTTAATATGTGGAAGAAAATTTAAGTTTGAATCAAATAAAACACCAAAGTCTTTCACATGATCAACTTTGTGAGAATACAATTGTTAATGCAATATACTGAGTTGACAGAATGAATCTTTTTCGTGTAAGAAGCAAAACAGCATTTCTAATGTTTAACTGTAGTTTGTATGCCGAGCACCACTTATAATTATATCAAGATTTTATTGTAACTGACAAACATCATTTTACCACTTGATACAGTGATAAATACAGTGATTTTATTTCTTATTGGTTCTGGACCAGTTCGTTGAAAACCAAGATGTGCACATCTTGGTTTTCAACGGTGCGGATCGCGTACGGAGTTTATTTTTTCGTACAATTTTTTCGCCGTGTTTTACCAGGTGCGACACTTTGAAATTATCTGCTGATGATGACAACTTGGTTGTCGAAATGCGTATACAGAATTTACAAATAGTTAATTGTGGAAAGGGGTTATACATCAACCTTATTGATCAAACTCTCTTGTCTCTATATAACAGAAAAAAACGTCATTGCTATTAGGTATTCTTAATTTAGGTTTTCGTTTGATGTAGATAATGTCCATATGCTTCCCGATGTCTAGAAAGCTTGTCACATCTTCTATATTCTTCTTGTTACACGTATATCTGTGCCGCATTTTGTACTTATACCCACAAACAATAAAATGTTTATACTTGCTATACAATACCGGATAAATCTCTCTAAAGTCAATGGTCATAATACCCAATGTACTTCTCCTGCTAATGCTCACTACAAGTTACACTATTCCCCTCAATTTACATTAAATATATATGTATATATATATATATATATATATATATATATATATATATGTTATAAATACAATTTAATAACCCGACGTTCTTTTACGAAATTATCTAAAACGACTGTGCCTAGTTTAACATATTTCAAATGTGAATGACTTTAGGGGACGAGGAATATCGAGAGAAGTACACGCGTATTATGACCATTGACTTTGCAGAGATATAAGCGGTATGTAATAATAAAAACAGTAAAAATCCAGTATAGGGAGGCAATACAACTCAGGAAAAACATAAATAAAAAGCTCACCAAAGTCATAAGAAAGTAAATTCCGTGCTACTATTAAGAAATTAATAGAAACTATTTCATGTAAATACACCTGTTAGATATTCAAGAAATGGATGGAGTAACTGGAGAAATTATAGCAAAAAGAAACGAAATACCATATAACGTTTATCGGCAAAAAAATTATCAAAATAAAGACTGCCTGAGCCGTAAAAGTTTGCCGACTTCAGAGGGTATAAGTAATAAAAAATACCAGTACTCAATGCTAGTGAGTTATTAGAAACTATAACTCAGCTGATAGCTCGATGGTAAGTTACTGACTTATCATATCAGAATTCTGTGATCGAATCCGAAGGCCGCTGTCTGGGATATCTTTTTAAAGGTTCCGCACTCGTATACGGTTAATGTCGACGGCCAAAGATCTTAAACTGCAATACGTGAGCATAATAAGATTTTTTATTCACATAATAAGTGTCCTTACAATCTAAATTAACGATAATTTCGAGAATTATGTTTCGAAGGATTGCCAAGTTGAAAACAAATAATTTTCTTATTAGCGCTGCGCTCTTTCGTAAGGCTCACTAATTACTGAGCCGTCCTCGTAATTTATAGTTCTATTTCTTGCATTTTTACGTTTTTTTTAACCACTACTTGAGTTTGATTTGTTGAAATTGAACTACCCTACATAAACATATTTACAAACTCACCCAGAACACCACCTTTGTTAGACGAATGTAGCTGTTGAAATAACAATTCCCGAATAGGAACAAAATAAGTAAATATTTGACACAATTACAAAATCTATTTATCTTTTTTTTGTGTATTCCCCAGACATATTCGATGGATTGTTACTTCCGTCAGTCTTGGGTTGATAGGCGCCTCGCCTTTCCTGGAGATGACAAGGATACACTCGCTCTGAGCATTTCAATGCTAGCTAGGATTTGGAAACCAGACACTTATTTTTACAATGGTAAACAGTCATATTTGCACACAATTACGACACCGAATAAATTCGTACGACTCTATCAAGATGGCCGTGTCTTATATTCAT
Source organism: Dermolepida albohirtum (assembly GCA_031893035.1). NCBI lineage: Eukaryota > Metazoa > Arthropoda > Insecta > Coleoptera > Scarabaeidae > Dermolepida > Dermolepida albohirtum. The sequence goes on from JAVIWB010005369.1 coordinate 173,564, forward strand.
CGAGGTGAGTGAATCCTACATTATTCGCTGAATATTGTATTTGTTGCTTTTGTTGTTCTTTAAGAAAGTCGGTGAATCGTTTACATCTTATTTAAAAGTAAATACCGAACTCGAAATTACATTCATATTGTTTTAAAATAAACAAAATATTAAATTCAGTTTGTTGATATATTTAAAAAGTCTCCTTTGAAAATTGCAATTACCAATAGTTTCTAGGAAGTTATTTATTTATTGCATGATGTGTTTACTAAAGTAATAGTAAATTAAGACGATTAAATACTAAACATTCTAAAATTTCAGTTACAGGTAAACACATTCGAACAACACTTATTTACAATGAAAAATGTAATACATAAAAAATGAAGAACCGTTGGGTATCGTTAATACCTTCGTAGACCAATTTAAGATTATTCAAAAGTTCCCAATACGAAAGGGCTCTATCTATTGTACATATTGATAATTTGTTTTCATGTAGTTAAGAACGTTTTGGGTTTCTTTCTTTATGTAGTTGTTTAATTTTTGTTGCTATCGTGACTTAGCTTTTCTAATTTAAAAATATGCGTCACACTGCGGTTTTAAGCACTGACAGAAATTTTTAATTGTTATTTGTTAAAATAGTTTTGCCTCACTGGTTTCATATTAGCCTTATCCAGTGCTATTACAAATCCAGCAGACAATATGCTAACGCACTAAAAAGATATCGAATAATACATGGGTTGAAAAATTGGCCATGCTCGGTAGATCATTTCGGAAGCTTATGCAAAAGTTTTAGGGAAGTGGTACAGTTAACGGTCGGCTAGAATATAATTAGTAGAAAACGAAGGCAGTGCACCCCTAGCTGTACAGGAAGTTCCAGACGCTCGTGAAAATTTGGGGTATTCTAATGTTTTAAGTCCTAAAAAGTGTTATATTGGAAACAAGTTAGTACAATGTGGCGAATTTTGAGAAGGCAACTTCGCATATATGTCTATAAAGCAAAAAAGCATTTTAAACTTAAAAACAATATAAAGGGATTCGCATAACTTTCACAATGTTAACAGAAATACGAAATAACGCTGAATAGCTAGACAAAATCTTTTAGACAGATGAGTCACATTTTGAATTAAATGGAGGCGTTAACACATAAACAATTTCAAGATATGAACAGAAAATAACGAAATAGCATTGTTCAGCAAAAATTATATGATATTTAGGTTACTATTTGGTGCGGCTATAAGTCAGATATTTCAATATAACCAAATTTCTGTGAAGAAAACAGACAAACGAAAGCAGTAATAATATTTTCGAATGTTACCGGGCTTGGACTACCAGCAATACTGAATCATGATATTGGCAACATAGTTTTTATGCAGCTCCGTGCGCTATCCCATATAGACAATAATGACGTTACTACACAAAAAATTCGACGATAGTCGATTAGTAGGCATTTTCCGAACGGTTGACTGGCTAGGTCACAAAATATAAATCCAACTGACTATTGGTTATGGGATTGCCTCAAAGAAAGGGTGTATCTAAGTAGACCTGCTACTCGTAAAGAGCTGAAGCAACTGAATCAAATGTCATGGAGAATGTTCGGGGGATTGCTTTCTAATACTGTTCACAGTTTAGGTAAATATCTAGACATCATGATGGTGGTCATATTTAAGTTTTTCTCGTTTCTACTTTTATAAATAGATTCCCATTTCCTTACGATAATTTGGTGTTTTTGAAACTGAGAACTTACTTTTGAATAATCGCACACTTACTTTTAGAAATCGTAACAAGATCGAAATTAAAATTACAGAAAACACCAAAGTAGGAAAATTTTCCAGCTGTACAGTGATCTATAGAACGATAAAATGCAGAAAATATTATTAACTAGACCGGTTTCATTTTGCAAGATAACAATTAACACAAGTTATTTAATTGAATTTAATAGCGATTGTTTTAATATTTTCATCGGGCCTATAAAAATCATGATGAATGACGAGAGAACAAAGACATGCGATCAAATTTTGGGTTCATCTAAGAAAATTCACCATGGAAACGTTTACCATAATGGAAGTGGCATGTATGGAATACTCTATAGCATGTTCAGCTTTTTTTCGATGCTATAAAGGGATTAAAGATAGCTGTGAGTTACAAGTAGTTACAAGGTAGACGAGGTTTTCAAATCAATATTCCGATTAAGAAAACAATTGGCAATGGAGCAGTAATTATTCACAAAGATCCACCTTCAATTATCTCGAAACTTGCTAGCAATACTTTAAATATCTGTTGAAAATGTTTATATCATCTTGAATATACGTTTAAACATGTCTAGGGTTTGCACTAGTTGGATTCCACGTTTGCCGACAAGAATGTGTTCAAGAAGAAGGAGAATAGTGGGAAATGATGTGCGTATTGTTATTGTCCAAAAATGGAGGAACAGTGTAGGCAATAGGTAGAAAGAGAAGAGTCATTACCAAAAATGTGCGTACCAGTTAATGAAAAATCACATAACCAAAAGACCACCTCGACTGATTGAAAAATAGAGACTTCACCACAATAACACTTGCTCCTATCCGGCGACTATTGTGATAAAATCTTTGAACAGCCAATGTCAAGTATGTACTGTATCCTCTATATGGTCCTAATGTAGCCCTAAACAACTTCTATCTGTTTTCTCGATGGCTATCGCAAACCGAATTACAAGAATTGAAAAGAAACTTTCATAGAAAGTCTTCAGTCATGTCTTTGGGTAATGGTAGTACCTTTGGGGTCTTTGGGTAAAGGCAGTACCTTTGGGGTCAGGGTACTACACCTCAAGGAGACTGTATGAAACGTGATAAAAGTATCCTTGTTTAAGAAAAAGAAATAAAATTTTTTTAATCTTAATGTAATCAAGTTACGTATGTTTATATCACGTAACTGAATATTTTCTACTCGGCAAGGAGGTGTCAAAAACTACTAGAGGTACAAGACGAACATAAAATTCATATTTTTTCTGGAGAAACCTTGAAAGCTGAAGTCGATTATGATTTATTAGGAGACGAATGGAAGGATTATGCTCTGCTACGTTCTTACCGTACACGAGCAAATTGTTGCGGGTCGCGAACGACCGCTCGGAGGAGCTTAGGTAGGTCTGGGCAACAAACAGAAAATGCCGGCTACTGTTGCGGAGGTCGGGGTTCGCAGCTCAGGAATGAGCTAAGGTGTCAAAAAAAGAAAGGGGCGCCAAGAGCAAAATGGTGGCTTCTGTTATTTCCGTTTTTCCCAAGGCCGTAGCTCTATTGACCTTGAGCTGCCCTGTTTTCAAAATGTGATGTCGGATACGTTGATTCAAAACCCAGTGTATGTGTAATTATTATATACAAATTTATTAAATATTCGAATACATGGTAAAGGAAATTTTATACATTAAATAGATTAAACTGCAGCTTAAAAGGCTGAAATTATTGTTCGTTTTTTTTTCAAAATGTTAATTTAATCTGTCACAATTGATAAGCATATCTTTTACACAATAACTATTTGAGCCTCCCCGATATATATATATATATATATATATAGTGGTTACAGACGGCGCTGTATTGGTATACACAAAAAAAACAAGTTGACTTATTCTACATAAATTCACTTAAACTTAATAATCAAATTAACCTATCCTACGAAGTCAAATACCCTTAATAAAACAGAACAAAAAAAACATCACATTACACTTAGAGTGTTAATCAACATACAATATTTCCACGGAAAATATTTAATTCTCTCAAATTTTAATTAAAATGTGGTAGAACCCAAAAAAAAAATCTAAGGGCTACTTATCGCTTCCAGAAGCTGGAGTACGATTCGGGTTCCGCTACCGAAACCCGGAATTCCAAATTCGTAGGGGATTGACGTCCTATCGCCGGTGCTTTATGAGTAATACGTCTCTAGAGGACACGGCATAAAAGAAGCCCTAAAACAACAATCACGAATAAGGGTCTGTACATATAGGTTTAATTAATTGGCTGACACATACCTGTTGATGGTAAACGGGCTCTTAAAATAATTTACACGGTAATGGTGACTTAACTCACGAATGAGACTCTCATTTGATCAAAAAGAACGAAGAAGAATTTCGACGTCTACCCTTCTACGAAGTTAATTATCAAATGCTGTCGTTATAGATATGTTATATCGGACCAGGGCGAGTAAGACGAACGGGGGGGGATGTTTTGCACTCGTGATACGACCATCTGGTCACCACAAAAAGCGATTCCCAGATATAACGAAATCAAGGTCGACGTAAACGTACGCCGAAATATATTTATTTAAATATATTTTTAAAACTTTAAAACGAATATGATATCCTAAATATGTGTTTCCACATAACCTTCGTCGATGACCATAGGCGTCCCTTCTATCAAATACGGCAGAGTTATTTTATTAAATAAATAAATACACAAGACGCCGAAATTGTTTTAAATGAAAAATAAACCGTAACAGCTCCTAAGATGTCTAGTGTTAATTATTAACAAGAACTTCCTATGAAACAAGATGATCTAACAAACTACCGCGTACGTCTTTTAAAGGTCACTCATGCTATAGAGCACGTCACAATGGCGACCGTAAAAGAAAATTTATTCATGACTGCATAAATGATGGAAATTTGAGCGTACTTGTTGTTGTACGTAAGTATGACGAGGAAATTCCTAGGCTAACTGATACTCAAGCGCCAAGAAGTTTGGTACCAAATAAAGCTTCGGAAACCCATTAATTATCGAGCGTAAGTAACGAATATGATATACGTCAATACATAATTTAACATCATTTGCCTCAAAAAGAAGGAAAGAAATTGCTCTACAAGTCTCCTAAAATACAGAGATTTATCACTCCTTCAGTACCGCAACGTAAACGTCATCGTATAGTTCTTAAAAAGAAGCGCTACTTGAGACTTTAGACTTTATTTTCATTTCTACCAAGACGCTTATAGAAAATTATTAATTAAGAATTTTTAATTACTTTTGTTACGCGTTGAACAGCCAACTTAGTCTATGTAATCAAAAACTCCAATGGAAACGAAATATATTATGTCAGTCGTGATAGAGTAGCCATAATAAAACACATTAGAATAGATTCTTTGTAGTTAACTATATCAGTTGTTGCCACTGGCACCACTTTATGATATACATTTTTAACACTTATATATGATATACTAATCATCTACAATACAGCGATGTGTTGAAAGAAATTAAATCGAAATATATTACAGATTTGTGGAAAGAAAAAACTATTCTGCATAATATTTATTAGTAGTTGTCTACATTAAATAACGTATGTGTAATATTCATCTAAAATAAATGTCAACAAATTTTCACTACTTTTTAAAACTTTTCTTATTTCTATGCGCGATTAGAGTAATATTGATGTATATGTCACCCATAGAAAATTAGGGTCATTTTCAGATAACGTATGTGTTTTCTAGCATGGAAAACTAAACTCGCTAAAGCGTGTTTGTTTCACGTTGAATGATGTTGTTCGAACTAATAATAAACCTTTCAACGAATACTAACTAACATATCAATTCGAAGCAACTTTGAGAATAAATTTCCTGGTGAAATGATTGATCACAACTTTCTAATTTGTTTTCGTCTTTCTGAACACATGTATTACATATTTATGTACAAAAGAGTTATGTAAACGTTGACACAAGGACATGCCATGTTAGGAAATTAAGTGAAAAGTATTGAAGGAGGCGCAGTATCTTTTGTATGATAATATTAGCAATCATTCAATCATTCAATATGAAAGTACAATATACAAGGATTAATTGCAAATGAAAATAAAGAAAAGAACTTTGCAATTTACATTTATTTCCAAACACAATCCCTTGCCACCTCAATATATTTATACTAATTGTAATTCCTAAGCCTTGATATAATTAGTTCGTTAAAGCAAGCATCCTCCGTAGATTTAATATCGTATGTTGAAAATGTTTGACCTGTAAGGTATTTTCGTAGACGTGGAAAAACGTGATAATCTGACGATGCTAAATCCTACGGGAAGGCATGGGGGCATTGTCTTGGTGGAAATAATCATTTATTAACTGAACCAGGCCGCCTTTCATTAATTTTTTGCTTTAATTTGTCTAAAGGACTCGCATAGTTTATGCTTGTATTTGTTTCGACTTTAGAAAGCAATTAGCAGGAAGCACAACCTATGCATTCCCAAAAATGAAAACTATTATCTTTTCTGCAAATGGAACAACCACCGCCTTCTTTGGGAAAGGAGAACCACTCTGTTGACACTGTTCAGATTGTTGTTTTGTTTCTCGCGTACAATATTGTAAAAAGTAAGCTCTTAAAATCTACCTCGTTTTTTTGAAAACTTTTCAAATACACAAAACTTGCATTGTCTTGCAATTTTTTATCAATATTGAACGGTCGTGGCACCCAATTCGCTGACAGTTTCTTTATAGTCCACTCTTAAGCTAAGTCCCGCTATCTCTTTTTTAATACCATGCACTTTTTCAACAATTTTCGGTGTAATAACGGTTATGCGATGACATTCGAACTTACAAACTATTTATCAAGAGTGGAAAATGAAGGAGCCAAGTCTTTTTGATTTCTACTTTTCGATTTCAGACCTCAACAAACTTTCTTCAATTACCTCGTCTGTCTATTACTTTGTTCATCTATTATACATTAAGGGTCTAACTAGGCACCTCTTTGTTTATTGTTTCTATAGACAAAGTCAGTAGCCGAATTACCATGTGGTCGAATACTTTTACCCTCTAAAAAGTTATGAAATTATTTCTTCAAAAATGTCTTGGCGCTGTGATAAATGGAAACAATTGTCATTGTGTGTACTATTCCAGTTTATTGTCACTTCAAAAATGTTTAAAATAAACGGTTTTCATCATCGAAAGCTACTTTTGAAATGGCAAAACCCAGAGAATGGAGAATGGTCATACTCGTGGCAGAAGAATTTTTGGCATAATTTCAAAATTACGTATGATAGTTTGTGGCAAATTGTTCAGCAATAGCTTGAGAAATTTTGTAAAACCGGATCTTCAGTCCCTCAAGAAAGTCATTGAAAAGCTCTCACAGTAAGCTAAATTTTCAGAATGCGAGTTAATTTTTAATATCTTCGTAAATTTCCATACAAAACGTCGTTGCGTGCGGTAGCTCTTATCCACTGATAATCAAATTCGACTTAATTACAATGAATGATTTATACATTAGATGAATAATCGTGATGTTCTTGACAAATCTTTCTCTTCGAATGCGACATAGTATTATTTATGACATATCAATAGACAAACAATATACATCTAGTCCAGTGAAAATTCAAATGAATTTATTGAAACGCCTCTGCATTTCTGAAGAATAGGCGCTTGACTTGTTCTTTCTTATTGGGCCAATATTCTTTAGTGATACTGTGAATGCGAAATAACTTATTGCAACCGTTTCTGAATCAATTCCTAGACGACGAACTCCATGAGGGATATTCCCAACATAATGCAACGACCGATGAGAGAAGAGAAACAAAGGCATTACTCCACAAATTCTTTGACAATCCATAATAGACTTTGATTTCATAATACTGCATTATTTATTTACCTACACCTAAACAATAGAATATTTACAAATTGTTATCAAAATAGAAGAACTTACCGAAGCTATCTGAAATGACTGCTGGGCAATTATATCACAAGATTCAAGACACTCTTTCAATAACATGAAAGGAAAGTCGCATTATGTTTCGGACATATTTCAATTGTAACATTTTAGTATAGTTATTTGTCAAAACAACGTAAATGTAATTTGCCAACAGTGTCATTTAATGCATTTATACTACCAACTTTAGCTTGAAGAAAAGAAATTTCATAAGTTTCTAGTGTATAAAAATTTCTGTAATATGGTACATCTTATTTATTAGGTTATTTTGAACGTAATTTCGAATTTTTTCCTTAACTACCAACTACATTCTAAAGTCTACTGGTATTATATATTTTGACTGCTTACATTTTAAGGTTTATTTATAAAGAAGAAGTTTTTGATTCTCTGTTTGGTTTCTTGTCATGATTTTGAAAGTGGAAAATAAATATAAGAATAAAACGACCGTGCCAAAACTAGTTTACAAAATTTCGCTTTGATAAGTCCAATATCAAAGATGTACCTCATTCTGGAAGAGCAGTAGAACCTAATGACGACGAAATAAGAGCACTGATTGAGTCGAACAATCAAATAGCAATACGGGTAATTGCTATGAGATTAAATTTATAGACGTCCACTATCCGTTATTGTTTGAAACGCCATGGTTTACCATCGAAGTTAGGTATTTGGGTTCAACATGTTCTCACAAAAGATTTACTTCGTTGCATTAAAGTCTGTGATTTGTTGCTGAAGCGTGAAGAAAATGATCCAATTCTGAAGCAAATCATAACTAAGGATAAAAAAATCTATTGTTTGCAATAATGCGATACTCTCTATTTGCAGGAAATTCAGGGAAATTCTTTTTTGAGGTTTTGACAGACAATTTCGCAATTAATTCCGTAGCGTACTGTCACCAATTAGACAAATTGAGTGATTACATAAAAGAAAGGCGGCCACAATTAATTAACAGAAATGGTATGGTAATTTCAGAGGAATTCTTGTTAGAGGCTTTTCCAGACAATTTCATAATTAATTCCGAAATGTACTGCCACCAATTGGACAAACTGAAAGAGAAGCAACCACAGTTAATTAACAGAAATGATATGTAGCTTTTCACCATGATAGTACCAGGTCTCACACAAGTTTGATGATTCGCCATTTTAGATGAAAAAACATTCCAATGAAAACGTCGAAATCATTTGGTTGGTTTTACGAGTGCGAAATCATGTTTTTACCTCCAGAGGGATGACAAAATGTATTTGGTGGTCAATATATCATTGAATGAAATACTTATTTACAATAAATGGCGAAAAAGCAAGAAATTACTTCCTATAATAATACACTATCACAAAATAAACGACTTTTAATAACGCAACTAGCAATATGTTAAATATATAGAACTTTTCGAAACCATATTCATGAAATTACTCATCGACACGACCAGTGCTCAAAAACAAACACTCAACTTTAATCTATAGGTAATGCAAAAGTCTATCTATCAGATTCAAATCACGTACCGTCAAATACCCGGCAGGCGTCTGTCTACCGCGCCACGATATCGTTCGATTTTCCTTTTAGGAAATCTGTACATCTTCACATGGTAAGTGAGAAACTCATCAGTTTAAATGTGCGTTACGTTTCGGAGTCATTTGCATGATTCGCCATTATTTCGCGCGTAATATGATATCTATCCATTTCCAGAACGTTTTAAGGCGAGAAAATAATCCTTAAGTTATCGATTATCCTTCTAAATCTTTCTGGGTTGTATGTCTTAAATTATGATATCGTATGTTCAATTAGTGTAATATATATGCGAGTGTAATATATACAAACACGCACATGTAATGTAGAATTCAATTATTAAAAAATTTAGGATATTTTTATTTTAAATTATAAAGCAAATTTACATATACCAAAGAAATTATAAATCTTTCTCTAAGCATCGCGATAAAAGCGAAAAATTTGTAATTTTTTCGTATGAACCTAACCCAAATGTATTTACATTTGATATTTATGTATTTACTGCACTGAAACTGTTTCAGTTTCAGTGCAGTAGTTCAGCCCTGAAGATGTCCCATACAAATGGGTACGAAACGTCGGCAAATATACAAGTGACGCAGTTCCAGCCCGGAAACCCAGAAGCAGATAGCATGATTATATTGAGTTACTGAATTCTTAATATGTTCATCAGAGAGTTTTCATATTTTGTACAATTGTTATACAGCCATCGTTCATATTTCAAACACTTAACCCAGTCTTCTGATTTCAATGATTCTAAGTAATTCGCTTTCATTTTTCTTACTTTGCTTATCATCGTCAAAAATTGGACCTTTGGCTTCCAAATTAGAAACCGAATCATCGATGGTTTCGGCTGCTTTTAAATTATATTACTATGAATTGAATGATAACAGAGAAAATATTTTGTAGTATTAACCCCATTTAACAGTTTGGTGAGAGTTGATTTGGTTAGTATGAATGGTAAGGATATAGCATACGTATTATCTTTGGATGTGCTTGATTGTGAAGAATCATCTGGGGTTTTATTGTTATGAGGGTGAAGCAGGATCATAAATAAATAACCGCTAACCATAGTCTGGAATGGCGTCCGTATTTAATGAAACAGTTCTAGAAGAACGACATGCTGAAACAATACCTTAAACTGGGGCTTAAACTTATTCCAAGCAATAGAGATTCACCTAACAGCTTCTGGCATAAACCTACTTCTAGAGGCTTTATTTAGATCTAGAAATATACCACAAGCATATTTACGTTCTTCTAGTATTGTCAATATTCTATCTGTACAAAAAAAAGTGCGGTTTCGATAGATTTGCCCTTGGTGAATCCATGTTGGAAGTCGTTAAAAATGTTACACTTTATCAGGAAGTTATTTAACCGAATAAAGAGAAGGTATTCGAATATTTTATTAAATGTACTTAATAAAGTTATTGGCCAGTAATTAACCATTTGATTAGTATTTCCCTTTATGAAAATGGGCCTAACCAGAGCTATTTCTAAATTACTCTGATAAACACCACTGACAAAACAGGACTTGATTATATGACATAAAGGATCCGCGATGTTCTCGATACAAGCCTTTATTATTTGAACAGGTACTTCATCAAGACCACTTGAATATTTAGTTTAGTATAGATCTTCATTTCTTTGATGTGCTTATCGTTGTTTTTATTCAGCCGTTTATCTATTCTCAAGTGCGAGCAATCGTTTTTTAATAATTAAATTAATACATGAATTAAATTTGATTCGATCAAGAAAACATAGACCTTTTATTTTGCGGCTCATTTTATCTGCGACCTCGTAAGTACATATATCGTACACCAAATCAGTCCTTAACACCATAATCGAGGCGACGAAAATTTAGGATTGAGTTTGTGATGTGCCAAAGTGTAACGAATTTAAACGTTCGGTCCACCGAGCGCACAAAGAGATGGGAGTTAATTAAAGTTTGTATCAGAATGCAACCGATTACTTCCCAAATTACTTCGCTGAAATCCGCTAATTCTACCGCACCGCTGTCAGTAGATTTGCAAGATTCGCTTTTTGATTTGAAAATCCAATCCAAATAAATCCATAAACTATTTCCCGTTGCAATTTTGTTTCGGTTTGCCGCAAAACGCATCCGCCTATTTACTACGTACATGCTATTGAAGTGCTTTTCTATCCCCTGCATCGGAACGGATTCGGAACTGAAAATGGGACATAGTGCGTCAATAAATTACAGTAAATAGTTTCCGCTAAACTAATTTAAATATAGGAGAAATTTATTAGGGTACCCTCAGAATACGACTTTGATCGGATATTAGTAATTTGTAAAATATCATTTTATTCGAAATAAAAATCAAGATCTTATAGGAGAATATGAATTTTAAATATACAAGATATATAGTCTGTTGGTATTTTACAGCTTCCCGCCTGCGGGTTATAAAATCGTAAGGGTAGAAGTCTGTTATTTGTTTAGCATAATAGGTTATTAACTGCATGTAGTTACGCGCTTTTACGATGCCAAACTGAAAAATTCTTCTACCCATGTCTAAACGCAATCGACTAGTTATTGTTCACGCTGGTGATAAAATGGGTCTGTCTCTTAATTTTCAAATCTGGAACAAAATTCTAATATTACGCGACGAAATGATCTCAAAATTATTATGGTTTACAAGCAAACTGATTCCAAATCTCCCCCCAAATTGTGTTATTGTAAGTGATAACGCACTCTATCATAATATACAAATACTGAAAACACGTGCCGGCAGCCCAAGGAAAACAGATGTGATAGAATGGTTGGCAAGTAAAAATGTACCTTTTTTTTCGCTGAATTTGTGTAGGCCACAGCAATTTGAAATATTATATATCATAAAAAACAACATATACGAGGTGAGGCAATTACATAACGAGACTTATGACAAATGTTATTTATTGCAAATAAACTTATATTTAACTTTTATACCTTTCAACATACTCTCCTCCCCTATCTACCCTATCTATATACCTCTGTATACGTGTCTTTCATTGTTCAAAATAATGCTGTAATTCATCAGTTGTCAACCTCTTCAACAACTCTGCCGTTTTTGCTTTTATATATTCAACGGATTGAAAATGTCTTCCCTTTAATACACTTTCCACTTTTGGGAACCGGTAGAAGTCACATGCTGCGAGATTTGGCGAATACGGAGGATGATCAAGCACAGCAACGCACTTATTCGCTAAAAACTGTTTCGCGGATAGGACATTGTGAGCAAGTGCGTTGCTCTAGTGCGGAATCCATAAGTCATTCTTCCACAAATCCGGTGTTGATTTTTGTGAGCAAGTCTAATTCTTCTGTGAGTCGTTCGATGATGTCAGAGCAAATGTTCAACCATTCTCTTTCTAAGTGAGATTTTCCGTCACCATTTTTGCACAAACTTTTGTCATGTTTAATTCATCATGCAAAATGTATGTTTCTTTGTTAATGTTTAGAATTTTTATTAAGTTTTTAAAATCGATTTTTATGAAAAAGAAAACAATTTATAAATATTATAATAAAATTCTTAGATATACGTGAAGCATGGAACATGTTCTTTTCTAATTTTTTTTGAGTTTTGCTCCGTATATTTTATATATACTGTTCCTAAAGTTCCTACAAGTAGTAAAAAAAAATAGCGAAGCGCCTAATCAGAGTCACACTTGACCGAGTAAAGCTAGATACAATATGGTTGCGCCTGCCACGCCCAGGGGAATATTAACTATTACACTTTGCTTTGTATTTGTTTGCATATCTCTTGGCATGTTGCCTTATACCTCAGATGTTTGGATTTAGCTCGAGTTGGTGGGCAGTGCCAGTTCTTGTAATCTCACACTAACTGTGTGCCCTGAAGAAATTAGTTAGTTAAGGACCTTTATAATTGAAAACTTTGGTATTTGACTGTTTATTGTAGACGCATAGTTCGGTCCTACACGTCAAAATCAGTTTTCAAATTACTATGTAATAAGTAGCATCAACAACGAACCCATTCCAATTACAACAGAGGTTAAATATCTTGAATTCCATTGAGACCCAGGGCTGATACTAATACCCATATTCAAGCAAATTGAACACGAAAATAATATATTGACTAATCGACCTAAATGTTTAAGATGAACAGGGTTAATTACGAAATTTCAATATTTTGTCGAAATTCTACTGAAGATTTTTCTGAATACAGCCAGAGTGCTCGAATTAAACTCTTTCGCGAAGGAATTCAATTCGAGCGAGTTATATTTTCTATATTAAAAAGAACTATTCTTACGAGTTGAGTTTGTGCTCGCGAATTAAATAGTAAAACTCGCGAGCACAAATTTTAAAACGAACGAATTAAATAAAATTGTGCTCGCAAGCAGAATATTTTCCTACTCTGCTCACGAGTTGAATTTGTGCTCGCGAGTTAAATAATAAAACTCGTGAGCACAAATTTTAAAACGAACGAATTAAATAAAATTGTACTCGCAAGCAGATTTTTTTTCTATTTTGCTCACGAGTTGAATTTGTGCTCGCGAGTTTAACAATAAAACTCGCGAGCACACATTTTAAAACACACGAATTAAATAAAATTGTGCTCTCGAGCAGAATTTTTTCCTACTCTGCTCACGAGTTGAATTTGTGCTCGCGAGTTAAATAATAAAACTCGTGAGCACAAATTTTAAAACGAACGAATTAAATAAAATTGTACTCGCAAGCAGATTTTTTTTCTATTTTGCTCACGAGTTGAATTTGTGCTCGCGAGTTTAACAATAAAACTCGCGAGCACACATTTGAAAACACACGAATTAAATAAAATTGTGCTCTCGAGCAGAATTTTTTCCTACTCTGCTCACGAGTTGAATTTGTGCTCGCGAGTTAAATAATATAACTCGTGAGCACAAATTTTAAAACGAACGAATTAAATAAAATTGTACTCGCAAGCAGATTTTTTTTCTATTTTGCTCACGAGTTGAATTTGTGCTCGCGAGTTTAACAATAAAACTCGCGAGCACACATTTGAAAACACACGAATTAAATAAAATTGTGCTCTCGAGCAGAATTTTTTCCTACTCTGCTCACGAGTTGAATTTGTGCTCGCGAATTAAATAATGAAACTCGTGAGCACAAATTTTAAAACGAACGAATTAAATAAAATTGTACTCGCAAGCAGATTTTTTTTCTATTTTGCTCACGAGTTGAATTTGTGCTCGCGAGTTTAACAATAAAACTCGCGAGCACACATTTGAAAACACACGAATTAAATAAAATTGTGCTCTCGAGCAGAATTTTTTCCTACTCTGCTCACGAGTTGAATTTGTGCTCGCGAATTAAATAATAAAACTCGTGAGCACAAATTTTAAAACGAACGAATTAAATAAAATTGTACTCGCAAGCAGATTTTTTTTCTATTTTGCTCACGAGTTGAATTTGTGGTCGCGAGTTTAACAATAAAACTCGCGAGCACACATTTTAAAACACACTAATTAAATAAAATTGTGCTCGGGAGCAGAATTTTTTCCTACTCTGCTCACGAGTTGAGTTTGTGCTCGCGAATTAAATAGTAAAACTCGCGAGCACAAATTTTAAAACAAACGAATTAGATAAAATTGTACTGGCAAGCAGAATTTTTTCCTATTCTGCATACAGCATAGTAATTTAAAAGTTATTTGGTTATAACGTCACGCATAATAAACCAGTTACTTTGAGTAATTTCTTCACGAGCGATTTCTTTAATTATATCCAATTCCAACATAAATTTTTATAATAAAGACTATTCCAAAATGTCATTGATGCCCACAGTTTCTTCGATATTTTCCTATATCATACACGCGGACTCTGTTATCTGTTATCATTAATACTTCTATTTTTTAATTAATAATTCTAATAGGAGAAATATATTAGCAACAGAACACTTAATTACGGCTAGTTGAATTCTAAATTTGAATAAATCGAGTGGATATATCGTAGGCGAAGTGAAAGAAAAGGAATGCTGTGAACGCAGTTTAAATTAGTTCACGATTGTTCTTCTATTAAGTGATTTAAGAACGAGAAACTGTCAGTGCCAGATAGTACTTGACTATCGAAATAAAATACTTAGAATTTGAAAGAACTTTTTCTACAGTTATGCGGATGACGGTTTTTAATATTTATTAGAACTTAAGGCGTTATATTCTATATATTCTATACATTATTATTACAATCACGTATTACTTTATTTTGTATTGCATTTAATGTTGTACAGCGACATATTTTTATTAGTAATCAACATGTTTATTTATATTTATTTACTTTATAGTAATTCATGACTTAACAAATACACAGAGTGATGAAACTATTGTGTGGTGAAACAATTGCCACGTACAGTAATTAAAATAAAAATAAAATTAGTAAAAACTGTAACACTCTGTTTTAGTTTAAAATGTTTAACATCGAATTTTCGTTTTTTATTAATTAATTTAGGCAGTCATTTTGAACTTTTGCGATACTATAAATATGAAAAATCTTTAATAACAAACACGAAATATTGTATGCTATAATTACGTTTTATTCTTTTGTGTTTGAGTTTTCGACCATTGGAGATAATAAAACATTTAGTTCGTATTAACGACGTTTCGGGGGGGATTTTACCTTTTTTTCAAGTTATTTATTTAATTGTTTTTCTTTTTTTCTTTAGCCTACAATACATCGATTTTATATATACTTATTTTCATTTGATTAATTTTTTTATAGTACGTACGTCTTTTTCCTATTGAACATTGTAAATTTACAAAAACGCAAACATTTTAAATTAACAAAATTATACGGTTAATCTGGTACGTGGACTTCCACGGTCGTAGTCCATACTATCTGCTTCTAGGCTTCCGGGCTAGAACGGCGTCACTGGTATGCCGACGTTTCAGCGCGACAGAAAGTAGCAGTAGTTGAGGTCTGAAAAAGTCACATACGAAACGTCGGCAGTTATACCAGTGACGCGGTTCCATCCTAGAAGCCCAGAAGCAGAAAATTATACGGTGTAAATTGAAACTTCTATTTCAACAGGAAAAAATATATATACATATATATGTATACATATGTAATATGTAATATGTAAATATATATATATACATATATATATATATATATTAATATATTCAAAAAATCTATGAAATTTATATAAAATTGATGTATTGTGGATTAAAGAAAAAAATAAAAAGAATTAAATAAATAACTTGAAAAAGAGGAAAGAATCCCCAAACCTTGTTAACATGAGCTAAGTGTTTTATTATCCCTAATGGTCGAAAAACCATACACAAAAGATTAAGTTATAGTTAGAATAAAATGACTAACATATTAAAAAAGAAGATAATGAAGTCACTATTCGCATTGTATGTAAATGATATTATCGTTAATCATTCACCAAATTTTCAAATTATAATTCAATTCGAGAATATTTTCAAATTCATAAAGGAGTAACAAACTGTTTTTAAACTTGAATATAACTTAAATTATACTTTTTCATATCAGTAAAATATCAGTCATAATTGTAATCTGTAATTTGTAGTACATTTTCTTTTGCTATGTGTCATTGAGTTGCACTCATTTGTTTCTCCAAATGTATTAAGTGAATAAAAATATGGTGGAGTAAGAATGAATTAGAAACCCATGAAATGGAAATAAAGAAAAGAAATTTGCTGTTTTAAATAGTGTTTATTTCTCAACATAATCCCCTGCCGCCTCCATACCTTTGAACCAGTGATGATCCGAAATCTCTGTCTTCATAAAATTCAGAATTGTGAAGTTCATTAAAATAAGCACTCACAGCAGCTTTGACAATGTTGTCTGTTGAATGTATTTTTAAACCTGGAAAAGGTGGTAATCTAATGTTGCTAAATCCGGAGAATAAGGTGATCATAGCAACAAATTGAGCCTAATTCGTTAATTCTTGCGACAATATTTGCATTGTGCTATACATTGTTTTAGTAGAAATTAATTTTTTGCTAAATGAATCGATAGGCTTTTCTAAAAGACTCATGTAAATGGTGCGTGTAATGGTGGAAAAGTAATCAACACGACGAATATCTTTTGCCCGTAAAAGGAACAGCCATCGATTTCTTTGCAAGAGGAGAATCACCATACCTGCTAAAGTTTGAAGAAAATCCTGAACTTCATCGACAAATCATCTTCAGCGATGAAGCGTTTTTTTAGCTGAATGGCTTTGTTAACCAGTAAAATATGCTTTACTGGACAGCAACAAATCTCGAGAAATGATCTGGTCCAGTGGCCACCTCGCTAACGAGATTTAACACCGTTGGAATTCTTTTTATTGCGTTAAATCGTTCCCAACAAGCTAACAACGTTAAAGGAGCTTAGGGACAATATCGAACGCAAAATTGCCAAGGTTCCGGCCGATATGTGTGCAAAAGTGGTGGAAAATCGTCTCCAAAGCACCGATCGCTGCAAAGGTGCTCACATTAGTCATATTAAAGTGATCGAAATCCATAATTATTATTAATCCATGTATCATGCACCTAGAATAAATTTTAGCCCGACATCTCAATTATTCTGTGTTTTATTTAAATACAAAATTGTTATGTCCTTATTAAAAAAACCTGATATAAAGAATTTAAAGCACAAACTTCTAGAAATTTAATTTGTTTGTTGAATTTAGTATGTTATTCTTAAATTTCAGATTAACAATAAAAGCTGGATGTCCAATGAATTTAGAAGACTTCCCTATGGATATACAGCGTTGTCCTCTAAAATTCGGATCCTGTAAGTATTTTTCTTCTTTGTATTCTCCCATTACATGTACTTAATTTAAATTTGTCTAATTTTAAATTTTCATTGCATTTCAAAGGTAACACTAAAAAAATTTTAATAAATTCTGTTGGCATCAGAATAAATATCATGTTCTTCAAACAAGAAAAACTTTCTAATGAGAAGAAACTGTACGAAAAGTGTAGGTATTTTGCTAGACATGTACCTTAAAATTGTTACTTAAATCATATTATATGTTACATACAAAATGTGTATTCAAGTATTGTCTAGTTAGATAGTTTTGCTAAGTTTTCTGGGATGTGTTTCCAATGAATGATGCGAAACACACGTACATAGGAAATATCTAATACTTCTGCAATACGGTTAAGTTCAATTCGTCGACCATCTAAAGTCATGCTCGACAAAATAAATGTTCTCCAGAATTTTCAGAGAAATTTGCAGCGCTCGCCTTTGAGATCCGATCTTTCTCTTTTGAATTCCGCAACTCCGTTTCTAATGGTAGCATATGAAAGATATTAATTAGGTAAGATTTCTATCATATCTTTGCCCGATAAGCCTTGACAAAATAAGTGCCTTAATAACTGACTGAAACTCGATTTCTTTTTCAAATTCTATCTTTTTCTCAGGCATGCACGTTTTCCAAAAATTGATCGTTTTATCACCGCTCAACTTATAGCTGTCAAATTTTGACAATTTATTTACAAAGTATTATAATTGTAACCATAGGAACCATATTCAGCTACTGTCTACTAAAAGCTTTGCAAGCTAATTAGATATCAATACCCCTTCATACGTGTATGTACATCATTCTGAACTTCGTCTAATGTCTATAAGGTCCATCATAACTTGTTCACTATTGTTTATTTTTATCTATTTTCCTCCTAAAGTATCTATCAAAATACAGCTCATTTTTAGATTTTTAAAGTGTTTAAAGAATGGGTACTGAAACGCTAGAAACTAGCATAGCTAACAGTGAAACAAACCTTTGAGAAAATTATATTGCTACAAAATCTAATTCCACAACAATTAATATCACTATACAAGCTCGACAATATCATTATTTATGGTTTTCGTTAATAGGTATGTTCAAAAATGTTATATGTTTATTAAGAAAAATTATTTGAAACAAAAAAAAATCAAGAAGAAATTAAATATGGCCAATTTCTACTATAACTAGTTTAATACATAATTGCAATGATATTTTAGTACATACGATACTTTCATGTTAACTTTTAGAAGCGTTAAAGCAAATTAAAGTTTTCGGCCAGAATTCAATACATTTTATTTTTGTGATTTACCACTCGATTTCTATTATATCTTTACTCGATAAGCCTTTACAAAATAAGTGCATCATAACTGACTGAAACACGATTTTTTTCAAATTCTATCTTTTTCTCAGACATATGTGCTTTTCCAAAAACGCATTGTTTTATCGCCGCTCAACTTATGGATGCCGAATTTTGACAAATTATTTACAAAGTATTGTAATGGTAACCATAGGAACCATATTCAACTGTCTAGTAAAAGCTTTGCAAGCTAACTAGATATCAATACCCCTTCATACGTGTATGTTGTGTATGTTGTATGTGCATTCTGAACTTCCTCTAAGGTCTATAAGGTCCATCATAGCTTGTTCGTTATTATTCATTTTTATCTAACATATTTGCTCCTAAAGCATCTATCAAATACAACTCGAAGAAAAATTATTTCAAACAAAAAAAAATCAAAGAGAAATGAAATATGGCCAATTTCTACTATAACTAGTTTCAAACATAAATGCAATCATATTTTAGTACATACGATACTTCCACGTCAACTTTTAGAAGCGTTAAAGCAAATTAATGTTTTCGGCCAGAATTTAATACACATTTTATTTTTGTGATTTACCACTCGCATATATACACATTTGCTTTTAGTTGCCTGTCGAAGATAGGACAGACGCATTTTATTTCATTTTTATTACTTCTGTGATTCTATTCCCTTCAGGCCTCGAAAATCCGGTCCCTCGGCTGACCATATACAGTAAAATTGCATTTCGTAAATGTATGAGAAAAAAGATCCTGTTTACAGGGACAGCTACTTTAAAAGTAAAATCTAATTTAAAACGTCAATATCATTATAGCATTATACTTACTTTAATTATGAATATAAATGAATTTGAATATCAAACTTGGATTATGGAGAAAATCAGATGTCTGATATGGCGTTGATACTTTGAAAGAGTGTTTTATTATGTTTTAAATGTAATTAGTTATACGCATAAAATAAAATGTAGTTGCATTAAGACAAAGAACAATAAAACTACCTCTTTATCTAATATACAGAGTTGGACTCAATTATTGTAGCTACATTATAATTGAAACTTTAAAACATATTTTACACGCACTACGTGTTTCTTTTATTTTTAATCAAGTGGTCTAAGTCAAGAATAAGGCTTGGTAAAAATTCTAATTACGCCGCTAACTTGAGTTTTCTCTACTTTTAGTTTAAAGAATAAACCATTGTAGGAAAATTAATAATTTTAAATTTGACATTATTTTACATAAATTACTTCCGAATTTAATATTCTTAATATTGTATATGTTTTCTAATTATGAAGACGACTAACTAATTTTTGGTTAGCTGCTTTCGCAACGAGTGAAATAGATGAGCTTTGCTTCAGGACGTATGTTATAATGAAATTTGTACTTTTATCTAGATGATCGAAAAGAGCCAAAACTAGACCCTTACTGGTAAAAAAAAATCATTATATGAAAGTCAAATAAAAAACGACATATCCCGCAATAGTTTTGAGTTGTTGCTTGCTAAGTTACATTTTAACGACAGTCAAAGACATAATGAACAATTTGGTTGTGCAAACTAAAGTCTCTTTTAGAAAAATTGTAATACCAAGAGGACAACTCTCTGTATGCTGACGAAGCACTTGTTCCTTTTAAGGGTCGATCGTCTTTTAAACAATATATAAAGGGTAAAAATTTGATGTAAGGGTTTATAAACATTAACCAAATTAGAACTACCTATAGTTCTTAGATATATATAATATAATCAAAATTGTATATTAAATCAAGAAAATGTCTAATTGCTTATTGCATCTACTCTATTGTCTTGACGATAATCCTTGGCAACGGGTATAGAATCCTAATTATCCTAACCACCACAAGGTATCCCTTATCAATAGAGAGATTTACGGGTAATATGAAAAAGTACTTTTACCTACTTTTTATTACTTTGTGTCTATCGTTGCAAGTGTTAAGTTAATGTTTTGTAACAGTTCCAGAAATCTATTAAATTTTAATTATTTTATGTTTTATAACACTTTATATTTTGAACAATGGGAAAAGGTAACGTTAGCACATCCCTTGCTAAAATGAAACACATTTGGTAGGAACTATGAGGCGAAACTTGATCCAAAAGAAGTGATATGTGTGAAATTAATAAATGAAGAAGTTATTGGCAGAGAAAGTAATGCAGGCATAGTAGTAAGTGGAAGGAAAAACCAAATATACTCTTGCTTAATACCAAACACACCTCTGTTATAAATATTAGACGTTCATCAAAGAAGGGCAGTTATATAAAAAGCAATTTTAGTTGTTCATTACAATAAATGTAAAGGTTTAAGTAAATCCTATTCCACAGCACTACGAAAATCAGTGAAATGGTACCGAAAAATTGTTATTGAATTTCTTCTAGGTACATCAATAATTAATGCTTGTATATTACATCTAAAAGTTACTAATAATAAGATATCCGTTAGAACTTTCAAACAAGACCTGGTATCACGAATAGTTAGTTCTTCTAGCCATACTCTTATATTCTTTCGGAGCAACGGCACTGGCAGAATGAAAGCCTTCATTGGGGGAAATGTGAACATCAAGTTATGATACAAAATACATTATAAGTTGACAATCAATTTGGCCAATCTAAAACAACTTTCACTAGATGCAAATGTATTCAATGAAATAATGAGCAATTATATCTACTGTTTCTGTCAAGTTCATACACCTAAAATGTAAGACGACCATATCGTACAAAATAAATGTATAAATTTATAATAACTACTATTTTTGTTGTGGTTTACAAAACTTTACTGTTAATTAGAATGTTAGAATCAAATTAAATTCACAATTATTAATGAGAAAACGTTTTTCTTTACCCACTAACAAGACCACGTTTTTTCTTCATTAGTATTTCATTATGTTATGTATTGCAAGCTACAAATGCTACCGAGTTTGCTAGGCTATAAAAACAACATATTGCACATAAAATTGCAGATATTATTAATCAACATTATGTCGCCGATCCCCAACATACACTAATATTAATAATAATAATAATAAATGTTATTATCCCACAGATTATAGTAATCCGTACAAAGGGCAAAAAATTAAAAAGAATTCTAGACCCACATATTGCATATAAAATTGCAGATATTATGAATCGACATTGTGTCACCGATCCCCAACATACACTATTATTAATAATAATAATAGTAAATGTTATTATCCCACAGATTATAGTAATCCGTACAAAGGGCAAAAATTAAAAATAATTCTAGACCAAAACAATAATACGAATACAAAAGAAAAATAAAATATGGAATATTTTAATTATAATATCAGAAACAATACTTAGAGTAGATCAGCCAAAACCAAATCAACCTAATACATAAAAAAAATAAGTTAAATAAATACAGTACTACTAAATGAATAGAATACATACTAATTAATGCAAAACATAGTATAAATGTAGAACAACAGAATGCAATAGACAATAGTAAACATTGAAAGCAAATATGCCCTAGCCAAATATAATATGGTCAACAAATGATCGCAGTTTACGTCGCAGCACTCGGGACATGACAGATATTGGCGAGTTTAAAGTTATATTGGTTTTTGCTGAAGGGCCATAGAAGACAAACCCACATCTGCATCTATGTTTTTAACTAACTAAATTGTACAGGAATTTTAAAGCTGTTCAACCGTTGTCTAGCTTCCAAAGATTCCAAATCATCTCCGCACTCATCCATAAAGAACAGCTATTCTACCTAGGTAGAAATTTTGTTTGCCCTTTTTCTACAGCACCTTTATGTATGCCATAAAAAGAACTCTAAATGAGTGAAGCATATTCAAGTTTGGATCTTGCGAAAGTAATACATGTATTTACTGATAGATACACGGTATCCTCTAAGTTATAGGCGGGTGTTTGAGATTGATATCGATACGTAATATGTTAGATTTTCAATTTCTTTTGCCAGAGCATCAATTGTAAACCTTAACTCACTCATAACAGAGACAGGGGGACTCTTGCAGATTGACCATGTCCATGAAACTCCAGAAGTGCAATAGTCCGAAGATATAAACCGGACAATCCCACACGGGCATGAAAAAGCAATTTTGCTGGCAAAACGAACTACAGTTTAATGTTTCTCAATCATTTCATTACTACAACAAGCCCAGCTTGACATTATTTCATAGCAGGAATAGACAAAAGAACACAATCTACACGTTGAAACGTCCGTCACAGCAAGTTAGCAATAGTACAGACAATTGGAAAACAATCAGCGGAAAGGGAATGCCAAGAGAAACGATAGGCAAGAAAAGAACAGTATGGAAAATGCAAATCACGATGTATAAGGTTTTCCAATAGGGATGAAATGATTTTGAAGTGACATTTCGGCCATTTGTAATATGTCATGATCTGTCACTTGTTTTTCATTGCATTCAGTAGTGTTTACAATTTCATCATGGAGAGATACCCAAGAACAACGTTTACAAATTATTCAGTTTTATTATCAAAATAATCGTTCTCCAATTGCAACTTTTCATGCGCTTTTGCCATTTTATGGTCGTAATAATTGTCCAAGTGTGCTCGTTATTCGTCGAATTGTTAAAAATTTTGAGGTTACATTTTCTTTACATAATTTTCAAGTGCCAATAAGACAAAGAACCGCTCGAAGTAATGCAAATATTGCTGCCGTTCAGGCAAGTGTTACTAAAGACCGTAATCTATCGATTCTAAGACGTTCTCAATAATTGCGACTGTCTCAAGCCACAACCTGGCGGATTTTGAGAAAGGATTTGGCTTGCATCCCTATAAAATTGTTCTCACTCAAGAACTGAAGCCATTGGACCACCGTAAACGTCGTGAATTTGCTGATTTTGCCTTGGAACAACTTGAAAACGATAACGATTTTTTTAAGAAAATCATCTCCTCTGATGAGACTCACTTTCATCTGGATGGTGTGGTAAATAAACAAAACTGTCGATTCTGGTGCGAAGAAAATCCACAAATTATTTATGAAAAACCATCACATTCACCTAAATTGACAGTTTGGTGTGGTCTTTGGTATGATGGAATCATCGGTCCGTACTTCTTTCAAAATGAAGCTGGTAACACCGTTACTGTCAATGGAGAGCGGTATAGATTGATGATAACCAACTTTTTACGGCCGACATTGGAAGAAGTTGATCTTGACAACATTTGCTTCCAACAAGACGGGGCTACGTGCTACACAGCAAATGCAACAATAGAATTATTGCGAGAAAAGTTTGGAGATTCGATTATTTCAAGAAATTGTGATATTGAATGGCCTCCAAGAAGTTGTGATTTAACACCATTAGACTATTTCTTGTGGGGTTATTTGAAGTCATTGGTCTATCAAAATAAACCAGACTCTCTTCAAGCTTTACAAGTCAATATTGACATTCATGACATTCGACTAGATTTAGTGAAAAAAGTGCTCGAAAATTGGGTTCATCGAATTCGTTCCTGCAGAAGAAGTCGTGGAGACCATTTGAAAGACGTTTTATTTAGAACTTAATTGTATCGATTGTACTTCACATTAAATAAAAAACTTTTGAATTTTCTTAACAATAAGTGTGTTTTTTTTTAAGAAATCATATCACTCTTATTGGAAAACCTTGTATATATGTGCACATAGATAAAATTAAATAGACCACAAGAAATTGACAAAGAAATTCACACTCAACATCAAAACTATGAATGAAAAAGTATAATGCTGTATGGAATATATCATAAGAAATAGAACTCGCCATCAACAATAATAGCACAAACACGAAATATGGTTATACCACTCCAAGCTACACTGTTCACTAAAACAATTAGTGTGAGTTAATCGAATCTAAATGCATGAGATGCACTAGTGTCACTCGTGGCTTTGGAATTTTGAATATGCAAGATAGACACTTGATTCTAGAAGCAGTTAACGGGTTAAAGAAGTATAGTCTTAATAAGAAACATCGTTAAAGAAGTTCTAAAATATAGTAGTACAAAAATTAATGAATATTGCATGTAAATAAAAGTGGATAAATTTATTTTGTTACTATTATTTATATTATTATTGTTATTATATATTAATATTATTATTGCAATTATTTTTATTGTCCTCTTATATTATATTAAGTAAAATTACCTAATCGCAAACCAGGAAGCTTAATTATTACTATTTAAATGACAACACACAATTATAAGAACATATAAAATGGTCGATGGACATATTTTGCCCAAAGTGAACATAGAATAGTCAATAGAAAGTAATGAAGCTCGCAATTAACGCGGTGGTGTATTTGCTTGTTTTATTTAACAGTAACAACTAAACCAATTAACAGATGGAAGTTACAATTGTACAGCATTTGTGAATCTAATTATCATGTCCACAGTTTAAACGGCGTATTATTAAAATACGTGCATAGATTTATGCGATAATAATCGAATTAAGTACCTTGATAATTTTTATAAATTAGAGTATATTATTAGCTAATGGATAGAAGAATTTTTATTACTGAAATTAAAGCATGTGACCCTGAATGATAAAAAATCCACATTATTTCCATGCAAACATGAATATCCTGTAAATATTTGCATGAAGGCCACCTCCTGGGACCTGTTGAATTGCCGCCACAGCTAACGAGAAAAATACTCCAGTTCGCACTCACTGAAACTCCATGAAACTTGATATTTATGTACCTCTCGAAGGACAAAGAAAAAAATGTTTTTCGTTCGTTTCTCCAAAAAATTTTAATACCTGATAGAATTAGTCAATAGAAAGTAATAAAGCCAGCAATTAACGCGGCGGAATATTTGTTTTGTTATGAGTCTATAATTATTGCGAATTGAATAGTGTTGAATAATATTGACGAATACTGGACTTTCTTAGAATATATTTATACCATTGATGCTAGAAAATTTCACAATAAATTGTGAAATGTGTTGGCAAATTTAGTAGAGAAGTATAAATTTTACTTGTACTTTCTTATACGACGTGTTGCTATTAAATAACGAAGCTGGTACAGAAGAAGTGCGGATGCTCCAAACGCCAACGACTGACAGCTATTTATCTTGAAGCCTTTTCTTTCGAATACAGTGCCTCTCGCCTCTGTAAACAAATCAGTATAGCCGTATAGCCTTCGTTCGCATTAGAGTTGCTTTTTTGTTTCACCGGAAAAATGTTAAGTATAGCAATAGAGCAACGAATTGTGAAATTTCACATGAAACTTTCACACGAAAAATTTATTGAAAGATGTGTATGGCAATAAATGTTTATCGCGTGCACGTGTTTTTGAGTGGTTTAAGCGTTTTTAAGATGGCCGAGAAGACGTTGAAGGTGATTCACTCCCGGGTCGCCCTTCCATGTCAAAGACGGATGACAATATCGAAAAAATCGCTAATCTGGTTCGATCTGACCGTCGGTTAAGTATTTATGTGATTGCTGAAACTGTAGGAATTAATAAAGAATCCGTACAGCAAATTTTACATAACAATTTTAACATGCAAAAAGTGTGTGCCAAAATGGTGCCTAAAATTCTCACGTTTGAACAACAAGAAACTCGCAAAAATGTTTGTACTGACACGTTGAATGCCATTGAAAATGACCGAAACTTATTGGAAAGGTTATACTTTCACATGTTATTATTAACATGTGACGAATCCTGGTTTTTTACTTATGATCTTGAAACGAAGCGCCAATCCATGCACTGGAAGACCCCATCTTCACCGAGAGCCAAAAAAGCTCTAATAAACAAATCCAAATTCAAAGCAATTGTTTTTTTCGATATTCATGGGATTGTGTACCTTCACTGGGTTCTTGAAGGTCAAACTATTAATCAACATTACTGCCTTCACGTTCTTGCTCAACTCCGTGAAAGAATAAGGAAAAAACGACCCGAATTGTGGAAGGACAAGTCATGGGTTCTCCACCAAGACAATTCACCGGCTCATTCCGCATTCTCAGTCAAGAGGTTTCTAGCCAAGTAGAGCATCCCAGTGTTAGACCATTCGGCTTATTCGCCGGATCTTACGCCGCGCGGCTTCTATCCGCTTCCTAAGGTGAAATATGAATTAAAGGGAACAAAATTTGAGTCCGTTGAAGCTGTGAAAGCGAAAGCGGCACGCGTCCTGAAGGAGCTGACAGACGAAGGCTTCCAGCACTGTTTCGAACAATGGAAGATTTGCATGGAGCGGTGCAGGGATAGAGGAGGGGTGTATATTGAAGGTGATAATAAATAAATATGTATGAAATCAAAATAAAATGTTTTACAGCGTCAGTCTCGTTAGTACCCACATCTCGTATAGCAATAAAAATACAAAGGGCAGATAACCAAACATTATTTTTCAATATACGAGGGAGCGTTCTTATATTCGCGGAATGGGGGACAAGGGGTGGAAATAAAAAAACCAAATTATTTTTCTTTTTCAATATATTCACCTGCAAGACGGATACATTTTTCACATCTTTCAATTAATTTATTTATACCCTCATAAAAAAATCATTTCTCTTTATCTGCATAATACGCCGAAACTGCCCCCTTAACTTCATCATCGGCAGAAAATTTTTTACCCCTCAGCTCTTTTTTCATTTTCGGAAACAGGTAATAATCACTCGGGGCCAGGTCTGGGTTGTAGGGTGGGTGATTCACAATTTCGAAGCCCACATTATGCAGGGCAGCTAACGCAACGCGGCTCTTGTGGACGGGTGTGTTGTCGTGCAAGAGCAGAACACCTTTTGTCAATTTTCCCCGTCTTTTCTCTTTAATGGCTTCTTTTAGTCGCTCTAATATTGAAGCGTAATATTCTCCGGTTATAGAAACACCTTTATCTTTATAATCAATCAACAATATTCCTTCCGAGTCCCAAAATATCGTTGCCATGAGTTTCCCAGCTGATTGTGACACTAAATTTCTTGGGAGGCGCTGTGCCCTTTTTATGCCACTGCATAGAGTCTTGTTTGGACTCAAGTTCATAATGATGAACCCAAGTTTCGTCTCCAGTAACAATTCCACTCAATACACCATCCTTGTCTTCATTACAGAGTTCCAAAAATGCACGCGAACACTCTACGCGCTGTTGTTTTTGCGGCGGCGTGAGCATTCTCGGCACCCATCTTGCGCTGGCCTTAGACATGCCGCGATGATCGTGTAGGATTTTAAAAATTGTTGTATCGGATACTCCAACCATTTCTGCGAGTTGTTTCTTCTTTAGTCGAGCATCTTCGAGTACAATTTGTTCAACTTTTTGGATAAGTGCTGGCGTGGTCACCTCAATGCTCCTGCCTGGCCTCGGGTCGTCTTCAAGGGATTCCCTTCCTTGTTTAAATAAACTATGCCACTTGTACACCATGGTTTTTCCTGGACAAGAGTCGCCATAAACCAATGACATCTCATTCATTATGGTCGCGACTGATTTTCCTTGCCTGGTAAGGAACTTTATAACGGCACGATATTCGATTTTTTCCATATTTCACTTTTCACTCCTGATTATGTTACTTGGTTGACGATAGCTCAAAGACTAACTGTCTAATAACAATGAAACTTCGTATTTACACTAATCATGAGTCGCTGCACAGGCCACGCCCCCAATGCGCCTACTCACCCCTCTATAACCCGCTCGTTCCGCGAATATAAAAACGCTTCCTCGTAATAATCTTAACTGGTTTAATTGCGGTGCATGCATCTCCTTCAGGAAAGTAAGCAATACTAAACAGTTGCTGTGTAAGATCTTACCTCAAAGCTGAATGAGTATACTTGTGTATAATGTTTTTAATGTTGCAAATAGGTCAAATAAGTTTTTATAATGCAAAGGGTACTAGGAAAGTTTTGCAATATGACGCAACAATGAATCGTAGGAAGCTGCTTGTTGCTGCATGTTGAGACATGTTCATACATGTATAGTAGCCGCCGCGCCATGTCGATGGGCTCAGTTATTCATTAGCAGTGAGAGTGTAAAGTGGCATCGTGGTCACAAAATGAGACAAGTGCAGTTTTACGTTATAATTTCGTGAGTGGCATAGACCAGTGCTTCGAAGAAATGACTCTTGCACCAGGTGATGTTTGTCCACATCGCACAACGATATTCAGGTGGTACAGAGAATTCCAAAGAGGAAATTTAGCTATGGAGGATGCTGAGCAACCGGGAAGGCCACGAACGTCAGTTACGGAGGAAACTGTGAGTATGTGTGTTACTACTGTGAGGAAAATCCTTGGCGAGGACAAGCGAGTGACCTACCAACAGATAAAGGGGTATATCAGACCTAAATGCACCAGCAATTCGTCCGATTCTGCATGATAATTTGCACGTGAAGAAACTTTGTTCTCTCTGGGTGCCGTATCGACTGACTGAAGACCAGATGACACGACGTGTGACTTGGGGCTGGGAAATGCTAAAAAAGTTTAATAAGGGACAATCTTGGTATGTGAACAACATCGTGACAGGTGACGAGACTTGGCTGTACTACTATGATATGCCGACTAAAACCCAAAACAAAATTTGGGTCTTTGGTGATGAGGACACACCCGTAATTGTCAGAAAAACCCGATTTGTAAAGAAGAAAATGATAGCTGTATTTTTCAAATCAAGTGGAATTGTGGAACGCGTCGTTCTGGACACACAGAAGACAGTCACAGCTAAGTGATATACAGAACAGTGCCTGCCTAAAGTCATTGAATCTATGAAGAACTTGCGACCAAAGTCAAGAATGGACACCTGGTTCCTCCATCACAATAAGAGCAATAAGAGCATCCTCCCTACAGTCCAGATCTTGCTCCCTGCGACTTTTCACTATTCCCGCATATGAAAATGAAGCTAAACGGGAGGCGGTTTTCCAGTGATGACAACCTTCAGCGGATTTGGGACAACGAGTGTGCTTTACTCCCTAGTGAAACTTGGCAGAACTGGTTTAAAGATTGGTTTCGGAGGATGGAGAGGTGTATTGAGTATAGAGGAAATTACTTTGAAAAAATTAAATAAACAAAGCTGTATTGCAAAACTTTGCTAGTACCCTTTGTATTATAAAAAGTAAAATCTATCTTAGTTTTAAAAGGTCAGTCATGTAACATTTTATTGAGAAGTCTTATAATAATATTGACAATAAAATTTGAGCGAATTAATAATATAAAATTAAGATCGTGTCAAATTATTTTATTAGTCATCACATAATCTTATAATTTATTGCAACTTCTTATTTTTCGAAAAGGTCATATTTTAAGAAAGAATTAAATGCTCTTTACACAGCTATTTCTCTAATTTTAAAAAAATTTAATGAACCGTAAATATGAAAAATAATCTTTTAAAATCCCATCATTAGAATTATGCAAGACCCACCCGGTATTCTTCATAATCCTCGAATTAGACGCTGTTACTCAGATAGATTAATGTTACGTTTCTTGTCTGTTCTTACTTTGCAGTTGGCTACACCTCCCAGGACGTTATTTATCGCTGGAACAGACATCGGCAAGTGGCCATAGCAGAAGACATGAAGCTATCTCAGTTCGATTTAATCGCCACCCCCGCAGCTAATCACACGGACACCGTAATTAGCAGCGATTCAAAATCAGGTGTCCGAAGTGTTACCATCACTATCAGTAAGAAAATTAGACCGCTCTTAATTGGATATTCAGAGATCTAAAATTCGACTCGTTCGCGCCGTGATATATGTACGTTGTTCCGGAAATTGATACCATTAACTTCATAAACACTTTAATTACATCACTGGCTGACGAATTTCAAGTCAGGATGAAATCTGCAAATATGAATATCAAATACGGTACGTAATCCAATTTCGGCGCGCGTTCGAACCGTGTAATTTGGACAGGAAGTTAATTACAGAAATAAATACGATGGATTTTTCCCATTTATACACGTGACCAAAAAACTTGCTCTTCACATATAAGAAAATACGTAAATTTAAGAGATCAAAGTAAATCAACGACTAGAAAGACATGTACGAGACATAAATGCCTCGAGAAATAAAAGATTGACATTACTCTCTCATTCATTGCTAATTAAAAAATAAAATAAAAAATTTAATTTGATTGAAAGTGAAATGAAGCAAATGAGTTACAAACTTCCCTTTTCATTTCAACACACTTAAACCAATGGTAGGTACTAAAGTGCAATTACGTCATTATTAATTTCTTGAGGGCAAAATCTTTGTTGCGAAGACTTATTACGATTAATGAAACCTTGTTGTGAAACTATGTTCCTAATTTCTAATAGTAGTCCTAACAATGGACGTCTTATGGTAGTGTTTCTTTGAAGAAAGATAAAACATTTGCTTTGGTAGATAAGGTAGATATGTATGTTCTACTAGATGAATTGAAGGAAGCATGTGCTTCACTCATCCTATTCGAAAGATAGGATGCGTGAAGCACAACATAAAAAAACCTAGTATCGAGATGCAAGAGAAATTTTTTGTGTACTATTCCATGTTGATTTTCAGGGAATGCCTCCTTCAATTCATCTAGTAGAACATACATATCTACCTTATCTACCAAAGCAAATGTTTTATCTTTCTTCAAAGAAACACTACCATAAGACGTCCATTGTTAGGACTACTATTAGAAATTAGGAACATAGTTTCGCAACAAGGTTTCATTAATCGTAATAAATCTTCGCAACAAACATTTTGGGTCTAATTAAACAATTTCAAAGGGTCATCTTGCGTTCGTATTCCATCACGTTTTTAACAATGAATCAAGATTTGCAGCTTTACCTATGTTGATAGCTGTGACATGTCTAAGTACCAAATGTGTTTGGTATTAATTCACCGATCGCTTAAAACAATATCAATAATTTTATTAATTATTCTAAGAGCTGTTGTAGCGTTTGATGCTCTTGGTTGCATATCGGTTTCGATGCTCATCCTCCTCAGAACCAAAATAATTTGAATGGAAAGAATAAGAAGGTAAACCGTCTGTATTATTAATAAAAGACCATTTAACGTTATAGTGAAAGCAAAATATCAAAAAAACAACATATTTTTTAGAAAAGGTAGGCGGCATGTATGATACCTTGGTACTGTAAAGAAACAAAAAGACTACAACTTAATAACCTTTATACATCAAACTTAAGGAAACAATTTCTTTCAGCTGATATACAAAGAAATATGTTGCAGAGTGTACTTTTACATATTCTTTAAAAGTTTAACATTAAAACTTTCACATTTAGAAAAATATTTTGATATACATTTTTGTTTACTATTCATAAATTCAGATAAATGTTTTATCTTCTTCAAACTTTTGTTAGGAATTGGTTCAGTTTTCCCTATTTATTCGGAGAACCAATCTCTACATACTTCAAAATTGTCAATATTTAAACTACATATTTATTTTCTCGTCATCTCTTTCAGGCCACAGATTCCGCAATAGATGAATTAAAGTCAATAGATAGTCGAGGGTATCTTTTTTTGAATATCTCCCGCCATACCTTTCTTAACGATATCGTAACCAACTACAAAAATCCATGAAATGATAAATAGGTCTATTAGTCCATTTGTCCATTCTATTTCGCATAGAATGGTTAGCCTGATCACTCGAGCTAGGACATCTTTTCCGCCCATATTTGTATTCTTTTACTTGTATTCTTCTACTTTTGTATTCTTTTACTATGTAAAACAGACACAGTGCACATCTTGGTTTTGAACGGTGAGGATCGCGTACGGAGTTTGTTTTTTCGTGCAATTTTTTCGCCGTGTTTTACCAGGTGCGACACTTTGAAATTATCTGCTGATGATGACAACTTGGTTGTCGAAATGCGTATACAGAATTTACAAATAGTTAATTGTGGAAAGGGGTTATATATCAACCTTATTGATCAAGTCAATCAACCACAGGCTCCATCAAATTCAACTTCTTTTACTATATTTAATTGACCAATTTCTTCGATCTATATATTCCTTCTCTACTTTAGACCAGCGTTTACACAATCTGACTAGTTCAACTTTAAACAAAGACGATGCAAAGTGAATAAGACGAGAATCAAACCATTTAGTTAAGTCTTATTTTATTTATATGTCTGGCAAGATAGTCAGACAAATAAATCATATGAACCTCTACCATTTCTTTTCATATCAATATCTTTTTTAAGTTGGGCGTTTTGAGTAGACGATTAGTTATTACGATACCTGTTGGTCAAATCGAAGGGGAGAATAGAGAATTCATTCATTCATCAGATATGGACGTGAAAAATATGTCTGTAAACATAGAATAACCAGTCGGCAACCACCAACATACATCAATTTCTCTGTCCCTTATATCAGAGCTGATTCAAGAGTCATCATCTTCCTTCGCACATATAAAAACCAAGAGGAATTCCTTTTGCTTTTCCACTAGATTAGACTTTCCATGCACATATTGTCTCATCGACACCTTTCCATGAAACGACATCATTTGTTCATCTATCGATATTTTCTTGGTTCTCTTGTTTTATCGATATGGGAACTGAATCGGATCTTCCAAAATTTATCTATTTCTTTTGATTTGTTGTTAAATAATATTATAATCTATAAGTTTCAATATCTTTCAGCATAAAAAAACCGGTTTCGAAATAAATTGACAGATATAACAAGAATTACTGTTTCCAAAGCAAAAAACATTTTAGCAAAAAACTTTTTCAAAAAAAAAAATTTCTACTACATTCTGCTTCTTATTTGTTTGTGAAAAGTACGATAGTCTCAAAAAATTATGGCTTGGATATTTATTGAAATATTCTATTAACTAAGTAAATGAAGGAACCAAACGCGATAAAGGTATCACCCTTTTCTAATAATTGGTCGTCAATGTCAGAATCGTCTAAATTTTGCACAATTTCCTCCAATTCTTTTTGCGATAGATAGCCTGAAATAATATCCAGTTTTCAGTAATGTGTGTTATAACAACTAATCAAGGTATTATTAAAAATTAGTTTAGTTAATTGTGCACTTAAAACACCACAATAATCACTTTAAAACAAACTGAATAATAATCTCGTCCTTTATTGCGTGTAACATTATTTAGATTATTGGAATAACATTTATTAAACATTCCTTAATACAAAAAGAGGCAAGTGTATTCTATAAATATGCTAAAATTGGAATTAATTGCGTTTTACGGTTTTAGGTTAAAAAAATATAACTATTAATTGTTCAAATTTCCCCATTTTACATTGAATTCAATCAAGATAATATAAATAATAACTTTCTGGGTTTTTACAGTGTCAGAAAGTCGTATTTATTATTACGAGACGTGACGAGAACATTAGAATATAGGGCAGAAAATAAATTTCTTTGAGAATGGTTCCTTATATAAACATTCGATGTTCAGAATCGTTAAAAGTTAAAAATTTAATAGCTAAACTTCACCCTCTTTCATCAACAACTTTTAACTCTACCCTTAACTTTCCCAATTTTCTTTCATTATAGCTACGATTAAATGACATGCGGATAATGTTCCTATAATAGGTAAAATATAAACGGACAACAAATATTTTTATTGAAAATTTTGTTAATCGATTCGACGAAATTGCCCAAAGAAGGTAAATACGGCGAATAAAAGACAAAAAGTTAATCCGACTACATTTCCATAAGCTGATATGTCTTACAATAATGATTTAAAAGTTGAAATAATTAACTTAAAATTTCCGGATATTAATTTAAAACAATACAGTCTAAACTACAAAAGCATGTGTATGATTACCAAGTGATCTCTTTGTCATCGTTCAACTAAACTTTAGGTACTATTGGTTGTCGATCTGTGCGTATGTATATCGTAATTAATATTGCATTTAATAAACGTTTTGGAACGATCTTTCTATGCACTCGTACCAAAGGTTCAGAAATTGTGTTGCAGCCACTGCTAAATAACTTAAAAAATCACTATGATTTTTGGAAAGTGAATTCAGAGGTATGACGAAACCTGTGCCATTGATGATTTAGGGTTGCAACAACAAAAACACCGGATCATAACGACGTTTCATGAAAATTCTAGTGCAGCACTGCATC
This sequence comes from Dermolepida albohirtum, assembly GCA_031893035.1. Classification (NCBI taxonomy): domain Eukaryota; kingdom Metazoa; phylum Arthropoda; class Insecta; order Coleoptera; family Scarabaeidae; genus Dermolepida; species Dermolepida albohirtum. The sequence continues at coordinate 208,680 of JAVIWB010005369.1, forward strand.
AGACTCAAAGGAAATCAGTTAAAAAGGATTAAATATATCAATAAAAAAACAATTAACCGATATCTACACACTGAAGTGAACTACAAAAGTAGTAAGTTTGAGTCGTTACTCATTGATCAATACAGAAATACAATGAAGTTCTGAACAACGTAAGCCTAATTTTATGTGTGAATTTCGAGAAGGGCATAGGTGGTGCAATGATTCCAGTGCCCACAAGAATTGTTACAGACTTGTTTTTACCTCATGTATAGGAACAGGTTATAGGATGCCAAAAATATAGTGGAAGTTTGTCGCTGTATTTACTAGTTTGCGAAAAAGTGACTTGGTGAAAGAGTATCGGACTGAATACTTTAAATACAAGTACAAAATACACAAGGTGTTTGTACATATCTCAGAAGACCGAAAATGGTATAACATTGTTAGATTAATCTTTCCAATCACCGGGTACTATACTTTAGTTTAACGCCTATGGTGTTATATGAAACTGAATCTAAGGGGAAAGTACCTGTCAAATTTGAAATAGCTATCGTATCAAATATATATCTCACAAGAATAGGCAAATGCTATTAAGCAATAAATAATTGATAGTAAATTTTAAAGAATTGAAAATTAAAACAAAATATCCCTGAATATAAGGAGGAAATATCAATTCTAGGCACCAACAGTAGATGAGTGAAATTGTATATTAAATCGAATTTTGAATTTTATATTCTAAAGTTAAGCAAAAATCGTACTGAATATATACAGTGGACTCTCGTATAACGTGCTCCCTTATAATGCGATGAAAAAATTGCGCTTACTCACAGCGCGATAAGCCATCACGTCATACGCGTAACATAAATTGAACGTTTTTGTATAGCTTTTGACTTTTCGTTCAGAAAAGCAAATTTATACACTTAAGTGTTGTTTATACTATCAGATTCTAAATTATTATCGTAAGAAATACAGATTTCTGTAAGCTTCATATCAAAAGTGTATTTCAACTTAGTGCATGAATATAGTCATATTGATATTTTATTAACTTTAGTTGCTTTTCTAACAATTATGTCCGATAGTTCGTTATATATTACGTGGGAGCGTTTTTATATTCGCGGAATGGGGGACAAGGGGTGGAAATAAAAAAACCAAATTATTTTTCTTTTTCAATATATTCACCTGCAAGACGGATACATTTTTCACATCTTTCAATTAATTTATTTATACCCTCATAAAAAAATGATTTCTCTTTATCTGCAAAATACGCCGAAACTGCCTCCTTGACTTCATCATCGGCAGTAAATTTTTTACCCCGCAGCTCTTTTTTCATTTTCGGAAACAGGTAATAATCACTCGGGGCCAGGTCTGGGCTGTAGGGTGGGTGATTCACAATTTCGAAGCCCACCTTATGCAGGGCAGCTAACGCAACGCGGCCCTTGTCGACGGGCGCGTTGTCGCGCAAAAGCAGAACACCTTTTGTCAATTTCCCCGTCTTTTCTCTTTAATGGCTTCTTTTAGTCGCTCTAATATTGAAACGTAATGTTCTCCGGTTATAGAAACACCTTTATCTTTATAATCAATCAACAATATTCCTTCCGAGTCCCAAAATACCGTCGCCATGAGTTTCCCAGCTGATTGTGACACTTTAAATTTCTTGGGAGGTGCTGTGCCCTTTTTATGCCACTGCATGGAGTCTTGTTTGGACTCAGGTTCATAATGATGAACCCAAGTTTCGTCTCCAGTAACAATTCTACTCAATACACCATCGTTGTCTTCATTACAGAGGTCCAAAAATGCACGCAAACACTCTACGCGCTGTTGTTTTTACGGCGGCGTGAGCATTCTCTTCTTGCGCTGACCTTAGACATGCCGAGATGATCGTGTAGGATTTTAAAAATTGTTGTATCGGATACTCCAACCATTTCTGCGAGTTGTTTCTTCTTTAGTCGAGCATCTTCGAGTACAATTTGTTCAACTTTTTGGATAAGTGCTGGCGTGGTCACCTCAATGCTCCTGCCCGGCCTCGGGTCGTCTTCAAGGGATTCCCTTCCTTGTTTAAATAAACTATGCCACTTGTACACCATGGTTTTTCCTAGACAAGAGTCGCCGTAAACCAATGACATCTCATTCATTATGGTCGCGGCTGATTTTCCATGCCTGGTAAGGAACTTTATAACGGCACGATATTCGATTTTTTCCATATTTCACTTTTCACTCCTGATTATGTTACTTGGTTGACGATAGCTCAAAGACTAACTGTCTAATAACAATGAAACTTCGTATTTACACTAATCATGAGTCGCTGCACAGGCCACGCCCCCAATGCGCCTACTCACCCCTCTACAACCCGCTCATTCCGCGAATATAAAAACGCTCCGTCGTATATTTGGTAAAATTGTATTTTTCTTTAAATTTTGTATAGTAAACTTGTATTAATTTCAATAAAAGGTAGTGATTACTCAGGCTCATAATTTGATTTGGTGCACTGTACTATATCAAACAAAAACGGTTAACGCACATTAAAAAATATGATACTTTTAGTAATTTACATGCCGCCACTGAACAAGTTTATATATTATAATTTATAATAACATCTATGGAAAAAGGCGGCAGATGCATTATGTTATGTTATTTTTCATGGACAGATAAATAGATAGACAGATTTTATTTATCCTTAATATTGCACATGCAGCTAGAAGAAATGTCAACATGTTATAAATAACATATTGAACATTGAAATACATTAAAGAAGCTTTACAATATATGAGTAGAGCTGCGAATTCTTGACGGTGCATTAGAATCATCGCGAGTCGGGACATGCGCGTCACTTGTACATCTGCGCACTACTGCACTGAAACTGGGTTTCGGTGCAGTAGTTGATCCCTAAAGATGTCCCATACAAATGGGTACGAAACGTCGACAGATATACAAGTGACGCGGTTCCAGCCACGGAGCCCAGAAGCAGATAGTGATGCTAATAGTTAAAAAAAAATAAAAGAAACAGTACAAGAAGTAAAATTATTATAATAACGTATACAATTCTTTTTTTAATATTTTTTAATTACCTGTATCTGTTTAGACTTCCTTTATTTAAAGAAACTGTAATCGAAACAAGTTAATTAATATTGATAGTCTATTTACAATTAAATAGTGTTTCAAAATGACATTTCATTATCAATATGTGACAACAGTTGCATTGCAGACATGTTCGAACTCATCCTATATAACCAGATTTGCTTTTACGCGGATCGCACATGTATACGGGAGTCTACTGTATTTATATACATTTTGCATACTTTTGAGTTTGAAAGAATTAAAAACAAAGCGAAATACCATAAATTTTAGAGAACAACCACAAACTAGCCACTAAAATAAATTTGAAAATTTAAATCGTTAAATAAAAACAATTGCTCTAAAAACAAATTCATCTAAAACTAGTTACCCGAAAGAGACATTAACTCTTAAATTTCTAAAAATTAAAAATTTAAAGCAAAACATCTCTGAATATGGAAAAAAAATCTAAATATTGGGCGCACTCATTTTTTGACTATTATTACATATTAATATTTGTATACGCAATACGCTTTAGTAACGCATACTGATTTTAGCCGAATACTCGATGCTACTTGTTAGTTTCCACTTACAAAGACATATGGGAAATTTTTTAATACAAGTGTACGGACCATGCGTTCTACTTGTCGTACTGTCCTGGGTGTCATTCTGGTTAAACAGGGAAGCGACAGCAGATAGAGTATCGTTAGGTAAGCAACAAGTTTATTGCTAATTTTAATATGTTAAATCGTTTTATTTTTCAACTTCAATGTACAATATGCAACAAAAATATATTTGAATTAGATATAATGAAATGTTAAATTTTCTTTATAATTTATTAAATTGCTCATCTTCTAACAAACATTTTTGTTAATTTAATAACTTGTTTGCAATAACTAAAAATAATTGTAGAGTATCGTCTACAACAAAAAACTACTGCCGAACAAACAATGGCTACGACGATAGTTGCACTGCAACTTCAGAACTCATCAATAAGATTGAACAATCCTTCGGATAACTAGCGACAGAAACGTATAAAGGGCGAACGCATACAAGCATTTCCGTCACGTTAGTAACGCGCAAAAGTGGATTGTTAACTAGGACAGGTGTAAATACATTTCTAAATCATTTTTCTACGTTAGAATATACAAAAACTTTAATTAAATATGTTACTTGCAAAAATACTATTTGCAGCCGTGCGCCACTGCAAACTCGAAGATTTGTTCAACATTACTCATAAGATAATCTGGTTTTGTTCGGCAGTTTTACACGTCTGTTGGGTATATTGATAATACAAAGTAATGAGAGAAAACTATACGTTCATCTCTCAAGTAGAAATGAAAGTTATGTAGATAGAAGTGAAAGCACTTACATCGCTTTGTCCGCATTGAACGAAACATCTGTTAAAGCCTACAAACAGCGACGCGTGCATGTAAACTGTAATTGCCTAATACAACTTAATTAATAAGGTAGTCATCGCTATGTTCAGCAGAAATTCTGTCACTAATATCGTTGTATTTGACAATTAACGTTTATATGTACACGTAGCTGATTACAATTTTCAACAGATGTTCTGTTCAATTCAGCCCAAGTGACATACATAAGTGCTTCCACTTCTACCTGGGAGATGGACAAATAATTTTCTCCCATTAGTTTGTAGTATCGCATCGATAAATGTAGGGAGTAATGCATATTTAGTTGCATATGTTTCAGTACCAAATACAAATGAACACAATATGTGCAGTTTTTTCTTAGTGTAGATTATAGTAGCGCTTTCAGCTGACATCATTTAGTAATATGCTCAGATGCACTGAGCATATTACTAAATGATGTACAAAACAAGATAGAAATACACTGAGTACATGTGCGTCTGCTACCTGAAAACGCTATAAAGAATACATTCTATAAAATTGATCTGCGTTAATATCGCAAAATTGGTTTAAAAGAAATTATGATTTATACGTGTCAAGAATTGTTTTGCACAACTTCAATTCGGTACTAAAATATATGTGCAGCGTAAAACAGAAAAATAAAATAATTGGTCGTTAATACAGTACTATTTACGTTAATAAAGCTGATACTTAGAACTTTTTCTAGGCATAACGACCGTCCTCACAATGACTTTTTTAGGCTTAGAAGCAAGAACCGATCTACCGAAAGTTCCTTACCCTACAGCGCTAGATTTTTTCGTCTTCTTATCGTTCGCCTTCATTTTCGCTACGATAATACAAGTAAGGACGGTAAGTAAATGTATTCCAGCGCTCTTATCGCAAAATTGAAAAACTTTGCAGTTCGCCGTAGTTCATTATTTCACCAAATACGGATCTGGCGAGTGTTATTTCAGTTCGGATTTCAGTTCGGACTCGAGCAGTGATGAGGATGATTGGAAACCTCTAAACACAGTCACGGATGCGAAACAGAACGATCCCATGGATGTACAAGTAAATGTAAATTTATATGCATGAATATACTAAATCTACTACAGGCGAACATGAACGTCAGAATATAGGCATCCGAAATTGACATTCCGCAAATATAAATGCAAATGCTGCAATAAAATGAATGGAAAGTTGTCTTTCCTACATAATACTTTTTTTTAGAATCGCATACACGAAATGTCAATTGGCTTAGTATAAGTGTTTTTTGGTTATTTGTCATAGCACGGTATGTACTAGGTGTACGGGAAAGTCATTACCGGTTTTCCTAACAGATAACGCTAGACTTAAATAAGCAATGTTATGATTTGACGCATATGTCATTTTATTCTACTGACATCAAGATTCAAAGCCATACATGCTATATTTTGCGAAAGTAATACCGTCATAGATTTATTCATCTTTTAAAATGTCGAGTTTCGTGGTTGAAACAGGGTATTTTCGGCACGACACACTCTTATTTAATCAAAAGAAAAAAAGCCGTTGAAAATCATCGTTTGCTGGTAGAAACTCACGGTGAGCATGCTCCAACCGTGAAAATATGTGAGACGTGATTTTGGCAATTCAAAAGTGGTGATTTCGATATGCAAGACAAAGAACGTTCTGGTAGACCGCCGAAAAAGTTTGAAGATGCGAAACTGTAGGAGTTATTGGATGAAGACCCAACCCAACTTAAAAACAATTGGCAGAAGCATTAAATGTGCCCCAAGAAACGATTAGCACATCAATTGAATGACAGGCAAATTGAAAATCGAAAAATCGTCTATCGCTGCTTCAAAGACATGATCAGAAGTCATTCCTGCATCGAATAGTGACGGGTGATCAAAAATGGATTTATTTCGAAAACCCTAAGCGCAAAAAATCATATTTGTCACCTGGCAAAGCCGGAGCATTGACTTCAAGGCCAAATCGTTTTGGTCGCAATGCTCTGTGTTTGGTGGGACTAGAGTGGCGTGGTGTATTACGAACTGTTGAAACCTGGTGATTAATATTGATCGCTACCAACAACGAATTATCAATTTGAACCATGCATTGATAAAAAAACGTCCAGAATGGGACCGAAGACACAGTAAAGTGGTTTTATAGCACAATAACGTGCTCTCATACAGCAAAACCGGTCAAGGAAACGTTGAAAGCACTTGGATGAAACATAATATCGCACCCGCCGTACTCTCCAGACCTTGCCTCGCCCGATTATCACCTTTTCGTATCAATGGGGCACGCGCTTGCAAAATTTAGAAAATGGCTCGATGAATGGTTTTGCTCAAAGGACAGACAGTTTTTTGATATGGCATCCATACATTGCCTGACAGATGGGCAAGATGTGTAGAATCGAAAGACCAATACTTTAAATAAATAAATTTTTCTATTTTCTTGAATATTATGTAGTTTTTTTATTAAAGAAACGATAATGACTTTCCGGTACACCTGGTATACATCATACCATTAAAAAGATGATGGAAATATTGCTATCATTTACATTACATTATCTGCCACCTGGAATGGTGATTTTAACAATGGATCACATTTTTATCTAAAAACCATTAATAAATAAAAAACTAATCTATCTTAAAATAATAATAATTGAAAAGGGGCAGAAATAAATTTTGAATTTCAAGTTGTTAGATAAAGACAATTGCACCGAAGTACATACAGAGCGCGGACACTTGCTAGAATCAGATACCCTACATATATTTGATGGTAAACGACGAAAGGGGATTGTGAAAAAAAGTTGGTCGATCATCGTATGTATATCGTATTAGCTTTAATTCTGAATTGCTTTGTAAGAAGTAGGTACTGTCGTCGTTTCTTCTTAATAACAATAATTTCTTATTTTTTGAAAGTAAGCATTATTGCATTTTATACGATTCCTCCTTTAATTTAATTTACAATTTATTTATTACGGAGTTGTTCACATTAGAACAGAAAAGATATATTATTAAATGCCCCCATTAGGCACATTCTATTAGGGAATTTCTAAATTTATTCCATAATTAGTTTGCAGAAACTATATCCAGTAATTCAGTACTGTGTGATTCAGAATTGTGAAGTGTACTGTTTTCTATATCCCAATAAATACAAATTAACTTGACAAATCGCAAATGAAAAACGACGGATTAATTTGCGCTACTGTGGAAAATGAACTAAAATCATCTAGAAAGATTGCTGCGCAATTTTATGTTTCAAACGAAACAATTCGAAAAGTTTTAAAATGTAATAAATATCATTCCTATAATGCAAAAAAAGCAATATAATTTTTCCGGATGATAAATATAAGCGACGAAAGTTTTGTGAAGATATGCAACAGTGATGAAAATTTTGTCAAAAACATTCTATTTAACGATGAAACGTTTTCTTTTTACATGGCCGTCATAACCTATCCGTTTGTTATTGCTGATCCCGTAAAAATAATCATCTTCGGTACGATGCATATAAACAATAAAAGACTACTTTGTTATCCTTAAGGTAGCTCTACGAAAAACGATGTATTTTTACTCAAAAACACTTTAGCTTTAAATTGAATTCATCGCAGAAGATACGTCTCATTTATTTCTAGCATAATTTTGACACCAAATTAATTAGATAATGAATTTGGTGACAGATTTAAACATTTGTTATATTAACTGGTTTCGTATTTAATTTTTTTTGTTAAATATATTTCTCTCTTCCATTAAAAACTTTTTCTTCATTAAAATACGTTGTCCTTTTTCATTGGAATGTCTTCGCCAACTTTTTCATTAAAATATTTTTTCTATTTTTTTCTTCCGAATACTTTTCTATAAATTTAGTTGCTATAAATGTCCACCATATTTGGTTAGTTCTACATTTTATTTGAATTTATATCTATAATTAATATAATTATAATATTGTTTTCCATCATTTTAATTGCCCAGGAATTTGAGCATATCCATCTTTCCTTCTTATTCACCGTTAAAATTTACTTTGTTTCATTCTCTTGCAAGTATAACGTTATAAATTATTCGAAAAATATCAATAGACCATTACTGTTATGTATGTATACACTCCGCGCAACATGAATAGGACCAACTGCATATATGACATTTGTAGTTGGTATAAACATGGTAGCGCGCTGGAATTGTTATTTTCGAAAATAAGAGGGTTGATAAAAAGATGTATGTAGGTACCAAATATAATTTTTGTAAAAGTCAGTGCAAATGTACGTTACTAATGACAATAAGTAGAGTAATTAAACGCCACTTGAATACGACCAATCTACAAAATAAAAGATTCGTTTGCAATAACAAAATACTTTATTGTTAAATAATGAGTACTTTTGCCATTATTTCTTATAACCTCAAATAGTCGGGATGGAATGGAATTATACAGGGTTCTCAAGTAGTCAACGGGAAGTTCCGCCCAACTTCGTTTCAGCGCCTGCTCTAGTTCGTCAGCGCAACTGAATTGGGTAGCATTGGAGTACAATTTACGCGACAACCATCCCCAAACATTTTCTATGATGTTCAGGTCGGGGGAGAGCGATGGCCAATCGAGAACCTCCATGCCTTGTTCTTGAAACCAGCGTCGAACAATGCGCGCGGTGTGAATACTGGCATTATCCTGTTGGAAAATAAATGGCCCACCTGCCATAACGTTGGAAAATTTGTCTTTCACCTGTTGCAGCAGCTGGACGTACTTTTCCGAATTCTGTCTGCCCTTCACTATTACTAAATCAACAGGTCCGTTATAGGAAACAGCTCCCCATACCATGACTGAACCAACATCGGCTCGCCTTCGTGACTGAATCACTTCATCTTTACGTAAATCGTGGAAATAATAAGAAAACCCATCCGGGCCATCTAAATTAAACTTCTTCTCGTCACTGAAAATAACAGTTTGCCATTCTCTTGTCCACCCCATTTTTGCTCGCGCAGACTGAAGACGTGCAGTGCGCTGAAATTCCCTTAAAGGAGGCCGTCGTTTAATTTTCAAACGTTTTAAATGCGGACAGGTCTTCAGTAACTTCTGTACAGTTCTTACCGATGCATTCGTTCCAACGTTATTCGCGATTTGTCTTGCCGTTAATGCCGAATTCGATGCTTCGCGTAATATGGCTCGACGTTCTCTCTTAGTTGTAACGGATGTTGTTCGCCCTTTAAAACGTTTTCCATAATTCTCGGGATCCCTAATAGAATTGTTCACAACCTGGTGTGATCGACTTATTTTCTTTGCAGTAGCCCTTGAGGAATACCCTTCTTGATGGAACGCTTTAATTTTTCCAATTTCTTCCATACTTAAGCACTTCTGTCGTCCCATCGTTGCACAATACCCTTAATTACAGATGTTTGTTTATACGGATACACGTTGTAACTCGACACTCATCCGGTAGCTTACTATTAAATACTGGTCGTATCCAACCGGCGCGGTGCATTTTATATGTATGTGGTACTTACGTCACCCAATGCATAACGTTAGGCACTATTGCGCAATAATGCGTATTATTTGCCATATCATACCATTACAAACTTGCATTGTATTTTTAGTAAATGAATTGTTTTTCAAACCACCGAAAGCTTGCAACAAGTCGGGTGGTCCTATTCATGTTGCGCGGAGTGTATGTAGATCGCACTTGAACCACCGCATTATTGAGATGCTACACGTATTAAATACGTGTTTATATGTAAGTGAAATCAGGAATGTTTTCCGATCACGTGGTCACTGTCGTATGAAATAAGATGTCGACAGGAAGTGAGGATGTCAAATTAAATACTATATTTATATTGCTGTCCGATGCGATAATGTACTATATACCTAACCTGTAAACCTGTAAATAACAAATGTAAAAGCTGCATACGTAGGTTACCTAAGTGTAAACTTACAAGAATGATGAAATAAATATGATAAATTAACTGTTAGAATAATAACAAATAACAGCGGTAAAATACAAGGAATATAACAATATCGGAACCGTAGAAAAGACAAACCTCATAAGTCAAAAGCCAAAATACTATGTTATCTGTATTATTCGTGACACATGTGTGCATAGTACACAGTCTCTGCATATTTCTGGTCCTCTTTTTTCACGATTTCTTAACAAAACGTAGCGCGTAACTCTATTAGAAGAACGTTTGCGCCCTTTCTTTCTTCAATACATGTAACTACTGGTGAATTAGACAAATGCCAGTATATGTTCGTATTTTGCAGCGTTATTGATACACCGGCAAACTTTGGTGGTTTTTAATATAGATCATATATTAAGTATATTTACAGAGTGATTCTATCTTCTGCCCGCACCCTGTGTATTATTGAAGTATCGAATTACTAGATATTTAAATTCAATAATAATGCGCATTTTCTTAATTTTTATTTCCTTTGCAAACGTTACATCCATATCACATATCACACCATCTCTCGACCTCAACTACCAACTTAAAGTATGTCAATTCAACGTCAAATCAACGTAAAATTAACTGTTTAATCGGTTCGTCAAATTCTCAATGGATTGCACCTCGGATTTCAAAGAAATTAATGAACATCACTTTTGAAAAACTGACATCCTGGCCTTCGTTTGTCGCTGTTAAGCCTCACCTATCTACTAATTGCTCTCTCTGTCAGTCTTGAAATCATACTGGAAGACTCACGCAAATTTTCTAGCAGTTCTTCACCCAATTTCACGAGAAATTTGATGCTGATTCATTATTTTTTTGTTTTTTTGACCTTAAAAGCAATTGATGTACAATTTGAAACTCACTGCGTACGATCTACTTTACAGACTATTTTACAGTTGACGCTCGTCAGTGTTGTGATCTTGGTCGTAAAAAGAGAATCTCGTCTTATATACTAAGTGATTAGCAACAAACGTCCGGGTTCATAATAAAATAGCTCTAGATTTGTATGAAAGTAAATCATTCTTAATTAAAACCAAATTAAAATGATATTTCCAACCCAGGACGTTGTCGTGGATCACTCACTAGGAAAGAATTAATTTGCTAGAAATATTATGATTGGATTTTTTGTTTAGGAACCTGAAGAGTTTGTATGCGCTCCTTCAACAACCAATAGCAAGAGGTCATGTCAAAATAGTGAACATCATTTCATAGAAGTTATTCCATTGTCGGCTTGCTCAATACCAATACCAGCAACAAAAGGAACTTCTCAACCTTGGTGTAATTTATCGTGCATAGGCAAACCACAGGAACCAAGAAAATATAAACCGACTACGGTCAACGTTGTGAGTGGCCAAAGACTTTCTTTTCAGGGTCAGAAACAGAAAAGGAGGAAAAAGAAAAAACACACGCCCCGATTCAATTCCGTTTCGAAAATCGATCGAGCATCGCGTATAGTGTTTCCACTACTATTTGTTACTATAAACTTGTTCTATTGGTATAGTTATTTATCTAGAACGGAACGAATTCATCAATTAAACGTAGCATAGGAAATATTAATTTTTGTTAGGTAAAGACTATATGTAAATATATTTATTGGTATATTTTTAAAAAGAAAACAATAAATGAAGATGTTCAATGTACAATGATTATTTAGTTAAAAAAAAGTGTCTATTCCCCAATTCAAAGTATCAGCTTATATTATACTCTGGTACTGCTTAGAATGCACTAAAGAATCTAAAGACATACAGTCAGTCACGAAAGTGCAATTCCAAAGATACTCTTTTGATAATATATAACTAAGGGTAATCTCAATTGATATTATTATGAATACATAAAATTATTAATTCCAGAGATTTATTTTTGCTTTTATATTAATGAATTTCCGCTTGCTTGCATCCTTAAATAAACCTACTGCTCTTATTAAATAATCCATTGTCACGTTATCAAATTAGACAGTAGAAAAGTGATGTGCTATGTATACATACACATGTACGTATGCGCACGCCGCCTTAATACTACAATGCGCATTTATAAGACGCTATAAAACATTTACCCACTTATTCAACAATATTTCCGAGAAGAAATCCGGTGTTTTTCCCCATGATACACAAATGAATTCGAATATATTTTATAAATAATTTTTGGTCAAAATTAAGGTATTCTAATTTAGTTATTAAAAATAAGGTCTTCAAAAAAGCAGTCGAAATATTTCATGTCCCCAAGTAAACATTTTTTCGCGCACGCTAAATATTACGTACCGCACATTTGATACTTCGTAACTCTTACGAAGTTCAACTTTCTTTAATTCAGTAATAATTAAAACATTTCTATCAGTAAATAACGTCAACACATTTGTATTTGTTATAAATTTATTCGATTTAATTAAAAAATTTTGCATATATAAATCCCTAAATGAATACTGCAGGGATTATTTTACAGAACATAAAACTCGAAATAAAACGTCAGTTAAAGCATTAAGTTTTTATTATTTTCCAATACATTCTCCTTCAATTTCATCATACTTGGACCAACGATGCTGGTGGTGCCATTACACAACTTTTGTAACGGTCCTTTCCAAGATCCTCAAAGTATTGCTCCGTTGCCGCAATAAGTTCACCCCAACGGAATTTATCTTCAGCAAAAAAAGGTTTCAGGAATAAGTAGAAATCATTTAGGCCTAAATCTGACAACTCTAGCGATTAAAGCAGAACCTGAAATCATAGTTGTTACAATTTTTTATGAACTTTCAGACATTCCGGTCCATATACTAGTGGGGTCTTGCCAATTAATTTTTTCAATTTTGGGTTCAGAAAACCGCATCTGCTTATCCGATTATACAAGATTCGTCATCTATAACATTGTCGAATTGTTAGTAAATTACAACAAAATAAATATATTGAAATTATACAGGAAACGTCTTAGGTTCAGTTCGTTAAATATTAAATAAGGCAGGACTCAATAATGAAGCTATGCTACATAATTCTCAATCCTAATAAGAAACAGACACTTATTCCGAAAATTAAATTATAAAATGAGAGTATATTAAATATCAATTTTTTATATCATACGGAAATAGTGCACAATACTGTGATATTTATGATTAAACGGGACATTTGTAATATGAACGAGCCAGGAACCTTTGTACTGTGTGAAATTAACATCTATTTTGTCCAAGTATTTGAATCTCTTTTTTTTAATTACGTAAGATAAGAACAAGTGGAATACAATTCATAACAAGAACGGAGTCTATCGTGAAACTAAAACATTAATTAAAATTTCATGGAGATGGATCAATTTGCTGAAAATCTAAACTGTCAAGTCTTATGGATTTTAGTGGAAAGAGATCCAAATTAAACTAGAAAGAAACTTACATACAAATTACCTGTTACGTGCTAGAATAATATCTATATTTCTTAAGTAAAGTCAAATAGTTGATCAAAAGGGTACCTAATGAATTTTCTCAAAAAAACACACTAAACCAATTCAATATATATTCTTCACATTTGATAAGAAAAATAGTTGGCAAAAAGGATAATCAATGACGTAATAAACAATTAATATACAACAAACGTCAAAAGCACTCCTCGAAGTTTAGATAAATGTCAAAGTCTAAACTATATTGTAATTTCACAACTTCGTCTACAGTTTGCTGAAATAAATTATTTCTTTTCATCCAATATACATATACTGTGTACTTCAATTTCTGAAAAATTATAAAACATTTTACAAAACATTATTTTTCAAATTAAAAATAGAAATATATAAAACCATATAAAACAGGGATTAACAAAATGCAATACATATTTTTAACATTTTATTTTTAAATTATACTGAAAGTAAACAATTTAAACACGACTTCATATAAAGTAAAGGAAAAGGTAATTTCAATAAAAATCAGTAGAAGTTTATGCGTAACAACGTCTTTTTTGAGGTGCATTTGAAATTCTATTCCCTATTTGAATAGAAAACTGAAAGAAAATAAATAATGAATTAGCGCAAACCTACTGCTCTTATTAAATAATTCATTGTCACATTATCAAATTAGACAGTAGAAAAGTGATGTGCTATGTATACATACACATGTACATACGCACACGCCGCCTTAATACTACAATGCGCATTTATAAGACGCTATAAAACATTTACCCACTTAATCAACATTTCCGAAAAGAAATCCGGTGTTTCTCCCCATAATACACAAATGAATTAGAATATATTTTGTAAATAATTTTTGGTCAAAATTAAGCTATTCTAATTTAGTTATTAAAAATAAGATCTTCAAAAAAGCAGTTGAAATATTTCATGTCCCCAAGTAAACATTTTTTCACACACGCGCAATATTACATATCGCAGATTCGATACTTCGTAACTCTTACGAAGTTCAATTTTCTTTAATTCAGTATTAAAACATTTCTATCAGTAAATAACGTCAACGCATTTGCATTTATTATAAATTTATTCGAATTTAATTATGAAATTATGCAATTATAAATGTAGGATTATTTTACAGAACATAAAACTCGAAATGAAACGTCAGTTAAAGCATTAAGTTTTTATTATTTTCCAATATATTCTCCTTCAATTTCATCATACATGGACCAACGATGCTGAAGTGCTACTACGCAACTTTTTTAACGGTCCTTCCAAGATTCTCAAAGTATTGCTCCGTTGTCACAGTAAGTTCACCCCAAAGGAATTTGTTTTCACCAAAAAAACGTTTAAGGAATAAGTAGGCCTAAATCTGATAACTCTAGCGAGTAAGGCAGAACCTGAAATCATAGTTGTTACAATTTTTTTACGAACTTCCAGACATTCCGGTCCATGTACTAGTGGGGTCTTGCCAATTAATTTTTTCAATTTTGGGTTCAGAAAACCGCATCTACTTATCCGATTATACAAGATTCGTCATCTATAATATTGTCGAATTGTTAGTAAATTACAACAAAATAAATATATTGAAATTATACAGGAAAGGTCTTAGGTTCAGTTCGTCAAATATTAAATAAGGCAGGACTCAATAATGAGGCTATGATACATAATTCTCAATCCTAATAAGAAACATACACTTATTCCGAAAATTAAATTATAAAATCAGAGTATATTAAATATCAGTTTTTTAATATCATACGGAAATAGTGCACAATACTGTGATATTTATGATTAAACGAGACATTTGTAATATGAACGAGCCAGGTAACCTTTGTACTGTGTGAAATTAACATCTATTTTGTCCAAGTATTTGAATCTCTTTTTTAATTACGCAAGATAAGTACAAGTGGAATACAATTCATAAAAAAAAACGGAATCTATCGTGAAACTAAAACATTAATTAAAGTTTCATGGAGATTAATCAATTTGCTGAAAACCTAAGCTGTCAAGTCATTAATTTTAGTGGAAAGAGATCCAAATTAAATTAGAAAGAAACTTACATACAAATTACCTGTTACATACTAGAATAATATCTATATTTCTTAAGTAAAGTCAAATAGTTGATCAAAAGGGTACCTAATGAATTTTTTTCAAAAAAACACTAAACCAATTCAATATATATTCTTCACATTTGATAAGAAAAATAGTTGGCAAATTTGAGTAGTATAATCAATGACATAATAAACAATTAATATACAACAAACGTAAAGCCACTCCTCGAAGTTTTGATAAATGTCGAAGTCTAAAATATGTTGTAATTTCACATCAACTACAGTTTGCTGAAATAAATTAATTCTTTTCATCCAAAACATACTGCAAACTTCAATTTCTGAAAAACTATAAAACATTATTTTTCAAATTAAAAATATAAATATATTACAAATATAAAATCATACGAAACAGGAATTAATAAAATGCAATACATATTTTTAAAATTTTATTTTTAAATTATACTGAAAGTAAACAATTTAAACACGACTTCATATAAATTAAAGGAAAAGGTAATTTGTGTAAAAATCAGTAGAAGTTTATGCGTAACAACGTCTTTTTTGAGGTGCATTTGAAATTCTATTCCCTATTTGAATAGAAAACTGAAAGAAAATAAATAATGAATTAGAATATATTTACACATTTATGCTATAGAATACCTATATGGATATCCTTGTGTCTTTGATCTAAATACTGATAATATTAAAGAGAAAAAAATAGAAACAAGAACAAGCCCAGACACTGCCAGAATCTTTCTTTTCTTTGGATCGCGCTTCTTATTCCCGGATTCAGTTAATAGAATCATGCCCAAAACAATGGCCGCATCTACACATAAACTAAGGAAAACTGTTACCAAGAAATTTGAAAGATGATAAAATGCCATTGTAAAATAATTACAATCTAATTTTGTACATTTATCTGTACAAAATTAAGTAACATTCATAATTATATGTAACAGTAATAAAAGTAATTACAAATAAATTATTTTAAAGTGAGCATGTTCTGTCATTATGTTATTACAAATGTAGAAAAAGTCCACAATATTTGAATATCCCTAATTTGAGAAAAGGATACTTAGCACCATAACAATATATGTCTCCAAAACAAATTGTGCTTGTGAAGAACCATGTATATATGCAATTTGACCATTTTGACCTTTGTGAACAAATGGTGGACCCCTAATATGATTCCACATTTGACCTGATACCATGCTAAAACAGAAAAAAACAGCACCAGTAGCCCACATATTCTTGTTATATAAAAATTCGAGATTATTTCTTCGCAAATATAAAATTGCAGCCACTAATGCAAAAAAGACAACTAATGCCAGTGTTCCGGAATAATTTGGTGGGCGGAAAACACGTATCTAAAAAAAATCAGTACAAAAGTAAAAAGCTTCCTATGCATTTCTAAAAAAAGCTACATTTATATCTGTTCTTTCATTAATCCATTTTGAGATTGATTCAGCTGAAAAACCAATTCTCTGAATATCCATGGTATCTAAATTCTTTGGTTTTCCCTTTGGTGGGAAATGAATAAACACAGGTGCAGTGTTTAATCTCATCTAGAATGTATTTCTTTTATAATTTTGTAATAAAAATAAATAACATATGTACCATTTGAAATACATCCGAACCTTCATCAAAATCAACAATAGCAAAAAATAATTTATTAGAATAGGCCTGCGAGTATCTAAATGAATTTGCTACGATTACAAACTCATCATGAGCATGTTTACAAACCATACATTGTCTATGCGGGGCCATGGCAGTAAACATTACAATTACAGAATAATTTCTAGGTGTTGCTTTTACATAATCACGAAATTTATTGCCATTAAATTTTAATACAGCTTTTGAATTTGCCATTTCAGTCAATTGCTGTACCCTCTCTGCCATAGATACTCCCTGGAAAAAATTAAATAGGTTATGACTCCAATAAGAATACTAAAATAGAAACTCACTGGTTTTCGAACTTGACTGCCTACATAATAGAAACATAACGAATATATTACTAGAAAAAATAAAGCACATTTCATTTTCTTTATTATAATTTAATTTGTTTTGCCCGGCTAATTTATGTCAACGTGTATAACACACGTAAACTCAAAAGGCAACTATTGCAGGAAACCCTTCACATAAACTCGAAACTTGAAGAGCGCCATCTACCTAAAATGAAATTGGATAAAACTATACTCTTATTTGGGAGCAAATAGATTAAAACTGAAAATTTTCATTTGACGTTTTTTAACATAAAGAAATAATAATTTAAACAATATGTACGGAAAAACAACTTATCTAGCATAAATAGAAATGTAAGCTTTAAGTTCATTGTGTAAATATCATAAAACTTGTTAATGAAACCATCATACAAATTTAATAATTGTCCCTGTTATATGAATTAAATAAACTTAAAGTATTATATATATTTTTATTCTACATCTATAGAAAATCTCATGAAAAACATTAAGCTTATTTTTTATATGTGTAATCGTCTTTCCTAAAACGGCAGTAACATACCATAAATTTTTTAAGTAGTGCAATCACACAGACGTAATACAAATGTAACTTCTAGTTATAATTACACAGATTATTAAAATTTTCACTTATTTCTACATATTTTGTTAATTATTGTTCATAACAAATGTTTCGCCACATACTGATTTTTCCACATGTTTAAAGTAGTTTACATACAGAAACTTTAAATTTATTAATAATGACCTCTATTCCTAGGTCTTTTGAAGTACAAGATTTGAATTTGGTATATTTTGCAATTTTATTTTCTTCAATATTTGTATTTCCCATATGTTAGTCTAGAATAATTGATCTCTAAAAAATATTTCGAAATAGAATGTGCCAACCACAATATCGATAATCAGTACTCTGGCACACATTCCACGTAGCATATCCAATTGCAAAATACTTTGTTAGAATGAACTTACAAGCTATATTCTTGCCATTTCTTCAACTTTTTCTGTATTTTAAACATCAAATGAAATCAGTGGTACTACATTTGCACTTGCTAGTGTCTTTTCCGATATGTACATTTTACAGGGTTGCTAGAGAATGCCTTACAAAAAACAAAAGAAAATTAACATGATAATAAAATAAAATAATAATAAATTCTTAAAGACATTGCTTATTTGTGTAATAAAATTCATCAATGTTGTTTAATGAATAAGCTAAGACAATATATGAAAAGGTATTTAATATTACATACATCATTTAGAAAATATAAACTTAGCATATCAGTTTTCCATAAGAAATTGTTTATTATTTTAACTTCTTTAAAATGTCCATGACATATCTGATACGAGTGATACACCAAATCCGATGTTAGAGTGCTTTGATAAGCCATAACTCACATATTGAACAGTCTCATATTTTTTATTGGATTAGAAAAATGGTACCTGGATGTAAGTTTATCCTTGAAAACTCTGCACAATTTCAGTAATTCACTATTGTTAGTTCTATAATGTAAAGTTAATAAATTTACTATGTAAAAATTAAAAACATGTAATTAGCAAACATTTACCTGGCTTATTGTTTATTTACAATTTGGTGAATTTTTGTGTCCTTATAATAAATCATTTTAGTTTGTTATACTTTAGTGGTATTATAACAACATAAAAACATAAATATAGGCCTAACAAAAATTAAACATTAACAAATTTCAACTTTCTTTTTTCCTGCAAAAAACAATAAAAAAATATCAATAAAATACTGGCTTATTTTATGCATTCACGACCTAGCGATTTCTTCGGGTAATGCGCTTATTTTATTCATCATTTATAACCACTGATTCATCATAACCTGATAAAATCCGTCTAATTCCAATTAAGCAAACAGAATTATAAGGGATTTATACACAACTTTGTAAAATTAGATAATTTTACTATGAAAACATCGCATCCACATCGGCATTTATGTACAACCAATAAAATGATTTGTAAAAACACATGATTACCCCCCCCCCACCCTATATTTTAAATTTTTTTCATATACACTCCGCGCAACATGAATAGGACCAACTGCATATATGACATTTGTAGTTGGTATAAACATGGTAGCGCGCTGGAATTGTTATTTTCGAAAATAAGAGGGCTGATAAAAAGATGTATGTAGGTACCAAATATAATTTTTGTAAAAATCAGTGCAAATGTACGTTACTAATGACAATAAGTAGAGTAATTAAACGCCACTTGAATACGACCAATCTACAAAATAAAAGATTCGTTTGCAATAACAAAATACTTTATTGTTCAATAATGAGTACTTTTGCCATTATTTCTTATAACCTCAAATAGTCGGGATGGAATGGAATTATACAGGGTTCTCAAGTAGTCAACGGGAAGTACCGCCCAACTTTGTTTCAGCGCCTGCTCTAGTTCGTCAGCGCAACTGAATTGGGTAGCATTGGAGTACAATTTACGCGACAACCATCCCCAAACATTTTCTATAATGTTCAGGTCGGGGGAGAGCGATGGCCAATCGAGAACCTCCATGCCTTGTTCTTGAAACCAGCGTCGAACAATGCGCGCGGTGTGAATACTGGCATTATCCTGTTGGAAAATAAATGGCCCACCTGCCATAACGTTGGAAAATTTGTCTTTCACCTGTTGCAGCAGCTGGACGTACTTTTCCGAATTCTGTCTGCCCTTCACTATTACTAAATCAACAGGTCCGTTATAGGAAACAGCTCCCCATACCATGACTGAACCAACATCGGCTCGCCTTCGTGACTGAATCACTTCATCTTTACGTAAATCGTGGAAATAATAAGAAAACCCATCCGGGCCATCTAAATTAAACTTCTCGTCACTGAAAATAACAGTTTGCCATTCTCTTGTCCACCCCATTTTTGCTTGAGCAAACTGAAGACGTGCAGTGCGCTGAAATTCCCTTAAAGGAGGCCGTCGTTTAATTTTCAAACGTTTTAAATGCGGACAGGTCTTCAGTAACTTCTGTACAGTTCTTACCGATGCATTCGTTCCAACGTTATTCGCGATTTGTCTTGCCGTTAATGCCGAATTCGATGCTTCGCGTAATATGACTCGACGTTCTCTCTTAGTTGTAACGGATGTTGTTCGCCCTTTAAAACGTTTTCCATAATTCTCGGGATCCCTAATAAAATTGTTCACAACTTGGTGTGATCGACTTATTTTCTTTGCAGTAGCCCTTGAGGAATACCCTTCTTGATGGAACGCTTTAATTTTTCCAATTTCTTCCATACTTAAGCACTTCTGTCGTCCCATCGTTGCACAATACCCTTAATTACAGATGTTTGTTTATCCGGATACACGTTGTAACTCGACACTCATCCGGTAGCTTACTATTAAATACTGGTCGTATCCAACCGGCGCGGTGCATTTTATATGTATGTGGTACTTACGTCACCCAATGCATAACGTTAGGCACTATTGCGCAATAATGCGTATTATTTGCCATATCATACCATTACAAACTTGCATTGTATTTTTAGTAAATGAATTGTTTTTCAAACCACCGAAAGCTTGCAACAAGTCGGGTGGTCCTATTCATGTTGCGTGGAGTGTATATTACATTATTCTTTTAGCTGAATTTAAATATAAACGAAAAATTCTATTTTCTTAATGTATTTACTTCCTACAAAATCTTTCAAATACTCATTTTTTTACGAACCAGTAGCAGCGTACGTAAAATCAAAATGTATATTCAAAATATTTATTTTTTAAGAACATCAATAAATGTTTCTCTAGGTAATGATATATTAGCTACTGATCGCATTTTCTTCTTTCCTTCGGCTTGTTGGGCTAACAACTTCATTCTCCTCGTTACATCACCACCATACTGAAATAATAAATTAGATATATAAATGTATATTTATACACAGTACAAATCAAAAACATAATATACTTTTAGGTAGAATTATAAGCTATAATTTACATAAGAATATAGGTTTACGATTTTGATAGAAAATATATTAATTTTATATTAACATACAAGTTTGGCAGTAACATCTTTTCTATAGGGCTTCAATGTCTCCCGTCCTACTACTTTCCCTTTGACTTCGGCTTGTATAGCTATTTGAACTAATTGTCTTGGAATTATTTCTTTGAGTTTGATACACATCTTTTTTCCTATCGTTTGTGCTCGACTTATATGAACGATATTGCTTAATTCATCAACAGCTACACCATTTAACAATATGCATAACTAAAATACAAAATTAACTGGAATTAAAATTCCCATCTATATTATATTGATGTCTGTGATATCATTACTACATATCACAACAAATTCTTATAGAAATTTTGAAATTTGCAACAACAAGGCACAATAGAAACAAATTTAAATTTGATGGCTAAAAATTGTTGGATAAAAAATGAATGTTTAGCTGTAAGTTTGGATTTTAGTATTATATCAGTTGTATTTATTTTATTATTTTGTACTTATTAAGTTTGCATCAAATATTTCATCAGTTGTTTTTATTAAATACAAGAAACAGTTCAAAATATAGTTTATAACATTCTCAAAAGTATAGGAATGACAGGACAGCGTATTACATAACTTCCATATAATGTAAACCATCTGAAACACAAAAAAACATGAAACTTGACAAAAAAGAAGTGCTTATTGTGTGCTGTAAGGAAAATGATATTAAAAAATTAACACCTAATATTACCATAATGATGGAAAAGATATTAACAAATCAATAAATAATGCAACAAAATTTTTTAGACTGCTTTTAAAAATTGTTAAAATATTTTTCTGTAAAGTACTATTAAATAATCCCCATTAATTTCCTTAAATCTTGAATAATTACCTTAACCAATGCACTTGATTTAAAGCCATTGTCCTCATAATCAAAACTAGCATAACCTGATGACAAAGTTTTTAAAGAATCATGAAAATCAATTATTATTTCACATAAAGGCAATTCATACTGAAGCATCATTCTGTCATTATCGATATTTACGGCGTTTGTTTGAATACCACGCTTTTCCATACACAAAGACATGATTGGGCCTAAATATTTACTAGGTGTAATTATAGTACCTGAAATTTTAAAATATACACATTGAGTTTATAATTGTATGGTAATTTACCTATCACCATTGGTTCGAAACATTCTTCTATTGCAATGTGACTCGGAAAATGTGTTGGATTGTTTATAAAAATTATGTCACTACTATCTTTGATATTCTGTTTTGTAGGTTTTAATTTAATTTTATATGTAACTGAAGGGGCAGTCAGAATAGATTCAGTCCCATATTCCTGATATAATCTCTGACAAAAGACTTCCAAGTGTAAAAGACCCAGAAATCCCAATCTCCAACCTTGACCTAAAGCTGGACTGTAATTATTTTTGTTTTATAATGTATTTCATGTTATGAAATTTATAGACCTTGTATCTGGTGCAACAGAAACAGCTGAATCATTTAAAGATAACTTCTCTATGGCATTTCTTAGATTTACATGTTGAGATTGATCAAATGGATATATTCCAGCAAATACCATAGGTTTTGATGGATGAAATTTATCCAAGGGCTCAACACTATCATTTACTTTATGTAAGGTATCACCTATAAGAGCTTCCTTACTAAATCTCATATTACAACCAATTAAGCCAATTTGTCCAGCCACTCTGAAATGAAAGTTTTAATACTATCGAGATCGACTTTAACTTAACTTTTATACAGTTTATGTACATTTTCTTCATAAGGCCTTAACACTGATAAACCTTTTACTTCATATGTCTTTTTTGTATAACATGAAGCAATTGAGTCTCCAACTTGAATATTTCCATCTGTAACATATACTAAGCATAATGCACCACGATAACGATCATACCAACTATCAAATAACAAAGCTCTAAATTTTTGATTTCTGTCTACTTTTGGAGGTGGAATTTTATTTATGATAGCTTGAAAAACATTTTCAATACCAATTCCTAATTTTGCTGATATCTAGAAGCAAATATTAAATACTGGAAAGAAAAAAAAATAAGATTTTGTACCTGAATTACTTCTTCTTTTTCTATATCGAAAAGAGATTTTAATTGTGTACATACATTTTCTGGATTAGCGTTTTTCAAGTCAATTTTATTTAGTATTGGAATGATAATTAGATCTTTTCCAAAAGCAAGATAGAAATTTGCTACGGTCTGAGCTTGGACTCCATCATTTGCATCTACTAACAAAATGACACCTTGGCAAGCAGACAGTGACCGATTCACCTATAATCAATGTTTTTATTATTCATAGTTTTTAAACGACGTGAAATTAATTACTTCATTTGAAAAGTCAACATGACCTGGAGTATCTATTAAATTCAACAAGTAAGTATCATTGTTGTACTGATACAAAACTGAAGCACTTTGGGCTTTTACAGTTATTCCTCTCTCTTTTTCCACTTGTAACTTGTCGAGAACTTGATTCTGGCCACTGTTTCCATCAATGGCACCAGTAAATTCTAACAATCTATCTGCAAGAGTACTTTTTCCATGATCTACATGAGCTACTATACTGAAGTTTCTTATTTTTTCTGGAGGGATTTGAGTTAAGTCTATAGAATTTTTACAGTCAGCTTTACTAGTATAAAAACAATTAATATAAAACTTCGGTAAACTAAAATTTTTCAAAATGTTACATTGGATTTTGTAAATAATTTATTTAACTACTTTTTATAATTTCGGCTATGCACTTTCGTCAATAATTTTTGTAAAATCATTTTAGCAATTCAATATTAAAATTACAGAATTCATAACTTTTAGGTTAATAAATTTAATTTGTTCGTCTTAATGTTAAATTTGTTACCACGTTTAGATTACAAAGTAACTATATCAAAAAAATTTAGGGGGGGAGTATTTAAATATTTATAATAGTATTAAATGTTTACAAATTTACTTTTTGTTTTTTATTACATGTATTTCTATAGGAATGTATAAATTAAAATATACATGAAACTAAATGTTAATAACAATAATAATAATGTAGCTAAGCCATAAATAACAATTTCATTAACATCAATAAAAATTTATTGTATAATAAAGAAGTGATAAAGTAAAATAGTTTTCTAAAATACAGATGTTGTTCTTGTTAGAAAACCATGTACCGGTATTCTGTCAAATATGATATTGCTATTGTTTGGATTTTTTAAAATTTTTTATTAAAACATTAATACATTTACAGTATCTGCTTAATACTATTCGCAAACATAATTGTAAAATTCGATTCTGAAACGCATCTGCAGAAATTTAATTAAAAAATTGAAATTTTAAAATTTTGAAAAATTACTGTAGTTCTGACAAATAAGAAAAGTGTGGGAAAGAACAGATGATATTAATTTAATATTTATAGATATTTTGTAATTTTTTATGAGTATGATTACATATAAAACAATCTTAGGGATATAGTTTAAAACCTTCCTTCCATAATTTTAAATACAATCTTCATTCATATATTTGTTACACAAGGTAAAGTTACCTCTTTGGAAATGTCTTCAAAAGTAGCATAGAAAATAGTTGAATTTGATGGAGCCTGTGGTTGATTGACTTGATCAATAAGGTTGATATATAACCCCTTTCCACAATTAACTATTTGTAAATTCTGTATACGCATTTCGACAACCAAGTTGTCATCATCAGCAGATAATTTCAAAGTGTCGCACCTGGTAAAACACGGCGAAAAAATTGTACGAAAAATAAACTCCGTACGCGATCCGCACCGTTGAAAACCAAGATGTGCACTGCATAGAAAATGAAAAATTTAATGATTTATAAGTGTTATTTTCCAAATGACAAACAAGAATTCTAAACTAATTACTCAAGAACTTATACTTTATAAACTTGAAACTTCTACAACTAAATAATTAAATATGTACTTTGTGTAAATATTAAACTTTGAAATGCTTTTTATTTTCAGACTTTACATATATAATGAAATTATTTGCCAGTGAAATTATTTCTTTTTATGGTGAATCATTAAGTGGCTTCACAACAGAAAAACATGGTAATATTCACTTGTGAACTTATTTATGTTACTTGTGTTTTCTATATATTTAACAAACACTTACATATTTGTACTAGAACTGCAATAAAAAAGGTATAATATATACAGTTAAATTACCTTTCTACACAATGGAATCTTTTATTACTATAATAAGTAAATTACAAATAATAACCTGGTAAATTTAATGTTAGATATGCCAATCTTTGCCAGTCTAGATTCATTAGTATATTTAGAGATGGAAAATGCTTAGATAAAATATCACCCATTCAGTTTCCCTGGTTCAAGTTTTAAAAAAAATCCATATTGCCTCTTGCAGCAGTTTGCCCATGCTTTATAATTGAATATAACGTAGCCTCTCCTTGTTTGTTGGAGCATCTTAATACTCGGAGCTTTTTTCTCATTTTCTGTTAAAAAAAATCAACTAAAACTAATTTGGGTTAAAACACATAGCGCTACCTAATGTAAAAAAAAAAGTTTTCATCAATACACTTTATAAATTACATTTAAAGTGTAAGGAAAAAATATAATTTCACACATAATTAATTTTAACATTAAAAAAATGAAAAGTAAAACTATTTATAATAGTGTGGTAGGCATTAGAAAATTTAAAACATTGAGGTTCGCCGTAATGGCCAGGCAAATTGCGTGACAAAATCAACCAATAAGCATTGAGCCAAACTATCCGCCATTTAATATACCTACCAATTTATATAGTTGTGCAAAGTAAAGAACAAATTTATATTAATACTGCATTGGTCCACTGTTTCAGACATTGGGGAAATAGCAGGGCATAAACAGCGGGAGTATTCAAATTCTAATTCTATTTTGTATAGAACATTTTATGTATTTACACACTGTTTCCTAACAAAGTATATACAAGATAAATATATTCAATATGTATTAATGTAAGTAATGAAATTCACCATTACTTTTATATATTAAAAAGCATTGAAAAATAAACATTTTATTTTAGTGCAAATGATAACTTTAGATTAGTAAGCAGGCATGAATGGACTTTTAAATAATAAATTATATTAAAATAAAATATGAGCAAATATACAACTGATAAATCTGAATTTCATAATAAGGTATATGCATACTTTTTATTACAATTCACTTTAAAATTAATTATAATATCAATAAATAAAACAATGATAATACCTGTAATATAAAAAATTAGAACTCAATGTATATATTTTCATTAATATGGTTTCTACAAACAATTAATTTGAAGTTTTTAAATTTATTGACTTATTAATTCATGATTTCCTATGTTTCACATACTTGCTGAAGAAGAAAGCACAAGATTAATTGGTTATTTCAAAAAATTGTAGTATATGGGTATCAAAAATGACCAAATTTCAGCAGTGATCCCACGTTGATCTTGGTTAAAAGATTTTCCTGGATACCACCAGCAGGTTCTATAATTACAAAATAGCTATATTATTATATTATTTATTCTCATACTTATTTACTAGGCATTTAACTTAAAGAGTATTTGAAAATTTATTATGATTACACCTAGCAATGGATAACTTACCTTATTAGATTAATAGGGAAGTAACAGATTTCTTTCTACTTCAGTTTGTGGATATAATATTTTATTACCACTGAAACTTATTTATACCTTGATGTATCAGTAGATATACAAGAAGTCTTTAAAAATTTAGCAAGAAACCTTTCAGAATTATAATAAACACAGGTAAAAGGATTGAAAAAGAATATTTTATATAACAACACTTCATTCCATAAGACGTTTCTTTATTTTATCCATGAACACATCACACATATCTAAAATAAGTCACTCAATTATATTGCATATCAATACAAAACAAGATCATTTAATATTTGCAGTAGTATTAAACTAAATAATAAATGAAAAATTGGTCTTTTCTAAAAATAAGAAACGGACTAAAAAATAGTATTATAAATATCAGCAAGGGTTATATATATCTCATACACATAAATAGTTTACGTCAGATTAAAGCATATTGTCACACAATGCTTAGTTATCCATTGTGCATACTTAAAAATCACATAATATAAAAACATCAGGATCAATTACATTCTTTTCAAACTTACACAAATTCTAATTCCTCAGAAAAACTCTGCTCTGTCCTTATAGCATTACAACCACATGAATACACATGAAGGAGCAGTACATCGACATGCCCTGATTATGTGTTGATTATTACTCTTGGTGGTTCCAAAAACTTTCTGGTATGCTGGTGTATTGTTTCCATCAAATTATTAATGAAGATATTCCATTTATAGTTGAATGAAACAGAAATATATAGTTACAATTTAAATATAAAATATTAGGAAAGAATACAGAATCAATAAACAAATTAAATATCATACGCAGTTTTGAAAATGAACATCATTACAATTATTCTTAAATTAAATTTTCAAAATAGTCAATTTGATTCAGCTCACTAAAAATGAAGTATGTTGCAATGTTCTATCCACTGGGCATATCTTAAAATCACTTAATATAAAAACATTGTTAGAACAAACTACATTCTTCTTCGCAAATCAATTTTTATTTTTTGGAGAAAGCAAGGAATTGTGTCCTCTTCTGTTAGCAATATAACCACATGAAAGAACAGTACATTAATATGATGTAGTGTTGTTTGTGTCAATTATTATTGTTCCCATGTGGTTACAAAAACTTGCAAAATATCTGCTTGCATGCTTTTGCTTCTATCAAATTATTAACGAAGATGATTTATTCACAGTTGTCTAAAAAGAAAAATATAATAACAATTTAAACATGGAATATAAGGGAAAAAACACAGAACTAATAAACAAATTATCATGTACAATTTTGAAAATGAACATTCCAACTATTTATAAATATATTTTAAAAATAAAAATCCATTCGGCACACTAAAAGTCAAGTATCTTGCAAAGTTTTACACATTGTAGATATTTGAAAATCATTTAATATAAAAACATTATTAGAATTTTATCTTTGATTAGAATGAACATTTTTCTCAAACTTGTGAATACCAACTTGTAGCGTTCCGTTTGGGTATTAATCACAATTAATTATTATCGTGGTTACAACAACTTTTAAGCTACTACGCTGTTCTTTCTAATAAATTATGAACCAAGATTACGTATTCACAGTTGACTAAATTATAATTTAAACATAAAATGTTATGAAAGAACACGGACTCAATAAACAAAATATATTATATGCAATTTTAAAAAATAACAATGTATTTTCAAAGCAGTCGATTCGATTCCGTGCACTAGAACGGAAATCTTAAATCTAACGACTTTGATATTTTTATTATGTGTAGAAGTAAAGTTGTTTATTGGTTTGATTGGTATTGCATAAAAGTCAGGAAGGGTTTGGATTTAGATATAATTTAAAAGTAGGGGATTATACTATCACGTTAGTTGGTGTAATAACAATTTTAAGTAAATTTTTTTCTTAAATTTTTCAGAAATTCCTAGAACTATGGACAGATTTCTAGGAAAATTTTAAAAAATCCTGGAATTTCGATAGACAAATTTCTAAGAAATTTTTCTAACAATACAAGAAATTTAGATCGACACATTTCTAAGAAATTTTTTTTAAATCCTGGAATATTTCCAGAATTCCTTAAAAAAATTTTTAATATTTCTAAAAATTTTATACTGCAAATTTCGGTAATTTTTAATAGAAGTTCAGTTTTAATAGAAGTTTAATAGTTCAATCAAAAATTATTAAAGAAGGTGAACTTCCTACAATTAACCAAAGGAAAAAATATATACAAACTTAAACATAAAATATAGAAGAACACGGAACTAGGAACTAATTAAAACAAGTTATAAATAAAAAAATAAATCACGTTTCAGGTATTCTTGAATATTTTTCTTTCTCGCCGATCATTTGCTACTTTGATGTGTTCAGCTTTATTGTAGCGGCCGCTATTTACCAATATTTATTTATTTAAAAATTCATATGGTCAATCTTTATTTCTTTTCGAGACTACCTACGTATATAAAGTGAAATCATTGTTTGCATAAATGCCATTTAAAAAATTTGTAATTGTAACTAATATCTGACATGTTAGTTGAAAATGAAATTAGAGTTAAATTATTAGCATATCACTTGGTAAATTCTAACCTAAATTTTCTTTTAAATGTTTGACTAGTATTTATTCTTGGAAATGTTATATAGTGTATTTAATAATTTGAGAACTGTAACGCATCGCAATAGTCTTTGCCTTAAAATATGTTCGACATATTCGAAACAAAAATTTTCAAATAAACCACCACAACACATCAAAGACAAAATAGAAGGAAAGGAACAGAAAAAAAAAACAATTATTCCGAGAATAACACTCATTGGTAATGATGATAACATTTCAATAACAACTCTTGAGGAGGCACAGAAATTATCCAAACGAAGAGAGTTGAAATTAGTAAAAATTGTTGATTTTGATATGAAAACGCAAAGACCTGTATATAAGTTAATGACAGGGTCTGAATATCTAGCACAAGATTTAAAACATAGGGAACAACAGAAAATTGAGAAAGCTAATTCTGCAATAAAAGGAGAAAAAGTTTTAATTTTAAATTCAGGTATAGCAGAACATGATTTGACAATTCATATAAATAAAA
This sequence comes from Dermolepida albohirtum, assembly GCA_031893035.1. Classification (NCBI taxonomy): domain Eukaryota; kingdom Metazoa; phylum Arthropoda; class Insecta; order Coleoptera; family Scarabaeidae; genus Dermolepida; species Dermolepida albohirtum. Next base: position 239,015 of record JAVIWB010005369.1, read on the forward strand.
TCTTGAAATGGATTGCTAAACAGTATGAAGTGAGAGTTGTTATTAATGGCGTAGCTACAAATATGGAAAAGGCTGTAAGTATTGGGACTGCAAATTTGAAATTTTTAGTGTGAAATAAATCTTAAATTCTATATTTTTTATTCCATAACCCAAAGAAATTGCATTAATCATTATTTGACTTCAGAATATTATTTTCAACTAAATTAATTTTTTTAATGATCAATATCATTAAGTAGGAAGATTAATACTTACAATTGCTAGATATCATGTCACACATCTCTTTTAGTTTTAAGCATGTATAATTACCCAATTACTATAATAGAGTAATTCATATCATTTAATAGTTAAAGCTTGTCAACATTAATATACACATTTCAAACAAATTCAAATAATAACTTTTAAAGCAGTATTTTGTTTATCCATTTATTATATTTATTTTTATGAGCTTGTGATATTTAATCATACTGTTATAAACATAACAGGATTCTGTTTCTAGATTATTATTTTGCTACATTATAATAGATTAAATATTATTTTTTAATGTAATGTTGTTAATGTTTGTTATTTACTTTATACAGCTGTAAATATTTTTCAGGAAAATGTTTATAAATTCTTAGACAACCATTTAACAAATGAAGCACGTATTGTACAAAAACGGACTAAAGGATCCGATGTAAAGTTTCAAATATTGCCACCAAAGAAAAATAAAGAAAATGAAAAAGTGTCATGACTATATTTTGGTGGATTTATATCTGTGGTAGGAACTATCTTACTTTTAAAATATTACCTGTGGTGTCATTATATAAGGAGTAAAGGAAAAAAGTCATAATTAAGCATTATATTTGAGTGTATAAATAATTTTTAATAAATTTATTTTTATCGAAGTTTGTATTTATCTCCACATTAAAATATTGAATGAACCAATGACAAAAATTAATTTAACACTATATCAGTTGAGCTCGCAAAGGCCAAACCTTGATACCTTTATACTACTTCCTTGACTCGGTATGCATATGTGTTAAGGGGTTAGTCCCCTTAATTAATCTAAATAAATAATAGAGATAATATTATTTAACAGTAACTATTTATTTGCGCGTAGTAGTAAATTATATATATATATATAAAATAAGTAATTGCAGGAGTTAATAATTAGTAAAGTTTACAATGAACATCAAAAGTCCTGGACGTGTGCCAAGCTGAAAGAAAGATATTAGTGGAAATAAAACAATAGGATTGCCTTTAAAATTTTATTCACTAATTTAATTTAATTCTTTAAACTTGAGTATATTAAATAAAGATAATACGAGGGAGCGTTTTTATATTCGCGGAATGGGGGACAAGGGGTGGAAATAGAAAAACCAAATTATTTTTCTTTTGCAATATATTCACCTGCAAGACGGATACATTTTTCACATCTTTCAATTAATTTATTTATACCCTCATAAAAAAATGATTTCTCTTTATCTGCAAAATACGCCGAAACTGCCTCCTTGACTTCATCATCGGCAGTAAATTTTTTACCCCGCAGCTCTTTTTTCATTTTCGGAAACGGGTAATAATCACTCGTTGCCAGGTCTGGGCTGTAGGGTGGGTGATTCACAATTTCGAAGGCCACCTTATGCAGGGCAGCTAACGCAACGCGGCTCTTGTGGACGGGCGCGTTGTCGTGCAAAAGCAGAACACCTTTTGTCAATTTTCCCCGTCTTTTCTCTTTAATGGTTACTTTTAGTCGCTTTAATACTGAAGCTTAATATTCTCCGGTTATAGAAATACCTTTATCTTTATAATCAATCAACAATATTCCTTCCGAGTCCCAAAATACCGTTGCCATGAGTTTCCCAGCTGATTGTGACACTTTAAATTTCTTGGGAGGTGCTGTGCCCTTTTTATGCCACTGCATGGAGTCTTGTTTGGACTCAGGTTCATAATGATGAACCCAAGTTTCGTCTCCAGTAACAATTCCACTTAATACACTTGTCTTCATTACAGAGGTCCAAAAATGCACGCGAACACTCTACGCGCTGTTGTTTTTGCGGCGGCGTGAGCATTCTCGGCACCCATCTTGCGCTGACCTTAGACATGCCGAGATGATCGTGTAGGATTTTAAAAATTGTTGTATCGGATACTCCAACCATTTCTGCGAGTTGTTTCTTCTTTAGTCGAGCATCTTCGAGTACAATTTGTTCAACTTTTTGGATAAGTGCTGGCGTGGTCACTTCAATGCTCCTGCCCGGCCTCGGGTCGTCTTCAAGGGATTCCCTTCCTTGTTTAAATAAACTATGCCACTTGTACACCATGGTTTTTCCTGGACAAGAGTCGCCGTAAATCAATGACATCTCATTCATTATGGTCGCGACTGATTTTCCTTGCCTGGTAAGGAACTTTATAACTGCACGATATTCGATTTTTTCCATATTTCACTTTTCACTCCTGATTATGTTACTTGGTTGACGATAGCTCAAAGACTAACTGTCTAATAACAATGAAACTTCGTATTTATAGTAATCATGAGTCGCTGCACAGGTCACGCCCCCAATGCGCCTACTCACCCCTCTACAACCCGCTCATTCCGCGAATATAAACACGCTCCCTCGTAAGATCGAGACCAACAGATAAAACAAAACTAGTGTAATGGCAAAGCTGTAACAAAAGTAAATCTAGAGATATAAAGCTGTTTAATAAAATACAAAAAGGATTAGATCAAAATATGTATCTAACGATACGTGAGGTACTTGCGTGTTTGTATGTATATACATATTCTGGGCTAGGATGCTATGTATATTTTGCGGTGGCCAAAATAAACACGTAGACACTACATTAAAACTTAACTGCACAAGCTCTTGGAAGTAATGCGTGTAGCCATGGCCATGGCTAGGGTAGAAGTTTCTGTTTTTTCTGATAAACTGGGGCTTTTAAGAAATGACGTGGTAAGCTGAAGGCTAGGATACTAGTCATGTTTGAATCAACCAATAGGAAAAGAGAATAGGCACGCTAGAAATTAGGCGCGCTAAAAAATTAACATAATTTAAAATTGCGAAATCAATTTCAATATAAGTACCTAGCAGATAGATATCTAGACAGAATAAAAGACATGTATTCTGTGTGGAAAAAATAAGGATTACTATTTGAATCTCTAATTGTATTTAGAAATCAATAAAACAGAATTAATAGTGAATGTGAGTTAATGGAAAGTTACCAAGACTATTCCAAAAAAGGTTCGAAAAGTTCTAGGTACTTGTTTCCTAGAAAACGACGACGGTTTGTTTTATTATAGTCTGACCGCACGTGACCAAAACAAAAGATTTTGCATCTGAATATATATAACACAAATAATGTCAAAGTAATAAATAATTATGAATTCAAATAGAATTGTATTTAAATTAAAATAAATTAATTTAAAAACAATACAAAAATTATTATGTATGCGAAGCGTAACAATATTTATATTTTGTCAAAACTTATAATTGAATACACAAATGCATCTTCTTTAGTAGAAAGCATAGAATTTTGTTCAAAGTATTCCATAATTACGATTTCTAAATTTTCGTTGAAAAGATAATTTTTTTGTTTGTTAAAGGATCCCGTTATGCGTAATTGTTGGTTTAGCTTTTTAAAATAAATGTAATGTGGGCGGTATTGTCGAAAAATAGTTGAGCCGTTTTACAAATGTTATCGTTATTTATATTGTAACATTTTAATATATATTTTTCTTGAACTGAATACATTTTCAACAAAAAATTGCTTTCGGACGATTCAAAATTTTGACTCCAACTATAGCCTTTATCATGCGCTAAATATCAGGTGGTATCTTGTGGTAGAAAATTAACAAGTTTAAAAGAAAAAAGGAAGCATAAACACAAGAACTAAACTTTTCTTCCGGTCATATCAAATCTAATGTATAAAGTAAGGTAACATCTATTGGTTTGGGCGGAAAGCACAACTACAGTGCCATCTTCAAATAGCTGCAAATATTCTTTCGTATGGAAAGCTATTATTGCTTCTTTTTGTTAAATTGTTTTGTAAAAAATTATAATATAACACCGATTGTTAATCATGAATTGTGTGTGCACTCTGGGTTGTGTTTTTAAAAGATCGGGCTTTTAAAGGAGGAGACGAAGGATAACTATCGAGAGAGAGTAGAAAAGGCATGCCAAAATTAAGAAATAATTAAAATCGTGATATAATCTAAGACAATATTAAAAATAATATTAGTAAAAGCTTAATTGCGAAAAATACTTTGGAATACGTCAGATGACTTGCTATATGTAATTGTTATAGTAATAGAATATAATTGGTAAGATGAAATTTCGACAGCAGGTATGTATATTTGGCAGGTGGTAAATATTCTTTTTTCAAGGAGTGAAGGTTTGAAACATAATTGTAATTAAAAATAAAGTTTAATTAAATTAAGTGTACTGTTAAAAAGAATATTTTAGAAAACAGATTACGTACAAGTATGTTTCATGGTAGGTAATGCTTTCTTGGCATTAGTTTATGATTGACAAATGTTAACTAACAAAGGAATTTTGGAAATATTTGCAACATCACAAAGGTTGTCTTATGATAAAAAAATTTTTATTTTTAAAATTAAAATATATGTAAAACGGATATACGAGGAGGAGTCAAAAAGTTCCCGGAATTTTGTTTTAACTCTTTATTACCACAACATAGGTACACAGTCACTTAATCGCCTTCAAAGTAGGCGCCGTCTGAACACACACACACTTGCTCCACCGCTCCTGCCATTGTTGGAAACAACGATGAAAGTCCTGTTGTGGTATCTTCCGAAGTTCAGCCGTCGCGTTGGTTTTGATGTCTTCTACGGTGTCAAAACGGTTACCTTTGAGGCCCTTTTTGAGCTTGGTGAAGAGCCAGAAATCCAATGGCGCTAAATCTGGTGAGTAGGGAGGTTGCTGGAGGACTGGAATGTTTTTTTCTGCAAGCCATGTTTGCACAACAATCGACGTGTGGGAGGGAGCATTGTCGTGATGGAGCGACCATCCTTCTTGCCATTTGCCTGGACGTTTTCTTCGAACTGCTTCCCTCACTCTTTTCAAAACTTGCACGTAAAAAGGACCGTTAACCGTTTGTCCAGCTAGTACAAATTCATGGTGCACCACACCTTCGTTGTCGAAAAACGCAATGAGCATCACTTTTGTTTTCGATTTGACATGACGTGATTTCTTTGGTCGAGGAGAGGACGATGTGTGCCATTCTGCTGACTGCATCTTGGTTTCCGGGTCGTACGCGTACACCCAAGTCTCGTCACCAGTAACGATTGTCTGCAAGAACATCGGGTCCTCTGTGCTTTTTTCAAAACATTCGGCCGCCGTCAACTTCCGAGTTTCCATCTGATCCGGATTCAGCAAGCGCGGGACAAACTTTGCACTGACACGTTTCACCTTCAAATCATCTGACAGGATTGCGTGTATGGATCCATGAGAGATCCCCGCTTCTTGTGCCAACTCGTCGATGGTCATTCTGCGGTCTGCACTGATTAATTGTTTCACTCGCTCGACCATTCCTTCGTTCCTGGAGGTTGAAGGTCTCCCACTGCGACTCTCGTCTTCCAGCGATTCCTGCCCACCCTTAAATCTTGAAAACCACTCGTAAACGGCTGTTTTCTTTAAAGAATCGTCACCGTAAACTGTTTGTAAGGCTAACAAAGTCTATGAAGCACATTTTCCCAATCTGCACATGAACTTGATGTTCGCCCGTTGCTCGAACTGCGACATCGCGCCAACTGATCACCACACACTCCTACCTTCCGCTAAACTGCAGTCACACTGCGTGTTCAGACTTACTCAGACCTGTCAGCGTCATAACTATGCACCATAAGGAATGTACTGTACAAAATTTATTGTGATTGCATCACAACTGCCAACACTACGACATAATTCCGGGAACATTTTGACTTCTCGTCGTATACGAAGTGCAACAATACTAAGAATATTAGGAAACTGGAAAGTCGTTTAAATCTATTGCACCAAATACACACTGGTGTGAAAGTTCGAAATTATTCTGTATGAGTTTAATCGCGGATCCAAGTGTGACGCGTGATTAATTATCTGGTAATGATGGCAACTTAGCTGACGAAATAGGTATACAGAATCCGAACATTGATGTGGTAAAGCGTTTTATTTACCTTTTTTTGACTAATTAACTAACAACAATCTTCATTAAAATTTACCTTAAACGTATTGCATTGCAATGTGACTTGAAAAGTAATAACAAAAATTGTTAATAATATTGCGTTTTCCTTGTCAGGAAGAGAACAATCTAAACCACCATCCCCACAAGTAATATAATAAAATATTGGGCACCAGTGGCACGTCAGTATTTCCTTAAGGTCTAATTAAGAATTTATTTATTAAATAAAATCAATTTCCTTTTCTTATTAAAGCTAATTATTTAAAAAAATTGAGAAAAATATGAATTTAAACAAAGCGAAGTGTTATTTATTACATATACAACATTTATTGTCAATAATTTAACCTTAAACAATACATTCATATTTATCTATACAAAACTAAGTTTATCCATAATTATTTTTAATATATAGTATTAATACTACATTAAAAATTAATGATTACATATCTACGTATCTTGATTATATTAGAATGAATATATATACACATGATTTAATTCATTCTTCATTTTACATACTACTATAAAAGTCAATCGAAGTTTCAAACTTGTTGCGATTCACCGAAATCGCTTCAAGTAGTAATTTCAAATATTAAATGCACTTTATCCAAACATGTATTATATACATACATGAATATAGATATGTATGTAAGTTATATGTTTAATAAGTATAGTAATGGAGATTTCGTCCTTAATAATCAAAGCAAACTCTCAAATCACATTCTTTAATGTCTATTCTATTTGGACAAGGTTTTCCATTTCCAGATGGGTGTTGTAAGATGTTTCTTGTCCTCTGTTGTACGGCTTTAGGACCACAAGTTAAATTGCAGGGCGACCAGGGTGACCAGTCGGATACTTCACAATCAATGTCTGGAATTTACAAATAGTGTTTATTGAAATCCCCTCTTTGGCAATGTAATTATGTTAAATGTTATTTTAGGTTGGTAAATCTGCAACGTACACTTTTATCCTTTCATAGCTTACGCTATGAAAAGAAATAAAGTGAAATCATACCTTCGATGCAGGTTTTTCTGCATTTCCTTATTTTTATTAGTTTATCAGGACGACATGGTTTTCCACCTTCGCTGGCTGGTTTCTGGAACGAAACAGTGTACAATTCGAATTCATCATAAAAAAATTGATTACACATGTATTGAACCAGGCTTTTTTTACCGGATCTTTGTGTTCACTATTTTAAGAACTTTTTCTCCAGTTCTGCATCACACTTGCCTTATTGGAACAATAAGTACTAGGGAACACTAAATAATTGTTATAAGAGCAGAATAGTATGTATATACATACGTGTTTTAATCTATCTTAATGAATATGTTCATTGTAAATACACAGACAGAATGGCCTTAGTTAGCTTTTATTCGGGGAAGTTAGAAGAAAAGCTAAAAGTATATAAATTAAAATTTGAAGAGGTGGGTTAATCCGTAATTGGTTCACAAACATTACGAGTTTTAATAGCTAAAATAAGTAGCATTTGCTTCTTAGATTAATGTATTTATGTAACCGATCCAAAAGCAATAAAATTCCAGATAGAGTATTATAATATAATGCTGGCCAAAAGAAAGACATTTTTATTTCTGCGGTATTCAAGATGTTAAACAAAGTAAGTCAAATTGCAATAAAATTCATAACCGATGAAATTAATGTTTTCCGCTGGTTATTCTTAGTGTGTACGCGGTGTGCATTGAGATTTTAGTAAGTGTACATGATCATTGCTCTAGTTACATAAAAATTGCACATTCAATAAAATATCATCGAACATATTTACGAGTACATTGAAGTGGATGTAACTGTGTAGCTAAGGTGGCACTTCTTTCGCACCCATTGCTGCTATCAATTCGGTGGAAAGAAAAACATCGGAAAAATGCTAAAAATACCAGTGGTACATAAAAACAACACTCGGTGTATCTGAGTGCAACCAACGGAAAATGCTATAAGATGAGAAGATTTAGATTAGGTAGTGTATATAATTGTAAAATCATCAGAAGAATGAATTCTCTAGTAAAAAAATATTTAAAAGAAATTTGTAAATATGAAAAAGAGGCTAAATTGAGTTGTAGAAAATGAAAAAAGGTGAACTCCAAAGAGTAGAGAAAGAATAAAAATGAATGTATCTTTTTTAAATGTATTTTTATGAAATTGTTTAATTTAAATTTGTTTTTTAATCCATGATAATTCACCTACCAAAATTTCACGGGTTTTGGTCTTTACTCCTTTTCCGCAGGTAACGTTACATGCCGACCAGTGGCTCCACTTTGTGTACACGCAATCGTTTGATGATTCCAGAAGTGCAAAATCATCTACATTTAAAAAATAAAAATAAATAGCAAGACATTAAACAATATATTGGACTTACTGACATCGAAGTAGTGTCTTATGGAGTGAGGATTAATAGATTGCAGTTAATTCTCGTATGAAGTGAAAAAATTACTAGTCTAGTACATAATGAACGCAAAGCAATTGTGCTTACAATTATTTTAACTTAAACCTAATTGAATGTTATTTTGAATACTAAAGGCATGCTTTAAAAGACTTGATATAAAGTACAAACAATTGTTGAAATCATTAATTTTTTAGAGAAGAACTTGTCTTGTTGTCGATGAATAGTATTAAAAATAGTGCTCATTTTTTAAAAATTTCCCATTTTTCATTCAATTTGCGTATAATTTTGTTCAATTTGATTCTATCAAAAAACTAACTTTGGCGAGTTGTCAACTAGAAAAATTTATCCATCTATGAGCATGCAACTGAATCTGCTTCCTTGGTTACTTATATTTTCAGTGAGTATATTTTCAGGATATAATCAATGTGATCAATTCGACGACTTTTCAGAAAGAAACTAAAGGTAGATATATTACGTTTCTGTGTAATGAACTACAAACCGCTAAACACAGTAAATATTTCCCAAGTAATCCTTCATTTTGTAAAATGGCAACTGTTACAAATTATTTATTTAGATCTGACAGAGCTCGAAAGCACCGTTGTATTTTTCAAAACCGTGATGGATGAAATGAAACAGATTATGCGATTAAATTTTGTGTTCGTCTGGAAAAATTTGTCATAATTAAGACGGTCTTATTGCAAATCGTCTTTGACAAGATTTGCTTGTTTTCGATTATATAAAGGGTTTAAATATCGTTGTAAAAGTTACTAGTCGCAATATAGGACAAATGTTCAAACATAACTAGAATTTCTACTCGCCAATTTGAAAAGCTAAGATAGGGAATTGTAGCTACTTGAAAGAATGTCTTCAAGAACGAAGCGAAGACAATTATTACTAGTAATAAAACTTGATTGAATTGTTAGTATACAGAAATGAAGCCAACAATGGGTAGGAAAATGAGGACCATCAATAAAGAAAGAATCCGAAAAAAGTCTGCCAATAAAACTAAGGTCATAACAATAAGAACGCAGCATTAGATTTTCACGATATTTTCTTTTGTTGTGATCAAAATGCCATAAATGTCAAATGGATATAACACGATTACCAAAAATGTAGCTTTATGGAAATGAATAACGCACTTTAATTAATAAAACTTATTTTAAATACGAGGAAAGTTTTGTGAAAATAATTGTTAGATTACGTTTAAGTCAGAAAGTTTAGGCGGCAGATCATTCGTAACGGTTTGTATTTTCCAACTGGGTATTGCAGAATCAAGAAGTGAACGGCGATTTTTCAAAAACAATGCTGTCTAGTGCCCAAGTTCACTTTCATTTGGATAAGTGCGTAAACACTCACAACTCTTGTGCTAGGGTTGCTGATATTCTTCGGTGAGTTTGTGAGAAAAAAATGCACCCATAGCAAGTGACTGGTGTGGGTTCTAGAATGGCGAAGGTGTTGGGACACATTTCTTCGAGGACAAAATCGACAGTATAGCTATAGTTAATATTGACTGTTATCGCAACATAATAAGACAGTTTCTGAAGCGTTATTGATTGGTATAGATCTGGACAATATGTGGTTACAGCAGGACAAAGTACTTTTTGTTACCATATATTGTCCAGATCTATACCAATCTATAACGTCACAGAAACTCCCTTATCATGTAACGATAATGGTCAATATTAACCTACCGCACAGCACAAAAAAAAAAGATTTTCGGACCGTCTTATCTCACAAATAGCAACCAGAATTGGTGACTGGTGAATGATTTGACATTTTGAGATTTTGTTAAGTCATATGTATATTCCAACCACCCAACAGCAACTGATGGGATTAAAAATGGAATTCGACGCGTCATTGATAAAATTGTGCGTCAAATGTGCGTAAATGATGCCCAAAATTTTATTAAAAGGGTGTGTTCAAAACGACGCGGCGGCTATTTGTTGAACATTGCATGTTATGTTTCATACTTAATTCGAATTCAAAATAATACAATTTTTCGAAAAAATATATCTTTTATTAAAGAGATAAATGCTGTATTCTTGTTATACACAATTAAACGACGGTCTTAAACAAAGTTGGATGCTGTTAAGGCTGTAGAGATTCTTTTGAAGTAGCTCTCAAGGAATAGCTTCTGTTATGATAACACAGTTGAGGTAATGGGTTTCAAGGGGATTTCACACAAAGTTTTGGTAGTACTAGTTATAGTATAAAAAATCCCTCATATATTTATGTATTTACGATTAAATATTATAAAATTTGAAGTTTTTGATTAATAATGGTCTGAAGAGCTCGTCTAACTGGAGGAAGTACACTATATTTAAACCATTGTTGCAATACTATAGCACGATACTTTGGTAAATTATTGGCGAGTTTTCCAGCTGAGGGATTGTAATCCTTCATTACAGTGAACGACTATATACACAATATATTATCAATAAGACAGTTTTTAGCTTTATGATGTATAGGAATGTAAGTTTAAAACAGTGTATAACCGAACATGCTTGCTATTTTTTTAAATAAGTTATCCCTCAAATATACAATAAAAAATTAAAATTTCAATTATGTATTGCTTTGACTATGTATGGATGTAAGTATGTATATTGTGTGATTAAAAAAAGTTACGGAATACCAAATCGACCCGCGTCGTTTTGGATCTGCATATTATACGAGTGAAGTCCAGAAGTCGACAGTCCAAACTGCTGTTTTTGAATCGTTCTGTTCGCTATTAAATCCGCTGATGTTGCAGCATGTAAATACAAATTATTAATATTTCACAGCTTTTAATCTTCCACGTCTATATATAAGATTGTATCATATGAGCTTACTTTTATTGTGAACTCTGGTAAACCGAAGTAAAATTATATACCAAAAATCTCGTATACGAAACTTTCAAAATTCATAAAAAAATAATTTTGTAAAATATTTATTCACTTTAAAAGTCAGCAACCAAATTGAATAATATATTCTTATTTTAAATATGATAGACTTCTTCTAAATTATATAATAAATTAGTTTTCATATGATGCAAACTTATTTATAGATACTAAAGATTGATGCAGCTTCTTGATAATCACCACAAACTCGTTCGCATGTTTCCAAAGTTCTGAAATTGTTTGGATTGCCTTCGCATCCACTGTAACTAAATAGTTCGCATTTTCCTTTTATATTATTGAAATGCCACCTGTCGACGTTACTGCGACATAATCCCACATCTAATGGTAAGCTGCATGCAAGAACTGGTAAATAGAAATGTTAGTAAAATTAAGTTTTAAATTAGTAATGCATGAAGTGTAAGTAATACAATGTGCGATAGAAAGAGCTCCCGAATATTAACCGTAAATAACCCAACCCTAGAAACTTTTCAAAAATTTATTTCAAAGTTTGAAAGAGTAATACTCTTGAGTGACAGGAACTTCTGATCGTTACATAAACAAAATAGGGAATATTGCTGTGTGATCCAGATAGTATGATGCCACTATACACACAACAAGGAAACCGATGAACTTCTTAACTTACTTCTTAACTTACCTGATGTCGCATATTGCCATTATTTTTCTCTGGAGATACCTACGTGAAGGCTCGAGTCTACCAAGAGAAGCCGCAAACACTGGACGACCTGGAAGCTGTCATCCGTTAAGAAATCGAGGCAAAAGTACCAGATATGACCAAGAGATTAATGCGGAACTTGAGGAAGAGACTTTAGCATTGCATAGAAGAGGATGGTCGGCATTTGGAGAATATCATTTTCAAAATCAAGTGATGGTGTATGTGTATGCGAAGTAAATGGCAAATATTGCTGTTACAAACTGTGAAATAAATTTGCAATAGCTTCTGGGGTTGCTTTCTTATTTTCGCTTATTATTCGGGAAGTATTTATATCGTACCCTCGTACAATACGATATTGGACCGTTGAATCTTTTCAGTTAATATAATTTGTTCAGATACTTTTAATAGAGAACAAAGTTTTAGCATAATATTTTCTTCATTATTTCAAATAATATAATTTCAAGTTTTCATTGGAAATATTAATTCGTCAATGTTTTTTCTCATTTTGTATAGAACCAAGCTCTTAAAACCAAAAAAAGTAATTTGTTATTACATATAATAGATTATCTTTATTATTGTTATTAGATAAAATAATGCAGTGTTACAGTGTTCATTAATTTCGTTATTTTAATTACTGTACATGACAACTGTTTCACCACACAGTGGCTTCAGAATAATAATACAAATATTGGATTGACTCGGCTTTTACTTGAAAGCTCTTGACTAAATGTGATAAAATTTTTACTAATTTTGTTTGTATTTTAATTACTATGCAAGACAATTGCTTCATCACACAATGTCTTTATCAGATAAACTACACTGTGAACCTTTAAGGGAATAATATTTTAAACAATATGTAATGAATTTAAATGACAATATGTTAGAATAGTTGGGTTGCAAGTTGCAGGTTCTTCTGGGCGTTTATTACACAAAAATATTTAATAATGATACATTGCTTACCGCAATATGTTCGCTTATTAAGTTAGTTAATTTTTAAAGTTTATTAATATCTAAATATTCTAATAAATTTAGTTTATGTTCTTTGCTTTTAAAATGCATTACTTAATATTCCAAATTAAACGTATGGTTTTTATTAATAAAACGATTACCGAAAAATAATCCGCTTTTTATTTATCTGTAAGTTACTACTAATATTTAAGTATTAGAGAGGCAAAATATTGTGACAAACAGAATTTACAAGTGGTATTTATTACACTTTGTATCCAATATAATTTTCTTAGAGTTTTACACTGCATTTTAGAATCTAGTTTACTTTAAACATCTGATAAAGCCTCTGTGTGGTCACGTATATTAATTAAAATACGAATAAAATTAGTGAAAATTTCAACACATTTAATAAAGAATTTTCATCAAGTAAAGGCAGAATCATCCAATATTTACATTATTTTTCTGAATTTTAGAATGATAATGTATTACTTAACTGAAAAGATTCATCTGTTATGTAATATATTTATGTTCATCATTAAAATAATCTTATTTAAATCGTAGAGTATTTAGAAAATTATTGATAAGGTATTATTCAGTATTTTACCACAATCTTTTTAATCTGGAAAAGGGGTACCTATACTATTTTGACATTTTTGTAATAGATTTCTGTAATTGAAAATTGGAATGAATCCGTACACTTTACGTGATGTGATTTTTATCAACTTGTCTTGAGAAATGCAAATACCGTGAAAGAAAAAAATTATATAAAATAAGACTAGTACAAGCACGAACACGATCCGAGAAAAATTCGAAAAAGTAAAGGAGTATATGTATTCTAAAGTATTAATAACTGATAAGCGCGACAAAAACATGAAAATAGACCTACGGTAAAAATGCCTAAAGATTCCTTCACAAAATACTAAAATTAAAAGGAAGTCCAAGGAAAACAAAAATACGAATATATGGGCAGTGATACGACCTACGGCTGTGAAATATGGGTCTTTAACCAGAAACAAGAAATCTGGGAAAGGAAAATACCAACGGGCATTTTTGGAAGAAAAAAATAGAAGTTCTATTAGGGAAGAAGAATCAACACAAAACGCTACGAAATGTTTGGAGATAAATCCATTGGATAATTTGTCAAAGTAAGAAAATTAGAATGGTTGTCACACTTTGTTAGACTGAAGCCCAATAGTAAAACAAAAATTGAATCTCGGAAGAAACCAGATGGTAAAAGGAAACGTAGTAGACCGAGAAAAAGATAAAGTGATATGAGAGAGGAGACAGAAAGGAATTGAGAATGGAATGGAGGAAGAAGCACTGACTACTCACGAGGCGAGAACCAGCCAAAATAGACCTAAAAGGCCTATTAAGCTGTTTATCGCGTCGCGAATAGTCGTGTCTCTCCCTTCAGTACCCTTCAGTGTTAAGGAGGAATATTAAATACTCCTTGTTCTCTTATAGCGAGGGGTTAGTAACAAGCCCATGGAACACTTTACACACAACTTAAACACACAACCTTACTCTCGTAGTCATAACAAGTCACAAATTTGGTAAAATGAATAACTTCAAATTGAAGAGTTAGATATTGTGATTCCTGAGTTTGTTTAAATGGTTATCCTTCATAAATAGTGAGTAAATACAGCAATGAATAAAGTCTAACGATCTTGAAAATTTTACTATTAAGGTTAAAGCCAGACACAATTTTTATGAAAATCAGAATCTGCAAGGAAGGTGAACTTGTCGCAGATCAAATGACTTCAAGCAGTAGATAAAGTTATTTTAAAAGGAAATTATTATTACAATTATTTTAATGATAAACATACAGAGCGAAGATTCAGTATCTTTATTTTCTATACACAATACCAGTAACAGCAGAATCATCACAAGATGGTGTGTCGTCGTTATAGCATTCTACTACGTCCTTATACTTTTCACAAATATCTTCATTATCTTCATTATAATCGTAATCGAAACTTCGAGCAATACGGTTATGCCTGTTTAGTTCATCGTATGTGATTAACAGTTTCCTTCTGGTTTTCGTTCCTTTACCGCAAGTTACCGAACACGGCGACCATTCACTCCAAACTCGATCTAGACATTCTTGCGGAATCTGAAATTATTTACATGAACTATTAGTTATACGAATGTGTTTGAGAAAATTAGTGTGTGAAGCTTTCAAATGTTTTGGATGAAGTTTATAAATCTTTATTTAGAAACTTTATGAGAAAAATAGGGATAGGGACAGGTGGGTGTTTCATTAAAAGAAAATACTTTAATGTCTTAAGAAATTTTTATAATTTTTAACTCAAAGTTGTATTCCAGTTACGGCAATGATCACTTTTAAACAATATCTGATGATATGTAAAGGAGATTACGTAAGTGTAGAATCAAAATAAATGTTGGGAAATCAGTTCAGATCGCTTCCTTCATCGGAAAAGAGCAGTGCAATCCAGTATTTCTAAGCAATTACTAAAAATTTAAACAAGTTGATTAAAATATAAAAGACTGATAATTCGGAGGAAAATCAAGCCAGTATTATAAAATAATTTTCTCTTATACACCACTACTATAAAATTTATTTTAATGAACAGCGTGAAGTTCTGGGGATGTGCGAACAAATAAAAGTAGTTCATTCAAAATTCTCAGTATGTAATAGGTGGTGCCAAACAATATCACATCTGTTGCCAACACTTATATACATTATTAAATTATTTTGATTTGTTATAAGTATATACATATAGCTTTATTCAGGCTTTTTAGGCATATAACCTTGTAATATTTAAATTTTGGTCCTTCGTCTTCCTTTTACATTCCGTTATCCGTTTTCCTTCAGATTTTCCTTGATTGCTTCTTTCCACTTCCTCCTGGGTCTTCCCCATTTCTTTGTAACTGTCAGTTCCTTCCATCCAATATTTTTTACCAGTCTTTCTTCACTCATACTCCCCAAACGATTTGACCAGCGTAAACGTTTCGCCTTTACAAGCTCGTTTATTATTGGTTCTGTATTCGTTTCTATTAGTTCCTATTCCTATCCTATTTGTGCTTCCTTTTCGCCATAAATTCTACGTAGGATCTTTCTCTCCCATGTTACGAACATGTTCTGTAGCTTTTTATTCAAAACTCACGTCTCGCTCCCGTATATTAAGGTTGGCCTGAGTACTGACTTGTACAGACTAATTTTTGTTTTTCACTTCAGCTTCTTTGATTTTAGTATGCTATGCAGTCTAGCGACACACCTATTACTTTTTGCTATTTTTAAGTTTACTTCTCTTGCTTCTCCACATCAATGAGTATATAAGTACATATATTTATCCATCTCTTTAAATTTTAATAGTCCTCTCCACATTACTGTTTTGTGGAAACTTGTTTTATCTTCTTCCTTGGTAGTCGTTTTTAACTGCGTTCAATTACTTTTCTGCTAATCTTCAAACCTCTCATTCTTCCTGATTCCCAAAGCTGCTGAACTGTGTGTTCTGTAGTCCTTTTCACGTCTGATGACACACCTATTACTTTTTGCTATTTTTAAGTTTACTTCTCTTGCTTCTCCACATCAATGAGTATATAAGTACATATATTTATCCATCTCTTTAAATTTTAATAGTCCTCTCCACATTACTGTTTTGTGGAAACTTGTTTTATCTTCTTCCTTGCTAGTCGTTCTTAACTGCGTTCAATTACTTTTCTGCTAATCTTCAAACCTCTCATTCTTCCTGATTCCCAAAGCTGCTGAACTGTGTGTTCTGTAGTCCTTTTCACATCTGATGAAGTATATATATATATATATATATATATATATATATATATATATATACACTCCATCAGACAATACTGCATGATGAACGTGAAACATTTTTATATATACCATACATATCTTTATCTCTCTTTCGCGATATATATTCATTAGCGCTATCCGTTTCTATTATTCGCTTTGTTGCCAAAGCAGTAGTCAGTTTTGCGGATGATACTTCATTCCTAGAGTTAACCTAACTATTGTAATCTGTCAAATTGTTTATCCTGTTATTTCGTATTATTTATGGTACTTTGCTTTTTACTTTCAAATTATATTGAGCATGTAGAAGAGCTTGAAAATGTAGTGTGTATTATAACGACTATAAGGCGATATAGAAGTGTTTATTATACATTATACATATGGACGATTCAGATTCTAAATCAGATGATACGTATTATTCCCAATGCGACATTTTAACGGATGTCATCGAGAGGTAAAGAGGTACTAAATGGCACTTCTAAATCAATGTAAAGGTATGAACGCTTTAACAAATCACGATCGTTATTGCCTTCTTCCATTTAGGATCTCATAGCGGTAAGTGAATTCGTATCTTTCTCCAACTCAATCTCAAGATACCATTATTGTACTTCTACAAAAAGGCCTTTATTTTTTCTTTACTACTTCGGTTTTTGTTAAATTAATATTAGTAGTAATTCTAGTAACCTGAAATGATTTCAGACGAATTACAAACTATACATTAAATAACTCCTTAATTGCAGAATTTTTTTGATAGTCTAGTTTCTATTTACATTTTCGAAGTGCCTCTTATCCTTTTGTTACTAAGCTATATTGCATACAAAGTATGTCATTCGAAATGGTTAATAGTCGACAAGAAATGAATAATAAAGCAAATACGATTTTTGTAAGGTTCCAAAATTATAAAATATTTATTGGAATATTGATTATTTAAATTAGATAAATATCCATTTAGTAATAATATTTTGATAAAATTAAATGTTATTGATATGCTACTTACAAGCTCTATCTTGCTACATGGTGGTCTTACACACGGTAAATTTTCCTCTAACTTCGGTGGACTCTGAATCACTTGCTGGCAGTGCTTAGCCGCAACTCGACCTTTGTATCTTCTGCTTCTAGTTTGTGTTCCATTTCCGCAAGTAACACTACACTCAGACCATTTTCCCCAAGGTGTTAATTCACATTCTTCCACAGGATGTCGTTCATGAGTACATTCGATTTGGGCACCAATGCAGGTGGCTCTGTGTGTCAAAGTTTTGTTGCAATATTCATGTTGTTTATGTCGATCTTGCACTTTATGTTTGTAAGTTCTCTGCCTATGTTTAGTACCTTTGCCGCAGTCTACGTTACAAGGTGACCAATCACTCCAATCACTTAGGGCACAGTATTCGGCCTTATCTGTTACGTCTTTTCCATTTTCGACTTCTTCGCAATTATGTTTTTCGTATAATCTTTGCCGAGCTAAAATTAAGCGCGCCAAAGGTTTCATCTCAGCTCCACTTTCGTCATAAAATGGAGAGTTCTCTGGTACATTATCATTTAATTTTCTAATCGGTTCTCTGGGATAAATTGGACTGTCTTCTGACTGAAAATATGTATTCGTTAAGCTTTTAATTTCTGTTGGTACTACTTACCATATAGGTGGTGCCATTGTCGGTGCCCGCATCGTAAGGGAATAAATTAAGTGTTTTGGATTCTACCCAAGAGCAATTGGGCTGACAAAGTTCTAAACTGGATACACCTACGATCCAATCCGGTGAAGGATATATCATTGAGACCAAAGACATTAGATGGTGACGTTCGTCCACGCGAAATACGGCAAACGTTTTTCCGGTAATGTTGGGATAACTGATGCCTCTTGCCTTAATTATGGTCCTTATATCATCGCTCTAATTTAAAACAAAACATACGTTCACATTATGAAATAAGAGATTTTGTAATGAAGCGAAAGTATGAATTCCAAATTAAAATTTGATTACTTTTGATGTATGATTTGTACCTTGCTTATCCTTTTAAATTTATGAATATATCTTATATATATATATATATATATATATATATATATATATATATAATCCAAAATAATAATGTTAGTCGGGTATTCGGTCACTGTTAGGAAAATTAAAAACCAATCATTTTTTTATACTCAATATTTCGCTGTAAATTTACAACTTCATCAGGAGCTAAAAAACTAGATTAATTTAAAAATCATTAATATGTGATTTGCTTCATCAGGAGTTCTGAAACAATACCATGTACACTATATTGATCATGTTACTACTTGTTATCTTTCCTTACAAAAAACTAGATTAATTTAAAAATCATTAATATGTGATTTACCATTCTTACTATATACTACATGCAAAACCGTAAACTATTATACTATTGCGTTAATTGTTAGTGATAGGTAAAGTTAAGAGCATGTTTCCCAAATGACTTGCATCTCAAATTAAACTATTTTCCGTGTAAAATCCTAAAAAAAAAGAAAAAAGAAACCTTTTTTTTCTTTTCTCGAAAAGTGCTAGGCTTTAAAAGAACTAATATACGAGGTGCAAACAAAAAACAAAAAATATATGAATGTGTTTTGTTTGCACCTCGTATATTAGTTCTTTTAAAGCCTAGCACTTTTCGAGAAAAGAAAAAAAAGGTTTCTTTTTTCTTTTTTTTTTAGGATTTTACACGGAAAATAGTTTAATTTGAGATGCAAGTCATTTGGGGAACATGCTCTTAACTTTACCTATCACTAACAATTAACACAATAGTATAATAGTTTACGGCTTTGCATGTAGTATATAGTAAGAATGGCAAATCACATGAATAAATGATTTTTAAATTAATCTAGTTTTTTGTAAGAAAAGATAACAATTAGTAACATGATCAATATAGTGTACATGGTATTGTTTCAGAACTCCTGATGAAGTTGTAAATTTACAGCGAAATATTGAGTATAAAACAAAGGATTGGTTTTTAATTTTCCTAACAGTGACCGAATACCCAACTAACATTACTATTTTGGATTATCATATACACGGTGGACCAAAGCACCTTTAACAAATATATATATATATATATATATATATATATATAAAATCCTATTATGAATATATAACTTTTATTATCTAACAGAATACAAGGAATCCAAGTTAAGGACAAAATTAAAAATTAAACTAAAGCAGATGACATAATTAATATGTTCTCAAAAAAAATATGTAAAATACAGACACAGACAAAAATAATATAACAGGGAAATGTCGTATTAAATGGTTAAAAAATAAATAGTGAATAAATTCTTCACTGAATAAAAACATTTAAGTCTCGAATCGTTGAATGAATATTAGTTACGGACAAATTGGAACTTATTAATTTGCATTTCAATACTTTAAGAGATAAATTTTTATTTTTACACAACTGGGTTACTTTGTTGAACTGCAGTTGTAAAAAGTAACAATCCTTAACGAAATTTATAAGTGAAAAAATGTTTAAATAATCAGCAAAAGCCAATTTATTGCATTCAATTGAACTCAAAAGGTCGTTTATGAAAATTTTAAAATGAAGCGGACTCAGATTTGATCCCTGTGGCATTCCTGATTGGAATAGCAAGTCTATGACTTATATTCGTTATAATATACATTCTGCTATCTAGGTAGAAAGAGAAAAACAGTTGAAATTGATTGTTAAATATAAATAGATGCAGTTCTCGAAGAAGGTATTTTACACATTCTGCAAGAACGCTTCTGCTGATATTAAATATTTTCCTTATTAATCTTTCGGTCGAAGAGTAAAATCAATAAATTGTTTTACCCTATTCTTCAGTTCTCTTTCTAGCATTTTTGTATTCCCATGTTCAGCTAACTCTTTCAATCCATCGCTAGCATATCCATCGTAACTCCAAAATTTATAATCAACAGAGTGACTAGCGCCAATGATGTCGCTAAGTTTCGTTATGAAATTGTTGGCAGGAAAGTCCTTCGGATGTGTATTTCTTGACCACAAACTTTCAAATGTAACCTAAGAAGTTCGTCATTAATTGCATTATCATTTTAAATAATCGTGAACCTTAATAGTTACTTCGTATTTCGCTTCGTGACATGCACAGCACTTCTCTAATACGGTAGGTTCAAGAGTTTCGCTGTCTTGTGAATTTTCGCATATAATCAGCGATAAAGGTCCATCATCACTATACCAAGTTTGTATGTTTACAACGATTGTAGCTCTAAATCTTATGCAGCCATTGGATTCGGTGGGAGCTACCCAAAGTACCTGAAATATTTGCAAAAGTCATTCAAAAACAATAGAGGAACAATTCTTCAAATGATTAATTTAGATTATAAGTAAATTAAACACAGTTCGTCAAAGAAAATATTTAGCGAGTAAAGGTACTTAGATTTTTCTTTGCAAAATACTAATTGAAACTAATTAAAATTTGCGAAAGATACCACTATATATTTTTATATTAAACTATTACGTACGATATCTTTTTAAAAATTCAGTAATATTTCTAGAACGTGAAAGAAAAACAAATTTTGAATTAAACAATGTATTTCAATTTGAAAATTCTTGTTGAAGAAATTCTATAAGAAAATACATTGTATCATAGCTTTTAGACATGATAATTAGAATGTAGTATCGTAGTATCACGGAAGACTTTGTGGCTTTCGTCTATCTTAAAGCACACATAAAATTTAAGACATCCTTAGATTGGAAGAATTTTCACACAAAAATTAGAAGATTTTAAGATTTTGTGAACTCATTTTTGTTTTTATACTAATACACAATCGATATGTAGGAAAATGTGCAGTTTCTCGCTTGATTGTAGGTAAATAAATTGAAATAAGTAGTTATACACAATTTATAAGACGGGATTCTCAAGTAGCGTTTTTATTGTAATCACAAACAGGATAAGATCGATTAAATATTTGAAACGTCAGATATATTTCCACAGTTGTTTCAGCAAATTGAGTTCGAGAAAAAATGTCCTTATATGAAGAGAACTACTGTTCGACATCTAGTGTATTCATTGTATGAACTATGACATTAACACCGGTTTTTTTTTACAATCTGTTGTTTCGGCCACACATAAACAGAGTTTTTTATTTTCCAATTCCGATTTAATTCTATTCTACGTTCGTGAGTAGATGGTACAAAACTTCGTTCCGTTTTTGAACTAGGTAGTTTACATTTCGCGTATTTATTCCAGAATAAGTAAAATGATTCGTTATCTAATAAATGAAACAGTATACTGTAACGATTGTAGCTCTCAGCATTGAACATAAATACAATAAATAATAACAAAAAAAATCATCAGTATTGAACATAAATAGAATGAAAATTGTTTATTCTATTGTACGCCAGCTTTTCTTTTTTGTACTGCCTACTACTGACGTGTTGTTTGTAGTCATACTTCGTTCAGCACATGAGAGTCTATCACAAACTAAGCATTTCACTTTTGCACCATTTTACATTAAATCCGAAAATTTACAAATAAACTTATTTACTACGTCAGATATTGGTCGTATTTTCAACCTACGTAACTACGAAATAATTCTATACAATGTACAAAACTCCGTAATACAAGTGAACACCTCCGAACGAAGACGCACGCTGCATTACAAGCGCTGACCGAATTTCTGCACTTTACTCTACCACACTTATGTACTATTTTGTAGAAAAAAATCAAAAATGTAATTTAAAGAAGAAAGTTGAACAAATTTTACAATTAGAACATTAAAATACTGATTATGATTTACTTCGGAAAAGTAAAAAAAATATTTAAAAAACTGTCTATAATTCGTTATCCTTTTGGTGAGAACCTTACCGTTATTTCCCATTTGGTCATTGAATTTGCCTGAGTTACAGCGTTAGGACATTTGTCATGAAAAGATGTAAGAGCGTCGCCAAGAACTTGAAAAGTGCCTGCGTCTCCATCACCATCGATATTTTCGACTGTAAGAATAAAGTCGGTGAATCTTGTATTTTCGTCGATGCCACGCAGTTTGACTGAAACAAAATAAGTATTCAGAAAAATAATTATCTACACATATGTTGTATACAGTGAAATATATGCAATGAGTAAAATTAGTTTGTAATTCACAGGGTAACATATACCAGAAGCTTCTGCCCAACTGATTATGCTCTATGCGTTGCAAGACTCATAAATAAAATCTGTAGATAACAACCTTTAATTTAAGTTTAAATAATAAACATAGAAACATAATCAATTAAAGTTAATATAATTCCTGTCCACAATAATTTTTGTATATTTCGACAACTAAGCTGTCATAATCAGCAGATAATTAATCACAGCGTTGCGCTTGGAGCTACGGCACAATCCACACAGAGACAAAGCCCATATTAAACTTACACCGTCGAAAGCCAAACACACTGTAGATTCGTTTCACATAATTTAAATTGTATTCTAGATTTAAACTAAACACCTATCCTAAAGTACCTGCTTGCATATACGAACCTTTTTGGCAATCGTATATTACTTTTCTATGAAGTGGAACAGGCACGAGTTAGGAATCGGATCCCCATCGGCGTTTAATACATGGTTTCTGTTTTTTGAAATATATATATGCTTTCATAGATATCTAATTCACTGTAATTATATACGTTCTTGACCAAATGTAAACAATCCGTGATTACGCTATGATTATTCTCTAACACATGCTTTGCTTTTGTCAAATCGAATCCTTGTATGTGATGTCCTGAATATAATTAAAAAAGTCCACCGTATCGCATTGGATGATAAATAAAAGTGCGCAAGATAGCAGACATACTATAATAGTTATCTCAAATGACAGTGTGCACAGAATTTTAACTGAAAATTTGTTGCGGTTGCTCACGCTCAGGCAAAACTGAATCAAGTGAGTGTTTGAATTAGTACTTCATTCGACCTATTTCCCAAATTTGGCTCCCGATTATCACTTATTTTCAGAATTGAAAAAATGGTTAAGTGGAAAGAGATTTTTCGTCTAATTCCGGGGTAAAAGCTCTTTTTGTGCTGATAGCTTAGTGGTAAGATACCGGCATATCACGTGTCTGGGGATCGAGTTTGATGGCCTATTATTCGGGAAGGATTTTCGTGGTTTTGCTTTCTCGTTTAAAGGAATACTGACAGCCAAACTTCTTAAGCTGCACTACGAGCGCCGGCGCAATAATAACTAATAGTCTGCTAACAGCGTCTGTAATTGACGTTAAGCCCTTGAGTGGATGTAAAGGCATGTATTATTATTATTATTATATTTTATTGTTATTAATAGCTACTTCAAGAATTTGGTTTCATTGACCTATATTAAAGATATTGCTGATTTAAAATATCGTTGGAATAAGTATGTTGAGCAAGCAGGAAATTATATTGAAAAATAAACTGTTGTTTTTGTCAAAAAAAAGCGTTTTCTCCGGTAGGATATGTAGTTATTGAACCATTCTCTTACGTATATACGTACATATATGATTATTCTTTCTTGGGCTAAATTATGGATTTGATTAACTTGTGAAGAGTAATAGTTATTATTAAAGGAGATAATGTTAAAAAGATTTATTCAAAAATATAAACTATTTATCGATTTACTGAATATGCAGACAGTCCGCACAAATAAGAAAATGATTAAACTTATGTATATTAGGTTATTTATTAATACTATTTGGAAATAATTTAGTTAATTTCACGGCTTTTACTTATGTTTGTATCAGATTTTGAAGTATATAACCAGAATAAGGGAACGCACGAGTTACCAACAACTTTTCCAGTTATGCAAGTCGGACAATAAAAGCACTAAAATAGTGTAGGATATTCAGTATGTCATATTCAGGCTGCTTTGTTTCCGACAAAAAAGATTTCTAAAAGTATTTATGTATTATGTATTATGAAAATAACATGAGAATTGTTCGTCGTAGCTTTATATTCTTACAGCTTCGAAGTAATTGCTACTCCGAACCATGACTTTATTAGAGTTTCAAAATTGTTTATGAAGTAAATAGGATCTTTTTTATAGCATGTTATAAACATAAAATAAAATCACTTGTTTTAGAGTTGTTGAATAGCGAGGAGAACTATTTGCCTTCTGAAGAAGACAAATCACATCTAATAAATCAATTTGAATTAACTGGTCTAATTTTAAATCTGAATTTATCGAAAGATTCGACCGACGTATAGATAGTCCAAAACGACTAACGACTATCTTATAAAAATCAAAATAAAATAAAAAGAAAGTTGACTTAACATCATATTTTAGTTTCAGTATATTTGCGAAGAAGTATCTGAACACATTACTAAATTTTAAATTGTTTAGACATGTTTTAATGTGATCTTGTTGGAAAAGTATAAAACGTTTATTTTTTTATTGCAAGAATGCGCAATGGGTCACAGAATTTCATCGAAAGATCTCTGGGCAGTGAAAGCTCCGCTTTATACGAAATAAAGGTCTGGGTAACCTCCAGTACTTTCCCAACCCACTCCATTACCATCCCATAATCATATTAAGGGCTTTCCCAGACAAATTATGGGTTATTCTTTACGTCAGGTTATCGCCAAACTAGAATATGTATATTATCCATATGTAACGTAAATCTGGATTAGTCATTGTGTAATAACCGCCTCCATTCATTAATAGTCCTAATTGATATGTGTCACGTTTAATATGTTTTAATTGATCATATGTGTGCACAGTAAATGGAATATGCGCATTATAATGTCTTTTTTTCGACTAGGATAGATAAGCATCCGACAGTTAAAGAATATTCTTGTTTTCCTTGCTGAGATTAGTTGATTTGGTATCCGAGTTAAATAATACAGCGATAGTCTCAACTATTCTTGTTATTATGTTTATTACTGCCTTATTATCTGTGCCCATTCTTATCATATTGGTATCTTTCTTATATATGTGAATTGTAGCTCTCCTAACAGTTTGATATTTAGGAATATATCTTTTCCATGGTCTGCCTGCTCATGACTTTCACTTTTACATTTATTTTAAATTCCTTACACAAATTTCCCATATGTTTCATTATTTTGTTAATAAGATTGTCGACTATTAATTTTACGATAAGTATTTGTTTTATTTTCCATTATTTTATTTCGTATACACGTATGGACGAAAGTCTCCAAAAGTCGATCAAAAATTTCACTTTATTTCAGCTTTGTCTTTCTGGAGACAATGAATTTCTGATGCTATTTATATCGAAACCTTGTATATCTTGAGTTTCTTTTCGTCTAGTGTGACACTGTCGTAAAAACTCGCTGTTGAAATTATTCCTTTTCAATTAACAGTGCGTCTAAGTATTTTTTGCAAATCCTTCTTCTGTTCTCTGGTTGAATTTTCCGTTTTTCCTATAACGACTAAACCAATTGCTTCCTAAATTATGCAAGCATACTTTTCACCAAGCTTTTCGGATACACATACTACGACGTAATCAATATTATAAAGATAATTCAACTTTTTGGCGAGCAACAATTTATGTAATTCTGTTTGGTTAAGTATGTATAGTCTCTAAAATGAATTTTGCATTTACTGGTAAGGGTCAGTAGCCAGTTGGAAAGCAGCCAATTCGTGTAACCACGTGATTGTTAAGATGATTGGTATGAGTTAAGTTTCCATTAATCCCTTGATAGTCCATGGATCGGTACTAGATTTTCGAGTTTCTGGCCTGGAGACTATATCTTCTTTATTTCACGCCCAAGTACATAGTAACCTGAGTATGCAGCTGTGGTATGGTACCCTGTTTATAAAATTCAAAAGAAAAAGTATTTAAAATATTTATACTAGAAGGAGAGTGGCTTTTATCCGTGGCACGACATTGTTTATAGAGAACTTTTAAATCAACATAGCTTTGGATACCTGGCACCTTCATCGCTGGAACAATTCATTCATCAGAATTTTTAGCTGTAACTTCGCAGTTCTGCAATTGGAATCTAGATTTAATGAACTACTGTCACTAGAGACACCAAGAACCAATATACTTTTCAAAGCTCCATTAACGCACCCTGCTAAGAACTTCATTCTCCATCAGCGCATTATTTAGAATTGTATGCATTTCTTTTGTATAGTTTTATTAGTATTATCCATATAATTTTTTTTTGTTACCCCCACTTAGAGTGTCTTTGTTAGTAATAATAAATTATTATTATTAACGTCTAAATACGAATAAATACAAAGTCTCTTTTTGTTGGCATCTTTTTCATTATTCTGGAAGGACTGGTGGTAAATAAACTTCTTTATAATTAACTTCTCTGACATCAATACTAAAACATATTTGGCACCTAATTTCATCAACATTTCTTCGTGAATTTGTCTCTCTCGATAACATAAGAAACATGGTTTTTGGAAGAGATCGCCTGAACGGGATTGACTTTCTACTACTTCCTTTTAATCCGTTATGAACTAACTGACTGGAATCCGCATACTGCAAAATTTTTGAGAACACTAGTTTCATGTTCTTACCTTGAGCGATCGCATAATATTGACCTTATTTTGCGTTCAAGTTTCATCATTTTTTGTGTATGCCTATACATCATATTAACTTAATTATTGTCTAAATAAGTGAAACATGTAAGATAATTATTGTAAAAATAAGTGAAAACATATAGAGAAGAGACCAGAATATATTCTTGCCATTCATACTATATGATATTCTCATTTGCCAACATTCTACTGACTCGTTTATGCTCTGTAAGAGAGAGTTTTTAGGCATATAAGCTAGCTGTGTACAAACGATTTCTTACTATTTGTGTTGTTTGTAGCTTTCCAGTGACGGCAGAAATGTGGAATCTGGGTTGGGGATGTGTTTGACGAAATTGTTTTTAATATTATAATTAAATCTACATATAAAACAAAATTAAATTGTACAAAACTTGATAAAGAAAAATTAAAAAATTGAAAAATTATTGTCAGGTGATATTTTCTGATTTTCTCAAATGATTCTATGCACATCATATTTAATCGCGTTAAAAAAGCATTTTATCCAACTAATAAAAGGAATACAAATTCAATGCGCGCATATAAGTATCAATTTAACATTTATTTTTAGCTAGATATTCGGGTAATTTATTAAATAACAAAATTACTAACATCGCGATGAATAATAACGCTTTACGAGATTGATGAATTCAATTTTTATGGCTAATAAATTTTCCATTTCGACCGTGTATTTATTGGAAC
This sequence comes from Dermolepida albohirtum, assembly GCA_031893035.1. Lineage (NCBI taxonomy): Eukaryota > Metazoa > Arthropoda > Insecta > Coleoptera > Scarabaeidae > Dermolepida > Dermolepida albohirtum. The sequence continues at coordinate 266,985 of JAVIWB010005369.1, forward strand.
TAAATTGCTGAAGAGATGTTTGTTTCCTGATACAAATTGTTACATTTACGGTTCATTGGAAACGGTATGTGCTAATGACTGCGATAAATTATCAAAGCAGTCAAACAGTAATTAATATTAGATTTTGTTACACGTGTGTAGCGTTCACAACAAAGTTGTAATTTTCAGGGAAGTCGAGTGTTTGTAACGTTAATTGTTCCTAGCTTAATGGTTGGCTACTGGTTGCAAATGTCATATAGAAAATCATCAGAAATTTTAAATCCTTAATATCATTATAGTAATGACTTACGCAATATTCTTTTTTTTCTTTTTAGTAGTATATAACATATGTTTTTTAATCAAAAAAGGATTGTTAGAAAACAGCTTGTTCATTTTTGAATACGACGAATGCTTTTAAAGTATTTCAAGAAAATACTTTTCAGAACTTTAAACATTGTTCTCTTCAAAAGTTGTTACTTTTTCTTAATTTGATATTTACTATCAAAGCCCATTTATTACAGTAAATATACGATATCTGAGGTTATATATATATTGAAGGACACATTTTTCATATTTGGGGGTCTCTCGAAACATCTATGCAAAGGTAAACAATTTCGCTACCAGAAAAGAGGTAACTTACACAGGAATAGTAAAGGGACGATATACTATTAATTTTCAAATTTGAATCTATAATTTCCTAAGTAGAAGAATTATTATATCACAAATACGTTTTTTGCAAAATAAAGGTATGATCATGACAATAATGGTAAAAAACAAATTAACTAGGGAAATTGGTATAAATTTATAAATCTGAGAGGTGATAGCTTCAACCTGACACCACTTAACTTTATTATGAACAAAATAATACAAGCAATTTAAACAAAAGGTAAGAGGTATCGTCTAGGAAATAAAAACTCTAAAATATTCTGTTATGGAGATAACGTAACCTTCATCTATGAACCGAAAGACGACCTCCAAAAAATACTCCACACGTTCCGAAATGAGGCCGAACGATTCAACATGATCAGCTCCAAGATTGAATGCATGATAGCTAGGAAATTTATCCTCTGTAAATTTGTTGAAGATAATAAATCTCCAGACCAAGAGATGGTAATCGATTACTTAGGAGTACGAATATTAATTGAGTGTGACTTAACCCCTGACGTAAAACAATAAACTAACAATGTCGTCAGAATATCAAGATATTGGAAAAATACAATCTGTAAAAATGAAAATCTAATAATACCAAATATAATAATAATAACCAAACTATGTAAAACGTGCGTTAGACCTATCATGTCATACACCGCAGAGACAAGAGAGGACACAACAACGACGAAACGACTCTTACGGATTATAGACATGGCAGCTTTACACACATTACTGGATCGAAGATGAAGCTCTGACACTAGAAATCAATATAAGATTAACAATTGGGTGACAGAATGCAGAAAAGAGTGGGACGAATACGTGGATCAGATGGAGGAAGATGGAATAGCAGAGAGATCACGAAATGGAAGGCCACAAAGCCTCTCGAGTAAGAACGAAAGGATTTAAAAGAACATGCATTATGCTTAAACAAAGAAAAAAAAGAGGAAGAAGAAATCTACGAGTATAGATTTTTCTTCAGTGCCTTAATGGCAAAAAGTCTATATGTGTAGATTTATTCTTCTTCCCCTTCTTCTTCTTTGTTTGGGCATAATGCACGTTAATCTTTGGCACCGTTTTGTTCTTACTCGAGCGGCTTTGTAGTTTTCCACTTAGTGATATCTCTGCTATTCCATCGTCTTTAAAAGCGTGGGATTTTGAACTGTTTGTAAGCCGCTAGCTGAATTGAACATTATTACCACCTGTTTATATATTTGTTAAGGGCAGCACAAAATCGGAAAGCTTTCAGGATCATAATTGCTTCGGCACTTAAAGTAGAAACATTAGTATCTAAGTCACGGTAGCATTGGGAATTAAAAAATATTTTTATTTTTCTGTTGACATTATTTGCTTAAGTGTTACTGGAATGAGTTTTTATGACTTTATTTAGTTCTAGTAGACTATTAGAGAATGCCTAAAATTCGATAACAAGCGAATTTTCATCAATCAAGTTAGTTTGAGTGTGACAGGATAATCGGCCTACGGGAAGCTGGACTACCCATTCATGATGATTCGTAATCATGTACGAAGTAGTGACGATATAATTGCACGTGTTTGGCGAAGAAGGCTCGAAAATAAGAAAAGAAGTACCATTGAAGATTGTACTTTTCAGCTTGTGGTTCTTAGGCACCGTTTCTCGTTAACAAGAGAAATTGGCAATAGATGTAAAAGTTTAATTAATCAACAAATTATATATCGGAGAACTCGATCTTTTGAGTTTAGATCGTACCGACCATATCTTTGTTTACCTTTAATTCCATGCCATACAAAATTATACGGTTAGAGTGTTGTTACGATAGGTTTCACTAGAGTGAGGAATGGAATCGAGTCGTTTTCAGTGACAAATATAGGTCCTGTTTAGGAGCCTATAAGCGTCGTAAAATAGTCAGAAGATGTCCAAGAAAAAGAAGAAACTCTTGCTCAAGGTGTGTCTATCTTCTCTAGTAGATGGTCAAGGAACATTAGATGAAATGCGTTACGTCAATAATGTTTTTACACAAGTGCTAATACGAGTACCATATTTTTCATTTTTATCATTGGCAAAACCAATTATTTTGATAGATAATGATCGGCCATACTTCACGAGGGTTACTTTGGAGTTACTAATGCAAATGTTAATTGATTACCATGACCTCTTTTGCTGGTCTTGTCACCGGTAGAACAGGTGTAGTATATGGTAAGACAGTGGATCAGTACTTTACAGCCATTCCCAAACGATGTCAAACAATGCAGATCTTCTTCAAAAAAGAATTTTAGAAATTTGGAATAATGTACTAAGGGCTATCATTGATTTATTACCAAGTAAACTTAATATGTTTGCCTAATTGGTAAGGAACGAAGTAAGATCAGCGCATTATTGATGCATATAGGAATTTTACGATCATTACTGAAATTGACATCGTTTCTTTATACGAATAAAATACATACTTCTTGAAAATTTCATTAGAACATACGGCAGCCAATATGTATATATGAAATGGATTCTTTTTGTAATGCAATTGTGTACAGTGAGTACATTTTCAATATCTGAATATTTAATAATAGCGCATTTGTGACAAAAGTTAATAAAGTTACATTCTACCATAATATTTAATGCTTCTTAACTAGGTCATCTAAACGCATATTTATACTTTCGAAGTAAGTTTTAATATAGGACGCCATTTCTTCTACATCTGCTGTATTATTTATTAATTTCATTGAAATAAGTTGCGCAGTAAAGATAAATTGTAGCTGCAATAACGTCCTGAAACTACAATATATACCTAAATAAACTTCTAAGAATTTAGTAAAGTATGCCGGACGAAGTCTAACATTACTTCTTGTTCAATTATTTCTCTGCAAATCAAACATTTTAGTTTAAAAATTATTTAACGTTAATTCTGTTTTTATGAATAAATATTGGGTTGGCAACTAAGTACTTTCGGTTTTGTAGTATAAAATAAAACACTTTTTTTTAAACAAAGAATAGTTTATAATCAATTATATATTTTCCATTTTGCTCAATGACCTTTTGCCATCTTTCTTTCAGCTGCATGATTCCGCACTCATAAAATTTCTGGTCCTTATCAGCAAAAAACTGAACCAGGTGCGAGTGAAGGTCATCGTCATTTGTGAAAGTTTTACCATTCAAAGAATTCTACAAGCTTCGAAATAAATCAGATGGTGCTAGATCAGGGCTGTATGGGGGATGTGGCATCACTTCCCAGCCAAGCTCCAATAGTTTCCCACGAGTTTCCAAAGATGTGTGAGGCCTTGCATTATCTTGGTGGAAAACTACGCTTTTCCGATTTGACAATTCTGGCCGTTTTTCTTTGATTGCTTCATCCAGTTTTATTAATTGTTGACAGTAAACATCAGAATTGATCGTTTGGTTCCTTGGAAGCAGCTCAAAAAAACACAATACTTTTGTAATCCCACCATACTGACAGCATGATCTTTTTTGGATGCAATTCAGCTTGGGATGTGGTTTGAGCTGGTTTATCGTGTTTGGTCCATGATCGTTTTCGAACTATGTTACTGTACAGGACCCATTTTTTATCAGCAGTGATGATTCTTTTTAAGAAAGGGTCGGTTTCATTTCGTCTAAGGTGCATATCGCAAAAGTTGATTCTTTGTGTTAAATGAATTTCTTTCAATTCGTGAGGTACCCAAATATCAAGCTTCTTAACTGGCCCAAGACATTTTAAATGTTTTTCAATTGTTGTGTGCGATACATGTAGCCTCTCCGCAATCTCTCGAACAGTTATATGACGATCCTCTTCAATTATTACTTTGATTTGGTCATCATCAACTTCAGTAGGCCGACCAGAACATTGCTCATCTTTGAGGGAAAAATCTCCAGAACGGAATTTTTTATACAAATTCTGACACGTGCGCTCTGTTAAGCAATTAGCACCATAAACTTCACATATCTTTTTGTGAGCCGCAGCAGCTTTCTTTCCTTTACGGAAATAAAATAGTAAAATATGTCGAAAATGTTCGTTTCTGCACTCCATTTAAAATTAACCCACAATTAATAGCTTTAATAAAAATCACGCACTACTTGCTTCTGAAGTTGCATCAATGTGACTAGTATCACGCGACAAACGGTAAAGTACAGCACTAACATACGTTATACAAAAAATAAAGCAACGCTCTCGATCAGTAAAAACCGAAAGTACTTAGTTGCCAACCCAATATAAATATCGATCATAGCAAAACCGAAAAGAGCCCTCGGGAAATATTTTGGGGCAGAAAATGAAGAATAATTGTTACATTTGTAATATTCACAATATGTACTGGAGTTAAACACCGAAAATGAATAAGTGAGTTATTAATCCTAATTATTTAAAATTAAGGTTCTCAGGTTCACTAAAACGCTTCATAGTTTTGTTGGGCAGATCGATTTGCTGTAAGCATTCCTTCTGTCAAATCTGACATTAATTAAAGCCGACTGTATAAATGACTGGTATTCGTGCTATTTTACAAGCGTTTCTATAGTTTACGCAAATTAAAACTGAAACTATTATACATGTTAGTTCATTAGTATAGTATACATTATGTAATTTTAGACGTGATTTAATTACCTAGTAGAATCTGTCTTAGGGAAGTGAACTTATCGATCGGAAGCCAAGTAAGTTAATACAAAATCATTAGGGTAATTTTCTTTACATATACTATTAAATAAATTTAATACCGAACTTTTAATTATAGTAATTATACAATTACATGTAAATATAAACATATTTTTCTACTTCCATGTAAGTTGCGGTTTGCGGTTTGTGTCAACTGTACGAGGGTGGCACAATACAATAATACAATGCAATTGTTTTGCATTTACTACATTTATTTCTTAACATAGACTCCTTGTAGCTCCATAAACATAGTCCAGCGATTTCAACTTTTTTAAGCCATCTAAATCATAAAATTCGTAGAACTCTACAAAATAAGCCTCTGTTTCGATAATTTATCGTAAACTGCTTGCTGCCAAGGCACATTTTCAAGTTTGGAAAAAGAAAAGTCATGGGGAGCCAAATCTAGCGTATATGGTGAATAGGGCAACAATTCGTACCATAAATCGACTAATTTTACTGCCACAATTGCTCAGGAGTGGACCGGAGCATTACCATGGAAGAGAATTCTTTTCATCGCTTGCCGACGTCTTTGTCTCTTTAGTTCACTGCTGAATCAACCCAATAAATTGGCATAATACATTAATACTGTTCTGTGATTGTACGTCTCTTCTCGAAATAATCAATCAAGGTTATGCACTGCGAATTTCAAAATATCGTCGCCATAATTTTTCCGAGTGATAGAATCATCTTTGCCCTCTTTGATACATTGTTCCGACTGACCTTTGGTTTCTGACGTATAGTGATGTATCCATGTCTCATCTATAATCACGTAACGCTGCAGAAACTCCACTCATAATGTGCTTTAACATGACCAAACATTGCTTTAAAGTTATTACGCGATTCCGTTTTTGATCCTTCGTTAGCAGATGCGGCACCCACACGTTCTATTGAAATGTTTACCACATTGACGATTTCTCTAATCTGGTCCGCAGTCACCTCGATGGGACGACTTAACCAGTCCTGGTCAAAAATGGATGTTCGGTCATCTTTAAATTTTTATAAACTGCATCTAACCCTCTTTGATTTCTGCACGCGTCTTCCCATCCAAAAAATTATAACAAAAATTAGAAACCACAATGTAACTGATAAGGAATTATTCAAAAAAGCATTATTGTAGAAATAGTAAAATATCTTTGTATATTTCGTAGAACATTTAGTCGAATTCATTTCCAAGAGACTATCAACTGTAAGAAAATGTAATGGAGATATAACAAAATATTAAATATTTTTTATTTAGTTTCAGAAATTATTTTTGTCATGTGTACAAAAACTTTTGTGGCATTCGATATTAGAATACCTACCAAAGTTTCTTTGTCGTTTTAAATAATAGTAGCTTTAATATTGTATTAGTTTTTTAGCGCTAGTAAATGAAAATAAAAATTTTATGTAAATAAAAGTTAATCAAATTTATTTACGTACGTTACTTAAATAAATGAATGCCTATTATGGCACAAACACTAGTTAAAAAAATATAACCTACATCAAAAAATCCAATTCACATCAATGTAATACATGCATTATCCCTTAATATATTAGGCAATTTCATGGAAACGCACTTCCTATCTGATGTCAAGTGTCACTAACATAAGGGTCCATTCAAATACTGATCTGACATGAACACACATGACAACGTATGTATATCGATATTCTAACTTATACACTATTTGTAAATAAAATTGGGCCAGTTTAAAATATTTAAAATAATTAAAAGGAATAATAATGGACTCTAGTGGGTATATTTACCTTTTATAATAATAAAATTCTCTGTGCAGTGAGTGCATTTTTCGGCAATATATGTACATGTGCATTGAATTTATTTTATTGTACAGGTAGTGGGGCAGAATAGTGTCATTAAGTGTTACTTGTAGTGTTTTTTGACTTTGTGCTTCACTGGAATAACATTCCAGAAACACGTTTTAGATTAATTAGTGCTTGGTGTGAGTCGCCATTGTTAGAAGTAAGCACTCAGTTTTCGCAGATCTTCAGTGAGGTTGGCTTGAACGGCATCCATGTTGATATTCTGTGTTGCTATGGCAATATCATTCGCATAGATAAATTTGTAGGATTTTATCTCTGGCATATTAGATATATTTTAAAAAGAAGTGGGGTCAATACGGAGCCCTATTGAAGTCTGTTATTCAGTCGCTTAGTAGTACTTAATGTCCCTCCCATGGATATTTGAATAGGCCCGTTAGATAACATATTATTGACTAGCTGGTTCAGCTGTCTGTATCCTATAACTTTCAGAAATTCATCCACCATTCCCTGCTTCCACACTGTATGATATGCAACTATGAGATCTACAAACGTTACTTAAGTGCTTCGCATTGTATAATACGTCGTATTCTCCATATAAACTGTAACTTTTGTTTTAAATCAGCAATATTCTATTGCCTTGGTTCTTGATTCATCTTATGCCATACAGTTTCTATAACATATACGTCAGGGCTAGTTGATGGCAAATCAAGAAGATGAATATTTGTAGTTTTGGCCGTATATGGTACGATGCTTCATCTTGTTGGAAAATAAAATTTCCTTCAAACGATAAATTCGGAATTGAAGGTAACAAACTGTTCTCAAGAATTCCAAAACTATATACAGATTTACTGCCCTAAACCATTACACTTGCTGAAAACTTATCGTTTGTTTCAGACAGTCTTTATGGAATGCTTCGTGTTCTTGTCATTGCTCAATACTCGTACTATTATTTTTAATAATTTTTTTTATTTGTTCATTAGCGATGTTGATTTTGATGGAGCCTGTGGTTGATTAACTTAATTATTAAAGGTTGATATATAATCCCTTTCCACATTAATTTTCGTAATTCTGTATACGTATTTCGACAACTAAGTTGTCATCATCAGCAGATAATTAAGCAGTGTTGCACCTACGGCAAGAAATACCCGTACGAAAAAACTTTTTCCGCATACGATCCGTACCGCTGAAAGCCAAATAACTCATCTTTGTTCAGTCTCTTAAGGACGGATAAGGGTTAATGCAATAAATTCATGTAGGCATGTCTCGTTTCTTTACGTTTTCTTCCTTTTTTATCTTAGTTTAGGGCTGAAACGTAATTTTTAAAAACCATGTGAAACGAATATATAGTGTGCGTCTTGGCTTTCAGCGGTACGGATCGTGTGCGGAATTAGTTTTTTCGTACAGGTATTTCTTGCCGTAGTTCTCCAGGTGCGACACTGCTTAATTATCTGCTGATGATGACAACTTAGTTGTCGAAATACGTATACAGAATTACGAAAATTAATGTGGAAAGGGGTTATATATCAACCTTTAGTGATTAAACATTAGCGATGGTCTTTTTTTGCCTAAGTCAATATCCATTTCAGTTGTTTTGCTTTTTTTTTTGTTTAGTTCAACATACCTTATATCAGTGAAAACCTGATTTACTTATTCCAGTTGATTATTCCTAATAAATGTCCCTATGTAAAGACTTACAAATTCGAACGACCGATCTTTGCAGTTTAGAACCAACTACAACTCGTACTTTTATTGATTAGTTATCACCGTTGATGTAGTAAATGCCCTGTATACATGTTCTGATAATTTCGCGTATATTTGTAGGAAAAGGTAAACCGTTCGATGTAATTAATTAAGTCAAGACAAACAAGAGTATCTAATAACCGCAGTACGTATGTAAACTAGGTCGTGATGATATCAGATTATAAATTTACATGAAAAGCGGTTTTCTTAAAATAAAATTGTTTCAGAGTCTATTTGTGTTAAATACTGCAAGGGTTTATTCCCATGATACTAGAAGAATTAATGACATACTCTTGGGAAATTAAATGTAATATTAATTTTTTACAATTAACATTTTTAGTTTCCGAGATTACTTTAGGGGCGTCACTATGTTATTGACATTGATTTAAAGGAGTGTTATTATATGAGAGAGAATACAGAACAATACTTATTCGTCTTTGTATCATCGAATGATATAAAAGTTACTTCATTTTTGTAAAATCATCAGAATATGAGGAGAAATATTATAACCAGAAGGAACAAGATAGACAAACACAGATAAGTTCAGACATTGAGATTGAAGAAGCGGAAGAAACTGCCGAATTATTAAAGAAAGGTAAAACATCTGGCTATGATCAGAATAGCGAAGAGATGCTGAAGAACAGAGGCATAACATTGCCGAGTACTGTATCTAAAGTGACGAATAAATTCCGGAGCGAAGACTGCTTAGAACTTATTTTTTGTGCATCCTCTGTACTTTAGTATTGGCCAGTAGCTTGCAGGGAAACAATACCGTTTCAGGTTTTTTTTATCTAAAAGAACCTCCTAACATTTCGAAACTTTTGAGTTAGTTTCAGCACCCTGGAGGTTGGGCAAACGATCGTTTAAGGTAGGAATACGGGCATTTTATTTTATTATCAGTCTCAGCGATTGGGACGTAACAAGTCGAAGAAATTTATAGTACATAAATATAACTAAAATGGAATTAAATTTAATATAATTAGTTACTGATAAATGTAATAAACATATCATTAAAGAAAAGCTTCGACGAACATCGTTATCGTGATCATTGACTTTATAAATTCTATTCAACGTAGTTCGACGGCTGCCCTTGAAAAAAATTTTTCGTTTTCCAAGACATATAAAGAATCATTTATATAATTTTTAATATTTTCAAGTTGGAATAAAAGATACATAATTAAGCAATTTAAAAAATGTACATCCATTAAAGTTCCAATACAAAATTACTAAAATATGCTTCTGTCTTTTCGAGAATCAATAAAATCCAAAGTTCAGAATTCGGTTCCGATATTTTTTAGAAAATACGTGCAAAACATAATATATTTACTAAGAATGTTAACTTCGTGCCTTCATCATTGCACATAATAGCGGATTCACGTCAACGAGTAACGAATTTATTAAAAATGACTTTTATTAATGCATCGACGTTGTCAGCAGTTCGTCTTTTTGTCCGGAACTCTTGTCCATGCCACTTTCAGCAGACGATTTTTTCTTTATGACTGGCGTGCTTCGTTGGAAATTCATTAATCTTCCGACCTCTTCCCGAAAAGACCAATAAAATACGAAGTTTATTGTTCATTTTAGAATGTGATTTAGAAACTTCTGTACGTGGGTGCAAATATAATTAATGAAGAGTGTTGCGTCTCACAATTGGCTATTTCCATTTCAACAGTTTTTGAATAAGGTTGGCGGATAAATGAAGCCATTATTCTTTTGGATATCGTCCAAAAATAGTAGTTTTAAAGGTCCCGTAAAATTAATTTCATTTCAGAATATTTTTTCGAAATTTAAAATGCGTAATATTCTTCTTATCATGTTGTATGAAAAATATTCATTTGGCTTAACATCCTGGCCAGTGTGCAGGTCAAGATGATAGTCTAGAAGATAGGAATTGATTATTTGAAATTGCGCTCATTTTTCATCAATTAAAGGATATATTTATTTCTGCAATTTTTAACACTATTATCCTTTTATTAAAAATATTTGAGAACATTGATATTTGTTGCCCTTTCTTTAGAAGCATAAATTTATAGTCTCTATCTATAATACTGTAATGTGAACTTGAGATGTTCGTAAATATGTGTGTAAAGTTTCATATTCGTATGTTTTAAAGTTTAATAAATATATGCATTCGAAATACGTGTATTCTTTTTGAAACACCCTGTATATCATATATCGAGAAATTCTTACCTAGTAAATATAAAAATTCTATAGTTGTTCGACTAAACATCTAAATCATGACGTACGTTGTCACGGTCGTTTTTTTGTGTCTTGTTCGCAGTTGCGAAAAAATATTTTTATATATTGGGTTGGCAACTAAATACTTTCGGTTTTGTAGTATAAAATAAAACACTTTTTTTTAAACAAAGAATAGTTTTTAATCAATTATATATTTTCCATTTTGCTCAATGACCTTTTGCCATCTTTCTTTCAGCTGCATGATTCCGCACTCATAAAATTTCTGGTCATTATCAGCAAAAAAGTGAACCAGGTGCGAGTGAAGGTCATCGTCATTTGTGAAAGTTTTACCATTCAAAGAATTCTGCAAACTTCGAAATAAATGGTAATCAGATGGTGCTAGATCAGGGCTGTATGGGGGACGTGGCATCACTTCCCAGCCAAGCTCCAATAGTTTCCCACGAGTTGCCAAAGATGTGTGAGGCCTTGCATTATCTTGGTGGAAAACTACACTTTTCCGATTTGACAATTCTGGCCGTTTTTCTTTAATTGCTTCATCCAGTTTTATTAATTGCTGACAGTAAACATCAGAATTGATCGTTTGGTTCCTTGGAAGCAGCTCAAAAGACACCTTTGTAATCCCACCAAACTGACAGCATGATCTTTTTTGGATGCAATTCAGCTTTCGATGTGGTTTGAGCTGGTTTATCGTGTTTGCTCCATGATTGTTTTCGAACTATGTTACTGTACAGGACCCATTTTTCATCACCAGTGATGATTCTTTTTAAGAAAGGGTCGGTTTCATTTCGTCTAAGGTGCATATCGCAAAAGTTGATTCTTTGTGTTAAATGAATTTCTTTCAATTCGTGAGATACCCAAATATCAAGCTTCTTAACTAGCCCAAGACATTTTAAATGTTTTTAAATTGTTGTGTGCGATACATGTAGCCTCTCTGCAACCTCTCGAAGTTATATGACGATCCTCTTCAATTATTACTTTGATTTGGTCATCATCAACTTCAGTAGGCCGACCAGAACATTGCTCATCTTCGAGGGAAAAATCTCCAGAACGCAATTTTTTATACCAATTCTGACACGTGCGCTCTGTTAAGCAATTAGCACCATAAACTTCACATATCTTTTTGTGAGCCGCAGCAGCTTTCTTTCCTTTACGGAAATAAAATAGGAAAATATGTCGAAAATGTTCGTTTCTGCACTCCATTTAAAATTAACCCACAACTAATAGCTTTAATAAAAATCACGCACTACTTGCTTCTGAAGTTACGTCAATGTGACTAGTATCACGTGACAAACGGTAAAGTACAACACTAACATATGTTATACAAAAAATAAAGCAACGCTCTCTATCAGTAAAAACCGAAAGTACTTAGTTGCCAACCCAATAATAAAAGCGATTGTTTGACATGTAGTGACGTAATGTTTGCATAATTGTAATGGCTTTTGAAAAAGTAAACGTATCTGTAGGAGCACTGTTATTATTAATAATAATGCTTCTACAGATGCTGTATTATTTAAAAACTACTAATTCGATTCTCAAAAATAAAAGCAACAGCATTGTAGACTTCAAAAAAAAGCTATTATTTAACACCAATTTCCAATTAAAATTATTGGGGTGAAAGAGTCACCCCCGTTTAAGGGTTTATGTAACTCGAATGAAAATACTAAATCAAAAGTCTCCTTTAGAACAAAAATTGAGAATTTTTTTGTAAATTGATTAACTAAAAAATCTAGGTGGACTATTCTCGTTGGGTCAGCCTGTATATTTAAATAAAATACATACATTGGTATATGAACTTTATTCTTAATGTACTTAATTAAAATTTAAAAATTTAGCAAACTCGAACTACTTTTGTGACAAAATAATAAAATGTTAATTTAAAAAATAATGTAAAATCATATATTTAAGTTTGAAAATACATAAAATTTCATTGATTGTGTTAAAATACCATATTTCATTTACATCAGCTCCTCATTACTAATTCATCAATTCTATTTTAATACCAATCGGATAAAACAGTTAATTGCACTTAATTAATGTATTCTTAATGAACCTCCGGAGAAATTTCCGTTTGTTTTTCTTCTAAGGCAGTAATTAGATTGAATAATTTCGAATCCTGGTTTCTTTAACACAGGAATTATAGTCTTGCAGAAATAGAATGGGTATCAAACCTCGGGCTTTAAATAGATTTCGTCTCTGAGTTCCCTCGACGGAAATTAATTTTGAACATTGAAAATTTATCGTTCAGGTTGCTGCACAAGACTCAAATATATTTCGTCCATTATCTTCTCTTCTTTTGTTTACTTTAAGGGCGACACCCTTGTCGATAACGATACGTATATATCGTAAATATAAACAACTGTTTTGTTTTCTTTGCACAAAGGATAGAATTGCCAATATTTTTTTAAATATATATGTATATTCGATTTTATTTCGTATTTTGTCATGGTACGGAAAAGATACATATGTGTTTTTAGAATTGTTTTTTATTTATTATTAAAGTAGTTATGTGAAGTCACAAACGATCTAGCAAAATTTCCATTTAAATTATTATTTTCTTTCAACGCTTCAATTTCAAAATAATTCACAAGTTGAAAAATAGAAAGGTGTCCTGACGGAGGTAGTTTAAATAATGAATTAATAAATATGGGAGGAAAACATTTTAGGTGAAGAAATAACGGATTTGATAAATATGTAAGATAATGTTAACATATAAGATACCATCGAAATGGAAAACGAACATCTGGATGCCGATCTTTAAAAAAGTAGACAAAAATAACCAGTCTACTACAGGCGAATTAATTTATCGAATAATACGCCCAAGATAACAACAAAGATCCTGCAACATTAAACAATGAATTAGAATAACAACAATCTAGATCTAAAAATGGATGATCATGTACTGTTACGATTTTTATAACAAGTAAAAGAAAAAATTACTGAATTTACAGTATATAGTGCTTTGTAGACCTGTGTATAAGCATCTGATAGATGCTGGTTAGCTGACGTAAGAAAGATATTGCAAAACCAAACTAATAAACGGAATTTACTCAAGAACCAAAATAAAAATAAATATCAACTGTGAATTATCAAGCAATATCCCTACCGAGAATGCAGTTAGACTCATGAAACATTTATATTTTTAAATTGTTTTTACTTTTTTTAAATACCTTTACGTTAATTTAGAAGTCAACGTTTGTGACATTACAAATATTTCCAACAAAAAATACAATTTTACTTAAGTAGGCATGTCTATGGGTCATACCTTTTTTTAGCATCGTATCTCCGACCTACCACCTAGCAATATTTTGAAAACAATCCAGAAAGGCGACACCATGCGTAAAAAGCTCACAACACTTCGTAGAACCTTTAGCAAACTTGACAACAGATGAATAATATCATGTCTCAACTCTTTCGTCCAGAACAAAAATTTATTGAACGACAGAGCGAGAATGCATCTATCTCGCATGTCGATAACTAAGTTACCAAAGCGTATAGACAGACGCTTGTGTCACGGCTTTTTGCTAATTAAAGAATGTTAAAAGCGAGATAGACGCGTTCTCGCTTTGTCGTTCAATACATTTTTGTTCTGGAAGAAAGAGGGAGGCATGATATTATTCATTATTTTTCTGTATCGAAATGATATGATAGACGCTATCAAGGAATCGTTCATTAATAACACAGAATCTGCCTGAAGATCGGTGAATTCCGCGAAACATATGTAGTAGATAGGGTGTTATTAATAATAGAATGATTTCTTTTAACATTAACAACAGATCTAGAGGATATATTAGTAAGCGTCTTCGTGACTTATTTAGCAGCATATCAACGAATAACGATAACAGTAATCAGCGATCTTCGATTATCTACTGTTACTACGGATCTTATGAAGCTATGCCTGTCTAATATGTACTTTTTACGAGATGACAGATATTACGAGCAGAAGAATGGTACAGCAATGCAGAGCCCTCTATCACCAGTAATAGCTAATTATGGAGGTCTTTTAAGAAGAAGCTATAGATAGCAGTGAATGGGAATCCAAGTGTTGGTCGTCGACACCACATTTGCGATTTGGCCACAATGAAATCCATGAATTCTTTGATTACATAAGCAAACAACACGCTTCTATAATTAATTCCTTCCGAGAACTCGAGAACACTACAATACGGAGTGCACAGGAAGAAAACTCATATTAATAGGTATTTTTCTTCCCCATCGATTCTTGTCGCTGGTTACCCGGGGAATTGTTCAATCGTAATAATACGCGATGGTACAAAAATGTTTGAATTAATTGCGTCCTCTGATATAGGGCTACTTATTCATGCGTACATATTTTTTGTACGATTGATAAAAATATTGTAATATTAAGGGATTCGAAAATCTATTTTGTACGTTCAAAGTATAAACGAAAATTATCATACTATACATCATAATTTGTTTATAATTTATTTTTAGGCAGGTCCGTATTAACTTCTAAATAAAAATTTTATCGAATTGTACGCCGAAGATGGTCTCAAGAAATGTTAAACATGTAAATTCTCGTCATCGAAAAATAATTTTATTGCAACTTTTAAAGATATTCACCCCTAAACTCAATCCATTTATGTCCACGGCAAAATCAGTGTTCAAAACAAAATACTACTCTTCTTGAGAGACTTCAGTTTTGGAAACTTCGTTCGAAGTTTAGAACAGTATGTACATATATTATTCCGTGTATTCTTTTACATTTTCCTTGCATGGAAAAATCGTAGTTTGTTTTGTATTCGATTATTCAAATGTGATCTGTGTGCTAAAAATGTAGAAAGAATAATTTTTGATGAGAGTTTATATTTTTCGATTTCATCAATTATTTGAAATATGATTGGATTTAGCTATTTCGTAATAACTCACTTTGATTTGATCATATTTAATATTAATTTATTGTTTATTTTTAAAGAAATATAAAAATAGAACTAAAAACAGGAACAAAACTTTGAAGTAGCTGAAGATCGGAAATAATTATTGATTAAAAAAAATGTATCAGACTAGAAAGTTGTTATTAAATACTGTAAAAGTATGTGGAATTAATGGGTATATTTGCCGAAACGATAATACAAAGTAATAAGAAGTAAATGAACGTCTATTTCTCGAATAAAAATGAAAGCACTTATATCACTTTATCCGCATTAAACTAAACATATTGCTGTTTATTTTAAATGTTATATATCGAAAGAGGAAAATTTAAGACTCTTGAAAGTAAAGAAACACTTAACAATGGAGTTTCTCATAAATATGCAGTCTAAAAAGAAACACAAAACAAAAAAAGAACAAAATCAAAAGTAAACCATTCATAGGTAATTTTGATGAAGCCTGTGGTTGATTAGCTCAATAACTTAAGGTTGATATATAGCCCCTTTACACATTAATTTTCGTATTCTGTATACGTATTTCGACAACTAAGTTGTCAATATCAGCGGATAATTAAACAGTATTGCACCTGAACAACTGCGGCAAAAATCCGCACGAAATAAGATCGTCTACGGAATTTGTTTCGTGCATGTTTGTTCATCTCTGGGATCTTAGGGATAGCACTCACATCGCTTTGTCTGCAATCTAACAGGTCATGGTCATTGCTTTGTTTGGTATTTTCATTGATTACGTTGCAATTAGCAATTGCCGTTTGTATGCGCGCGCCACTGTTTGCATGGTCAGCAGATGTTCTATTCTACTTCGGACCAAATCATATGAATGCTTTCACTACTATCCAAGAGATGGATGTATAGTTCTTTCTAATCATTGAATGATGATTAGAGAGATAAAGGAAATGACAAAAAATCGATTGAAAAGGTCGAAAAACAAAACAATAACTGCTTTCTATGATCTCAAGCAGATAATCTACAAGCTTGCACATCAACTTCGCTGGATAAATTTTGATTAAAAAAAATTATCTAATAATGCCTTTCAATTAATAAATCGATATTTATGTAGATATGAAACAGTAATTTTAGTAAGTCTTACGTAATTGGCATTCAATATTTTCGTCCAAAAAAGATTTTTTTAGTTATTAAAAAATAAAAAAGTAGAAATAAAATTTTTTATGTATGGATTTTAAAATTACGATTTTGCACTATATAATATTAGGATTTTTAGAGTTTAGTAAGTTTTAAGGAAATCTCTGTTTGAACATCTGCTGCCTGGGATTATATTTTGGTATTACTTAACACAGTTACGATCGTAATGTAAAGAACAATTCTTACTTTCTTTATTCCAGTTTGGGTATCGTAAATCAAGCTTTCATAGGTAATCTAAATGTCATTTTCGTAGGAGGCCCTTTTAATTATTATTCCAACCGTAGGGCAGGATAATTGATAGACAGGTTCTCCAAAGTGTTGAGAATCTTTTCTTGTGTATGATAAAAAGAGAATTATTCAGTGTCCAGTCAGATCTATGGGAATAGGTAAAAACAAAAATTTTTACTTTGATATTACCATCCATTAGATGCTACAAAATGGACAATACATTTCTAACTCCTTGAATTTTTTTTTAAATAGAAATCATTCAATAGAACGCTTCATATTGGCGAGATTTCTATGAAATATGTATTAAATCACTCATAAAAACAAATAATAATAATGTCTGCCTGGAAAAATCAGGTGAAACCTCTTTGAATTTAGCTTTATTCAGTCTTTGCTGCTCTGAAGATAATATCGTAAAGGTATAAGGTAAAACTGAAAAATAAAAAGTAGGAAAGGATTTATAACAGGTTTTAAAGCTGCGAGGCAAGACTCATTTGTGGGAAAAACAAGCCAAGTAAGGTGGATAAATCAGGATCATCTACAAATATAGATAAAAGTGTGACGATCAACACTATATCTGATGTCCAACGAGGAGACTAGATCAATTAGTGATCTGGAATTTTCAAAGCATAAGTGTTAAAACTGACACAATGGGGCTAAGATTACAGAGAGGATGAAGTAGTTATAATCAAGATCAATTTCTATAGGCATATGCAAGGAAGCCAAGAGATTTCGAAGAGAAATAAGAACTGCAATAGATCTAAAAGTCCCAGTGGACTTTATAGCCTCAAATAATCTAATATACGAAAGACGTCACTTCAATCACTATCTCGTTTTTTCAGTTTTTCTGTATTTTCAGATATGTCGTTGCAAGGGATATAAATCGACCCCTTAAGTTTCTGCAGCTTTGAAGGTGTTTTTATACGTTAAATTTTTTGCATATAGCTGGCCAATTTATAACTTTTTAAAACAAAACATTAGCAAGAATAAGCTATGTAATTTGGATAAAGTCATTCTTGAAGAGAATGTAGAAAAATACAAATTCTGGCAACTACAACTCGAATGGGTTCTGATGAGACTTTGTATGCATTTGCTTTTATGTCGATGTTCAGTTTACTTATGTATACATATCTGAATGAAAATTTCCTCACTAAAAGTATATATTGACCTCTATATATTAAGGGTGTTACCCAATAAACTATAGGAAAATACGCTACATTTATTTAGTAACGAAATTCAGAAAAAAAGATTTAAGTGAGACTATAAAGGAAAGGATCCATTACCAAGAACATAAACGCTTCACCTCTCTTTGTCGATAGGCCTTTTATTGATGACATTTAATTCTTCCTGCGTTAACAGATGGCGGTCGAACTTGAGAAGTTGCGATTTTAATTTATTTTCACTTGCGTTTATCTGAAAACATTTCTCGGGAATCGAATAAATTTCATTCTGCCTCAAATATCATTTAACTACAGGAGGGAGGACTGTTTCAATCTCTTACATCCTCCACCACCAAATTACCACTCAATTCTTCGACTTTAATTAAACTCCCTTCATAAATTTGTGTCGTTTACCGATATCCAGTATTTTATCGCCGGATTACTTTATAAAACTTTCCACTTTTCTACTGTGTTCTTTTTTCAAGCATTTACGTCTTAGAAAGTACGTAAATAGAATACCTATTATTATTGACTTCAGATAAAGAAAGTGTGGTTGAAAAAGCTTTGGGATGCTCTGATCAAATATTTACAGGATAATAAACGTAATTACATTACATTATAAAATTGTTTAAAGTTACTCTGATGTAAAAAAATATCTTTTTTACAGAAGAAACATAATATATTCTATTCTTTTCCATTTACATATCTGCTTTTTAGCAATTTCATATCCTTTATTAGCAGTAAATAGTTCAAAATCAAGCTGGTTGATAGCTCAGTGGTAAATTACTGCTTTATCACGCCTAAAGAGTCTCAGGTTCTTGTCTCCGATAGCCTGCTGGCAGGAAAGGTTTTCATCGTTTTCCAAAGCCCCTTTGTAATTGACGTTACGTTGTTGGGTTGGATATGAAGGTATTCATTTGTTGTTATTATTACCTAAAATCACTGTATCTGCAGGCACATATAGAAATGTATTTCTACAGAATGATTGTGATTTTACGTATTAATAGCGTACTTTTACAACTCGCTTACTGGCGTAAAATAACCAATAATAAAAGTGTATTTTTTTTCTATATAGAGGCTTGGTTGTCTGAAATATATTGTATTATTAATAATAATAATTTTAAATTTCACAATTTTCCAATGTAATGGTTTCCTAAAAATGTTTTTCGTTTATAGACATTATTTACCAACGCAAAATAAAATACAGCTAGGCATATGGTTGGAGATAATTAGAAATGTACCATTAATAAATTCTCATAAAGAAAATGCATTGTAAATATTTTGCTTGTTCCTCGCATTTTATTGAGAAGTGCCTTATTGGCAAATTCCTGGACCGTAATTCCCTTTCAACTGTAATTTACTTGGTATGCTGCTTCAAAATTATGAAAGTGGAAAATTATATTCAATACTTTTAGTATTTAAGGGTAATCCAAATTCACCAAATTCATACATGTAAATAGATTATATATACCTATATATATATATATATATATATATATATATATATATATATATATATATTATAATTACATTGCTAAGCTATGTAGAACATAAAATTATTTTATGATGAATTAAGAAATCCGTTTTCTTGAAATATTTTCTTCGCTATTTTAATTTTTAATACAGCTAATACGTTTATAAAATGTATTTGATAAGCATATATCACATCATATTTCATTATTCTCAAAAAAAAATAAATAGGATTCAAATAATCATTTGCATAAAATCTTATATTGTCTAAATTGTTTAATTTCAGAAAAACTATATTAATAATGGGTGTCCCAAAATTAACGCAAGATTTGAATTTGTCGCCATTTGTGCAGTAAAGTGTTGGCAACACTAAAAAAAAACAATTCGACAGCTGACAGTTTAGGGTTAGTAAAAATGGAGCGTTACACGATAGAACAACATGTCTTCATTATTGAACAATATTTCAAAAATAATGAAAGCTTGGTGGCCGCAGTTCGAAAATTTCATACAAAATATGGTCGAAATAGTGTTTTAACTTCGTCAACTGTGAAGAGATTAATTGAAAAATTCAGGGAGACTGGATCCGTGGGAGACGCCAAACACACTGGTCGTCCAAAAACAAGCCGTTCAAATGTCAATATCGAAGCAGTGCGTGAGAGTGTCGGTGACAATCCAGGAACCTCAATTCGGCGTCCTGGACAAGAATTACAAATTTCAAGAAGCTCTCTACAGCGTATACTCACTAAAGATATGTGTCTCCATGCTTACAAAATTCAATTAACACAACAACTGAAGCCTAATGACCATGCACAGCGAAGAGAATTCGTTGAATGGATTATTGAACATTAACAAATGGATGCTGATTTTTCGAGCGAAATCATCCTAAGCGATGAAGTACATTTTCACCTTGATGGCTTTGTTAATCGCCAAAATTGCCGCTTTTGGTGTTCTGAGAACCCACGTGTGACAAATGCATCCACAACGTGTCACTGTTTGGTATGGATTTTGGGCTGGAGGCATAATTGGACCATACTTTTTTGAAAATGAGGCTGGTCAAGCACTGTTACTGGTGCTCGATATCGCGACATGATAACACAGGTATTTCTGCCGAAATTGGATGATATTGATATGGACAATATGTTGTTTCAACAAGACGGTGCCACATGCCATACAGCCCGTGAAACAATTCAATTACTGCATGAGACATTTCCAGGTCGTGTATTCTCTCGTTTCGGTGATCAGAATTGGCCCCCTAGATTGTGTGATTTAACACCATTAGATTTCTTTTTATGGGGTTATTTGAAATCACAGGTCTATGTCAACAAGCCCACAACCACCCGTGCATTAAAGGAGGAGATTCAACGCTGCATCAACAAAATTCAGTCACATTTATGCACAATGCATGCAAAGTCGTGGAGGCAATTTGCCCGATGTGTTATTCCATAAATAACCCTATCCTATGTACTTTATGATTCAATAAAAAATAACAATCAAAAGACTAAAGACTGTGTTTTCTGTTTAATTCAAATCTTGAGTTAATTTTTATAACACCACCACTACGAAGCTTACTGTATACGTGTTTGAGGCAGCAGCAATTGAAATTAATATTTCTGGCAATTTAACCTCTTGCAAATATTATAGACAAGTAAATAAAAAAGTTTATTTTAAGTTGTGTAAAAATTAGTTATTGCGTTTTTGAAACTGTATAGTATTATTTATTTATAATGCAGCTTAACAAATGCTAATGCTATTTCGAATAAACAATGTATCTGTGTATATGTATAAATAAAGTGAACTAAATCATCTTTGAAACGCCAGTGGCACATATAAGAATACAATTGCATAACGTAAACGTGGATTAATATTTTTCCATATTGGGATAATTAGAACTGCGGAAAAGAAATAATTTCAAATTTTAAAATTCTATTTCGTTTATGAATCTAGTAATCTGTGGATGATCATCAACGTTTTGTGAACATTAAACAAGCAGTTAAATTATGTCCGTAATTTTACGTGGCATGATTTAATCAATATACGTTTTGTAATAGTAATTGTAAGAAATCTTTGCAATTTTACGTAAGAGTCTATTTAGATATTTCGAGGAAAATTCAAATGGGGTACTTAAAGTAAAAGCTCTTTACGAAATAAATAGAAGAACATTGCAATCTGACCTCAATTCGGAGTGCTCCTTCCCTAATCGAAATGTTTTGTAGTAATAACGCGTAAAATTAGCTTTTGTACCGCCGTTTAGGAAACCATAGCAATACTTAATTAAAGTAAATACTATGATTTTCGTATCTATTTACTTAATTACCTAATGTTGGTGAAAAGAAATGCCACAATGGCAATCTAAGAAGTCTTATTTTAATGATATATGCTAAATAAATATATACGAGCATAATTTTCAGATATAATACGAACTATGTACACTATCGCTCATAAGTATTTGGTCACCCTTGTTTCGTTACAGTTTCTATAGAAAAGTTGTAATTATAAAATTTATTTCTGTAGTAAGAAATAGTTTCATAATAAACACTAAAATCTATACAAACTTATTAAAAAATAATTATGCGATTACACTACTATTTACAATGAATGATAATACCCTAATAAAACTCCAGGTAGAATAATTGCACTTAAGGGATTAGATCTTTTCAATTGTTATGGTTTTATTTTAAGGTAGGGTATTATTGTAAACCATTAAGTATTTATACTTGGGTATTTTGGAAAAAGAGCAGTTAGTTTTTGTGAGGTACTCATGGTGATAGAATCGTGTGTTTCGAAGAAGATCAATCGGTTGTTTCAACGGAAAGAATTGAGTATAGAAACACAATCGTTTATAATCGCATACCATAAAACTGGCAAAAGCAACCGCGGAATTGCCACGGAACTTAAATTAAATCAGTTCACCGTGGGTTATATCATCAAAAATCACCGCGAATGTGGAAGTGTGTTGAACAAAACTCGAAAAAGCAGACTAAGGGTAACAACCTCAGCAGAAGATCTGGGAATGGTGGTAACAAGCAAGAGAAATAGACGATTAACAGCCCCAGAAATCACAGTAGAAACGAATACTGTTCGTGGAACACTCATAAGTGTTTCAACAGCTAAACGGCGATTAAAAGAAGCCGGTCTTCATGGATGAATTGCAATGCGGAAGCCGATTCTACGCAAGCAAAACAAGCAAAAACGTTTAAAGTGGGTACGCAATCACCAAAATTGGACCATAGAAGACTGTAATAAAGTATTGTGGACCGATGAATCCAAATTCGAGATTTTCGGTTGACGAAGACGTGTTTTCGTGAAGACGTCTGTGGGTGAGCGTGTCCGAGAAGAATTCATAGCCCCTACTGTTAAGTACGGTGGAGGTTCAGTCATGATATGGGGTTGCTTTTCTGGATCAAACGTGGGCGATCTCGAAAAAATAGAAGGTATACTAAAAAAAGAAGAGTGTAAGCACTTATTAGAGGAAAGCGCAATCTGAAATCAAAATTTCGGGTAAGAATTTTATCTTCCAACAAGATAATGACCCGAAACATACTTCCAAACTATGCTGGGAATATTTGCAAAAATTGGAGAACGAGGGAACCATAAACGTTATGACGTGGCCCATTCTTCTAGAGCATGTCCGAAATCCCCTGGGTGGTTTCCAGGTCGAAATACGAGAAAAAAAAATTTCCGAGGTTCCAAAAATCGCGACGATTTTTGATCTTTAGTTTTCAACCGACATCCTATCTCTCAAACCAGAAGGCCCCCGGTCGTCTATACTACATGGCCGAATTCGTATTGACGCCCTGATTCGACTCGTGCCAAGCGCAACTCGCTGCTTTATTTTTATTTTAAGTCACGCTCTCTGTCAAATGATCCTCATAGGTATTACAATAAAACACTATATGCATCACACACAAACTCTAAAAATAAGTTCATATAAACATACAAATATACAAAAAATAGTAGTTATAAAAACAGAGCAATAATCAGAAAATTTGTCAGTTGACAATAAAACATCTCATAATCTGGTTATATTATATATATATATATATATATATATATATATATATATATATATATATACTTCTAAAGGGGACATGAAACGTCTTAAATCTTGAAATAAATACAGGTTTGTGATGGATAATAAAACCGAATAATATCGGCCGTGTACAAGAGCTCAAACGAATAGACATCTGGGTAGAGCGAAAAGTTTTGCGGCGTTAGATCCTACGAGAAATCTACGTCATAATAGTAATAATAGTTATATATGTTCTTTATTTCAAAACTAGACATACAAAAAATAAGCACACACTGGGAGAAACAAGTCAACAAAGAGAATCGAAAAATAGAAATATCTATTAAATATGGAATAACATCCCTTTGTATCAGTACTATTTATGTAATAAATACCAATTATTCCATAGAATATCTATTAAGAAAATCATCCACAGTATAACAATTAACAGAATGAAGTAAATCTTTAGCCGAAATTTTAAACATAATAAAACTGCTTTCATTTACATTTTCTAACGGTAATTTATTAAAAAATTTTCCGGACATAAAATACAAATTTGGAAAAGCGCTACTTGACGTGATCATAGTCATTAGCATTTCTTGTATAATAATTCGAAATAAAGTCAGTAGAGAAAACAGACATATTTCAAAACAAATGAAACTACTTCTAATATATAAATATTAGTGAATAATCCCGTATCGCTCTCAGTTTTGAACAAAAATTAGAGTAATTTTAAGATATTAAAGTTACTTCACTTCAGATTAACAGAAACATGACATATGATTGATTGTAAATACCATTCATATGAAAGAATTATTTTAATTATTAATCTAATGATCTGCAAGGTTTGTATTAGATTTAACAGGACAATGATTTAGGTAGATTTCGGAAGTATTACATTTGGGTTAGTTTTAAAAAAATACACAATGATTAAATGATTGTTATACATCCAACTAGAGTTCGATTATTTAGAGAAGAAACTATGACTCATCAAAATCTGCGCGACGAGATTCTACCATAGGCGTAACACGGTGGCATCCAAACAATACTTAACCTAACTTTAATATTTCTGTATATATTTTTTACTTCAATCGTAATAATTTTTCACTTACCAGTTAAATAAGGATAGAACTGATAAAGTGGTTTTGAAAAAAATAGTCTTTTATATAAATTATGAAGCTAACAAGTGAAAACAGCGAAAACAGCGCACACACTATAAACACACGAACAATAATGGACACCACTGCAAACAGGGTCACCCCTTCAGCGCATAATTGACTCGTCCTAAACCAAATTTCGTCCGAGCGCATTGACCTTGAAGTTTCTTCTCTAAATAATCGAACTCTACTAATGAAATTGGAAATGGAACTGGTTTTACAAAATAAACTATCTAATGAAGAGTCTCAATAATATTTATATCTTCGGCATACAGATGCACTGAAGCAAAACAATTGACAGCCGAAAGGAGATCTTAATATAAATTAAAAACAAACAGAGTCGGCCCGAGATTCGAAACTTGCGGAACACCTATATTAATAGTCCTAGAGTCCGATTTTATATTGTTACAAATAACTTTTTGAGACCTATCATCCAAGTAAAATCGAGTAAGAAAGAGTATTTTTTGTTTACGTTTCAATTATGCTTTTAACGATATTTTTTAAACCTTTACTTATTAAAAGGAAACTATCGCTGCTACTAGATCTTGTATTAGGAGGCATTTTAATACATTTGATACTACACCTTATACTTATTTATTCTCCTAATGCGCTATAAATTTAGCGAGATTCAACCACTAATAGATTAAACTGTCAGAATTTTGGATATTTAGGTTTAACTAATGTCCAAGACGGTAAAAGAACAATGTCTTTCACCTTTCAAATTTACTAATTTTATTTATAACTACACTATCATTACTATTAATTTCTGTAAAACAAATTGTAATGATTTCAATATTAGTCATTTCAATTAGATTAAAAGATACATGAAATTACTATAATAAGATTGCTCCAAACCTAATCAAACACAAATTAATAACCAAGACAAAATAAATACGCTTTCACGTTCCCGAATATTGGGACGTTTCAGAGTTGAATAATTTCAGTGCGCGCATTTAATTTGGAACGAAATTTGGGGATTCGAAAGGACATATTTTTAAAAGTAAACAACGAAAAGATAAACTCAAATACAAATTGATCTAATAAAACTCTATTAAGAAGTCTCGAAAGGAATTTTATTTTATCGTCTTCCCAACAGTCATTGCTTTTAATTATCAAACTCCAATTAAAGTTTCAATTGAAGCAACAAACGGAAACGGAAAAAAGATACACAGAACTTAAAATTTACTTTATCCAATAGTTAACCGAATTTGTGTACGTTTGTCTTTAATTGTATTTACGCAGTAGATTGTTTTTTTATTCAATTGTACTTTGATGAAGGCGGTCTTTAAAAACGAACGTAGTTATAAATTTCGCAAGAAACCGAAGTTGGAAATGTCGAGTTTTATTTCGACAAAATTCGTTTAGCAAGCATACAGTTTCATTATGTATTTTTTTATCTACGTTTCTTTACACAACTATTATGGAACGTTTATTTTATTTTCGCTTTGTATACTATGTGGCAAAAGAACAAATCACCCAAAAAAATACATACATACATATTTTTAGACCAAATACTGCACCAATATCTATTATATAGAGAGTAATAAATGATTAAATATTCTCTGAATACCTTTTATACCTTTTATAGAGAAAATTTAATAATGAGTTGCCGCAAACGCAACAAGCACGTTCTGCTGGTCACTCGGTCATGTTTCCAATAAGATGGACTCCTGTGGATGCTCCCAACTAATTTGTAAGGCATCATGTAGCTATGGTAAAGTTCATTAGGTGGCCAGGAAGTATAACAACCCTTCGATCTATCATATCCCAGACACTTTCTACGGGCGATAGGTTGATCATCGCGTAGACCAATGGAGAATATTGATGCTGTATTCATCATCATATTTGCAGTGACCACTAAGGTTATTACATTGCGATTTATACAGATTTAGGTTTGGTTTCTTTGCATTTGTATATTGACGTTAGCCTCGGTTACGGGTTTTTTGATTTTCATGGAATCTATATGTAATTCCAAATCATTTAGTTTATCATATTTTCCAGTCGAAATATATAGCATCAATATTATTGAACTCCGATAGGAACGCACTAGTAAACTCAGATCTCGAGATGTAATTTAGTGCGCAATAATATCGATAAATTTTAAGATTGTCTACCTTAAATTGTATAGAACAATATATTTTTAAACACGGGCTGTAATTGTAATTACTATTTCATTACTTTCCTCGATGAGGTTTCTGTTATTTTTCAAACACTTAATATCCATTCAAGATATTACGCATTGATATTAGCAAGTATTTATAATTTAACGAATACTAATTTAATACATACAGCGGAAGAAAAATTTTTACCCTTTACCGTAAAACAGAAATGACAATGAACAACGATTACATATACTCACTGGTAAATATGCACAAAAGAATGGCAAAAATCAATATCCTCTATTGTAATATGTTTTCTCGCCTTAGGGTATTATGTCTTGATAAATGACGCTTCGGGCATTAAGATTTATCACAAAATTTATAATTAATCATTTGGGTAATTACTCCTCAGTACAGATATTAATCTCTGTGTTGTAGATCGGATAACTTTGCAGATGTTAATGTTATGAAAGCATGTTCACAATATTATGCATAGCCTTCAATGAAACAATTGCAAGTTCATAATGGTTCATCTGTAGTATAATGGATGACTTCAACATAATGTTTATGATACTTAAGGCGTTCTTATATCATTTAATCAGACGTATTCTACAACAAAGCCTTTTTTAGCAGAAGCATATTGTTTAATGGTTAGTTTAATCATTAATATCAACAGTGGGTAAGTAGTGACATAAATATATACCATAGCATTTGATATTTCATGAGTATCATTCGTAGGAAGGTTTAATGAACATTTTTTATATTTTTAAAATACAGGGTGTTTTAAAACAACGTTTAAATATTTTAATTACAGTCAAAAATAAGGTAAAAAGTTTTAATAAACATATACGAGGTTGTTCAATAACTTTTGTCGTTCGATAAGAAAAACATTATGTTATGGTTTGCAATACATTTTATTATTCAATATAACCTCCCCGAGCTTCAATACACTTGTTCCAGTGGTCTTCTAATTTATGGATTCCGTATCTGAAATGAGAATAGGGAAGATCGTTGAAATACGTTTCCACGCCTACTATTACTTCTTCTTCGTTCGATGAAAATTATTCTACACGCGTGAACTTTTTGAGATGTGAGAACAGCCAGAAGTCAGAAAAAGCTAAATCTGACGATTAGGGTGTATGTTGCAATAATTCGTACTTGAATTCACTGATGCTTGCGATGATTTTTTAACTATCTGAGAGGATACGTCTTGATGAAAAATGATTTTTTCATCTGTAAACCAGATTTTTTCTCAGGAATTTTTACATCCAACTGGTTTAAAAGGTTACAATAATAATCTTAGTTTATTGTTTTACCAGCTTGAAGGTAATCCACGAACATAATTCCTTTTGCATCCCAAGAAACTGATGCTAACACCTTTTTGATCGATTTCTGGACCCTAACTCGCTTCAGAGCCGAAGTTCCGTATTTACACCATTCCTTAGCCTCTTATTTTGATTGGGGATCAAGGTGGTAGATCCAAGTCTCATCCATAGTGATGAAACGAAACACAAAATCATTTCTATTCTTTCTAAAACGCTTCAAATGTTGCTGAGAATGTTGCATTCGAATATGTTTTCGTTCCATTGTAAACAAATGCGTGCAACATGTACAAAATGTCACCAATTTTGCACACATTGCACGCATTCTGAAACCCAAAACTTTAGCCAAAATATTGCTCACACTGTCTAATGAGATGTCGAGGGCTTCTACTAAATCTCTCTCGGTTAGCAGACGATCTTCCAAAACCATATCCTGTATTTTTGTTACGATTTCTGGTGTTGATGCACTTTTTGGACGCCCTTCATGTGGATCGTCTTCAAGACTTGTACGACCACGTTTAAATTCAGCAACATATCTTTCTACAGTTCTAATTGAAGGCGAAGAATCCTTATACACTTTTAACAATCGTTTATGAATTCGTTTTGGTGCTACACCTTTCAGGAATAAGAATTTTATCACTGCAAATTACTATGGCACGTCAACTGTAAATATGCAAATGGGAAAATATAAAATGAGAAAACTTTACACGTGTTCATAAAAAAGTAGTACAATTTCTAGAAAAATAAAACGATAAACTTAATAGCGGCGTATCTGATTGAATAACAAAACTTATTGAACAACCTGGTATTTGCGAAATAACTGCACACGAGATAACAGCGATTTTATTGTAAAAGTTTTTATTAAGGTGTTATATTTCAAACTCCTCAAACTCTTTCGAAAAACCCAGTTTGAAAACTGTGGAAGATCATACATTGAGTTTTTGGAAAATACTTTACTTGAACTTTTAGAAGATTCACTTTTAAGTCTGAGACAGAGCCTCTGATTTATGTAAGGTGATGCTTCATCACATTTTGCCTGTGCTACTAGGGAACATCTCAACAATGAATTTCTTGAGACATGGACAAGATCAGGGGGATCTCCAAGGTCTCCAGATTTATGTCCATTGGATTTCGGTGTCTGAGGTTATTTAAAAAGTTCAGTATTCGAAATATCGGTAAACAATCTTCTACAGTTACATAAAAAAATAACACCCTGTTGCCAGATAATTCGAAAAAGATCACGGTTTCTTGAAAGAGAGAGTGTGCGCTTGCTTTAAAAGAAGATGCAGATCCTGTGTCGTAATGGAAGGACGGCATTTTGAACATTTTCTTTAGTTATAATGTTTTTATGTAAAGATACAATAATATCTTAATAATAACCACTAAAGCAAATCTAGTCTGCTATTGCAATTAATTCTATGTTATTTCGTAAACGGTTGATTTGCAAATACAATATATATTTATTCAGACTTTTTACCTCATTTTCAATCGTACTATATGTCTTAAAATATTTAAACGGTATTTTACAACACCCTATATAATCAGCTGACGATGCAATAAAGTATTGAAAACCATTTTATTTCGAATAGATTCCTACAATTTATAATAGTCGTGTGAGGCTATCAATAATTCGCATACCATCACTGGAACGAAGTCCCCGACTTTACCCTATCTTCTTAATAAAATATGTACAGGGACGGAATATACTTTTTAGAGATCTGCTGTAGATTTTTATATGTTAATATTTTAACTTTTTTTAATATTCTTTTGAAACGTATTGTTAATCAGAATTTAACCGTATAAGTTCTATTAAAAAACTGCTCTAGATTACAGACTATTTTCTAGAAAATAATGGAAAGATTAGAAATTATCTGGCGTACGATTCAAATACCGAATATTGTATTTAAATATTCGATATTTGAATCGTACGCCAGATAATTTTGAATATTTTCAAGCTTTAGGGTTTGTGATAAAAATATTTAAAAAGCCAAAAATATGCAATAGACACTTACCTTGATATTTTAGTCCGGGCGAGTAAGAGTGTGGGTTTCCTATTATTTCAATGAAATAGTTGTTGTTTGCAGGCGATTTTATAGTGGCTACACCAGAAGGTATTCTGTTGCAACTTCCAGCATTGACTTTAACGAAAGATATGTAATCGATCATCAACAGCATTAACACTTGATTGATTTTCTTCATTTTTAATCCTGCAATCTATATTTGAATTAATATAATAATCATAATTACGTTCTCTTAGAAAATATTTATGTAAATAGTTAATTGAAATATCATGAAACTTGAACAGTAATTTATTTTATTCCAATAGATTATTGCTTGTTTAATTCCGTTGGATATTCATACATTTGCTGTTAAAATTTCTCATTATATTATGAATTATGATTCACAAATAATGTACAACCTTATTGATAACAAAGTTTCGTTTCAATTCACATTTGCGTCCACTTCGAAAGTAAATTTCGTAGTTACCGGTCCGAATCGAGCATTTTTGACCAGAAAATCGCGAATATTTCGGGAACGAAAAGAGATAGAAAGCTTCGGTTTAAGCAACGTAACGAGTATATATATCATGGTGTTTACGTAGCCACCGAAACGATCATTTTTGAAAGAAAGTTTCGGAGTTACTGGAACAAAGCGAACATTTTCGTCTTCGAAATATTCGCGTTTTTTTTTTTGATAAAATCGCGAATATCTCGGGAACGAAAAGAGATAAAAAGTTCGGTTTGAAGCAGCGTAAGAAGCGTATTATGGAAAAAAACGTCCGCTCTCAAAAGTATATTTCGGAGTTACTGGACCAAATCGAGCATTTTTTGCCAAAAAGTCGCGAATATCTCGAAAACAAAAAGAGATAAAAAGTTCCGGTTTAAAGCAGCGTAACAAGAGTATCATAGAATAAACGTCCTCTTTTAAAAGCAAATTTCGAAGTTACGGGATCAAATCGAGCATTTTTGACCAAAAAGTCACGAATATCTAGGGAACAAAAAGAGATAAAAAGTTCTGGTTTGAAGCAGCGTAACATGTGTATCATGGAAACAACATCCACTTTAGAAAGTAAGTTTCGGATTTGCCGGACCAAAATGAGCATATTTGGCTAAACAATCGCGATATCTCGTAAACGAAAAGAGATGGAAGTTCCGGTTTAAAGCAGCGTAATAAGCGTATCATGGAAAAAACGTCCACCCTCAAAAGTAAATTTGGAAGTTACGGGACCAAATCGAGCATTTTTGAACAAAAAGTCACGAATATCTCAGGAACAAAAATAGATAAAAAGTTCCGGTTTGAAGCAGCCTAACAAGTGTATCATGGAAACAACATCCACTTTAGAAAGTAAGTTTCGGAGTTGCCGGACCAAAATGAGCATATTTGGCTAAACAATCGCGATATCTCGTAAACGAAAAGAGATGGAAGTTCCGGTTTAAAGCAGCGTAATAAGCGTATCATGGAAAAAACGTCCACCCTCAAAAGTAAATTTGGAAGTTACGGGACCAAATCGAGCATTTTTGAACAAAAAGTCACGAATATCTCAGGAACAAAAAGAGATAAAAGTTCCGGTGGGAAGCAGCCTAACAAGTGTATCATGGAAACAACATCCACTTTAGAAAGTAAGTTTCGGAGTTGCCGGACCAAAATGAGCATATTTGGCTAAACAATCGCGATATCTCGTAAACGAAAAGAGATGGAAGTTCCGGTTTAAAGCAGCGTAATAAGCGTATCATGGAAAAAACGTCCACCCTCAAAAGTAAATTTGGAAGTTACGGGACCAAATCGAGCATTTTTGAACAAAAAGTCACGAATATCTCAGGAACAAAAAGAGATAAAAAGTTCCGGTTTGATGCAGCGTAACAAGTATATCATGGAAACAACATCCACTTTAGAAAGTAAGTTTCGGAGTTGCCGGAACAAAATGAGCATATTTGGCTAAACAATCGCGATATCTCGTAAACGAAAAGAGATGGAAGTTCCGGTTTAAAGCAGCGTAATAAGCGTATCATGGAAAAAACGTCCACCCTCAAAAGTAAATTTGGAAGTTACGGGACCAAATCGAGCATTTTTGAACAAAAAGTCACGAATATCTCAGGAACAAAAAGAGATAAAAAGTTCCGGTTTGAAGCAGCCTAACAAGTGTATCATGGAAACAACATCCACTTTAGAAAGTAAGTTTCGGAGTTGCCGGACCAAAATGAGCATATTTGGCTAAACAATCGCGATATCTCGTAAACGAAAAGAGATGGAAGTTCCGGTTTAAAGCAGCGTAATAAGCGTATCATGGAAAAAACGTCCACCCTCAAAAGTAAATTTGGAAGTTACGGGACCAAATCGAGCATTTTTGAACAAAAAGTCACGAATATCTCAGGAACAAAAAGAGATAAAAAGTTCCGGTTTGAAGCAGCCTAACAAGTGTATCATGGAAACAACATCCACTTTAGAAAGTAAGTTTCGGAGTTGCCGGAACAAAATGAGCATATTTGGCTAAACAATCGCGATATCTCGTAAACGAAAAGAGATGGAAGTTCCGGTTTAAAGCAGCGTAATAAGCGTATCATGGAAAAAACGTCCACCCTCAAAAGTAAATTTGGAAGTTACGGGACCAAATCGAGCATTTTTGAACAAAAAGTCACGAATATCTCAGGAACAAAAAGAGATAAAAAGTTCCGGTTTGATGCAGCGTAACAAGTATATCATGGAAACAACATCCACTTTAGAAAGTAAGTTTCGGAGTTGCCGGAACAAAATGAGCATATTTGGCTAAACAATCGCGATATCTCGTAAACGAAAAGAGATGGAAGTTCCGGTTTAAAGCAGCGTAATAAGCGTATCATGGAAAAAACGTCCACCCTCAAAAGTAAATTTGGAAGTTCCGGAACAAATCGAGCATTTTTGAACAAAAAGTCACGAATATCTCAGGAACAAAAAGAGATAAAAAGTTCCGGCTTGATGCAGCGTAACAAGTATATCATGGAAACAACATCCACTTTAGGAAATAAGTTTCGGAGTTGCCGGACCAAAATGAGCATATTTGGCTAAACAATCGCGATATCTCGGGAACTAAAAGAGATAGAAAGTTCGAGTTTAAAGCAGCGTAATAAGCGTATCATGGAAAAAACGTCCACCCTCAAAAGTAAATTTGGAAGTTACGGGACCAAATCGAGCATTTTTGAACAAAAAGTCACGAATATCTCAGGAACAAAAAGAGATAAAAGTTCCGGTTTGAAGCAGCCTAACAAGTGTATCATGGAAACAACATCCACTTTAGAAAGTAAGTTTCGGAGTTGCCGGACCAAAATGAGCATATTTGGCTAAACAATCGCGATATCTCGTAAACGAAAAGAGATGGAAGTTCCGGTTTAAAGCAGCGTAATAAGCGTATCATGGAAAAAACGTCCACCCTCAAAAGTAAATTTGGAAGTTACGGGACCAAATCGAGCATTTTTGAACAAAAAGTCACGAATATCTCAGGAACAAAAAGAGATAAAAAGTTCCGGTTTGAAGCAGCCTAACAAGTGTATCATGGAAACAACATCCACTTTAGAAAGTAAGTTTCGGAGTTGCCGGACCAAAATGAGCATATTTGGCTAAACAATCGCGATATCTCGGGAACGAAAAGAGATGGAAGTTCCGGTTTAAAGCAGCGTAATAAGCGTATCATGGAAAAAACGTCCACCCTCAAAAGTAAATTTGGAAGTTACGGGACCAAATCGAGCATTTTTTAACAAAAAGTCACGAATATCTCAGGAACAAAAAGAGATAAAAAGTTCCGGTTTGATGCAGCGTAACAAGTATATCATGGAAACAACATCCACTTTAGAAAGTAAGTTTCGGAGTTGCCGGACCAAAATGAGCATATTTGGCTAAACAATCGCGATATCTCGGGAACTAAAAGAGATAGAAAGTTCGAGTTTAAAGCAGCGTAACAAGCGTACCATGGAAAAAACGTCCACTTTCAAAAGTAAATTTTGGAATTACCGGACCAAATCGAGCATTTTTGACCAAAAAATCACAAATATTTCGGGAACAGAAAGAGATACAAAGTTCCGGGTTATCCAGCGATGTTTACGTAGACACAAAAAAAAAGATCACTTTTGAAAGTAAGTTTCAGAGTTACTGGAACAAAACGCACTTTTGGTCAAAAATGTCCCAGAACGAAAAGATTAAGAAAGTTCCGATTTGAAACAGAGTCACAATCGTGCTATGATGCTTATGCGGACACAGAAAAACGATAATTTTTGAAAGAAAGTTTCGGAATTACCGGACCGGAAACGAGCATCTTCGTTACCGAGACATTCGCGATTTTTTGCGGTTTAAAGCAGTATAAAAAGCACGTCATGATGCTTATGTAGACACTGAAAAAGGCGACCACTAAAACAAGTATTTTTGGCCAATCAATAAGCTACACAGTGTGTGTAGCTTTTCCGAATTTCAAAGCAATAGACAGACACATTACTTCATATGTACATATTATTGTAACTGTGCCAATTATAAAATTATACACTATACTACTAAAACGGTCTACAACTGTAAAATATTATTGAATAAAAGTTATATAATAATTAGTTGTTTTCAATTCGTTGTATAATATTGGTACACAGGAGCATGTTCAAAGCAAGGAAGATTACATTAAAAAATTATGTCAAGTATTAGTTTCACTTCTTAATTTCTGCATAAGAATTAACTTATAAAATGCATCATTATTTTTGTTTTAAAGAAAACATTAAATGGAGATTAAAGAATACAAAGTTGTACCCTATAAGAAGAAGAATAATTGCGAAGATTATAAAAAAAACATCAACGGCGCCGGTAAAGCAGCAACATAAAAGGAAGAGATAAAATACATAATGGTTGAAACACGGTTAAACAGCGCGATTCAGTATACAGTAAAAAAGCCATTGTATTTCATAAATGAAACGAATACTTTGCTCGTTATATAAAAAACGAACCATTTTTAAAATTCACTTTAATAGATACACTAAGTTTTCGCGTTTAATACTATATAATTCGACACTTATCAAACTTATAACTGACAACAATTTGCAATGAAATGAACTTTTTTACGCGTAATAATGTTTTAATTGTATGCACGTTTTAAATGAAATGTAACACGTACCGGAAGATACTAATTACAACGCTGCACTGGGCTTATTAAAAATGATACGCTTTTCCACAAAACGTTGGCGTTATGATAATATAAAATTTTCCATGTTAAACATTGTAATGGAAAACACTAATTGTCACTGTAGCAATTAAAGAGAAAAGTTATTAAAACTTTCAAAATAAGTGATAAGATAAAAGGTGTGATTTTTTTGAGAAAATCTCTTGAAATTTAGTTGGATAGATATATAATAACATTCTCGATAAGTTCGTGAATTTCGTAAAACGATTTTCACACAACAGGTTTCTTGGAAACGTCCTTTGATGATAATAAGTAAAATTACACAAATTAGATAACATTTCCGGGTATATCAGCACACGAATCTATACAATTATAATAATAAAGTGAAGAATTCCCCTAAGATTATTAATTCCCTCACATGTCAAATTAAACAGAGAAATTATATATGTGAATGTACTCGAACGTCATTAACATTACATGGAGCTACTAAACGTTAATATATAATTACTTTTTAAGGACTATACTTCTTAATAAATGAATGCTATTTGATTCCTTCTTTGCTTGGTTTAATTTGTGCTTTCCTACTTCAGTAATAAAAGTGTTCGCTCTTTCGATAATGGTTTTCGGTTTTTTAAAATGTGTTCTGGAGTGCCTCAAGGTTCTAATTTTAGCTCCTTGTTATTTAATACATGCAATAATGATTTGATAGAAAAATAAAAATGTAATTAATACATGAAGATGTGCATCAAGCGGTTCGCAAACTAAAAGAAAAATACTGTAAGTCATAATTTTGTAACTGCTTTTCTAGTTGACTGTGCCTCGTTTCGTGTTAGACCTTTATCTTTCTACTTACCTTCTTAACCTGTTTCTTTATACATCAACTATTCCTAATTGCTAGAATATCACCAGAGTGTGTCTTATTCATAAAACTGACATTAATAGTGTTACTCTTCGCATATCTGTATTATGCCTGAATTTCATTGTGCATATATATTATAGAAGTAAAACATACTAAATATTATGTTCATATATCCTACAATATGGCCGTAAAACGCAGGAAAACTCTTTTGTCTACCGAAAATAAATGAAAATTAGTTGAAGATTGTGAAAAGCCAAAAGTACCTTCGAAAAGTCTCACACAGACTGTGCGCGGTATCTCGGGTTAAAAGAATAAACTTTTGAAATTGGCTTCAAGATCGGATTCTCTAAAATCGTCCATATTTGACTAATTAGATCCTGTATGCTTATGGTTTAAATAAAAAAAAATACAGGGTCATCCAGTGTCAGAACCAATATTTCTAGAAAAGGCACAGAAACAAACAAACAAACATTGCCAAACCCTTTAAAGTTTCGCAAAGATGGTTAAACTTAAGTGGAGGTAAAAACGCAGCAGATTTATTCCTGTTAAATTTAAACATTTGATCTATAAGGTCAAGAGTTGACTTCTGAACAAATTTATAAGGCAGAAGAGGCGGGACTTTTCTGAAAATCGTTTAAATTTAAGACAATGTTTACAGACAAACCTGCGGCAAGCCGTAAATCTAATCTAATAAAGAAAGTGATACTAATGTCTTATGCCTATGCCAGTGGAGATCATAAATTATGATTTGTATACATTAAAAGATCGAAAAATCATTTAAAAAACTATAATATGAAACTCTTCTGTTTATTATTACAAGCAGAATAAAGTGTAGATGAATCAGTCAATTTTTCAAGAGATTTTTTGATGACTAACTTCTGTGAAATCATATTTAGAATTTAAAAATCTGCCACAAAAAACAATTCTACTACTGGATAATGCTCCTTTATACCAGAATGAAAGTGCATTGCAAATTTCTGTGGCTTAAATTTTTGTACAGTACCTATCATCCAATGCCACTTCACCAGTGTAACTATGAACCAATACGATATAGAGGCGTTAAAACATAACATATAATAAGAGTGAAGTTTGGGAGTGTTTCGGAAGTAGTGAACTGTTAAAAACGCCATCTACGCTGCAGCGGGAAGTTGGGGTCAAACCACTACTTTGCAAAAATTAGGTTAAATCTATGGCTTGAATTAAAAACACTTACATCTTTCTGAAGTAAGATGTAGTATCAGTGCAATTTTTAAATACGATGTAAAACGTGTTTGAATTTGATAGCGTTACCCTAGAAAGTCTGCAAGGGTGGTTTAACTGTGACCAAAACGAACAAGGTTAGATGACACAGCAATAGCGTGTTACCTTTCGCATATATAATTTTTTTTATTATGTTTTTAAATTATTTATTTAATTTAAATACGATTCAATTTTAAACACAATTATTATGATGATTAAGGCGTTTGTGAGGAATATTAGGGTGGGAAATCTTTTTGTCTATGCACGTATTAGTCAGGCTGTAACCAACGGTCGTTATTTTCCAACACGAACGTTTTTCAGCACGTAGATCCCTTTCTTGGAATCGTTTTTTAATATTACATTTAATATTATTTCTATTTTAAGTAGTTTTTAAGTTCAATTAGGAATCCGAGATCTAATCCTATGCCTGGTAATTAAGTATATTCAACATATATCGCGCCTTTTATTCATTCTAATTTTTAGCATGTCTATTCTTTCTTCGCTCATTGGTTAATTTCAAATATGATAAGTACTCGCCGTTCACCTACCGCGTCTTTCTTAAAACGTCCAACTTCGAACAAAATCATTTTTTTTTCACTACCTAAGACCGATGCTAATACATACGAGGGAGCGTTTTTATATTCGCGGAATGAGCGGGTTGTAGAGGGGTGAGTAGGCGCATTGGGGGCGTGGCCTATGCAGCGACTCATGATTAGTATAAATACGAAGTTTCATTGTTATTAGACAGTTAGTCTTTGAGCTATCGTCAACCAAGTAACATAATCAGGAGTGAAAAGTGAAATATGGAAAAAATCGAATATCGTGCCGTTATAAATTTCCTTACCAGGCAAGGAAAATCAGTCGCGACCATAATGAATGAGATGTCATTGGTTTACGGCGACTCTTGTCCAGGAAAAACCATGGTGTACAAGTGGCATAGTTTATTTAAACAAGGAAGGGAATCCCTTGAAGACGACCCGAGGCCGGGCAGGAGCATTGAGGTGACCACGCCAGCACTTATCCAAAAAGTTGAACAAATTGTACTCGAAGATGCTCGACTAAAGAAGAAACAACTCGCAGAAATGGTTGGAGTATCCGATACAACAATTTTTAAAATCCTACACGATCATCTGGGCATGTCTAAGGTCAGCGCAGGATGGATGCCGAGAATGCTCACGCCGCCGCAAAAGCAACAGCGCGTAGAGTGTTCGCGTGCATATTTGGACCTCTGTAATGAAGACAAGGATGGTGTATTGAGTGGAATTGTTACTGGAGACGAAACTTGGGTTCATCATTATGAATCTGAGTCCAAACAAGACTCCATGCAGTGGCATAAAAAGGGCACAGCACCTCCCAAGAAATTTAAAGTGTCACAATCAGCTGGGAAACTCATGGCAACGGTATTTTGGGACTCGGAAGGAATATTGTTGATTGATTATAAAGATAAAGGTGTTTCTATAACCGGAGAATATTACGCTTCAATATTAGAGCGACTAAAAGAAGCCATTAAAGAGAAAAGACGGGGAAAATTGACAAAAGGTGTTCTGCTTTTGCACGACAACGCGCCCGTCCACAAGAGCCGCGTTGCGTTAGCTGCCCTGCATAAGGTGGGCTTCGAAATTGTGAATCACCCACCCTACAGCCCAGACCTGGCCCCGAGTGATTATTACCTGTTTCCGAAAATGAAAAAAGAGCTGCGGGGTAAAAAATTTACTGCCGATGATGAAGTCAAGGAGGCAGTTTCGGCGTATTTTGCAGATAAAGAGAAATCATTTTTTTATGAGGGTATAAATAAATTAATTGAAAGATGTGAAAAATGTATCCGTCTTGCAGGTGAATATATTGAAAAAGAAAAATAATTTGGTTTTTTTATTTCCACCCCTTGTCCCCCATTCCGCGAATATAAAAACGCTCCCTTGTACATCTTTCTAGAACATGTACACGATCGTGAGTGAAGTTTTTCTCGTACATGTAGTGATCCACGTATTTATTTCCCGATCGCGATATACATGATCAAGTATCATTCGATCTTAATTTTTATTGTAATCCTTGTGTATTTTACTCCACAGCTTTATTACTCGATTTACTATTATTACAGCGTTTACCATTGTTTAAACATATCTCGCTTAATTTTATCTATTACTCTCGCTTCTCGTTATCTCTGCTAATAATCTTTCTTTCAGCTTAACACACGTCCTGGACTTTTGATACTCATCGCAAACTATTATTAATTAACTCCTAAAGGGTTTTCCAATAGGGACTTGACAACTTTTAATTCAATTTGTGAACGCACCCTTTCACTAATCATCGAACTGTCACTGTCAATTTATCCAGTAAACTTAACATTTTCATCATGGTAAAGTACACGAACTTACAACGTCTGCAAATTATAAAAATTTACTACAGAAATTCTGAGTCGGTGACCGCTTCTTTAAGAGCGTTAACTCCGATTTTCGGTCGTAATTCTCGCCCTAGTAGACAGGCAGTAACAAGTTTAGTGCAAAAATTTGAGTCTACATATTCGTTGTGTGATGTTGCCATGCCAGTGAGACAACGAGTTGGTCGAAGTGTCGTAAATATCGCTGCCGTTGAAACGTCCGTAGCAAATGATCCAAATCAGTCAATTCCACGGCGTTCTCAAGAGTTGGGCATCGCCCAGACCACTTTATGGCGAATTCTGCGTAAGGATCTTGGTTTACAACCATACAAGATCAAGTTGACTCAAGAATTGAAGCCGATGGACCATTTGAAGCGACATACGCTCTCCGGTTGGGCTCTGGAAAAGATGCGCCAAGATGATCAATTTCATCGCAAAATAATTTTCAGTGACGAAGCTCATTTTTGGCTCAATGGGTTCGTCAATAAGCAAAATATGCGTTATTGGTGGGGTGAAAATCCACATGTGCTTCATGAAACACCGCTTCATCCACAAAAAATAATGGTGCGATTTGCATG
Organism: Dermolepida albohirtum; assembly: GCA_031893035.1. Lineage (NCBI taxonomy): Eukaryota > Metazoa > Arthropoda > Insecta > Coleoptera > Scarabaeidae > Dermolepida > Dermolepida albohirtum. Next base: position 307,587 of record JAVIWB010005369.1, read on the forward strand.
CCGGCGGCGTCATAGGGCCATATTTTTTCGCCGACGATAATGATCGTCACGTTACTGTGAATGGTAATCGTTATCGCGCCATGATTACCGATTATTTTTGGCCCGAATTGGAAGATATGGACTTGGACAATATGTGGTTTCAGCAGGACGGTGCCACAAGCCACACTGCACACGTTACAATCGATTTATTGAAGAGTAAGTTTGATGAGCGTATTATCTTAAGAAATAGACCAGTCGATTGGCCGCCTCGTTCGTGCGATTTAACGCTTCTAGACTTTTTTCTTTGGGGCTACGTCAAGTCATTGGTCTATGCCAACAAGCCGACAACGTTGGAAGAGCTCAGAGCCAACATTGAACGCGAAATAGCAGCCGTTTCGGCCGAATTGTGTGGCCGAGTCATCGAAAATTGGGTCCAACGAATCGACCGCTGCAAACGTGCCCGCGGTGGCCATATGAACGAAGTCGAGTTCCGTTCATAAATGTTTTGATTGTACTTCAACCCGATAATAAAGTTTTTGAAATATCTCCAATGGTCTGCATTTTATTTTGAAAAATTTGTCAAGGCCTTATTGGAAAACCCTTTATAACGTCTTTTCCCACATGCATTTATTGCAATTGCAATTTACTGACGATGCAAATATTAAATATTATAATTATTATTGTCATTACCATTTATTCAATTAATTAAGGAGGCAATAAATTCACTTCATCCTTTAAAAAACTCAACGAAATATATATTGTCAATATGTACAATATATATTTCGTTGAGTTTTTTAACTCAACGAAATATATATTGTACATATTGACGACGATTCGTTTACAGAGTTTAAAATGGAAAGGATATGTGAAGACGGCAAAATATTCGTTTAAAATGTATTGACAGTAGCAAATATGCTGTAAAATTATCTGAATCAACAAAATGATAAAAATAACGTTGATGTATTTAATTTGAGATATATTCGTACGCACGTGTGTCTCAAAATATACAATATTAAGAAGCAAACACAAATTACACACTTTTCAATTTATATTTGAAATGTAATGTAAATATGCATATAAGAATATGCAAAAAGTCAATAAATATACAAATATATATATAAATATAAATATGTAGCTGAATCTGTTTGTACCTGCATGTAAAAATATACACAGTCTGTCGCAGAGAATACCGAACTTTTTTAAAATAAAAGCAGAAGCTTACTATTTTGGTAAAATTCATTCATTTTGTTCAAAGTAGTCGCCTTCGTCTTCAATACAACGTTTTGCATGGCCAATTAACGATGTCGTTGATGTCGGTAAAACGCTATCCTTTCATTGATAAATGTAGTTTGGAGAATAGATAAAAATCACACTTTTATTTAATAAAACTTAATTATATGACAATACTTGTCCTAGAATCCGGTGCTCCGCCTGTGGCACTACACCGGATGTAACCTAACCTTAACTTTGGTTTAATGCAAAACTAACTGTCTAACCTAGGCTAATCTTATTTACAACTCTAAATGAGGCCTAGCCCACGTACTATTTAGATATTATATTATTTACAATTCCTGCGGAAGTAGTCCGCCACTTATATGCTTCGTTCACTTAATGTCCAATACACTTTCACACACATCCCTTCAGGTAGAGAGGCCGATGAATCGTTCTTCACCGTCGTCTTATCCCGCTCGCCAGTCCTGGTCTTCTTCGTCCCGGTGGAATCTCTCCGCCGCCTCTCCTCCTTGTGGGTGATAAAAATTACAGGAGGCTGAATTCGGTGAATGCAGTGAATGGAAAATGCCATTTGTAGTTAGAAAGTTAGTGATAAGTGTCGAGCGATGAGATGGTGCATTATCATGTAACAAACGCCAGCTACAATTTTCACGATATTGAGAGAGCACACGACGAATACGCGCCAAAAGACGCTTCATCCACCAAGATAATATACATCATTGACTGTTTGACTAGTTGGTACAAACTCTTTGTGCGCTATGCCTTTCGTATCAAAAAAACAAATCAATGTTGTCTTCACTTTTGATTTCTCCAAACGGTTTTTTTTCGGTCTTCGCTTGGATGCTTCCATTCAGAGCTTTAACCCTTGGCCTCTGGATCATATTGAAACATCACATCTCATCGCCAGTTACAATAGAATGCCTGAAGTTTTCATACTTTTTTGAGTCTTTAATCAAGTCTGTACAATGTTGAATTCAGTTAGCTTGTATGGTACCAACCTTGCACAAATCTTTCACGGTCGCAGATGCTGTATCAAAATGCAATGAATTGAATCTTTGGAAATGTTTGTGGATCGCAATGAGGATTTCCGCTCATTTCTGATAAATTTACGCACAAGTTCGATCTTACTTTCCGTAACCACAGATTTTTTGCACCTGAATGTTCGTCGTCATCTATGTCCATACGATCGTCTTCAAACAGTTTATACCATTCATACACGTTCGTGCGTCACAAACACGCATCACCATACATTTGTTTCATCAAATTAAACGTTTCAATAAAAAATTTACCGAATTCAAAATAGAACTTGATATTTGCTTTTTGTTTAAAATTCATTTTTCGACCAATGCCAAATAAACTCTGTTACTTTATGCGCAATTTCTCCGCTTTAAATAATGAAAATGTCATGATATCTTGACATAACATTGGTGATAGATCTACCTTACCAATACATATTTTTTTAATAGATGCACTACTAGGAATTACTATTTTAAAAAAGTTCTGTTTTTTCTGCGACAAACTGCGTTTAATTCAATATGTGTATATACATATTTCTCTTCTTTTGTGCATTTTTGATTTTCCGACTTTTTAGTAATTTGGAAATATGGTCGCCGTCAATATCCAGCATAATCGAGGTCCTACTATATTACATTTATACACAAATATTTAGAGTATTTAAGTGTTACTACTGCGATATTATAAGGCGCTATCTACACACGTCCATCCTGTAAATTTTTATATGTTATATTATACCCTTTCCTAATATTAATTTACGTAGTTTAATAATTTCGAAATTATTACATAAGTGCGAACATTTCAACAACTGTCGTAATATAATAAAATGCGAAACTTTCCTTAGCGTTGGCTCTGAAACTTGCAGCGTTTGCAGAAAAAGTCTTGACACCTGCTGAACAAAAAGGAAATGATATATTGCGAACAATTGCACGTAGGGAAAACGTGGGAATGACATTACAGGAGAGGACTTATTAAGCTTTGAAAAGGTATAATTGGATAAATAGAAAAGCATGAACTTTTCGATATTTTAAAGTTTCCAATACAAAACGATTTTCGTATTTTATTCAAGTTATTTTTGAAGAATTCGACGTGGAAAGGTACTAGTTTAAATTTGTATAAATTGTTTAGAATCTAGCATTGCTTAATATAGACGAAGATATCTGTTGAACAATATTAATTTCCCGTAAGGATTACAAACTTTGAAGGAAAGTATAATTGTTAACAACGTTCATACGTTGATCATATTAACTGGTTTTTGGTCCAAGAAATATTCACATTCCGCACAAGTGCATAACGATTCCTGACAATTTTCTCATCATTCAGAAAACCTGATTAACCATCTATTTTATTTTTCCGATACTTTACTTCAATGAAATGAAAATAATGTTCAATAACAACACAGAAAATATAAGTCGAAAAAAACTATCAACCCAGAGCTAATAAAAAATTTGCTTCTAAATTACAGAGTGGCTGTAGTTGTGTGAAAGAGTTTTGGCGTGCATAAATATTAGTTTCGCGAGTTATAAGTCCAAGAAGGTCTTCTACGGAAACCTTGATTTTGTTTCGGAAACTTTGTGTACATTTTGATAATATTATATCTACTTGTAGATTATCAAAATAAAACGTATTAGCATTCCATTTTCTGTCGTAATTGTGTTCGAACTCATTATCAAAATATGGTTCTGGATGTTTTGTAGGAGTTGGAATCTTACCAGAAATCAAATTTTCAATATTTTTAACGAGTGGATGCCAAATATATTATTTTGCACAATAAATGAAGAACTTCTATGGAGTTCTGGAATATTCAATTTTTCAATTATGCCTGTATCTGCTTCCTCTTCGGGGCTTCTTCGGTTTTCCACCTTGTGCGGTAAACAAAAGAGGTAGTCCAAGGCAATTTATCTTTGTTTTGGATTGCTCAAACCACATCTTTTTGAAATTTCAAAGTGAGAATATTCTAAACCAGCGCATTAGAACTGATTTATACAAGATGTTTATTAAATATGTGGCAAAAATTCATAGTTATTCATTGGGTTGTTTCAAGATTTTCGGAAAGACGCTTTGTTTCTAAGATACAAGCCGATAAAGGTTTCAAAAAGACAACAATACTTATTGCATTTTAAGATTTCTAATCTACAAAAGCCGTTATACGAACATCATCGGTGCATATTCCAACATAATTTTTCCACTATATGTTCGCCTCGTTTACGAATTATTTAATACATTAAATAATACAAGTGATGTTGCTCTGAGTTCTACTGGCTTGAAGAAAAGTAGTTCTTTTACTGCTTACATACCTTGACGAAATCGAAGACAGGCAATTAAATTAGCATCTTCATTGGTATTTGTTACCTCAATCTGAATTGAATATTTCTATGTTCATCTTCTTTGTTTATTCATATAGCTGCATTATTATATTCTATTAACTGTGACTATAATTTTCCCAAAATGTTCTACATTGTCATTTTTTTCTAACCATTTTGCGCGCAATTTCCCGAAAAGCTGATCTTTTACATCTTTAGCTACGAGTATATCATCAATTCGACGGGCAACAGTATCATTTGATAGAGATATAGACTGTAATTGTTTGACAAAATTATATTCAAACATAGTTTCTATAATCTCAATGGCATCTAGTAGAATTAGTTTTTCGCCAATAGTGTGATACCTTTTACATCTGATATTTTATATGAAACTTTATAAGAAGCAAGGAAAGCTTTTCATTTACAGATAAAACTTTATTGAAAAATAATTTTTGTTTTTCAGATGATTTAGTTTTAATTCAAATTTTCAGGATTTGTTAACTTGCACTGCAAAGCATTTCCAAATGTCGTTTAAGTTTAATACGTTTCATGCTGTCTGCTGCCGCGATGAAAATTGCGATTGAAAATTAAGTTGCAAATATTAAAAGATTGGCTGCGTTAAACCATTTACATTAGGTTGTTCTTGATTCAAAGTCAATAAAATATAATCGATGGATTACAGGATTCTTATATTGACACATACGAGGGAGCGTTTTTATATTCGCGGAATGGGGGACAAGGGGTGGAAATAAAAAAACCAAATTATTTTTCTTTTTCAATATATTCACCTGCAAGACGGATACATTTTTCACATCTTTCAATTAATTTATTTATACCCTCATAAAAAAATGATTTCTCTTTATCTGCAAAATACGCCGAAACTGCCTCCTTGACTTCATCATCGGCAGTAAATTTTTTACCCCGCAGCTCTTTTTTCATTTTCGGAAACAGGTAATAATCACTCGGGGCCAGGTCTGGGCTGTAGGGTGGGTGATTCACAATTTCGAAGCCCACCTTATGCAGGGCAGCTAACGCAACGCGGCTCTTGTGGACGGGCGCGTTGTCGTGCAAAAGCAGAACACCTTTTGTCAATTTTCCCCGTCTTTTCTCTTTAATGGCTTCTTTTAGTCGCTCTAATATTGAAGCGTAATATTCTCCGGTTATAGAAACACCTTTATCTTTATAATCAATCAACAATATTCCTTCCGAGTCCCAAAATACCGTTGCCATGAGTTTCCCAGCTGATTGTGACACTTTAAATTTCTTGGGAGGTGCTGTGCCCTTTTTATGCCACTGCATGGAGTCTTGTTTGGACTCCATGCAGTGGAGCACTCAATACACCATCCTTGTCTTCATTACAGAGGTCCAAAAATGCACGCGAACACTCTACGCGCTGTTGTTTTTGCGGCGGCGTGAGCATTCTAGGCACCCATCTTGCGCTGACCTTAGACATGCCGAGATGATCGTGTAGGATTTTAAAAATTGTTGTATCGGATACTCCAACCATTTCTGCGAGTTGTTTCTTCTTTACTCGAGCATCTTCGAGTACAATTTGTTCAACTTTTTGGATAAGTGCTGGCGTGGTCACCTCAATGCTCCTGCCCGGCCTCGGGTCGTCTTCAAGGGATTCCCTTCCTTGTTTAAATAAACTATGCCACTTGTACACCATGGTTTTTCCTGGACAAGAGTCGCCGTAAACCAATGACATCTCGTTCATTATGGTCACGACTGATTTTCCTTGCCTGGTAAGGAACTTCATAACGGCACGATATTCGATTTATTCCATATTTCACTTTTCACTCCTGATTATGTTACTTACTTGGTTGACGATAGCTCAAAGACTAACTGTCTAATAACAATGAAACTTCGTATTTATACTAATCATGAGTCGCTGCACAGGCCACGCCCCCAATGCGCCTACTCACCCCTCTACAACCCGCTCATTCCGCGAATATAAAAATGCTCCCTCGTATGTAAGCTTTCTTTACTGGTTTCGAACAAATCACTTTGCATAATCCTACGAAAAGCATATCATATCTATTTATACTGGTAACTTTTGTAATGATTCCTTTGAATTATCATCTTTACGTTGCTGATACCATCAACTACTTCTTGGGTAAGAAGCGAGGGTCAGTCTCTTTTTTCAAATCGATTCACCACCAACATTATGTTGAATGAAAACAGGATAAGTAATATTTGCACCAGTTACAATCTTCGCCTCATTATATTATACCCATCAATTATCTGAAATTAATTTAAAAAACATCCAAGCCTGAAAAATATCCGATGACAAAGAAAAAACCTAAAATAGCCCAAGGAATAACCCGGTTAATTTTTTCCACATATTTAGTAAACAGATTGCGAGTAGTAATTATACTTCCCATAGCTTATAGGTCGATTTATAGTTTAGAGTTTTCTTCACTGACAGGTAAACAAATTAGTTAGTTCAAAGCACTTTGAAGCCTTGATTTAAATCTTGTTCTTGCTTTGGATTGCTAATATCATAAATTCCTGAAATGGGAATATTCCAAACAGATGCCTTAGAACTGATTTAAATGTGGTGGAGATTATGTTTCCCAAAGCCTATACAGAGGTTAACATGAATGCAGGAAGATTTTTAGTTATACATTTTACTTATGATTGCAGGGAGAGGATTGGAACCATTGCTTGATAATTCCATTTATACAGACACGTTCTAATTTATATACGAAAATATTTGCGAAATAAGGGCTTTCGAAGAAACAATAAAAATACCAAGGGAAGATTAATTTTTGTCTAGATTAATAGACATTTCCTTAAAAAAATTAAAAGAATCTGCATCAATATATTTCTTAGAACAAAACACATATTAATTAACTCTTAGTGGCGCCATTTATTAAATAAATATGCGTCAGTAAGGTAAGTAACAGTGTGCATGGCATTGGTCGAAAAATGAATTTTGAACAAAGAACAAATATAAAGTTCTGTTTTAAACTCTGTAAAGTATATGGTGATACGTGTTTATCACGTACAAGTGTGTATAAGTGGTATAAAAAATTTAAAGACGGTCATACGGACGTAAATGACGACGATATTATATTTTGGTATTTGGTATTGGTCGAAAAATGAATTTTGAACAAAGAGTAAATATCAAGTTCTGTTTTAAACTCGGCGAATCGTTTAGTGAAACCTTTAATTTGACGAAACAAGTTATGGTGATGCGTGTTTATCACGTACGAGTGTGTATGAGTGGTATAAACGATTTAAAGACGGTCGTACTGACATAAATGACGACGAAGGATGTTCGTCAACGAATATCCCTGTGCAAAAAATCTATCGTTAGGGAAAATAAATTTATTAGAAACGAGCCGAAATTCTCATTGTGAATTGAATTAAATATTTCCAAAGATTCAATTCATCGCATTTTGACATGGCATTTGGGACTGAGAAAAATTTGTCCAAGGTTTGCATCCATCAACCATTCACCGCATTTGCCCCCCTGTAATTTCTATCTATTCTCCAAACTACATATGCCGATGAAGGGATAGCGTTATGTCGACGTCGAAGCCATTAAAAAGGCGTCGACAGCGACCTTGAAGGACATCTCTAAAGATTAACTTAAAAACTCATTCCACATGTTAATTGATCTTGCAAAACGCTGTATTGAAGTCGAAGGTGACTACTTTGAATAAAATAAATGAATTTTACCAAAATAGTAAGCTTTTGTTTTTTATTTAAAAAAGTTCGATTTTCCCTGCGACTGACTATATAGCTTTGAGCTCTGAGTATATTTAAATATTTCATGAAATTTTTATTCATCATAGTTTAACATATTTTTACAAATTTAGACAATAAACAAATACATTTTCACAATTGAAACTATTACAGTCAAGAGAATACTCCCAGCACTTTATCGTACGTAAAATACAGACCATCGGAGAAATATAAATTTAAAGCGACATAACAATTAAAACACAACATAGAATTAGTCTATTTTGCAAAAATTTTAATCAGGCCGGCTTTTGTTGTTTTAATTTTGCAGCCGTTAAGTCGTTACAATTTAATGTGAGTCTCCAGTGGAATGGATTATGTAAATGTTTCAACTGACTGTGCAAGTTGAAAGCTGTGATTATCAACATTTATTTAAGCTCATTCTATTAAGGTTTCTTATTATACCATGTGCTTCTCGAATTAATGCGATCAAGTAAAGAAATGATTGCTCGAATATTTTTTTAGTAAATATTGTTAAAATTATAGGTTTAAATGTATTTGGCATTTGATAATAAAAGATTTATTTTATGAAAAAGTAATTTTTTCAAGCAAATTTTAAATATGAAAACAAAACATACAAACGAAACAAACGAATTTCTTCTGGATATAAATGTTAACTGTGTTGCAAGTTGCTAAGTCTTTCACAGATAACAATCTTAACAAATCGCTTTAAATAACTAAGTACAAAAAGTTGCTGATAAATTTATAACTGAAGTTATTACAAGCTAATGCATTGTCGCGATATAAATAATGTAGTATATCATTATTTAGTGTCTCGCAAAAACAATTGAAGCACATTAGAAACTTTTTTTATTTAATTTTATTTAGCAATCCGAAATAAGCAATCTATGAACTAATATGACGTGAAATACAAATTAACAAGAAAAAATTTTTATTCGACAAAAATGTCATTAAGGTGTACATCATCCAATGTTTTCGCCTCGGTTCTAAATTGACCAAAGTCTTGGAATTTTTTATTGTTCATTGGTTGTAATGGAAACACTAATTATTGATTGAAATGGCCTTCCACTCGATTTATTCCTGTGGGGTCATCTTAGATATACTGTGTATCAAAACTGACCCCGAAATGTGGACAAATAAGAAGCATTCGGAAATAAATACGAATGATTCCAGTCGATGTCATATAAAACGTAGTTCGAAGATTACATCATCCAACTGCACGTTGTCGAGAAACAATTTGCACATCTACTTTAATGATAAGAATAATAATATGATATATTTACTGTAATAACTATTAAAATAAAACGTTAACAATATTAAATACATATACTATACATACAACAAGTTAAAATACAAAAATATATAATAAGATATAAAGGTTTATATAGGGTGTTTTTTTAAGAAATTTTTTTTTATTATAATCTGGTAGTTAATTTCATGGCATTTACTTTTTAAATATGATTTCCGACATATGTCCGCCGCGGCTACGAGTTACATGGTCTATTCGATCGGTCCAATTTTTGACTATTTTTTCCAATAAATCTGGCCGTATGGCGTCAATAGTGGCTTAAATATTGGCTTCTAATGCTCCATGAGTTGCTGGTTTGTCGGCATAAACCAATGACTTAACATAGCCCCATAAAAAGTAATCCAGAGGCGTTAAATCGCACGAACGAGGGGGCCAGTGAGCAGGATCACTTCTGGTAATAAAGTTGTCACCAAATTGATTTTGCAATAAATCGATTGTTAAGCGCGCTGTACGGAAAGTTGCGCAGCCTTGTTGGAACCATGTTTAGCTGATTAATTTTTGGAAATAAAAATTCAGTCAGAATGTCCCGATAGCACTCGCCATTCACGGCAACGGCAGTTACTTCTTCATTTCGAAAGAAATAAGGACCGATGATGCCGCCAGCGTGTAAACCGCACCAAACAATCAATTTTAATGGACATAATGGTGATTCGTTAACGGCTTAAGGATTGTCTTACCTCCAAATACGGCAATTTTGTCCACTGACGTAGCCATTTAACCGGAAATGAGCTTCATCACTAAACACAATTCTTTCATAAAAATGCTCATCTTCGGCGAACGATGGTCGTTTAGCTTAAATTCTTGCACGAGCTGTATTTTATAGGCACGTAAGCCAAGATCCTTACGTAAAATTTTCCACGTAGTCGAAGGACAACGGCCAACAAGTTGAGAACGACGACAAATCGACATTTCGGCGTCTTCTTCAATACTTCGCGCTACAGCAGCAATATTCTCTTCGGTATGCACATTTCTTTGTCTTGTTGATGGTTTTGAATCGAGAAGAGTAAAATTAGTGCAAAAACGATTAATAATTGCACGAATTGCTTGCTCACTAGGCAGATTATATTGACCGTAAAATGGACGAAGTGCTCTATAAACTTCGCGAACAGATTTAGTTTTTTCAAAGTAAATTTCCACAATTTGGAAGCATTGTGCCGGCTTTAAACGATTCATGATGACATGTCAAACCTTACTGAACAGAAATGTCAACACAGTTTGACATCTGTCCAACCATAGTTATCGATATCGATAGTTCTCAAGCAGCTTAAAAACACCCATTATGTTAGTAATGTAATGTTAGTAACAACGAAGACATAATAATGACATGGCTAACAAACATTTAGTTTACAGTATTGTTTATAAACGTAGAAAGCATGCTTTATCAGAAATCTCTTCATTTTCTTTAAAATTTTATATTTGGAAGAGAGCTTCACGGTGCCTTCAGGAAATTTGTTAGATATTTTGATGTTCTAGTAGTCGGCATGTCTTTGTGTTGTACTCTGTGGTACGGTGTTCTAACAATTATTGCAGCTCCATATTCCTTTTCAAAATATTCTAGTTTTCATGTATATGCCTGGCAGTAATAATATGTACACCTGCCAAGGTAGTAGATTCATCTTAGTTTTTGCTCATTAATGAATGGTTGTATGTACATTTTATTCTTTTTAAGGTTACGTTCAGGTCAACTTTTAACTAATGCGTTTAAATAAACACACTTGGTTACCTTACTATCGATATACAGAACCAATATTTTGAGCTGACTTTTTCGTTGAAGGAAAACCCGAATTATTATTTTCTATCTAGCTTAAGTTGGAGAGTAGAAGAGGTAAGCCATTCTTTCGTTTCTTTCATCACGTTTTCTGTTTATCCATTAGGCTGTTCTTAGAAAACTCCTTCGTTACCAATGATATATCATCTGTATATAGGCAAAGTACGTTTGCTAACACATTAGGTTGTAGGTCGTTTATATAAGAATACTATATCCAAATGAGGACTTAAAATGGGATACTACGATTTATAAGTCTTACTTAGGATTTTTTAAAACTTATTTCAACCCTTTGATACCTATTTGATAAATAGGAAAACGAGTTACTGTTTTTTTATTTACTGTTTTTATGAGTTTCGTAATAAAATAAATTGTCCAGGAGTATGGTCTACAATATCGAACGTTTGACTTAAGTCAGTTAATCAGACATATTTTTCATGATCCAATGCCTCTAGTATTTGTCATTATCTCTCTTAAACCTGTTGCAGTAGATATATTTTTACAAAATCCATACTAAACACTGGTAATGGTACTAATTTTGTCTAAAAAGCTTACCAGTTTTTTTAAGATAACTGTTTCGAATATTTTTGAAAACACCGGCAGTAAAAATACTGGTCTGTAGTTTCCCAGATTGTTAATGTCTCTTGGTTTGTAAACTGTCAAAACGATTTTAGGCGAATTAAGAACAAGGTCTTCAATAAGACAGCTATTATTTTTGTAAAAAGTGGATCAGAAACACTCTTGCTTTTTATATTTTGGTGGAAAATCCATAATAATCTTGAGTTGTTTTAGTTTAATTCCTTTAATAATTTCTTTTATTTATTCATATGTTATGGGGCTGAAATAACACAATTTTCGATTTATTTTACTTAAATTTGTTAATAATTGATATGAACCTACTGATAGTTAGACCAAACCATGGTTTTTCTGATTTATGAACTAGTTGTATCAGGTGCTATAATACATATCTTAGAGGTAAATTTTAATGGAAACTGTGGTTGATTAAATTAATCAATTAAGGTTAATAAGAATCTCTTCTGCTACAATTTTCGTTCTCTGCATACGTATTTCAACAACTAAGTTATCGTCATCAGCAGATAATTTATCACAGTGTCGCATCTGGAACTACGGCAAAATCCGCACAAACAAATCTGTACTAGACTTATATCGTCGAAAGCCAAACACACACTGTAGATTCATTTCACACGTGAAACAAATCTACAACTTAGCTGTTAGAATGCGTATACAGAATACGAAAATTATTGTGAAAAGGGGTTATATTAACCTTAGTTGATTAATTACATATCTTCTTAACATTTTTTACTGATTACTGATATATTAAGATATAGTTTTTGGTTTGTTTCGTTATTTCTCGATTTCTTTATTATAATTATTATTTTTAAATTTATTATCCAATTTAGTTTTGTATATGGTGTATAACCTATAATATTCTTTATATCGCGTAAATCATTGCCAAGTCAATAGTCATCATAAACCAAATAAACTTCTAGTCTAAATACAAGCTCTATTAAGCCTTAAAAAGGAGTACAGAAATATTTCAATTAAATTGTAAATTCTTATCCTTTATTAATAGAATTTAGTTTATTAAATTCTCGAAAAAATTATTTTTTTTCTTTATTAGAACTACTAAAATTTATCTTTTCTTTATGAGAAAATATTAATTTTGGATGGTTATTGAACTGGGGATCATTAAATAATTTCATTTCCTAATATGTTCATAATTAAATTTCATTAACTGTTTATTAATAATTTCATTATACTTTTTATGATCATCGTAATGTAACGTATTACAATTAACTCATTTATAAAATTTACAATTCTATAATTACAATTCGCTGACCCAATATGCAACCATTTACAATGACGATATCTACTTCACAAGATGTGCAGTATGAATGAGTTAAAGGAAACTGCGTAAGGACAATTAGCGGCAGAAGCTCATGCTTATTATGACCGTTGTCTTAGCAGAGATTTATCTGGTATATCCTATAATTTTTTGATACTTTTGCAATTGTTTACAAAGCGTCTTGATTATTTTTCATATTTTTAATATTTTCCAATATACATTTATTTTACGTATTATTTTGCTTTCAAGAAAACACAAGTACAAGTGTACAAATTCTTTAATTGAAAAGCTTTCATTAAAAAAGTTTTTCATAAACTCAATATTTAAGGCAACGACATCAATTTTTTTTTTAATTTAATATCCCATTCAATTTACAATCTATTCACACCGGAACAATAAGTAAATATTTTCACTAACCATTTAGTGTGTAGGAAACTAACCCAGTGGTTATTTCCTATTGAGTCATAGTTACAATACAACTATTTACAATTTGGGATAACACAAGTATTAACATATTTACATTACAATTATGTATATCACTAATGAAAGAAAAAAACATAATAATGCGCAAGATTAAAGTCTAACACTTCTAGTTTAAGGGGCACTATTTTGGAATCTATAAACTAAATCGTAAGGAGTGTACCGTTTAAGTCTGCGCCTTATAATACGTTGCAGTGCTAGGTTTTTAGCAAGATTATTTGGGTGTATTACGAGTCTGTTCATATAATTCTCACTTATGTTCTTAATTTCTTGTTTAATCGAAGTTACATTCAAATCACGAGCAATTGAACTATTCGAAACGAACCTTGGAGCGCCGCTGACTACTCGAAGAGTTTTTGCTTGAAATCTTTCGAGAATTTCGATATTCGAATTTGATGCAGAGCCCCAGAGCTGAACTCCATACGTCCAAACTGGCTTGAGGATAAATCTGTACACCAAGATCTTGTTTTCAAGAGATAACTTGGATCTGTGACCAATAGTCCAACAGATTTTATGTAGTATGAGACCCAACTGCTCCCTTTTAGCAAAGATGTGTTTTTTCCACGTTAATCTACGGTCCAGGTGTATTCCGAGATATTTTACGTCTTCTCGTTGGGGTACTTCCTTACTATTTAATCTCACTGATGGCCAAATTCCTCGTCTGTTTGTGAAAGTTACGTGCACAGACTTCGTTTCATTGACTCTTATTCTCCATAATTTTAACCATTCCTGTATACTATCTACGTTAGATTGAAGGAGCTGGGATGCTATCTGAGGATCTTTGTGCGATGATAAAACGGCAGTGTCGTCAGCAAATGAAGCTATTAAAGCGTTGTCGGATGTGGGTAAGTCAGACGTGTATACTGAATAAAGAACGACATCAATGATTCTTAATTTATACTCATCCTGTATATTGACATTTATTATTTAGTAATTCATTTGTTATAATTATGAATTTCGCTTAATAAATAAAAGTACTTGCACAAACTACCCGGCGATAACAACTATAGGAAAATAAATTCATTTCAATTATGAAATATTATTTTTCGATTGATTTGATTTACTTCATACTTTTGTCCTATAGTTTTGACGTTTTACATGTTGAAATTAAAATTTCTACTCTTCATTTTTGTATTCCACTTTGTTTAATTAACTTTCTTAATTAAATATAATCAATTAATATCATATTGTCCTGGATAAGTTCTTAATTGCATGGCCGCTTCAATTTCAGTATTTATAATGAATGTAAAGAAACGAAATAAATTGAAAGAATTAATTAACGCGGCAGCGTTTGCACATGTATGTGTGTTTTATTACTCATCGACATGATTATTCAAAAGAGAAACAACCACTTGTTGAAAGATATTTAACAAAATTTAAAAGAAATTATGATTTTTACTGAAATTTTTATTGCTGAAAATGTATTTTTGTTACTGAAAAAAAACACCTGACAAATTTTCTTGAACACTTTAATTAACATTTGGATGTCCTAAATATATTTTATAAAATGTTTATGTAATTAAATACATCATCTAAATTATTTTTTTAGTAGACTACTTCTGTAATAAATCGTAAATTGCAGATTTAGAATTTAATTAATTTGAGTCCAGATCTACAGTATCTTTGTCATTAAATTAGCCCAGGATCTCTGTTATGATGAATAATACATTTTAATTACATATTATTGTACTCTATTGGAAAGATATTGACAGATACATATTTCTTAAATACAGACTGTTAGCCTGCAACATATGTGGGCAACGACTACTTTAAAATGTTTGGTCCACAACATGTCAAAGGTTGCCCATACCTGATCTACAATGTGGAACGCTCTAAATCATATGTGGACAACAACCGGCCCGCTGTAAGAATTGATCCGGCCCGCGAGACATTGTCATATTATTTCATATCTGATACATATCTATCGCTAAAAATTATGAACACTACTTTAAAATGCACTATTTTTAAACGCGCCCCGCGAACGTATTTGCACATTAAAGTTTGGTCCACAACATGTCAAACGTTGCCCATACCTGATCTACAATGTGGAACGCTCTAAATCATATGTGGACAACGACCGGCCCGCTGTAAGATTTGATCCGGCCCGCGAGACATTGTCATATTATTTCATGTCTGATATCTATCGCTAAAAATTATGAACACTACTTTAAAATGCACTACTTTTAAACGCGCCCCGCGAACGTATTTGCACATTAAAGTTTGGCCCACAACATGTCAAAGGTTGCCCATACCTGGCCTACAATATACGTATATTTATCTATTTCATTTACAGTATTAAGTTTCGGGGTGGCTAATCCCTTACCGAACTCATAATGTTTAACTGAGATCTCTAAATTCTAGTCGGGAGAAGGGGTGGTATAATGTGTTTATACAAGAAAATTTATTTAGAATTGTTAGAACCCTCAAAGAGTGTGTTCGTGAGAGTAAGCTTTTAATGATTTTTTAATAGTGTCATAATCTCCTTCATGACACTGTGCGTCTAAGTATTTATTAATTTTTGACGTGCCTTATTTTGTTTATTTGTTAGTATCTAGTGGACTAGTGTAGTCTTTCCTGCAATCAATTTCTTTAAAAGTTCTAGCTTTTAGAAAATTTCTCTCACAAACCGCAACCCCAGAATACACAAGACGCAGTGCATGGCTGACAGTCTCTTGTTTTCTGCAACCAATACACGTAGTGCATTCGCGCTTCAATGTGTCGTGTTCGCGTTAAATAATACCTAGTCGATATTTTACTGCAACCTCGTATAGATAGTGTTCGCGTGGTTCGTTTGCAATATATCACAAGTCCTGTTCAGGGACACATATAGGTACATACACAAGTAGGTATTGAACGATATCAACTTTTTTGCATATTTTACACCTGTAGCATAATTACATACATTATTACTACCTTTGTAATTAAATAAAATTTTAAGGACAATTTTGTTTTCTTTTAAGTAATTCTTACAGCTTTCCATTTACCTTTGACTTTTAATGATCATTATAAATGAATTTATTGTAATTCGTTTTCATTATAGCAACGCTAGAGCTAGGCCGAAATTCCAACTTCTTTTGTTTTTCCACAACGTAGGGCAAATTTTCTAACACGTATAGCATTTTGTAATGTATCGAGTGATTTACTTTTGGTTTGTTACGTCTCGTCGCCGTAAGAGGAAAGCGTATGTAGCAATTACGATAAAGTAACCAGAGGTAGATTAATTAGAACAGCTCTTGAGTAACAATTCGAAAGAACTTGAAGTTATCTTGGAATAACACGGTAAGAAAAGTAACTGCAATTTCAGATATCTAAAAAACTAATGACGTTACATTAACATTTATCAAATACCATGTGATCAACTTCGATTTGTTATTTGAACTATTTTCATCTCTTTGTACACATTTTCAAACTGTGATAGAAGCAAAAGGGCGTAAGGTTTCTACGTTCTTTTGCGCTTTTACGCTATTTCGATTTGTTATTTAAACTATTTTCATCTCTTTATATATATTTTCAAACTGCGATAGAATCAAAAAAGCGTAAGGCCTCTACGCTGTTTTGTTTCTATCACAGTTTGAAAATGTGCATAAAGAGATGAAAATAGCTTAAATAACAAATTGAAGTTGTTCACATTGTATTTCTTAAACGTATTGTAAAGAATGAAAACGTCAAAGTTAATTGCTTTGTTTGCGTATTTTAATTTGCATCGAGTCGAGGTTTCCCAGAAAAAAATAATATCAATTTCGTATATTTTAGTGTATGTGTTTTTGTGTATTTCTTTCTTCGTAAATTTAAATTAAAATTAATGAGGAATAATCGCATTAATCATTTGCTTTTGCGTTGTTTTGAACGCAAGTATTCATAATTGTTGATACTCCATAACACGTCCTATTTTAAAGAAAAATTTCGATAGATGTATAATGCTTTGTTTAAGTCTAAATAGACAAAATACAAAGCTCGATTGCAACAATAAGCTTTCAGTATCAGTACACGTTGAATACATACATAATAATGTGAACCGAACAGAGTAGAAACATAACAAGCGCTTATTTGTAGTTCTGAAATGGTTTACACAATGGTACCTCCATTTCATTTTTGCTTTGTTACATTGTTGCTTCATGTAAATTACTTGTCTATACTTTATGTAGAAGTATGTAAATATACTGAAAACATGACCAGTACTCTATAAGCTTTTACTGATACCTCCTGATTACATGAAATGTGAAAATATTTCGAGGTTACGTTACAAAAAAAAACACTAATACTTTCGGTTTATGTCATGTTATTCTCATATTAAAATTCATAAGTACTAAAATATAGTATCCGCTATTGAGCTAAGAAAACTCGAAAATAGCTCGCCATATTTTCGGGTATAGATTCCAGAATATAATTTATGAGAAATATTGGGGAAGATTATTGAAAGTTGTTAGATTTTTATGTTAGATTTTCGCATGACGGCAATGCAATTGTTCTCTATTGCACTGTTAACCTAGCACTTTTATTAAAATGATTAAAAACTAGATCACTAGATCAGGACTGTATCGGTACTTTATCAGCATACTGTCTTAACTCAAAAAAGTTTCTTCGAGAAACTTCCTCCTGCTGATTTGCAGGAGAGAATGAAAACGAGAGCGAACATGTTAAAGTATTGTTGTCATACGGAAACTGCTATAAAACGGATTACAAGCAATTCTAAAATATAGCAAAACACACACAGACAATTCGGAAATTTGTATTTGGTATTTGCTTTTAGAAATAAGTAAGGGGATTTAAATACAATTAAAAACGAGTAAATGAAAGTAACTATTTACAGTCAAGTAAGATAATTTATGCTTCGTCAATGAAGTATATATTATAAGTTTTGTTATAATATATTTTTAATAAGTTATTTAATAGTTTATTATGTGTGTGATATAAATTAATTTTTTAGTAACAGAAAATACATATATAAATTTACTTAAATAAAAAAAAATGATTATTAATACATCTTCTGCAAAACACTTTCTTCTTACTTCTAATTGCTTATACTTATTTGCATGAGATCTATCTTAGATTCGCGGATTAAATCCCTGCTTATTCTCAGAAATAGCATTAAATATACATATTTTTGTTTACTACTAGGGCAGCCGTTTATATTTCAGGAACTGGCAACACTGTTAGTGTTGCCTCCGATCCCATGATTGCATCGTGAAGTTTGTCATTTTTGACAATATATTTACTTTGACAGTTTTATTATCCGGTCGCTATTTCTATTGTTGACAGTAACTTGAAAATTTTTTGTCGGCGAAAAAATGAAATTAACTCGCGAACATTTTCGTGCAATTATTTTTCATAACTTTCGGCGTGGATTATCTCAACTAGAATGCATCGACGAGCTGAATTCTTTATATGGTGATGAAGCACCATCGAAAACTACAGTATATCGTTGGTATAGTGAATTCAAACTTGGACGGCGTTCTTTGGACGATGAATTTCGAGGTCGTCCCACAAATGTTGTTGTGTCGCAAAACATTAATGCAGTGTCTGAATTAATAATGCATGCAGTCATGTGACATACCGTGAGATCGAGGCATCTCTAGATATTAGTAAAATCAGCGTGCATAAGATCCTGCATGAACATTTAGCAGTTAAGAAGCTGTGTTCACGTTGGATACCACATAACTTGACAACCGCTCAAAACAGGACTTGCGTCGATTGGTGCCAAGAAATGTACAAAAAATACAATGGCGATGCTTCAAAGAACATTTATAAAGTCGCCACAGGTGATGAATCTAGGATCTATACGTATGAGCCTAATAGTAAACAGCAGTCGACTTTTTTTCAGTTTTTTCAGAAAAACCGGTTTCGTTGCAACCATG
The DNA here is from genome assembly GCA_031893035.1 of Dermolepida albohirtum. Taxonomy (NCBI): domain Eukaryota; kingdom Metazoa; phylum Arthropoda; class Insecta; order Coleoptera; family Scarabaeidae; genus Dermolepida; species Dermolepida albohirtum. Next base: position 327,103 of record JAVIWB010005369.1, read on the forward strand.
CCTTTAGAGAGTTGTAGAACGGTCAATTCCGAATGGTACACAACTACTTGTTTGCCAAAAGTTTTTGAAGAAATAAGGAAAACAAACCGAAAACGACAGATTATTAATCTTTTCATTTGAATTGCTTATTTAATTGTTTTTAAAGTGTTTACTAATTTCTTATAGATAATTTAATAGTTTTCCACTACATTTATTGTTGTTTTTATTATTTATACACTCAAGCACTTTGTTTTTACTTACATTACAATTGAATTCGCAAGTAATTTTTCATAACAGTCATCATTTCAATGAAAATAAACATAACTTTTTTTATGTTGCCTTACCTTAACTTTATGAAAAACTACTATACATGTTCTATCAAAGATAATATGAGAATGTTCGAAATTAAGAAGGGTATCTCAATTTATAGTCTCTGGCTTTCAAAGCGCTTTGAACCAATGAAATCGATCCAAATTTTATATTTCTATCACGTATTTAACATTTTTACACACGTCAAAGTTACAATTACTTCTCAGATTTCTTCTGTCCTGAAACATTTAAATAGGAAATTCCTTCTGAAAACTAAATCCTATATTCAAGTCCTTCAATTAATGTTATCTACCATTTTAAAATACTTTCTATGAATTTACCAGTATTCTATTATTTTATACTGTTCTGTTTCAATCCCAACAAAATTTTCCATGTATTTACTTTTACAATTCTTAAATAATGATCAAACGGTTTCCTTTCATAGTAAATATTTATATCATGGCTGATAGCTCAGTAGTAAGTCACTAGCCCACGTAGTGAACGTGGGTCTCGGGTTCAAGTTCGTTAGTCTGCTGTCCGCGAAGGTGTTTCGTGGTTTCCCTTTTTTGCTTAAAAGAATACTGGCAGACAAAATCTTAAGACGCTCCATGGGCGCGAATGTAATAATAATTCATGGTCCGCCGAAGTCTCCTGTAATTATTTACAAATTTAATCCAAATTTTGTAATTCCTCCTTTCTTATTCGTACAGAAATATCCCACTTACGTTGACAAACCCTCTTTAAACACAATTTAATAAGTCATTTCAATAATATTATTTCTTTTTATTCCCATTTACTAGGACAATATATGAAAATATTAGGACATTGACCTGTCATATATAATATTTATTAGATTTGACATGATAACACGTATTAAATATTCTATTCTAAATGAGTTAAATCATTGTACAGGTGTAAGTATTCTTTTTATAATAATTTCTTTCAAATATAACTTAATTTATAGTATTTGAACTTCGATAAACATATAGACCAAATTAATTATTTTCTATTTAGTAATTCAAAAAAATGGCTTTAGTGCAAACGCTCTCAGAGTGATGACGAAATGTCGTAACTGTGATGACTCAAAAAAATTTTTTTTGCGGCGAGTGCCCAATTGGTTCAAAGTCTTTTCGACTTGCCAAAACCACAGAAGTGACAGTATGTATTGTATATAGGTGTAAGTATACTTTTTACAATAACTTCCCTCAAACATAACTTAGTTTATAGTATTTGACAACTTCAATAAACATAGACCAAATTAATTATTTTCTATTTAGTAATTCAAAAAAATGGCTTTAGTGCAAACGTTCTCAGAGTGATGACGAAGTGTCGTAACTGTGATGACTCAAAAAAAATTTTTTTGCGACGAGTGCCCAATTGGCTCAATATCCTTTTCGACTTGTCAAAACCACGGAAGTGACAGTATGTACATACATATGTGGTGTATGTAGAATGTTCTGTCTTTGTTAGAAATCCCTCCTCCACGTAAGTGGGGAAGCAGTGTTGATTATCGCCCCTGAACCCCAAGGGGTAACAGAAGATGTACCAACCATCTCCTGAGACGAAGGATAATTTAAATATCTCATCTCACCGAAAGTGGTTCGAACCGTATACTTTTCTAGATAACTCGAGGCTCAGTGCTCTTGCCACTGAGCTATCTCGGTGTTTTAAATTACATTTATCTGCTACTCTGCTTTGAAAATATCTGGAATGCCGCTATTTTGATGAAATAAATGGCGTCATATTTTATTGTGGGAATTATTTATGAAATTTATGAATTGCTGACCTTTCAAATAATCTCTAAATTAAAAAAAATCTTTAAGGAGTTTCTTAAAAATGGAACTTCGAATGTTCAAAGTTGTCACGCAAATTAAAATTTGTTCCAAATCGATTACCGAAGAACCAAAAATTGTATTGGATTGCATGTAGTGAAAGCAAAAGAAAAACAAATCTTTTTATGTATACTTTCCACATACTTAGCTGTGATTTAGTTTCATGTATTGGGTTGGCAACTAAGTACTTTCGGTTTTGTAGTATAAAATAAAACACTTTTTTTTAAACAAAGAATAATTTTTAATCAATTATATATTTTCCATTTTGCTCAATGACCTTTTGCCATTTTTCTTTCAGCTGCATGATTCCGCGCTCATAAAATTTCTGGTTCTTATCAGCAAAAAACTGAACCAGGTGCGAGTGAAGGTCATCGTCATTTGTGAAAGTTTTACCATTCAAAGAATTCTGCAAACTTCGAAATAAATGGTAATCAGATGGTGCTAGATCAGGGCTGTATGGGGGATGTGGCATCACTTCCCAGCCAAGCTTCAATAGTTTCCCACGAGTTGCCAAAGATGTGTGAGGCCTTGCATTATCTTGGTGGAAAACTACACCTTTCCGATTTGACAATTCTGGTCGTTTTTCTTTGATTGCTTCATCCAGTTTTATTTATTATTGACAGTAAACATCAGAATTGATCGTTTGGTTCCTTGGAAGCAGCTCAAAAAACACAACACCTTTGTAATCCCACCAAACTGACAGCATGATCTTTTTTGGATGCAATTCAGCTTTCGATGTGGTTTGAGCTGGTTTATCGTGTTTGCTCCATGATTGTTTTCGAACTATGTTACTGTACAGGACCCATTTTTCATCACCAGTGATGATTCTTTTTAAGAAAGGGTCGGTTTCATTTCGTCTAAGGTGCATATCGCAAAAGTTGATTCTTTGTGTTAAATGAATTTCTTTCAATTCGTGAGGTACCCAAATATCAAGCTTCTTAACTAGCCCAAGACATTTTAAATGTTTTTCAATTGTTGTGTGCGATACATGTAGCCTCTCCGCAACCTCTCGAACAGTTATATGATCATCCTCTTCAATTATGACTTTGATTTGGTTATCATCAACTTCAGTAGGCCGACCAGAACGTTGCTCATCTTTGAGGGAAAAATCTCCAGAACGGAATTTTTTATACCAATTCTGACACGTGCGCTCTGTTAAGCAATTAGCACCATAAATTTCACATATCTTTTTGTGAGCAGCAGCAGCTTTCTTTCCTTTACGGAAATAAAATAGTAAAATATGTCGAAAATGTTCGTTTCTGCACTCAATTTAAAATTAACCCACAACTAATAGCTTTAATAAAAATCACGCACTACTTGCTTCTGAAGTTACGTCAATGTGACTAGCATCACGCGACAAACGGTAAAGTACAGCACTAACATACGTTATACAAAAAATAAAGCAACGCTCTCTATTAGTAAAAACAGAAAGTACTTAGTTGCCAACCCAATAATTATTCCTTATTTCCTAAGCTGCATTTGATTATGAAAGGAAACCGTTTTACGTCGAAAGATTTTCAACGGTCGATGATGGATAATCCCATTATCATTTCAATTAACGTCATAACAAGTAGGTTCACACACTTATTGAACATACTTTTGCTATAGGAAAATATTACTAAATTAAATTGTTTTTGTCGGGATTCATTAATTGTTTTTGCTTTATTCAAATCCATTTCCGTTATTTTTATCTTTATACGTCTCCTATAAAAATTTTTGCTAAAAATATCAAACTATATATGGTATAAAAGCGTGTTATAATTCTGAAATTTAAACTTATTCAATTCCAATGCCTTTATTCTCTTTGAGGACATTAATAATATCTTCAAAGACATTTCTTCGTTGACAACTTGAGTTTCATATATTCTCCCTGTCGCGAATCCCCAAAGATAAAAATCCGGAAATGTACTGTCGGACGAACGAAACGGTCGTATAATGGTTAATACATACGAAAGTAAATGTAAGGACTACCTCAAATGAAGCTATATTAGCGTTAAGAGTGGAACATTTCTTTCCACACTGAGCTTCTTTGAAACCTTAGCAAAAGTTTCATTTTGTTTCCAAATTTTAATGCCGATTTAATACAAAACTTTGTGTGTGTGTATATAAATCGCTATTTCAAACTCGTTTTATTTTTACCTGAATTAAGGGAAAAATATTTTCGTATTAAGTATATAAAAGCTTTTTCCTTAAAATGACAATATATAACGGATATAAATATATTTATTTGTTTTCTTAACTTCCTGTTTGTTGTTTTTATTGAACTCAAAGTTCGTTAATTTTCTTAATATGGTCGATTAATTACAATCCACTATAACGTTCAATTCCAGAGTTCATTGACATGGATCATCATGAATTAAAGCGTTTAGACGATCTTTATCAAAGTCTCATGGTCTCTCTAAAAGTTTCCGTCAACATAGTTCTCTTTAAACTCGAGAAAACCATTTCTGTGCTATACTCTCCCCAATTATATTTTCTCCATAAACGGCTTTGGCGGCCGATGCATTAACCTCCCTTTCTGTGTGACTCGAAGTCGAAAAGCAATATATGTCAATTGTTTTGTTTTCTACTTGACATTCCATTTTATGTTGTTAATAAATAAAACAATCTGCACAAATGCAGGAATTCAAAAACAATTTAATTTAACAATACATCATTAAAATGTCTTAGGCATATTTCTATGTATTTTGCAAGACGTACATTCAAAATACAGTTTCGTTTTTAAATGGATATATTCTTCATTATAAACAACTTCCTTAATTCAAAAGTTTAAAAGATAGATTCACGAATTCAATGGAGCAAGGCAAGACCATTACCATAGGATATAATTTTTGGAGAAAGATAAGCAAAATATTGCAAAACAGTAAATTACGTTGTATTACAGTGTATTTCATTACGCCAAGTCCTACGTGAAACTGTATATTGGACTTATGAATAAATAAATAAAAACCAACTTGAAAAGCAGCATTGGAACTTTTTCGAAGTTATCCTTTACCGAATACGCGTCATAGTCATTTGAGCATCCTCAACTATTTTAAAATTAATCTATCCGACCTGACTCTTCAGCTATGGGGAAGATAAAGAGGTTGCAAGACTCGATAGCAATCGACCGAATCAAGAAAATCATTAAAAAATAGTAAGAACAACAATGGACCCAGATTGGATCTCTTGGGAGTCCCTGAATATGCATAAAAATACGTGACGAGAAATCATTGTTTGTTACATACAGTGGTCTGTTCAAAAGACATATTCGGAAAAACCGAAGACTCTTGTGAGAAGTAAGTTAAATTGGATACTGTAAATCTTTTCTCCATAAAACCATGCTGAAATGATGATATATAACATCTAACTGCAGAAGAATAAATTCGTGAATAAGTAGCTCTTTAAAACACCTTAGCAAAGTTGGATAAAAGTGAAATCGGTCTGAAATTCTTAATATCAGAAGGCGAACTGCTTTTAAGAATAGGACGTACCTTAGATATCTTCCATGTTTCAGGAAATTCCGACGTCTTTACTGCTCAATTAAAGGTTATCGTTGGAGGGGAATTGAGAATAATTCTGCAGTCATGTATAAGAAAACCATCTTCAAGTTTTTTAATGGCGTTATATTCGTCGAGCTTCGTTAGAGTCAGCAAAACTGTGCATCGTTCATTAGAGTAAACACAACTAAGGTATTCTTGAAATACATTGACAATAATCATTATATACAACGTGGTCGCAATGCAGATGATCTAGAGATCAGATCAGAGGGTCTTTGATTTAATATTCTTAATAATTCTGTTGTTAAACCACACAGGGTAATCTGATTTCAGAATTCTTGATTTTGGTACATGGCCTTCAAACAGAGAGTATAAAATTTTGTAAAATTAACGACATGCAGAATTAGTATCATCAAACCACAACAATAAAGACCAATCTACACGTGTTAGTGTATTATAAAGTTTATGAAAATCTGCTTTCCTAAAGTCGAAACCGTTGTTCATCGAATTTAAAGGAAAATTAATAGGAAGCAATATCAAATCGTTTCTGATCTATCCATTCCTCTGTCTCTTTTTTTTTGTTGGATATATGGCATGAACTTTGTTATTCACACGTATTATTTATTAAAATTGTCAAATAATTTGATTTTAGTTTCTGAGATTCATCATATACTCGGTTATTTAGATCAATCACTTTTTAGTATGCTGTTTTTTTAAGAAACGATGTTTCACTGGCGTCTTGACAGTTGATGTACTGATATTAAAATTTAATTCTCTAAGCATGCCAGTAAAGGTGAAAAGCGGTTATCTTTTTAGTTTCCGAGACATAATCCTGTCTGGTATTTTTCATATCTTTTCTTTTTCTTCGAGTTTCAATCTTATCTGTCTATTTTAAAACGTTTTAAACTATCTCTGTCGTACGGCCGGGAGCATTTTAAATAAATCGGTTCTGCCGTCAGCATCCATATTTTCATCAGGTCACGCTGTGCACATATACAGATTTCTGCGACCAATATTACTGATAGAATAGATTGTCAGAATCTCATCCAACTATTTATTATGAACTACATTACTTGAACCTTTAGTAGTTGAATTATGCAATTTATTTCGAGTCTTTTTGAAATCACTCCATTTCTTTATATGGTAACGATATGCGTGACCTTGATAATAATTGTTTCGATATCTCCATTATTTAACATATACGGTTACCTATTAAGATATTTTAAAATTTTGTGGGGTGATTTGCATTGCCTGAACAAATGGCAATCTAATTTAAGAATCAAGAATCTGACACCGGCCGCAATCTTAATATTAATGTTTCTGTTCTACTTACACTGGTCCACAAGAAAAAAAATCACACAATTTTAGGTGAATCACTGAAGGTTGATATATAACCCCTTTCCACATTAATTTTCGTATTCTGTATACATTTTCAACAACTAAGTTGTGTGTGTTTAGGCTTTCAACTGTACATATCGTATGCGGAATCTGTTTTCGTACGGGTATTTTGCCGTAGCTTTTCAAGTACGACACTGTTTAATTATTTGCTGATGATGACAACTTAGTTGTCGAAATACGTATACAAAATACGAAAAGTAATGTGGAAAGGGGTATCAACCTTCAGTGATTAAGTTTATCAACCACAGGCTCCATTAAAATTACCAGTTTTAGGTTGATTGGGCTATTTCTGGGATGCCAAAATTTAATCTATTTCTTTCAAGCACGCAATGTTTCTAGTATGGAACGGAATTTTCTAAAGCACTTTTAAGATACAGGTTACAAATATAAATTATTAACTTGGCAAACATGATTCAAAATTTAAAGGACTAATTTTTTTCGATGAAAAATAAGTGAAGTCATAATTAATTTAATTTTTTATTTCCTTAAGCAATCGTTAAGAATTGCTTAAAGAAAGATTGATATTAGGTAAAACCTATACTTTTAAATATTTACGCATTTCCTTCTTCCTGGATTTATGAATATCTTTTGGACAGTATTAAGTTTACTTACAAAATTTTGTATATACGCGAAAATTGTAATATTGTTATAATGAAATGATGATAATACGGTATCTTTTTTAAAACAGTTTTTACTTATGGGAACAAGTGTTTAATATTTATATAAAAAACGCAAGAGAATGTAATATTGTGAAATTAGTGTTACAAACGTAAATGATAAGTAAATTAACTAAATGTAGTCGTTAATTGACCCATTTTATTTCAAAATTAAATTTAACGTCTATTAAGCATTGAACATCCAATAGCATATTTGACTTATTTGACATAATGCAACTTAAAAATAAGATCATCTAAAACAAATATTGAAATACTGAAAGCGTTTACCTGAAAGGACAGTTGTTTTCAAATTTCACGCGTCTTCCCCGACCAGAATGGGGTTAGTGCGATCGACACACCGCGTCAAGTGTTGAATAGAGGAGTTCGCGTTGCCAACTAATACAACAGTCGACTTGAATTCATCGCATTGAAAATGTCATGCGCTGGCGTTCAAATGACTGTAAATAAAACCGTTCATGAAGAGCTTCTGAGTAAATTCAATTTCCTGCAAGCTTGAAATCACTTTACCGAAAGCTACTCAAACTCGATATGCTCCGTATTGAGAATTCTTATTATGCAGAACAAATCTCGTGTTAAATCTTTTGCGAACCGTAAACGTTATTGGCGTACCGTTTTTATTTTTTCCAAGATTTTGGGGACGCGTTTGTTGGAAATTGTTTTATAAGGTGTGGGGTGCATAAAATTAGAATGAATACGAGTTACCACATAGTAATGACTTGTGTATTGCGTTTCTTAATATTTGTTACTGGTCCTTTCTTTATATATATCTTAAAATTTTGTTGGGCGCCTTAAATAATAATAATAATAGATATAATAATAAAAATACAAAGGGTACTAGGAAAGTTTTGCAATACAGCTTTCTTTATTTAATTTTTTCAAAGTAATTTCCTCTACACTCAATACACCTCTTCATTCTCCGAAACCAATCTTTAAACCAGTTCTGCCAAGTTTCACTAGGGAGTAAAGCACACTCGTTGTCCCAAGCCTTTAGAAGGTCCTCATCACTGGAAAACCGCCTCCCTTCTATCTTCATTTTCATATGCGAAAATAGTGCAAAATCGCAAAGAGCAAGAGAGAGAGGAAGATCCGATAATCCGATAAAATATTTTCGTGTTCAACAAGAGCCAGAATCGCTTTAGGAGATCTTCCTTATAACTGAAAGAAAAAACAAAATTAACATTACATATATAAACTTTTACCTTATACTGTATTACCTGTTTATAAGTATATGCACTTATCTTGTTCAATATGCAGGTGGTCTCCGTTTCCGATCCTAATTATTCGCTCTTAAATTGTTTTAAATAAAGCTTGTGGATCTACACTTGCAGGGACCGATATATAATAATAACAATACTCGCATTATTATTGACAATAATTGACTTACACACTTCACACACCCTCTGAGTAGAACGGCCTGCTATACAGGTCTAGCTCTACCTCTTGAATGTCTCTTCTGTATGTTCTCAAGCTCAACTATCATCTTTGAGTTCTTAGGTCCAACTCCCGCTTGTGAGCTCTGTTGTTAAAATTCCCCGACCATTTATAAAATTACAAATTTCTATGGCGCGCTCTAAACACAAAGGGATTATCCTCTTCCGCCCATCTGGGATATTTCCTCTAAGTGCATATGGTAACTTCATACATTCAATAACTAAACTGTAAAATTGAAATACATTAAAGAAAATACAAATATATATACTTAATACTTAAGAGGTACAATAATTATACCTAAAAGAGGTACGGCTTAACAAATACGAATCGCAAAGAGATTTAGAAAATTCTGAAGTTAAATTGTACTGGAAGAGAAACAGTTTCACGAATCTCGCAGTAACACACAGTAGACAACGTTACACTAGCTCAATAGTTAACACTCATAACCTTCCCTCTAACAGAAGAGATATCGTATCAGAAGCAGGTCAAAATTGTACCAATTTTAATTTCTACCACTGGAGTAATTCCTAAATAACTTCACGAAAGCCTCAAAGAACTTAATCTCAAGCCAGATCTATATATTATATTGTAGAAACTGTTATTTTAAAGACTTGCTCAATCGTCAGAAGATTTTTAATACACAATTGGCGGAATCTTAATAATTTATTTTGCATTTAAATACAAAGATATAATAATAATACCAAAAACGAAATATCAAACCCGAAACGGTTCGACATCAGAACTAGATTCGGACCCAATTCGTATTTTAAACCCAATCAGTTCGATTCTGAGTTCAGAATCGATTCCATCCCTCGTATATTTGCATGAACTTTTGCAATTAAAATTTTGAAACAGCATGACTATAATCAATATAGCTGGGTAGTTGTATCTGTGTGTATTTCCATTAAATCTTCAATTGTCAATTCTATGCCATGTTCATTGATAACATCTAGAATATTGTTTTCGTTAAGATACTGGAAGCCTTACTCTTCTTTCGCCTCTCTGTAATAAACTTGCGTGTATTTATGAGACCAAATGTTCTTCTAAACGGTGTTCATGGTTGAATATTTAATGTCACACCATGATGCTTTGATATTATGTGTCGTGTTCATACGTAAAGCCTCTCGAAAGTAGCAGTTCCTAATCCCGTGTTTGAATTATAGATGTTTTATTCGGTGGTAATAATATTTACATTTAGATTTTCTAAGTTTACTGAGTGACTAGTAGCATTATCTATTACTAACTACTTCTAAATGTCTTTCACTTGATGTAAATAATACTGTAATTTTCTACAGGTTGATAACTTCCAATGTGGAATTTATGTATTTGCTCCAATACTGCCGGATTTAACACAGTAATAAAATCGACTACAAGTATGTATGGTATTTCACATTTTGCATTCAACATGTGGCGTTCTTAATCTGTATTTTACAATCCATAATGACATATGGCAAAATGTTGTAACATATTCTAACGTAGGAAAATCATTTAGAAATTTATTTACACTCGTAGCAGTTAATAATCCAGTGTGAGGCATTTTGGCGTCATTGACACAATGCAAGCTATCGACGATGCCTGCATACGTTCGACCCCTACCGGTTCCGGCTGGATACCCTGGGATTGTTCAATCTTACTTATGATACTTGGTTCTTTAATATCATATAATAGAACACGTTAATTAAGCTGAAAATAAAATTTGTATTTCATTCTATACAATTAATAATACGTACATGTAATAATGTACGAAGTGAATAATGTTTAATACAAGCAAAAACTATTTTAATATATCGCAAATAATGACATGTCTGGGGCATTTTAGCAATTCAACGCCAAATAAATCACGCTTTAAATCAAGGCCGCTTTATCAAATAAACAAATTATTTATTTATGTGCCTATAGTTTTTTGTTTGTGTGTTGTGTTTCAAAAAAATTACTTTTCCCTCACAAAATAAACATGTAAATTAGTTTGTCTTAAGAAATTCGTTTGTGTATTTTTGTGCGCACCACTAAGCTGTAATTGAAATGTCTTTTGCACGGGCGAAAATTACTCGTTTTAATGAAAAACCCAGTAAGTAATTATTAAAATTGACATTTTTTTAAACGATTGCGTTTGAAATATTTTTTGACATTGACTGATTATTCAAAATACAAATAAATATTTTTCTAGTACAATTGCTGTCCGATTATACCCCAACGACGAAGTATTTAATAATATCCATTGGATTTTCTGTTTCATGCTGTATTCTGAACATACCTATAATAACCCTTTATGCTTTAATCCTCAGATATTAGACATAATTGTTTAAACAGAACGCAATAACGAAATGTTCTATTCTATGATTAGTGTACATGGATATAGTTACAAGAATTTTTTATGTAATGCGTGTCTGTAATTCCTTTCAGATCCTCAACCAAATAGTGCAGGTGGGCTTAAAACTAAATCTCAAATACCCAAAATTAATAGATGTTCGTCGGTAAGTTTAAGTAGCATTTTCTCCAAGCTTATATAATTCATTAAACATTAAATTAGGTTCAAACTAGATATTTTATATAACGCTGTGTAAACAAGCAACTTAAGGAAATCTAGAGTATTTGAATCAAATTGTTAGTATTTGTCGGGATGATTCTTTGGCGCCAGTAAATTCAAACGTTGAAATAATAGAAACGGTTTTCTAGTTTATTTAAACATTAACTACATAAATACAACTTAATAATCTCATAACACTGATTGCAAATATCTCTAACATATTGACAATACCGATCTTCATATATATAGCATTTGATAATTAAATTAGCTCAGATCTCAGTAATGATGAATAATGTATTTTAAATGCATATTATTGTACTGTCCCAGAAAGATAAATGTACACATTTCTTAAACACACAGACTCTTAGTATACAATATACATATAATTATTTATTTCATTCATAATATTAAGTTTCAGGATAGCTAATCCCTTATCGTTTGACGCCTTTCTAAATTCTAGGAAGGTGAAGGGGTAGTATAATGCGTTTATAAATACAAGTAAAATTTATTCAGAATTATTAGAACTCTCGAGTGTGTTTGTGATAACGTATTTACTGTTTTTAGTTTAGTCTTATGCTTTAGTGGGAGGTTAATTTTATACTTGTTCTGTTTTTATAACGAACTTATGCACCATGGGCACGACAAAAGATATAATAAACAGTGAAAAAATTAGAATAGAAACTTTATTATGGATTGATCTGTATTCTCATTCTCGAAATTGCCAAAAAAGTAGAAAGAATTGCAGCACAAAGAAAGTTTATTCTCAATATCAAGCGGTCGACAACGCTGTCACCGGCCACGCAACTCCACCGCTGGGGAAGGTAGAAAAACTATTAACGTTGCTTTGCAAAGATACGCGTCCATGAGAGAGTTGCTATCAGAGGTGTATCAGAGTGGACCTTGCGAAATCGATTATATGCTCCTGGAATAAAATATTGCTAGCCTGCGAAAAAATTACATTTAACCAAAACAATGAAGAAAAGGCATCTACAGTGGGTCATGTAGTATGTGTTAGTTACTGTTGTCAATGTTAATGTTCATTTTTCTCAATCACAGGGTTACAGTATCTATTAAATTTGGTGCTCTTATAACTTCACTGGATGCAGAGAAAAATTCTTCCCTGTTTATGCTTGATGGAACTTCGTGCCATATAGCGAAATCTATCCAGAATGTTGAACTTGAGATTTTGGTCGAAATGCTAATAGAAACTTTGAATAACAGTTACAGATTGTCAGTGAGTTGCGCAATTATGGTGTTATGAGAATCGAAAATGATTTTCAACAACAACCTGACAAATGTAATATTTTTCATACTGTCAAAGTGTACTAGTGAAATAGTAAAATGTAAATGAAGATTGTGATGTAGAGAAATTTCTCAACGCTGTATCTAATTAAATAATGCTGTAAAATGGAGAGGAAAATTTTGTTTACACGTACTTTTACGTTAAGAACTAAATAAAACAGATACTTCTATTACTTATATTTGGAGAGAAAAACTAGAAAATTGTATAAATTAGCTTTTAAAAGAAAGAGCGAAAAATCTAAAAACAATTTCGTGAATGAAAAAGAGAAAAATGTACATACATTTGTAGAGATAAAAGGACTAACAAAGGATGCTTGTCGTTGCAAATGTTATGAGAAAACACGGCGTGTTTTACGACATTTCACAAATAATTACGTACATACGTGAATATTTCGTTGTAAATCCTGAAATTATGTTTATCTTGATTAGAAAATAATTTCTTTTTTTTGTTGTATAATAGTTTATGCAAAAGTCTTTAAAATAGTTTTATATACCATAGATGTCAATTTTACGTAATTTTTATAGTCAAAAGTACTTTGCCTGACTGTAGATTAGATTGTTTAACGTTTAACCATTCCAGATCTCTGATGGTCCTTGCGTCTATTGAAATAAAAAAATTAATACTCTCTTTGGATATAGATTAGATTATTTAAGGTGATCATAAGGTCTATTTGATTATAATCTTGCCAGGCATATACATAGTAGTCTTTGTGTCTTGTTGGACTGTATTCTCTAGCTTTGTTCTCTTAATAAGATTTAGTAACTTCAAGAGTGATTTCTGTATATGGAGTTTAACTTTAGGCTATTCATTTATAGAAGCTTCGTAGTTGCAAAGCCCCCATATTAGAATAGTAAACAGATCGCAGCTTCCTCTTCTACTTAGCGGAATCTATCTACGGTTTCTTCTGACAAACTTATTGTTCACATGCTTGAGTTTACTGTAACTACACAGTTTCGTCTCTTTTTAACCTGAAAAATACTTTCACGTTTTCTACTCTTTCATTGTTTTTTTGATGTTTTATATTTACAATGTATATATACATATATGTAAATTTCAGTCCTATAAGATTCATAACGATGTTTCTCTTTTTCATTGATATTAAATCTAGGTTATTGTCACTTTTTATGACAAATGTACTTATTCAAGGTACACTAAATTCAATGCCTTTGACATTGCTAGGCTGTAGAAAATTGCAAATGGCCAACGCACCACTTGTATTACGTTGCCTATAAATTTCTTCAATACACATGCTATTGGTCACATCCGTACTATTAAGACCCATATAATGCCCCTCACTTAGCCTTGATAATACAATGGTTGACTGACGACCAGTGACATATTGATCTAATGTCAAAATTAGTCATTAAACATTAGTAACAGCTGTGACGTTTAACGTGTTAAAATAAATTATAAGAAATTTTTCTTGTTTGACAAATATAATCTGATATTAAATTGATATTTAAATTTAATCGAAAACCCTCGTCACATAACAATGGTATCTTAAGATTAATTTGATTCTTATTTGAATTAGCTGCCTCAGTCGCCTAGAGAAACCTCTCGTTCCCCAGTATCTCACAATCAGGTAAATCTATTATGAATTAGGTGTTCGCAAAATTATAAATCTAAATGTAATTATTTTTAGACACGTCCAAAACATGGTGCCGGTGAAGGACCCAATGTTGGCAAACCGTGCAATTTGACCGCAGTAAACGAAAATTCAGTGCACAGCGATGACTACAAAGATGCATTGGATGATAAAACCGACGTAGACAATATCGATAGTCTCAAAGATTCAACGCAGCTTTCCATCACAATGAAAGAAAGTTTGGCCTCTAGAAGTAGCAATTCTGGTATGTAACTGGATAGTCTTTACATTTTCAAGCCATCCTCTGAATGGATTTTCTTCATTCTTTATTATTTTCGGCTGTTCCTTTCTATTTTCAAAGCCTTTCTTTCCTTTATATAATTGCCCTCACTTAGCCTTGATAATACATTCTCTATATTCATTTGTATCTAACTTACTTCTGTATTCACTAACTGTATTCTTCTTGATTTTACTACTTAGTTTATTACTGGTTTCTGAAATGTAAAGTAACTTCTTTATTACTCCTTTTCCATCTATCTTTAGTTTTACTTCCCCCATAAACCTTACACAATAACTTTCTTTCCAAGACTTCAATATTTTTCAATATTCTTTATTCATTCATCAACTTTTTTGTTTCGATGTTAGGTATTCCTTTACCATTGAAGAGTACAACATCCAAGCAGTCTACGAAAACGCCACGGTCTAAACCAGATCAGTCTCTGGAGTGTAGGCTTATAGCATCTCCCAAGAGGACGCTCGAATTACAATTTCTAACGAAGAAGAAACGCCTTGACCAACTGAAAAGAGAATTAGAATTTAAACAGAAACCTGTGTTCGAATTATACGAATCGTTAATGCAAATCAAGAAAAAATTAGAACAATCAGGCAAAGTGGTGCCTTTAGAAACATTAAAATTATTGGATTATGAGAATTTGATGGAAAGGCCGGCGTCGCCACAGTCGGAAATAACAATCTCTGGTGGAGAAATGATGAAGAGTGAAATTGACGAATTGACGACGGAATTTCTAAAAAATCTAAGGCTAGAAATGGGTTCGATCCCTCAGACCTGTGTTGATTTAGGTTCTTATCTCATAAAGCAAAGAGAAGACATTTTACGGTATTTGGCGGACTTGAAAGAAAAGGATTCGACTATAGTCATAGAAGAGTACGTACAGGACACCAGTAGACTTAATCAAATGATTGAAGAAACTGTTTTGCGTCAAACTGGAAGAATCGAAAGAGTTTTAGCGGACATTTCGAGTTTATTTGAGAAAAATAATATTGCCGTAGCGAACCAAATTATTAATGACTTAGAGAAGAAAGTTAAAACACAAGCGCAAGAAATTATAAATCTGAGTAATGAACTCAATCATAAAGAACAGTTACTGAAGGAACTTAAGGAGCATAAAGATGAAACAGCTCAAAAGTTAATTGATGAAAATAATTCGTTAAAAGAACGAATAAGGGTATGTATTAATAAATTTATTGTTTCTTCTTATAACAATAGATCTTACCGCTATCAAAAAAGTCTTATTAAGAAAAAAGTATCTGAACGTATGTTCTAATAAAGGTGTTTCAAATTTCGCGGTTTTTTTAAAGAATAAATAAAACACATAATTTGCATTCACTTTCAAAAACTTTTTATTGGTAATTGAAGTATCGGTTGACATTTATATGCGAAAAATAATATCTGCCAAATGGCCTGCTCTTGCAGCTCCACAGACGTCCATTCTTTTGTTCAAATTTTCAATGACATTTTGACATAATTGAGGCTCTATCTCACTAATGACAATAATAATTTCATCTTTCAAAGCAGGAATTGATTGTGGATTGTTTTTATAAACCTGACTTTTTACATAACTCCAAACCAAATAGTCTAACGGTGTCAAATCACATGATCTTAGTGGCCAATTAACATCACTGTTTCTTGACATTACACGTTGTATACAATTATAATTCACCCAGCTTGGCTGGAATAATATGACTGGTATATCGTAGTCATAATGGTACTAAAACCTTCTTTGAAGCTATCGCTGGTCTCTTTCCCATAATGGCAACTTTCGCTTTATCCAAAAAAGCAGCATAACATGTCTCGTTGATACTCTAGCTCTTTGCGAGATAGTCGATATCGTGGTCATATGAAAGAGATCGAATTCCATAGTTAAATGCATCATGTATACTACACCTGAATTAATTTCAGGACAATATCTCAATTATTGTTTTATTTAAATACCAATTTTGTATTTAAATAAAACATAATACCAATTTTGAATATGACAACCGAGAGCAAGTCTACAGTGATCGATTTTTTAAAACCAATTTTCCTATTCTTTCACGTTGGCAATTTCGTGTTCGATATTGTCCCTGAACTCCTCTAACGTTGTTGACTTGTTGGAGCAAGTCAATAACTCTTCGTAACTATGTCCTTATTAAAAAATTCGATATAAAGAACTTAAAGCACAAACTTCTAGAAATTTAATTTATTTGTTGAACTTAATATATTATTCCTAAATTTCAGATTCTATTGTTAAATGTAATATATGTACTGCATCTGGAATACATTTTAATCCAATATTTCAATTATTCTGTGTTTTATTTAAATACAAAATTATTATGTCCTTATTGAAAAACCCAATACTAATCTTTATAGACACTCGAAGCAGAACTGCAAGTCAAGAAAAGAAAACTATCAGACCAAGGCATGAGTACGAAATCTTACGAACAAAAGATCGATGCACTTACCAAACATACGCATGATCTCGAAAAAGCCAAAAAGGAAGCAGATACGAAAGTAAGCGAAATCACAAATCACTTCAGGTTAGCCCTACTTACTAATATTTAAATATTTCCAAAATGTAACTGAAATGTCTGTAATTTTAGAACTTTACAAAACAAAATCAAATTTATGGAACAGAAATGGCGTGATGAGAAAGAGGAACTGTTGAAAAACCACAAAGGAGAGCACGCGATCCTAGAGAAGTTGACTGCGGAGAGACAGGCTTTAGATACAAGGTGGCTGCTTTCAATTTCATTGCGACTTGTATACGATTTACTTATGCCAAATTTTGTAACTTTTGTATAATCTTAGTATATCATATATAAGCGTAATGTACCATGATGTACCATATTTTTAATGTCAATCAATCGATTGTATATATTTCAATAAAAGGGCATTCGAATCTAAACACTATATATACATAAATTTTTTCCTAAGTTTAAATTAAACACCAGACTGGGCGAATCGAACCTAGGTGAGATCGATCAGTTTCTCGGTGTTTAACTTAGGATTGACATGATACATTTTTTTTTGTTCAGGGTCAACTTGATGAACAACATTTTGGATGAACAGAAGAAAAGGCACGACACCGAACAGGCAAGATGGCATAAGGAATTATTGGCAGCTAAAGACCAGATCGAGAAAGTTGCTGTAGATAAACAACTGCTAGAAGATAAAATAAAAATTTTGCACCAAGAACTGTCATCGCTTTCTTTGCAACAACAACAGGCGGTCGATGTAATCAGGAATATGGATGCAGATGGTAATAAAAGTTTGTTAAAAGTCTAATTATCTACTTATTACACAGTAATCTTGAGCAAATTCTGGGTTTACACTAGCGTATAGCCTCGCTGGGGATACTAATGTTGCAAATAACACATTTAATTAGAGTTCCTACATATTCGAACGCAAGAAAACGATTTAGAAATTTATTTATACCCGTCGCAGTTAACAATCCACCTTTGCCAGGCATTTTCGTGTCACCGACATGAAGCATGCATTCGGTCTTCACCGGTGCCTGTCGCTGGTTACCCGGACGATTGTTCAACCTTACTCATCAGTAATTATTATGTTATTATTTGCTAAACTTTCTGTTTATAGGAATATAGGGATAATCAAAGTTATAACTTATTACCTTGGCACAATGTTTATAATTTTAATTGTCATCCCTCTATCACAATTTATCAAATTTTCAATGAATTCTTCGGACGTTAACAAGTGTCCTGAGACTGACGGTATGCCTAACTTAATTTTTAAATTATTCCGTTTTACTTTAGCTAGACCGCCTTACATGATTTTTAATGATCTCTTAAAACGAGGTATGCCTAGAGTGTTGGAAGGTTAGCTATATTTATACGATTTATAGGTTTACCGATAGAAGCAATGTAGAAAACATTGTCCTACTAGTATCGTTGGTTCCATACCAAAAGCATTTGAGTTGTGCATAGCGGATTATTTGTCTGAAATCTGTTAAAAATGGAATTATGGATCTTGAATTCAGCTTTTAGGGCAAAAAAATTAACCGAATTGGACCGTCCGTGGTCTAGTGATTTTCTGTCGAATGCCTTGGAAGCGAGGGACCAGATTGATTCCATTCATACTGACTTCTCCAGGACGTTCGAAAGTGTTAATCATACTGTTCTTCTGCATAAGTTGGGGGAAATGGGGATAGATGGAATTGTGGATGGAAGTTACTTATTGAATGGTAGCCAGAGAGTTAGTGTATGTAATTTTGTCGCCAGGGATATCATTGTCGTAGCAAGGATTCCGTAGGGTTCCTTAGGGTGATCTTGATAATCTGGCTGCATGTGACGATAACGGTAATAAATTGAATACGGCTAAATATCGTTGTATGTTTTTATTAAAATAGCGATATTATTTTGATTCGTTATAATATTATTAATGATGAACTGGCATGTGAAAACTGTGAGGAATCTTGTGATATACGTTGATCGGAGATTGCTTTTTATTAACCTTTGTGATGAACAAAGCATTAAAAATGCTTTCCTTTGTCATTAGGTACTCCTAAGATTTTCACAATATTGCAATGGGACATTGTAATGCAATTTAGTTCAACCTTAAATATTGTCCTTCTGTTTGGTCACTATCACATACTTGCCACATTCAGCGTTTGGAATGAGTTCAACATAAGTATCTTTACTACGTTAATTATAACTTTCACTTGGCTATGGATTATTCAAAGTTCGACTCTCGTGCAAAGGGAGGTTGCTTTTTATTAACCTTTGTGATGAACAAAGCATTAAAGATGCTTTGTTTTGTCATTAGGTACTCCTAAGATTTTCACAATATTGCAATGGGACATTGTAATGCAATTTAGTTCAACCTTAAATATTGTCCTTCTGTTTGGTCACTATCACATACTTGCCACATTCAGCGTTTGGAATGAATTCAACATAAGTATCTTTACTACGTTAATTGTAAGTTTCACTTGGCTATGGATTATTCAAAGTTCGACTCTCGTGCAAAGGGACTTGGTGCCAGTCAACAGTCTAATAAACAATTTGGCCGACTGCTAGATAATGAGACTCTGGGTGAGTGCAGACAGGACAAGAGTATATTCCACATGTCATTTCACATTACTGGTATTGGGAATGGTTCTTTTGTACCTCGTGCTCTTAGATCTGCTAACAGCGTGTACGGTGATTAAAATTTTGATATACATTTTTCTAGATTATGTAATAGTTTGAGATCCTTGGAGAATGTCTTTGGTATATCTACAGTATTGTTAGTTGAATATTTTAATGTGTTTTTGGTGCTTTATAATCTTGGACGATTTGTAGTTACATGTACTGATGCTTACTTTATTTTAATAATTGGCATAACCGTTAAAAATAATTAAAAATATACATTCTGTTATTACTGTTTTCATAAGTGATTCACTAAAACAATATATTATAGCCCAATATATCATATATATAAATTTATATTTCTCTGTTCGTTTCATTATATTTCAGGAAATTACATCAGCGAAAGTGAATCTCAACTGAACACCGAAGTACTGGCATTACGTGTCTCTTTAAAAGCCGCTCAAGACAGGATAGAAACTTATACCACCGAGAAAATGCGTTTTATTGACAGCATCGAGAAGCTTAATTGCAGCGGAGATGCCAAAGAAACTCTTGGAAAAGCGCTGGTTCAAAAGGAAGAGCTAATCACTCGAATGGAGTATGAACGCAAAAGATTAATTGCAGAAATGGAGTCTCAGTAAGCAAGCCTACCAAGTATACTGCCAGCTATACATGTTACTTGTGTTTTTTCCATTTTCAGAAAATTGACTATCGACCAGTTGAGAGTAGAAATAGAAAATTTGCAGGCTGGAGCTATAGTTAATAATTTAGATCAGATACCCCATGACACACAGGAGCTACAGTCTATGCTAGAAGAAGGAAAAGCCAAATTACAGAAGGCTCTTACGAAATCTTTAGATAACGAACAAAAGCTTGTTAAGTATGAGCACGACATGAATCAATTGAAAAAACAACTTAACGATATGGAAAACTTGTTGAAAGTTCGCGATGGTTTGATTGGAATGCTTAAAGTGAAGAAGGATGAGTTGGTATTGGAAAATGAAAGTCTGCAGAGATATTCAGAAGAAATAAGACAACTGTTATTTGATGTAAGTCTAAAGTAGTTTTTTTAAGATCAACAAATTGATAATATAATTCCTACCAACTTCGTTTTTTAAAAAATTGTATTAAATTCCATAATTTAATTTTTTGAATTTCCATGTTGAAAATTCATTTCGTTTGCCTTTGGTCAATTTTTGCCAAAAGTTTTGACTAATGCGTGTCACTAGAAAATATTAGACTCTTTTTCAATTAATTTATTAAAGTTGCTATATTCTTGGCTAAATTATCTAAACACTTTAATAATGAAAATTTTCATGTAAATAACATTTGTTGTAAATTGTTGTCATGTACTACATGTACCTCTGATGGTCCAGTCAGAAATACAAAAGAAAGACGATACTTAAAACACATACACTACACAATGTACCACCAGACTTGTTGCAAGTCCGGTGGTTTGAAAAACAATTCATTTACTAAAAATACAATGCAAGTTTGTAAAATATGGCAAATAATACGCATTATTGCGCAATAGCCTAACGTTATGCAGCGTCACATATAAAATGCACCGCGCCGGTTGGATACGACCAAAAATTATTTCGAAAATTGAACAACTCATTAACAAAAATAATTAAGCCTTATATTTTACATAATTCTTGTATCGAAAACGTTTTAAATGCGATATATAAGAGAGAATAAATATCTCGGCATTAACAAATTGAATAATTAATCTAAGCACGACCATTGTTTGAAAATAACTTTTGACCGTCTATTCTCAAAAATGGGGTGGACAAGAGAATGGAGATTTAAAATTAATTTTTAATTTTCTTTAGCAGTACTAGAAATTTCATAAACAGTAAAAAGTGAAGACAGTATATTATGACAAATTTTATCCTATCCTCTTCCTATCTTTCACACCGCGCGCATTCTAGAATCCTCCACAGAATATTGTATCGCAAGGCGTATCTTTTACCTGCAAAAAAAAATAAGTGTAAACAAATAAACTTATTAACAAAATTAATCAGTAATTTTAGCACGACCAGTCTTAAATACTTTTGATCGCCTATTTTGTAGAGATATAAAATAAATTTATATATGCTTCTTTAGCAGTACTAGAAATTTGATAAACAGAACAACTCATTAACAAAAAAAAAGCCTTATATTTTGAAGACTGTATATTATATTAATATCCTACCTAGAGATTTAAAATTAATTTTTAATTTTCCATCTTTCATATCCTCTTCCTATCTTTCATTCTAGAATCCTCCACAGAATATCGTATCGCAATGTGTCTCTTTCACCTGTAAAAAAATAAATATAATCAAATAAACTTATTAACAAAATTAATCAGGCTTTTGATCGTCTATTTTGTAGAGATATAAAATAAGTTTTTATATTCTTCTTTAGCAGTTCTAGAAATTTGATAAACAGTAAAAAGTGAAGAGTGTATATTATATTATCCTACCCTCCATCTTTCATTCTAGAATCCTCCTTAAAATATCGTATCGCAAAGTGTCTCTTTCACCTGTACAAAAATAAATATAAATAAATAACCTTATTAACAGAATTAATCAGTAATCTTAGCACGACCAGTCCTAAAGACTTTTGATGGTCTATTTTGTAGAGATACAAAATAAATTTTTATATTCTTCTTTAGCAGTTCTAGAAATTTGATAAACAGTAAAACGTGAAGATGGTATATTATATTATTATATTATCTTACCCTCCATCTTTCATTCTAGAATCCTCCACAGAATATCGTATCGCAATGCGTCTCTTTCACCTGTAAAAAAAATAAATATAAACAAACAAACTTATTATCAAAATTAATCAGTAATAATAGCACGACCAGTCTTAAAGGCTTTTGATCGTCTATTTTGTAGAGATATAAAATAAATTTTTATATTCTTCTTTAGCAGTACTAGAAATTTGATAAACAATAAGAAGTGAAGGCAGTATATTATATCATCCTACCCGCCATCTTTCATTCTAGAATCTTCCACAGAATAATGTATCGCAATGCGTATCTTTCATCTGTAAAAAAAATAAATATAAACAAATAAACTTATTAACAAAATTAGTCAGTAATCTTAGCACGACCAGTCTTAAAGACTTTTGATCGTCTGTTTCGTAGAGATATAAAATAAATTTTTATATTCTTCTTTAGCAGTACTAGAAATTTGATAAACAATAAGAAGTGAAGGCAGTATATTATATCATCCTACCCTCCATCTTTCATTCTAGAATCCTCCACAGAATAATGTATCGCAATGCGTATCTTTCATCTGTAAAAAATTAATATAAACAAAATTTATCAGTGATCTTAGCACGACCAGTCTTAAAGACTTTTGATCGTCTGTTTCGTAGAGATATAAAATAAATTTGTATATTTTTCTCTAGCAGTACTAGAAATTTGATAAACAGTAAGAAGTGAAGACTGTATATTATATTATTATCCTAGCCTCCATCTTTTCTTCTAGAATCGTCCACAGAATATCGTATTGCAATGTGTATCTTTCATCTGTAAAAAAAATAAATATAAACAAACAAACTTATTAACAAAATTAATCAGTAATCTTAGCACGACCAGTCTTAAAGACTTTCGATCGTCTATTTCGTACAGATATAAAATAAATTTTTATATTCTTCTTTAGCAGTTCTAGAAATTGGATAAACAGTAAGAGTGAAGACAGTATATTATATTATCCTACTCTCCATCTTTCATTCTAGAATCCTCCACAGAATAATGTATCGCAATGTGTATCTTTCATCTGTAAAAAAAACAAATATAAACAAAATTATTAACAAAATTTATCAGTGATCTTAGCACGACCAGTCTTAAAGACTTTTGATCGTCTGTTTCGTAGAGATATAAAATAAATTTGTATATTCTTCTCTAGCAGTACTAGAAATTTGATAAACAGCAAAAAGTGAAGACTGTATATTATATTAATATCCTACCCTCCATCTTTCATTCTAGAATCCTCCACAGAATATCGTATCGCAATGTGTCTCTTTCACCTGTAAAAAAATAAATATAATCAAATAAACTTATTAACAAAATTAATCAGGCTTTTGATCGTCTATTTTGTAGAGATATAAAATAAGTTTTTATATTCTTCTTTAGCAGTTCTAGAAATTTGATAAACAGTAAAAAGTGAAAACAGTTTATTACATTTTCCACCACTCCATCTATCCTTTTAGAATTCTTCACGGAATAGTCTATATTTTGTTAATAAGTTGTTCAAGAATGAACTACTTATTAACAAAATTAATCAATAATCTAAGCGCGACTATTCTTCGACTTTTGTTTGTTTATTCCATAGAGACAAGTTTATGTTTGTGTGAGCATAGATATTAAAAATTTGCCTCTCTGAGCAGTTACTATTACATTAGCACCGTCCCTGATTTTTATCAGTATTTATTATGAAGTAAATAAAGAAAATAGTCTTATGGACCTAGGAAGAGAATGGGGTTACAAGTCGTCGTACTAATAGAGCATACATATACGTGAAGAATATTGTTAAAAAAGAAATCATCTTCGTATAACGGTGAGATTTAGTTGTTCGTTCTACTCACACCAGCACAATAGATTACACGTAATGTTAATTTTAAATAGAATATAAATTAAAAATTCAATACCGTTTATTCTAGTGTTATGCACTATCCAGGTGTTCCTTCAAATTTATTCCGAAATATAAAAGCTTTGTCACAAAGTTAACAAATTACTTTAGCTTCATCATATATTAAATCTGGAAACATAAGAATAAACTTTCTTTTATTAATCATAAATTTAATTTACTACGGCTATTTGTTAAATTACATCCGATTACTTTAAATATACCTTTGTTTCAGACGAAGGAAGAACTTAAACAAAAAACCGAACTACTGGAAGAGGCTAATACTAACTTAGACGACAAGAATAAATTTTGCTATAAGTTAGAAAAGAAAATTAGAGATTTGGAAACCACATTGTCCGAGACCAATGAGAAGCGGTATAAACTCCAGGATACTGTTGGTTCTATGGAGAAAGAACTACAATCAACGAAGGCGCATATTAATCAAATAGCTGAAATGCAGACACGGTACGACATCGGTATGCTTCAGTTAAATGCCGACACAAAACAAAAAGTTGTTTATCAACAACATTACAACACGGTATCGCCGAATAATTCCCCAGAGAGGATTAGACAACAACATGCAACTTCTATTAGCCCTATTCGTGGTAATACAAGTCGATCGGCAAGTCCAAATAAACAACATTATACATCGTACGCCCCACAAAATTTTAATCGAAATGTTCTGAACCCAAATATGGATTCTATGCAAGTATATAGTACGAGAAATATTAATACTAGGCAAGTTCAACAGCATATACCTCGAAAACAATTGGAAACCCCTCATATCGGTGATACTCCATACATGCGTAGATTGTACTATTATGTTCCAGAACGTAACATACAGAATTATGCGAATTATATACGAAGGGACTCTCAAGTAGGTTCAAATTCCATATACGGATATTGCCGAACCCCGTACTGTAAACCGCTCACGCAAAGTTTAGTTGATTTCGATTCAAATGCAAAAATTAAAAGCACCAAAAGAAATAGTTCACCCGTTCTTTACAGTCAAAAACATGCAAATATACAAACATCTCAAGCCACAAAATATAATAGTGCAACGCAAACTATTATCCAACATAATAAATTGAATAACGAAAATAATGTACGTCTTGTACAATCTAAAGCTGAATCTGAGGGTATTTCTGGTAATAAGAATAATGGGAAAATCATTTTGGAAACGACGGAAGAACAGCAATTGGATCCATACAAACTTTGTTGTGATATGCTTTCAAAAGAACACGTCGACTTACAAAATTCTACATTTGGAGAAGCATCAGACTACAAAGACCGCGAACGTAAAGAATTTATAACAGCCGTTAATAGATTATCGGAATTTGATACTAGAAAGGGACGTGACACATTAGGTTTGGGGAAAGAATTTACGCCAATCATTTTCGGCGGCGTACGCAAATATAGAGTTTTAAATAGTGGCAGCTTGATGTGGTGCCAACCTACTAAAGAAATGCAGATAAATAATATGATCATCGCAACTGATATTAAAGCTCATATAACACCCCAGCTAGAAAGTATTTCAGATAATATGCAAAAGTCTTAATATAGTATCGAATCCTATTTAGTTATTTAAACACTCGAAATTTCTATAGTATATGTTTTTAAGTAGAGAGGAAAAGCACCAAATATTTTTTTAATCTAAATTTTACAGATTTGTCACATTAAAGGTTCTGTGAAATTTATATTGGTTTAATGAAATTGTCAGAAGTACTGTGTAAGAAAACTCTATTGTATCAGTTAATAATTTTTCTTTCTTTGTGTTTCAGGGCCAGACATAAATTTCTCAGACCTTGGTGATGGACCTATTAAAATTAAAATTATTGTGTCTTAATAGAGTAACATATTGTAATCTACATGCGTATTGTGTTACATATAAAATAATATAAAACTTTAAAAATATTTCGTCTTATTATTTTTTAACGAATGTTTGAATTACATTATATTTCTGCTGTTTATTTAATCCTCTATTGCATATTGTTCCCGAATGAGAATCTAAACTTTGATCTGTTAATGTGAGCTCCCTATGAGTGTTTACTTACGGATGGTGCACGACCTTCCCTCATAGGAACATAGAAACGATAAGGTCCCAACCTAACACAAGTTCTGAACCATCTACGAAATAAGGAACGTGTGTGAAAATTTTGTTAAGTTTGAGGAAAATGAGTTCTTCTCCTTTTTGAGTCTCTTAGATAAGAGGTTGAGAGATATCTGAGATCTTCTAATATAGCGAGAGAAGCAGATTCTCTCGTTTACTGGCGGAGTGAAGTTCTATATCCAAATTTTAAAAAATTGGCACAGAAGTACTTCAGTTTTCAAATGAGTACTATCGCATCCAAGAGACTATTTTAAAAGCTGGTCTTATCCAAATAGACTTACGAAATCTGTATCGCCGATAGTTTTATATAAATATCGGTAGAGGCACAGCATCAGCAGAAGCGCGTATCGATACGCTGAGTGAGTTATATATAATTTTTTGTTATTTAATACTTTAATAATATAAAATAAGAATAAAATACATCGGGCTTCGGAGCACCGAAGTTGGATATTTTTATCTTGCGCTTTTCATAGATTCGAACATTTTTGCGAATATCTCAAGAAGCCAAAGAGCTATCATGTTGCGATTTTAAAATTCAGAACCAGAGTGTCTTAATCTACTAAGTCTACTCTCTCTACTGCACTTCGATCTTTTGGAATTGATTGGACTTGAGATTTTGAAAAATCACAGTGTTCAAACACTAACTTCCACATTTTTATTCGATCGTTGCGAAATTGTCACCGAATGAAAATGGTCTTCGCTAAAACGCATACAGTGTACGTTTTGGCTTTCGACGGTACAGATCGTGTACGGAATTTGTTTCGTGCGTGTTTGATGACAACTTACTCGTCGAAATCGTATACAGAATACGAAAATGAATGTAGAAAGGGGTTATATATCAACGCCATCATTAGAATTGATTAATGGATTTTGAAGTATTGATAACAATTAGATAGAGCTCTTCTTTTTTAAATTTTAGTGTTTTTATTTCTCGAATTTCGTTTAATATTGGCCACTTTATTTTATTAGTTTTATGCTCGTTCTAAGTATTATAGATTTCCCCTTTCTTCTTTTCTTGTTTTCGATCTTTTAAAATTATTTTTCATAGGAATTCAATGTAAATGAGGGAAAAGTAAGCCATTAGATAATTGGTTGATTCGGAGTTCTGTTGTTAGATGTAGCCTTGGTCAATTACTCGTGATATCGATAATATAATTCTGTAAATTAGCCGACAATGTGCATTTATTTTTCTGGTTTAATGTGTTGTTTAACATATAATCTGCTTTATCTACTATTGGGTTTAATTTGTTGCTTTTATGTACCGTTATTATTTTCTTCAACATCATTTATGTTTATGTGCATTCAACCTGGTAAAGTGAAGTTTTTGTAGTGTTGTTAGTTTGTATTTTGAAAGACTTTAAATTACTGAGTGATATAATATAGTTTTTCTAAACAATTAAATTTTAATAGTGTATATATACTTTTACCTTTTACTTTTGCAAACAATTTGAACTTCATGGTTATGTACAAAGAATTTATGCTATACTTGAGGGTGAAGCTATACCCGAGAAATGATGTAGCAATTCATTATAATTTATAGATATCTACATCAAAAGACATCATGCTTTTGGGATATTTTTGAGTGGAATATATGCTTTCATAAAGTTCCAAATAAAAGAACTAGTATGGAGTTTCATTCTGTAATCAATATTGGATGACGATCTTCAAATAGTGTCAAATAAAAGAATCTGCTCTATACATTTTACAATGTTAATGTTAAACATTATCAACTGGTGCCCAACGTTATACCTTCCATGTCTCAATCTAGAAAATTAAAAAGATTCAGTCAAGCGGGCTTTGGACAAAAATCATATATCCTTGTTCAACAAATAATTTCTTTGCTTTATCATTATTGATGAATGTATGCACTCAGACACCATTTTTCATTAAAATATATCATCTATTTTGAAAGCCTATATAAGTCCGTAATGTTCGGATACTTCAAAGTATAAAACCTGTACAGTCCAACATTATGAACAGAAGTCTAGCTGATAAATATCACTTTGAAGCCTTTCATATGATATTTGAATAATTTTTCATTAAAATAAAAATTGAAATACCCACAGAGGAAAAAGTGTTGTTACTCATGTAGAATGGCAATTATTTGCTTGTTGAAAAAATACTATTAAATTTTAAATGCCAGTTTGACAGCGGCCAATTAATCAGGAACCTGAATTGATTGACATTTATATGATAAATAAATATAAAATTAAGCTGAGTTATGAAACTAGTTCAGCTACAATTTTAAAATTTCAAACTACTTTGACTTTGTTTATTTTTGAAGGCCTGCTACATGATGAAATGTTAAGAAAAATTAGTGATATGGTATTAAATGTAGTATCAATAGAAGTATCATATGATTGGCTAGTGAAAAATAAACTTTGCATAAATTTTGCAGATTATTGTGTATCAAGATGTCATCAAATGACTAAACCACCTACTTGTCAGTCTATCTCAAAGTAAATGCTTTAAAGTATATATTTATATAACTAATAATAGATAGTCAATATATGGCTAAATATATATATATCAATATCTGTTTACTTAGTTGTTTTGAACAACCATCTTCAGCAAACTTCAAAATTGATTTTATTTAATGAAAGAACAAGTGCTCAAAAATTTAAGACCTATTAATTATTATTATTATTATCTGTAAATTTACAGACCCCATACAATATCAGCATATATTAATAAAATTATTGAAGAATCCCATTTGGTCTCTTTTTAAACAAAGTGAGTGTTTGGCTGATTGATAGTTTGTTTCTTGGTTATTTAAAGTGTGTTTTTTTTTATCTTTTTACAGTTATTGTACCCACACATACTCATAAACAGAAGATGCCAAATGAAGTTTAAAAATATAATTAAAAAAAAATTAAAACAAAAATTATTGCAAAAAAACTGACATGTAAGAGACTTAGTGAAGCTTATGAACAAAGTAGAGTTTTAAGTGCCTTCCACCCAAAATATTAAAGTTTGTAAATAGTAGAAGAAATAAACATTCATATTTCATAGAAAACCTAAGAAAGTCTGTAGCATACCTTGTAAAATACAGATTTACAATTTCCATGCATTTAAAATAGAGTTTGTAGTGACTTCTGACTTATATGGAAGGATAGCCATCACTAAATTATTTTCTTTGAACAGAACATGAGCACTTATACTTAAAATTTTTAGAAAAACAAGCAGTTTTCTCAATACATTAACGAACAATTTCTATCAATTACTAGCGATCAGCAAATATATTGACCACAGTAAATTCTTAATCATCGTTTTCACAATTTTGTGCATCACGCCAATCACAGTGAATACATTTTATATATTTAAATATAGGCAAAAATCAGAAATGTTTTCCTATCACGTGATCATTGACGTATGAAATAAGATGCCGACAGGAAGTGAGGATGTCAAATTAAATGCTATATTTATATTGATGTCAGATACGATAATGTACTATATACTTAACTTGTAAATCTGTAAATAAATGCAAAAGCTGCCTACATAAATTACCTAAGTGTAAACTTACAAAGGTGATGAAATAAATATGATAAATTAGCTGTTAGAACAAAAATAGCGGTAAAATACAAGGAATGTAGCAATATCGGAACCGTAGAAAAGAAAAACTTCATAAGTCAAAATACTGTATTATACGTGACATATGTGTGCATAAGTCACATCATCTGTTTACCTCTGTTTTTATTTTTTCACGATTTTGTAACAAGACGTAGCGCGTAACACTATTAGAAAAATGTGTGCGCCCTTTCTTTCTTCGACACATGTGACTATATATAATTAGAGAAATGCCGGTATATGTTCTTATTTTACAGCGTTTTTGTTACACCAGCAAACTTGTGGTTCCAACAATACTCTATATTAACTACAGCGGTTGTAAGAAATTGTATTTCACCATTCACTGTTCAGAACCACATATTTGCGTGTTTATTAAATTATACAAATATTCGTTTAACGTGTTTAATAAAATAAGCAAATCTAGATGCCAAGTCGATATCGAGTTTTAATTTCGCCATGACCCTATTAGATATAGGTACGTATTTTTATGCAATGAATGCCGATTGCTCAAGTTGTATAAAAATATACCATATTTTTACAGTGAATGATGAATACGGGAGTAATTTGTATAAACTACCATAACCGCTCGCCAACTTTTCTAGTGATTATAATCACTATATAAAATCGCCATTAAGATCAACTCTAACTTGTATTTTGAGAGGCGTTTATAGTCTGTGGAAGGTATTTGTTGCCTTATATTTTAAATGCGCTGTAAGTGCATCATAGATTGTAAAATTTAAAAACCATTGAGCAAAAGGTTAGGGCTGCTGGTTTCCTAGTTATTGCCTTTGATGACCAAGTAATGACAACATTGTATGATCCTCCTTTATTGAAATGTATCTGCACTGATTTAATAACAAGACTTAAAACTCTTTCAAAATGGTCAAAGAAGAATAGCTAAACTGTTCCATTTGTCAACAGCTTATCACATAGTTGTACGTGCAGGTAGATTTAGGATGTAAAAGCTTACATATGCTCATGTACCCTTTAAAAATACAAAAATTAAAATATGTCAATCTGTTACCAAATGTTTAGTAGAAGTGTTACTGTTGTAGTTGAGTATCGACAAAGTAAGAAGAATGAATACCCAGAGAAGGCTGGGATACTACCAGGTTATGCCATTTTTTTTAATGATTCGATAATGTAAACAGTGGTGTAGTTATAGCTAAATTGGCTAAAAGAGATAAAGGGTATTGGGAGTCCCCATAAATTAATATAGCAAAATGGTATAAAAGTTAAAAGGACTATAAATTTTGTTATTAGGAAACAAGGGAACAGAATAAAGCCAACAGTACTACAAAATTAAGTTAATACTTTACAGGATTTTAAACTGTTGCATGAAAATATGTCTCATCTTGACTATAAACAGATATGTAGATCTTTTAACCAAGATCGACTTGAAGACTTTTTTGGCTAGATAAGGCAGCATGAGTAAATACAATAATTCATTTCCTTTGTAATTTGAAGAGTACTTCAAAACCTTGATATTAAATAATTTCTTGGGACCTCGTTCTTATAATTCAAACTGAATAAGATAACTTCATAAGTATTTTGGAAAATGTAGAGGATATTGTAATACATATTACTCGGCTTCAATTAAACAACCCAATTCCGCTCTTTTTACCACTACATTTTAACGCACTGAATATGATGGAAGAAACTGCTATAGATTATACTTATAAGTTTGTGGTTGGCAAACTTTTTTCATTTTTCAAAAAATGCAATATTTGCAAAAAATATTTATTTATGAAGAAGACGATGAGTAACAATAAATTTTTATAACATAAAGAACATAATTCTGTTGGTAATAATTTAAAACTAATTTTATTAATAGTATAAAAACTTGTATTTCATTTTACTTTCTTCCAAGAATGCTTTATTTATGCAGATTACCTTCTATCAAATGATCTATTTGCTTTATAATTTGTGAACGTACTATCAATTTGACATTGTATATTTAAGACTCATTTATTAAATTATTGTTTTTGTATGTTTGAAGGTGTTGAATAATCTCACAGTAAAGGAGTTCTCACTATCAATCAAATGCAATCAAACGCTTAGAATTTAGAAAATAATTGTAACTGTGAATTAATGATAGTACTTTTAAGCGTTCGTGTATCTATAGAACATATTTTTATTTTACATTGTACCTGTTTAGCATGAAAGGTCTCTTGCATATTTATAGTAGCAGTGAATAAATGAGATAATATTTTAACACGTAAACTTAGATAATAAATTCTAAATAGAAAACCATATATTTTAGAAATTATTTTTCTAGAATTTACAGAATAAGTTATGTTAATTACAATACTTTTTGCTACGGAATCAAAAGAATAACTTCTAATTCATTATTTAAAGTTTATTAATATGTACATTTATTTAAAAATATAGATACAAAAATTATTCTTACAATACTAAATAATTTTTTTGCAAAAAATGTAAGCACAGACGTACAAAAGATAAAATTTAACGGGATTTTACTTGATAAAAATATATTTTAGTCACTTTCACTTCCTGAATATGTCCCTAATAATGAAAGTCCACTTGGTTTTGGTGTTTCAAATTTTGAATCCGTTTTTGAACTGGTTGCTGGAATACCTGAGCTTGATGTGCTGGAACTTTTACTGTCTGTGCTATCATTTTTATTACCAGGTTTGCTGAGTTTAACTAGGCCACTTAATGCTTTTTTCTTGGGCATTGAGCCTATACTACATTTAAGTATGTCCTTTTCCGTATTTTCTGTTTTGTCTGAAGCTAATTTTGCGTTCTTTGATGTTGATTCGCCACTTGTAACTTCCACGATTTCTTCTTCCAATATTATTTTCCTTTTATTTTGAAATTTGATAGTTCTGAAAAGAGATTAACACGTGCAGCCTCTTTATAAATAGAAGAAATTATTGTATATTCAATGCGGTCTTAATTGTATTTAATATGTTTAACATTCTATAATTTTTTAAATTAAATAATCTTAAGTAATACTTTTGTATTAAAAATTCGCAAACTACAGGCCTGTTAAAAATGAAAATAAGATATAGTCAAAGAAAAATTAAAAGAAACTGAAGCTCGTATGATATTTAGATCAAATCTATTTGAAATGGAAATTTATAGAATGGGGAAGTCTAAAACTTCCAGAAATCTTTTAAATGGATTAGTACATTTCAAATTTCAAACACAATAACGCCAAAGCACTTTATATTATTTACATATTTAATATTTATGTAGTCAAAAAATGATATGTATATAGACAAAGAAGAATCAGAAAGAAACTTTGGAATTTGTAGTGTTTGAGTAAAATTTTATTTGAAACTGAAAAAACTTGTAGGATGAAGAAAGATACAACTCATGATATAAAATTGTTAATGATGGAATACTATTTGAGTTATTTGCAAAATGGCTAAATAACAACTGAAATAGGGAAGATTTATAGTTTCTGGAGTCTTTTAAATGGACTAATTCATTTTAAATTTCATGCATAATGAGGTCAAAGCAATATAAATCAATAAGCTGAACTACCTCCTGATTTCAATATAGTTCATCGAAAAGTTTTATAGAAAACAATTCTCAGTTAGAGTATTAAATATATTAACAAATAAATTAGGAACAATGAGAAGATATTAGACCTTACAAATTGTTTAGCCAGTATTTAAAAGATTGCTGTCATCAAGTACCTATAACAAATAGTATAGTATATAGAACAGCAATATACAATTTTACTATGTGAGGTAATGAATCTTTTTGTAATACTAAAAAATATGACTGTTTCTAAGATACTAGCTTTTATCACAAAGTAAAAAATGTGATATCTTACAACATTAAGTATCCATTTTATTTGATTGTCTTTAAAAGAGGTTGATTTTTACTTTTAATATTTACTTACTTGTTGAGTCAACAGTTCTTTGCTTTTGAGGTGATAAAGTTTTCAAAAAAATATTGTATAAATAAATATGGAATTATACTTTTGATGGAAAAAATTGGTTTGGCAAATATACATACATAGGCTACATCAAGGTTTTTCTGTCTTAACTATAATTACATCTTTCTGTTTTTATTCAATATACAAAATCTAACGATAATAGTAAAATTGTGGATTATATTCGATTTTAATATAACATTCTAAACTTATAAAAACTACTTTACTTTATATATTCCTCATCCAGTTCACGCATCTTTTCTTCTCTTTCTCTTTCAGTTAACTTAGTGTCATAAGCTAACAACATACTATCATAATCGACAGCTCTTTGTCTTCGATTTAAGTCCTTTAACTCCTCAAGGGACTCAAGAAGTTCTATTTCATTTTTAGATTGTTTTGTCCTATTTTCTAGCAATTTCATAGGATTGTTGGCTTCCTCTTCCTTTAATTCTTCTTCTTCGCGTAAAGCTTGTTCTTCTGCCAGTTTCAAGGCCATAAAGTTTCTTGTTGCACCTGCTTCAATTTCGTAATCAGTATTCTTTGGATCTGTCTTAAAAGAAATTTCTTGAAGGCATCTTGTGCACTAAAACAATTGTGACAAAATACATCTATAAAATATCAATAGCAAAACAAATGATAACCAAATTTAAAATTATAAACCTTCTTCAACTTTAATCTTTTGATTATACTAAAACTATAACCATAAAATTATGCAATTAGTAAAGCTTTAACTTAAAAAAATGTTTACATAAATGTAAATTATATGTATTAAACATATATATCTAAACTAAATCATAAACTTACAATTTATAAGAAACATACTTTTATGTAAAATCGGTATATTCTGATACCCAGATAGTCTTCGTTTTCAACATCTTCTTTACGTGCATTAAATTTCTTGCCTTTATAAATGTATTCCCCACAAGTAGCACATCTCATATTAAAGGGGGCCATCAAACGTACAGTATATTGCCTATTTTTAGGCAATTTCATACGAGGTATTTTAGAAGGATCAAAATCAGGGGGATAGTATTTCTATGAAAAATACAAATGTTAGAAATAAATGAAATCATAAAATACATTCGTTTCCACTTACATTTAACACCTTCCTTTCGGACATGTTGAAAGTCTTTTCTTTAAAATAAAATTTAACTAATTATAACTTGTGAAATAATTTTCTTAACCAAACTATGCAAAACTTGTTTGTAACATGTGTCAAATGTCAAATACAAACCATACGAAACATATGTGACATCAGCTGATGTAACTGTAAATATTTAGTTTCGTAATCTAGCTCATAGATGTCGACGAAATCCATCGTACCTTTTCTTGTGTCCTATGCTAATGATCGTGAATTCCTGAGATGGTATTGAACAATGTCGATAACTAGCATTGAACTTTTTACATTGAACTTGTACAAGTTTAGTTTTGCTTTAGACATCGTTAGGAAAAGGTGTTTAATTTCTTCCTATAATTTTACCTTACGTATTAGTAGATATTTTATTTTTTATGTATTGTAACAATTGTTTATGTAATATACATACTTAATCTATAAAATAAAATTTGCAAGATATTTAATTTTTTTTCATAAGACAATTTTGTAATAGTATTTTTTCCTATGTACTGGTAGTTTTATTGGGGAGAGGCGGACGCAACGTTTCTATAAATTTAGACTCACCTGCTTCAGACAAATTTTTACTATATATTATGTTTTTAGATACATATTTCTGAACTGTATATATCTCTTTACCTTTTTAAGCATTTATAAATTCTTTTTTTTTAATTATTACATTTATGGAACACATATTAATCTACCAATTATTTCTGTTTTATTTGTTATTGTTTATATAAAATTAACAAATTAGCGAATTTATTTGGTAGTGTCATAGTACATTTCCTTTTTCGCTCAATTCTTTTAAGTAATTATATTTACTGAAAGTATAAGTGACCCGCATTTGTTTAGCCATAATTATATTATAACGGGTGGTCCATCGAATACGCAGGATTTTAATTTCCTATAATTTTTTTTATATTTAAGTTGGCAGCTTGACATATGTTATTTGCAATCGTTGAGGATATTGAAAAGAACAACG
Organism: Dermolepida albohirtum; assembly: GCA_031893035.1. Classification (NCBI taxonomy): domain Eukaryota; kingdom Metazoa; phylum Arthropoda; class Insecta; order Coleoptera; family Scarabaeidae; genus Dermolepida; species Dermolepida albohirtum. The sequence goes on from JAVIWB010005369.1 coordinate 363,286, forward strand.
TACTGTTATTGTTAAAGTACGTTACGAATTATTAGTATCCACAATTCACTGTTTTTTGAAGATTAATTAAAAAATTCGAGGAAATTGGTTCGGTTACGGGCAAAGAAACTTTACCGTATCTACATATTGTAGGCATCAGTGAGAGTATCAATGAGAATCCAGAAACTTCCAACACGTATTTTTTCTCAACAATGGAACATTAACAGAATCGGTTTGTAACGAATTCCCACTAAAGTCCTTCACTCTTACAAAGTTCAAATAACCCAGGAGCTATAGTCGCAGCGGAGACAATTCACTATCTGGGCGTTGGAAAACCAAACAGCGAATGACCAATTTTTTAAAAACATCTTTGGCGATGAAACTCATTTTCATTTGGATGGTTTTATAATTAGCAGAATTGTCGGATTTGGCCCAATTAAATCTGCTATTTGGTGCGGATTATGGGATGGAGATGTAATTAGATCGTTCTTTTTTTGAGAATGTGTTTGGCCAAGCCTTAACTGTAAATGGACTAGGGTATCTTAACATTATATCAAAGTTTTTAATGCCAGCAACAGAAACCATTGATTTGTTAATCAATGTTTTCCTAATCGAAATACTGACGTTAATTGGCCGCCCAGACTTTGTAACTTCACGCCATACGATTTTTTCCCTCTAAGGTTTTGTAAAGCCTAAAGTTTATGCTAATAAACCACAAGTAATTTCTGAACTGAAAACAGATATCCAACACGTTATTGCTGAAATTGAATCACCTGACTTGGAAAGTTTTCAAAAATTTGATTAGAAGGATCAGAGTATGCCAACTGGGGCGGCATAAAATGTTATGATTTGTTTTTAAAACTGTACACTTAATTTCGAAAAACTAACGTGCATTTTTAAGCAGTTTTGGTTTTATATTTGTTGAAATTATATTATTGTACTAAAGAGAAAATTTTAACACAAAAATATGAGAATATTAAATAAGAAATGCTTTTAGTAACATAAGGAGAGACCAAACACCATGTATTTTCAAACCGTTTTTGCTTTATAGCAAACAACTTCATTATTTCCATTATTATATGTCATAAAACTAATTTCATTGGGGCAAGGTTGTGATCCGATTTTGATTCCATTTCTTCAGTATATCTAACTCAACAAAAATCGTTTTACTTTCGTGCCAATCGAGTATGCCTTAATTAATTTTGCTTTTAAAATTTTGCCCTCACATTGACATAGATACGCTAGTGACTTTTAATATATTATATGCGTTTCTACTAATTAATGGACTGTTTTAACGTTAAGAATCGACTAAATATCGAAAATGGTGTTAATTTTAGCTTCTTCGATATATTGAAATATATAAGGTTGTGCATAACTAAGTCCTCAATTTGTTTTTTGTGTAGCTGCGAAATTAATTTAAAAAAACATTTTCTGAATTATAAATGTTTATTTTAATCTTGGAAATTTGTTACATACTGAAAATAACATCAAGCAAATAACCACCTCTAGCATTAATACAATAGCGAGCCCTTTTTGAGCAATAATGATTCAGCTGACAATTGCTTCCCGAATGTTGGTTTTCAATTTGTTTATAAAGTATCAGGTTTATTTACCAAAACGCGGTCTTTCAGGTAGTCCTATAAAAAAAGTTCGATACCGCTAAATTAGGGGATCTTGATAGATGTTCTACATCGCCGTTTTTGTGATGGTATGTCCAAAAAGAATTTTCCTCAAAATGGCCATCGTCTTCCGGGCTGTATGTGCTATAGTATCATCCTTTTGTTACCACATGTGTTCAAGGTCAAGCTCTTCCATTTTTGAAGTCAGCATTCAGCTTCATTGTCTCCAAAGGGTATTCTTCTAGTATTAACGTCATACCATACACTAACTTTCGGCTCATGGAGGGATAATTTATGAATTTCTTCTCATAGTTTTTGCTATCCTAAAAGTGGTGGTTTTGTGTTGACAGTTCTATTTAAACAGAAATAAGCTTCGTCTGTCATTATGAGTGTTTCATTAAACTCTCCAATTACATTCTCAAGGTTAACGATAGTAATCTCATACTTACTGCAGTTTCTTTTCGTGTTCTATAAGCAAACAGGCACGAATTCACTAAAATTCATTGCAATAACCGTAGGAAATGCCTAACTGCGCTGATTACTTTTTTGTCGAGATTCTTAACCTTTCCACCATATCCCCACAGACCCGGTGTATGTTCTCCCTTGAACGAATTTTTTGTGATCTGCCAAGGTGTTTCACATCAGTCGTAGTCTCTGTTTACTCAAATTTTACAGCTAACCGTCAAACTAATGCAGGTATTGCGTATCCATTTTCAAGATAGATGTTCGGCGAATGTTTGGCGTGGTACTATTGACGACCGTCCCTTTGGTCCATTTATAATTTAAGAATGTTTCACCTTTTAATGTAAGACGACGAATGGGAATACATTAGATAGCGCACATCCGCATTTTGGTAAACAAGTAACAGATTTTCTTAATCAAAATTGTACGGGCTGGTGGATTGGAAGAGGTTCAGCAGCTGCTTGGCTGGCAAGGCCCCCAGCTTAAATCCCCTAGATTATTTTTTATGGGAAAGTCTAAAAAATTTGATTTATCCAGAACAACTTGAAAACACAGAATAACTTGTTGCTGGAATTATGGATGCTGCAGAAACTATTGGGGCTGATCATGAGACTGTTAGCAGAGTTGCCTCTTGTTGAAGACCTAGACTGTATATAGAGCAACAGGTGGATATGTTGAACAACTATTTCAATAAAGCGACTTCTTTTTAAATGATTTTCATTGAGCTTCTTTTTGCTGGGGTACATAATACCTGCTATAGAGGGGTTATCCAAAACTACAAATGTTTGTAGTTCAGTTACGATAGAGTTTTGGATATACATACATATATTCATTAGACATTTTTAACTTGAAATTGCTTCAGTAACACATCCTTAAGCTGTGGCATTTATATCATGGGACACACGGTATATGAAAACAAATTTTATGTTTGTTAACTAATTTATAACTAGAATAGTTTTTATCAAGTACATTCTTAAGAATTGTTTGTAATTCATCTATTGTATATAGAAAATTTATCTATTTCAGTGACAGACGTTTTCAGGAAATGTACAATAAAAGGTTCGATGCGATTATAAAAGATTTATTTACTTAATTGATCGCTGCAGTGCACAAAATGCTATTGTACAGTAATTCGTGTGCATCAAACCATTTTATTTAATGCGAAATTAAATCAAATGGGGATACTTAAATGCCATAAGTGCATGAACGCAGTTTCCTTTATACCATTTTATCTTATCTTACGTAACATATATCATCCATTTTTTTCACATAATGAATTCATATGCGCTTTACAATCTTCCTCGTGTAAGAATTTTTATTTGGAATTAATATTAAGTTATTTATTGGATTTGTATTTCATCAGAATATTTACAAAGACAAATATGCTTTATATTCACCAGGTCATTTCAGACTGAATGTATTTGTTCTACAGGCAACGTTATTCAAGCAAGTTTCTTTCATTTTGCAAAATACAAAAGGCAATTATCACAAATTATTTGAATTCCACAGAGCTCAAAAAATGACATTACTATCACGCTCATAAAAATCGTGCTGCATCAAATAAAAGAGCAGAAATTTGCAATTAAATTATGTGATGGAAATTTTATAACGTAAACTTTTACCTTGATTGAGATGGCTTCTGAGCAATCATATGTGGCAAAATCTGCTCGATTCTGATGGAATAAAAAGTTTTAAAGTGATCGAAGTAGCTGCGAATGTAAAGCGGTAAATAGTCTCCAATTAGTGTGCTATTTTAGGAAATAATCAACACTGGAGTGGTCGTTATTCGCAGCAATCCATGTTTAATTATTTCAGAACTAATAATATTCTCGAAATATTTTTACTATCTATCACAAACATTTAAACATGTTATAATATTGTCTTCAACATCGTACCAATAGCCTCTATGCATTTCAGTTTTTAAAATACTTCTCCACTGTTGAAGATCAGTTTTATAATGAATCGATCCCGATGACTTCCACCTACGGTGATAATAGTGTTTTAATTTTGATAGATTCTGTAAACCAAGGTGGAAAAACTCCAGCATTTTTTTAGCGTACTAATGATACAGAGCTATCAAAAGCTGAATATAAGACGGATTGAAACATGGTCTATTACAACATTAACGTCAACAGATGGCATTTAAGGTGACCAATCTACCTGCGTCAAATCAGGGTAGAGTGTTTGGAAGTTAGCGCTTGTAAAATCATATTGGAAATTATTATATTATAAATTTTATGGAGAATATAAACTTTGCTTTTATTGCTGTCTAAATTACTCATCTAGAGGATAAAGTTTAGTAACAATGAGCTATTTTTTAGCTCATTTTTATAACACTTTATATTTGTATTTTGTTTTAATATAGGGTTGGCAACTAAGTACTTTCGGTTTTGTAGTATAAAATAAAACACTTTTTTTTTAAACAAAGAATAGTTTTTAATCAATTATATATTTTCCATTTTGCTCAATGACCTTTTGCCATCTTTCTTTCAGCTGCATGATTGCCCGCTCATAAAATTTCCCGTCCTTATCAGCAAAAAAGTGAACCAGGTGCGAGTGAAGGTCATCGTCATTTGTGAAAGTTTTACCATTCAAAGAATTCTGAAAACTTCGAAATAAATGGTAATCAGATGGTGCTAGATCAGGGTTGTATGGGGGATGTGGCATCACTTCCCAGCCAAGCTTCAATAGTTTCCCACGAGTTGCCAAAGATGTGTGAGGCCTTGCATTATCTTGGTGGAAAACTACACTTTCCGATTTGACAATTCTGGCCGTTTTTCTTTGATTGCTTCATCCAGTTTTATTAATTGTTGACAGTAAACATCAGAATTGATCGTTTGGTTCCTTGGAAGCAGCTCAAAAAACACAACACCTTTGTAATCCCACCAAACTGACAGCATGATCTTTTTTGGATGCAATTCAGCTTTCGATGTGGTTTGAGCTGGTTTATCGTGTTTGCTCCATGATCGTTTTCGAACTATGTTACTGTACAGGACCCATTTTTCATCACCAGTGATGATTCTTTTTAAGAAAGGGTCGGTTTCATTTCGTCTAAGGTGCATATCGCAAAAGTTGATTCTTTGTGTTAAATGAATTTCTTTCAATTCGTGAGGTACCCAAATATCAAGCTTCTTAACTAGCCCAAGACATTTTAAATGGTTTTCAATTGTTGTGTGCGATACATGTAGCCTCTCCGCAACCTCTCGAACAGTTATATGACGATCCTCTTCAATTATGACTTTGATTTTGTCATCATCAACTTCAGTAGGCCGACCAGAACGTTGCTCATCTTTGAGGGAAAAATCTCCAGAACGGAATTTTTTATACCAATTCTGACACGTGCGCTCTGTTAAGCAATTAGCACCATAAACTTCACATATCTTTTTGTGAGCCGCAGCAGCTTTTTTTCCTTTACGGAAATAAAATAGTAAAATATGTCGAAAATGTTCGTTTCTGCACTCCATTTAAAATTAACCCACAACTAATAGCTTTAATAAAAATCACGCACTACTTGCTTCTGAAGTTACATCAATGTGACTAGTATCACGCGACAAACGGTAAAGTACAGTACTAACATACGTTATACAAAAAATAAAGCAACGCTCTCTATCAGTAAAAACCGAAAGTACTTAGTTGCCAACCCAATAGTAACTAAGGTAAAAAAATCCAAGCAAAACTTTTTTCGACTCTTACAAGTATCATCTTCTTGCAACAAACCAAAAATTACTAAAGATTCTATTAATATTATTTTAATTGTTATCAGGAACACCCAAAATACGCAATAAAGTACAAAAAACAATCCGGGGAATTCCGATGCATTGTGGAGAATAATGAATTCAATTTATAAGAAGCAATACATTATACGAAGCATAGCGATATATCAAAGAGAATATTGAATTATCAAATACACTGGATTTTGTAAACGAAGTGGAATAACTCTAACTATATCAAAGAGAATAATCAAATAGTCAAACTTCAAACTTTTTCTATAAACTTCCTAATAGTTTCACTGAAAGTGTAAAAGAGAATAATCAAATGTAGTTTAATTTACTTTTTCTGAATTCTTTTTATAGTAAATGGTAATTGTTTTATTTTATACGAGGAAGTTCACTGAAAGTGTAAAAGAAAATTGCCACTAAATGAGTCTAATTTACATAAGCAAGAACTGATATACGACCTATTCCATGAACGTGTCTTGGCATGCTTAAATTCCATCAGGTATTTAATGTCAAGAGCTACTTAAAAAGACATAATGTTATTGGATTTGGAGTTTACTTTAAATTAAACGCGTAGAAGATGAAAGAGCATGAGTCTATCTCAGAACTCGAACTTTGCCTTCTCGGAAAGAAGTTTCAGTTAGATAAAGAATCTATTGCAGCAACGGAGTGGTGCTTTGAGGATTTTGAGAAAGATCATTATATCGATGGGTTAATGGTATTTCCATATCGTTGATCTAAGTGCATTGAAGTTGAACTATGTTGATACAATAATAAAAACTTAATGCACTAAGTCATTTTGAGTCTCATCATCTTCATAGTATGGACTATTAAGAATCGTAGAAGTTTATTAAAAGCGATTTTTATTTAGATCTTTTAAACGCTTTCTTTATCTTTATCGTCGATATGTTCATGTTTACAAACGATATAAGAAATTAAATACAATATTAATTTCATGATTTGTTACATACTTTTTGTTTACATGACATACGAGGGAGCGTTTTTATATTCGCGGAATGAGCGGGTTGTAGAGGGGTGAGTAGGCGCATTGGAGGCGTGGTCTGTGCAGTGACTCATGATTAGTATAAATACGAAGTTTCATTGTTATTAGACCGTTAGTCTTTGAGCTATCGTCAACCAATTAACATAATCAGGAGTGAAAAGTGAAATATGGAAAAAATCGAATATCGTGCCGTTATAAAGTTCCTTACCAGGCAAGGAAAATCAGTCGCGACCATAATGAATGAGATGTCATTGGTTTACGGCGACTCTTGTCCAGGAAAAACCATGGTGTACAAGTGGCATAGTTTATTTAAACAAGGAAGGGAATCCCTTGAAAACGACCGAGGCCGGGCAGGAGCATTGAGGTGACCACGCCAGCACTTATCCAAAAAGTTGAACAAATTGTACTCGAAGATGCTCGACTAAAGAAGAAACAACTCGCAGAAATGGTTGGAGTATCCGATACAACAATTTTTAAAATCCTACACGATCATCTCGGCATGTCTAAGGTCAGCGCAAGATGGGTGCCGAGAATGCTCACGCCGCCGCAGTGTTTGTGTGCATTTTTGGACCTCTGTAATGAAGACAAGGATGGTGTATTGAGTGGAATTGTTACTGGAGACGAAACTTGGGTTCATCATTATGAACCTGAGTCCAAACAAGACTCCATGCAGTGGCATAAAAAGGGCACAGCACCTCCCAAGAAATTTAAAGTGTCACAATCAGCTGGGAAACTCATGGCAACAGTATTTTGGGACTCGGAAGGAATATTGTTCATTGATTATAAAGATAAAGGTGTTTCTATAACCGGAGAATATTACGCTTCAATATTAGAGCGACTAAAAGAAGCCATTAAAGAGAAAAGACGGGGAAAATTGACAAAAGGTGTCCTGCTTTTGCACGACAACGCGCCCGTCCACAAGAGCCGCGTTGCGTTAGCTTCCCTGCATAAGGTGGGCTTCGAAATTGTGAATCACCCACCCTACAGCCCAGACCTGGCCCCGAGTGATTATTACCTGTTTCCGAAAATGAAAAAAGAGCTGCGGGGTAAAAAATTTACTGCCGATGATGAAGTCAAGGAGGCAGTTTCGGCGTATTTTGCAGATAAAGAGAAATCATTTTTTTATGATGGTATAAATAAATTAATTGAAAGATGTGAAAAATGTATCCGTCTTGCAGGTGAATATATTGAAAAAGAAAAATAATTTGTTTTTTTTATGTCCACCCCTTGTCCCCCATTCCGCGAATATAAAAACGCTCCCTCGTACATCGGTTAATTCGAGGTATTCTATAAAAGAGTTATGGGAACGTTTATTCCGTATAAGTCCAAACTGGCAATGCAGGCACGTCCGTAACTAAATTCATATTTTTTCGTAAATATGACTATGGAGACTTGCAATTTATGCATTGCCTATGTAATTTATTGCGGTAGCAATATAAGTTTATTGCATTGCAAATTTATTGCATAGTTATTACATAAGTGCGCATGCATTTGAAGTTTTTTATATTTTATTAATAATCCTTAATGCATACATAGTTAGGGATAATAGTAAAGGGATTTAATTTGTGAATGAGTAAAACATGAATGATCACATCTAGACAGCCATAGATTTTATGAGCAGTGTCTACGGGCGAGCATAAAACTAAATGAATAGCAAACATTCATTTTTATCTTTTACCAAACCATGTAATAATTTACATAAACTTTGTTAATGTAAACTTTTAAAATAAAAGACGATTTGGTGTATTTTTTAAAAAAGTGCGAATAAAACGCAATCCAACCAAATAAGAACAGAAAATTCTATCCAACACATTCATAACATCGAAAGGAGTACCACAGGGTGGAAACTTAATCCCGGAAGAAAAATTTATACATACTGTCTATCTATTCGCCTGCCGTAAAACATGATAAAAAACGAAACTGTAGACGGAAATAATTCAACACAACTTTAGTACCTTGAATAACCTCATCTTCTCCTAATTACCTTATTCATGTACCCTACATACTAGATATTAAATGTTCAATAAATTCTTGAGAAATATTCTCTCAATTTGCAATTATTGCATCTATCAATTGATTGGGATTGGCAGGTGAGGGTATATCATTTCGGATTTGTTTTTAGTACCCCATAGATACTCTACGGGGTTTAAATCGGAACTTCTTGGAGACCATAAATGAAATATCAACAGCATTCGCGTAGTCGATAACTTGCCTAGCCATGTAGGGACGTATATTATCTTGAATCAATAAAATATTGGGAGCATATGGCATTAAATGTTCAACTACAATATTTTCCAGATAATAATCCGCCTTAATAGATTTCACAGGTACCAACTCTGTGCGATCGTTGAAATAGATCCCTCCCCAAAGTGTTACAGAACCACCACAAAATGGAACTCTTGGGGAGATATTGCAACTTGCAAATAGATACGTTTACGTCCATCAGAAAATTGTAGTTTAACCCTTGTCTTGTCTGAGAAAACATTTTTTCAATCATTAACGATCCAATACTGGTGTTCTTTTATTTTAGAATTTTGTGCTGTCTGATGAGTAATGCTTTTTTACCGATTCTGCTGCTTAATCCAGCGTTTTTAAATGTGTCTGACCGTTTCGGATTACTATAGCAACTTTATTAGCAGTCGTAAGCTTATTTTTAGTATATTACAGGTGAATTTCCTAGTTCTTAGAGCGGATTGTATAAGAAAGCGTATATCTCTTGGGTTGGTACAGCATTTTCGCTCTTATCTTGTTCTTCGAAAGTGACATCCCGTCTCGCCAAATCGTTTAAATATGCGACTTGTACTGGATTAATTTTTTTCCTACTAAATTAGTAAAGTATGGAGTATCTATTCACCAATAAAGTTGGTACTGTTACTGTCCTCTCCACCGATATATTTCTTGGGTGATAGAGGAGATAAACCAAAGCTCAATACAGAACGTTCTGAACAGACTTAAACGCGGGCATGGCAAAGTATTTATTGATGAGCCAAACCGTAAAAAAAGCTAGGGAATTATTTTTGTTAGAAAGAAACAAACCAGTAATAATAACAAAATACTTTACGACTTTTACAATTCTTGATTAAAATTACCATATCTAATGGAGATTTTAGTTACTGAGAGTGTAATAAACGGAAATTAAAACCATACTGATCGCTTCCTTCGAAGCTCAAAGCTTCATCTTAAGTTTATTCTTCTATATTAAGAAAGTGGCGTGTATTTTAAAAATCATATTTTTTTAAATGCATTTCAGAAGGTCTACTAGCGTTTATATAGAACCAGAGGAGAGTGAGGTTACGTAGAGAATGAAATCAATTCTTAATTTATTTATTCTTTTCCTGTACATAGAAAATAATTCCACAACTTTTCGGATGCACTGCGTATATCGCAAATGTAATTTATAGTGTCATTAATTTTATAAATATTGATTTCTATTCCGTAACTTAAAAGCCTCTAAATCGCTATTGTTATTATTTAGAAATAGAAAAGGATGTGATATCATGTTTATAAGTATGTAGTGTAGTGTAATATAACTTGCTCTCTAGGAGAACTTCACCATAACTATTTTTGGGTAGTTTGCTAAGATATACCACCAGCTCAGAGACATCAATCATTTGTTAATTCATTTGAGCCGCCTGTGATGATATTCGAAATATAAAACCCATGCGGGTTGGAGTAATTAAGGGGGGGCGAATGTGTTACTTCATTAAATACTAACTGATGAATTGGGCTAGTTAAGTTTAAATATATACAGTTATGGAAAAATGTACCGAAATAAATTCAATAAAGTATTTTAAATAGAATTCCAACTTTATCAATTGTGTAGAGAAACTCATTTATATACAAAATTTATAGTAATGATTTTCTGTATTGTATGTACGTACAATATGTCTTTAAAATATAAACAAGAACGGACGAGAATGAACAGTCTTGTATAGGCGGTCGAAGCGACCAGACCCCTTGTTCTTATAATTTAAGAAACTGACTACTTGAAATTATTATTTTGCATTATCAATATGTTTAAAAACCGTGAACTTATTGTACCAGAAAGAATGAAATTGCGTTGCTTCATTCTCAAGGAGATTCACAGGTGAAAGTTTTTTAAATTATGAAATATTCTCAAATAGTAATAAATAGATTTAAGGGAACAGGTTCCTATGAAAATAGACCAAAATCAGAAAGAAAACGTGTAATCGCTCCCATTACCTTCCAGTAAGAAGTGGTCCTGACGAGTGAATAAAATCATCTACAAACTTAGCTGGTGATCTGTGGGAGTACTATAAAATAAAAGTCAGTTTCAGAACAGTTAGAAATTATCTAATAGCAACAAATTTATACGGAAGAAGAGCTCGTCGTGAGCTACTATTACGTGAGTGCCATAAGAAACTTCGATTGGACTGGACAGAAAAACATGCAAATTGGATACCTGAGGATTATTTGGTTTGATGAATCCAATATCGAGGTAGACATTGTTATGATTTATCTAGTATCCAAATGATAAAGAAAATATTGCTAAGAAATTATTTAATTTATTATATTCAGTTCTACATTTTATAAAATTATTGAATCAAATTTGTTTTTTTGCTCTGTTGCCTTAGATTTTTGGGCAGAACGGAAGGATTTTTGTAAGACGTAGAAACAACGAAGCTTTCTGTCGAAATGCATTATACCCAAGGTAAAATTTGGTGGTGTCGGCCATATTATGATCTGGGGTTGTGTGGACGCCAGTGGCGCAGAATGTTTTTGGGTCAGGGTTGCATGAATTTGGAGCACTATGTCGTCATGTTAAGCAAAGCTTTAGACACTTCAATATTACAATTATTTGAAGAGGGTGACCTCAATTATGTCTTCCAAAGAAATAATGCTGTTTACCATAAAGCAAAAAAGGCAATGGGTTGGTTCACTAATAATGTTTTCCTGTTTGTAAATCCAAAGAAGAATTAAAAGAAGAAAATCTAGAAGAACGGCGAAAAATTTTGGTCAACTTCTGCGAGAAATTTGTGAACAGTATGCCCAAAAGAGTGCGTGTAGCAATCAAAGTAAAAGGAGGTGTCTCAATATATATATATATATATATATATATATATATATATATATATATACTCGTCCATTTTTAATGTCCCTTTGTAATATTTAGTATCTTTAGAAATGTATAGGGTGCTCCATACAAAATATTTATTCATAACAAACAATATGTATAGTATATATATATATATATATATATATATATATATATATATATATAACTATATATATAATTTCTTCTTATATAACAAGAAATTATATATTTAACGTAGTGAAATAATGTATAAACTGTACTTCAAAATAGATACACAAATTTCTGAAACGATTCAACTGTTAGTTTTCATTGGTTGAAAACATGGCAAAATCACGTAGTCGTGTCTATAATGGCATACTATTTGAACTTTTTTAAACTGATAAATAAAATTTCATGTGTTTTCTAAAGAAATATCTTGTCTACACACATAAAAAGAATTTTAATGTGTAGATTATGTAACAATACTACTGATTTATTTATTTGTATATTCAAATTTTCACAAATTTTATAGGTTGTAGTTTGAGCTTGGGGTCTGTTCAAAAATTTATTTCTCTTTTTGAAACACGGTACAAAGGGTACTAGGAAAGTTTTGCAATACAACTTTGTGTATTTAATTTTCTCAAAGTAATTTCCTCTTCACTCAATACACCTCTCCATTCTCCGAAACCAATCTTTAAACCAGTTCTATCAAGTTTCACTAGGGAGTAAAGCACACTCGTTGTCCCAAGCCCGTAGAAGGTCCTTATCACTGGAAAACCGTCTCCCTTTTAGTTTCATTTTCACATGCGGGAACAGTGCAAAATCGCAGGGAGCAACATCTGGACTATAGGGAGGGTGCTCGGGAAGTTTCAATTCTGTCGTGGTCAAATATTCGGTGTAGGCCTTGGCGCAGTGAGCTGAAGCATTTATCGTGATGGAGAAACCAGGTGTCCATTCTTGAGTTTGGCGGCGGGTTCTTCACAGATCCAATGACTTTAGGCAGGCACTGTTCAGTATATCACTTAGCTGTGACTGTCTTCTGTGTGTCCAAAACGACGCGTTCCACAATTCCACTCGATTTGAAAAATACGGCTATCATTTTCTTCGTTACAGATCGGGATTTTCTGACAACTACGGGTGTGTCCTCATCATCAAAGACCCAAACTTTGTTTTGAGCTTTGGTCGGCACATTGTAATAGTACAGCCAAGACTCGTCACCTGTCATGATGTTGTTCACATTTATTAAACTTTTTTAGCATCTCCCGGCACCAAGTCACACGTCGTGTCATCTACTCTTCAGTCGATGCGGCACCCAAAGAGAACAAAGTTTTTTCACGTGCAAATGATCATGCAGACCGAACGAATTGCTGGTGCATTTAGGCCTGAAGTACCTTCTATCTGTTGGTAGGTCACTCGCCCATCCTCTTCAAGCATTTTTCTCACAGTAGTAACGTTTTCCTCCGTAACTGACGTTCGTGGCCTTCCCGTCCTCTCAGCATCCTCCGCAGTTAAATTTCCCCTTTGGAATTCTCTATACCACTTGAATATCGTTGTGCGATGCGAACAAACATCACCTAGTGCAAGCGTTATTCCTTCGAAGCACTAGTCTATGTCTAAACCACGCACGAAATTATAACGCAAAATTGCCCTTATCTCATTTCATGACCACGATGCCATCACAAGCACTTTACACACTCACTGATAATGAATAACTGAGTCCGTCGACATGGCGCGGCGGCTACTATGCACGTATGAACATGACTCAACACGTAGCAACAAACAGCTTCCTACGATTCATTGTTGTGTCATATTCAAAACTTTCCTGGTACCCTTCGTAAAGTAATTGTATGAATCGTACCCTTAACCTCACTATTTTTAATTTTACTTCAAATATTTTTGAATTGCTTGCAGACAAGGTAATAAAATAAAATAAGCTGATATTTAGTGCTTAGGGTAAGTGTGTAAAACAAATACTTTGAAAAATAAAGTAGTTAGTTAATATTCAGTCATGTTATCTGCCATGTAATGTAGGATAGATCACACTATAATGTCTATGAAAAGTTCGACACTTTATAGGTTAATAATTTCGGAAATAACATAGAACAAACGCGAATATTCAGTTTGTGGACCAGTTCTGTCTGCCAAATTTTATCAAAATCCTTTGCCAAGTCAAGAAATAAAGCTGAGCAGGCCTGTTCGTTATCCAGGGATTTTTCAATAACATTTAGTATTCGATATATTGTTAAGCGGTTTTGTCTGAAATAAAATATACTTAATCCAATACATTTATACTTCGCACATTTCAAAATTATACTCTTCATAAATACTTTTGAATTTTGAAAAATAAAACGAAATATGAAACATTACGTTGAAAGCCGTAGAAATAAATGTACATACACCTATATGTACAGTTTTTTATTTATGAAATGGTGGCGAGGAAATTCTTTAATGCTAATTGAGAACATTATTTTTTTATTAAAAATTCATACAACATTTCTTGGAAGGAAGGATTAAACGCTAAAGAATTTCAAACTCCATCTGTAAAATAGTGGTCAGGAAATTCTAATCACAAAGATTAAAGCGTTAATTATACTGTAAAGCTGCGCGATATCTAAAAATAACTACAAACAATTTGCAAATACATCACAGCTGCACCAGTATTTTAATAATAATTTAAGTTGGAGTAGAAGGACATATACACAATGCTTGTACACGTATCAATGTATATATGCGAAGCAATTTGCACCATTGCGACTTCACGAGTTACTTATCTATTGTAAAGTAACTCTTTAGTCGCACCTAATATTGAAAGCAAAAGCAAAAATTTATTAGGTACACAGGTATACTATGCAAGACGTCGCGTATTGGCAATAAACATTACAACTTGAAAATAGAGTTACCCTTTTTAAGTGTGTTTTATATTTAAATAATAAGTTTCTTATTTATGAGATAAATATACTAATTAAATTAAATACAAATTGTGACTATAATGACGAAAATAATATCACTCTAATGTAAGATAGTTGCACGATATATTGTTGGTATAAATAAAGACAGAAAAGATATACATAACGAGGGCAAATTTTTCTGATCAGATAATTAATGTTTGAAAGTAAATAGGATGTCAATTACACTATGAATAAGCTTCCAGTTGATACGCAAAACAAGAATTCAAAGCAGTCCAAGTCTTTCCAGAAGCGATCTGTAATCTATTTTGCTGTTCGGATAGTTTTCATCAATTAGAAAACATGAGAATTTAAGAAATTAACGATGGATATTCGCAAATGCAGCTACAAATAAATATGTGACGATCACAGGGAAGACGCATATTCTTCTGTTCACTAGAAAGTGGAAAGATAGCTCTTTTAAAAGAGTTTATATTACGAAAATATTTAATTGTTCCCCTAACGAATTCTATTGTTTTACACTAAGAGTAAAAAAAAATCAATAATAATATGCTATATTAAAGTTCTCGAACCTCCCGGTCCAATTCTTCCCAAAGAAGCTCTATTGGGTTCAGATCAGGACTTTGAGCTGGCCATACCATTGTAGAGATTTGCCCTTGCTCTTCTAGTTGACGCAAGTAATCGCCACACAATCTAGAAGTGTGTTTCGGATCGTTGTCCTGTTGAAATACAAAGTTTTCGCCAAGAACCTTTAGTCCTGAAGTAACAGTGTTATTTTCTTAGGATTCCCTCAATTTTGACGAGATCGCCTACAGATCTTCAACCAAACCACCCCCAAATCATTACTGAACCTCCTCCATGTTTTACGGTGGGCGCAATACATTCTGGCAGTACTCTTTCTCCTGCGGATCTTCTTACGAATATTCGCCTTTTACTACCGAAAAGTTCAAACTTCGATTCGTCTGTCCACAACACATTATTCCACTGATCGATCGTCCAATTCTTATGTTCTTTAGCCCAATTTAGTTGTTTTATTTTGTTTTGCTTTCATAGTGGTTATCGCAGAGCAATTCTTCCGTATAAACCCGCTTGCCTTAACCTTCTCTGTACCGTAGACACACTAATTGGTTTAGCATGCGCTTTATTCATTTCAGCAGCAATTTCTGGTACTGTTTTTCGTCTATCGCGTCTACTTATCCGTATTAGATGCCGGTCATCTGCAGATGTTGTCGCTTTGCGTCGTCCAGATCTTCTTTTGTTGGAAAATGTACCACTTTCCTAAAATTTTTTAACATTATAATCAACGGTCCTGCGATTTAATCGTAATTCTTTTGCAATTTTGCGATTACTTTTACCCGTACGATGATAAGCAATTATCATAGCACGCACTTCGACAGATAATTCCTTCGTCTTCGGCATTGCATTAAAATATTCACAATAACTCTCTATTTCACTGTTTTCGCAACAAAAAATGAACGATGACTGACATAAAATTTATTTTCCTTTTTGAATAACACATCCTAATATTGTAATTAGTTAGTACAATAACACAATATTGGTAATACCTTTCGGAAATGCAGGTAAAACTGTTAATACTGTAGGGATTAGCCTATATAATATTTATAGTATTTTTCCAATTTATGACATCTTTACGATATATCATAAACAATTCAAGATTTTCGTAGAAATTCATATGGAATTACTTCCACTAATAATATTGTTGAATAATTATAATACAGATTTTGCGAAAGGTAATCCGTATTTCAGGAAACACATAAAATTTGGGTGAGCAAATAAATGTGACCGGTAGTGTATGTAAACGAATTTTTTTTTATTTAAAAGTGGAATATATCGAAAACCGTTTAATTTCAGTATGGATTTTATAATTTAAATTTGTTTTATTATGTAATGTTTTAAAATAATAAAGTTATATAATATTAAAGTTATATAAAGCTGAACAGTCTGTATATTTTATAATTTTACGATGTAGAATACTTGACATCAAATAACTTGAAACATTTTTTAATCAAGTGAATAGTTAAAGCCTAACGGACCGAATACAGGTAATTGCCACACCCTGTATAAGTAGGTTTAATGTGTGTAGATATTTTATCATTATTTTTGTTTGCTTTCCTTTGCTCCCGTAATTAGATGTATACTCGTAATATGATGGGAAAATAAATAAATATTATTATCACAAATAATTAGCAATTTTCACAAATTTTACAACTATCCTTTACTAGAAATCTTAAAGAATTTAAGAATTTATTTCGATCTCTGTGAACTACGGGGGTTATGATCCTTAGGTCAAGATTCCTGGAACGACTTCAAAAAAAAAGGTAATTCAAGCACCATTTAGGGTGGGGTTAGTTGTCCATCTATTCCGGTGATTTATCGATGCCTTCCTGTAAAGGAAAATAACCTACAAATTTACTTTATTGCTGGGAATTCATTTCTAATTAACGCGATAGGTTAGAATAGGGGAAAAAAATTGATACGAAACATTAGAACGTTCGACGTTGATGTGATCGGTAAAAACCGAATCGTGAACTGCGTTTTTCCAATGAAAAATGCGCGGTTTATATGCATGCAGTGAAGTACCGCTCAGCTCCACTATTTCACCATATTTAGCCGGACTGGCTAAATTACAGTATCTTTTATTAGCGATTCAAGTATGCGAGTAATTTATTATCACCTAGTCGCGTTGCGAATAAGTGAAGCCGGTTGTGAACAAGATATCGACATTTTTATGTATTGTTTTCAAGTTTTATCTTTCCATTGCTTGCCTTTTTCGGGACCGAGAAAATACTGTGCGAAAAAGAAACTGCATGCGAACTGATTGGAACGTCATCCCTTTTTATAATTTTAATCGATTTTAATTGACGTAATGGCACGCTAATGGGTTCCTATTCCCTATAAATATACCACACCTGAAAAGGAAATCTATAAATAAGTTCTGCATTGTTGGAAATATTTGAAAATTGATGCTGTTATCAGTATCTTTACTGGTCTTCAAATAGCACGCGAGAACAATTTCTTAACATTTGATAGTTAATGAAAAGAATATTAAAGAAAAATTGTCTTTAATAATTAACAAAAATCTAGATATATTGTGTATATATGCAGCTTACCGTCAGGAACAAATTTTTAAACTGAACGTGTGGAGTGAAACAGTAATGAAATGAATACTGGAAAAAAGAGATAAATGCCTTATAAGGAAGAGATCGCAGGCCTGCACTTATCCATTTCAATGAAGCCTTGGCAATTATATAATCTTATAAGACTACGAGGATGGTTCGATAACTTCATGTCCTGACAAAGAAAACGCAAAGTATTGGAATAAAGAACATTATATTTTTCAACATCGTATCCTATTCGCTCAACACACTTATTTCAAAGATACTGCAACTTAACATTGCCTTTATTGGGTTCATTAGGGCAATGAATCCAAGTCTGCTCAACAGATGCTTACAGTAGCGATTACCTTAGAATTGGACGAAAAACCCATTCCGCCTAGATGTTTTCCAATTTTGGAAATATGTAGTAATCGCCGAGAGATAAATCTGTAGAATAAGGTGAATGAAGCACTCATTCAAATTTCAATTCATGAATTTTGACTATGGGGATCAGTGAGTTGTGAGCAGGTGCGTTATCTTGATAGAAAAGCACTTCGTTCTTTGCCAAATAAAACATTTTGAGATGACACTTGAGATATTCACTATATCTGCTATCTCGCGCACTTTTATTCCGCGGCAATCTAATACAATGGACTTGACTCAATTATATGTGTATTGGAGAAATTAGTCGTTTCTAGACGCCCACTGTATTGTTCATCCTTTGTGCTTACATGACATTGTCTAAATTCAAAAACTCAGCTGTTTAACCATTAATAGTGTGGAATTGAACTCTGCTTTGATTTCGGTTGATGTTAAGCCTCTCGAATTAAAGCGCTTTATCACTGCTGGCAACTTTTCAAGGTTTTTTTTGCATTATTTACGAAGTCACGCAAGACGTTTATTTTGGCAGACTGATACACACAGACTAATTGACAGATCGGTCTTTATTGTCGTATTTAACATATTACGAGTAGGTTCTAAGGAATGATAAAGGAGATTCCGTCGAATCTGCGCCATTTCTGCTGTTAGATCACATAGTTAATCGAACTGTCCTCCTTTATGAAACAGTCGATTTGGATTTCTAGTACAAGAGTAGTTAAAAGCGTCCTATATTTTCTACAAAAATGTTTTTTTCTTTTATTTCTATTATTTTAATTGTGAGAAAAACTATTTAAAAATATAGCCCTAATTAATTAAATATATATCGCGTTTATTCACAATTGAACAAAAGCAAACGAGTAAATAGTTTGAGACTACTACAACGTAATTTACGCACAGGCATTGTTGAGGCGTTTAATAATAGTAAATGAAACATGGATATATTATTTTCAACTTAAAATTAAGGAACTGTTATCTAGCAAATAGGTTGCAGTCGAGGGAACGGTTTCAAAGAAACATAAAACTATTCCAACAGCTGGAAAGGTCTGATGTTAAATATGATTGAAGCAGTATATTTGATGAATAACGCAGTGAGCGCTCAAAAGATATGTTATTCCAAAAATTATGCTAGATATTTGTCGAATAAAAGTACGCAGTAGCAAAGGGTCTATCTATTTCACATGGATCAGTAGTTTCGATGTTTTATAATGAATTGAATGTGAAAAAAATATATTCAAGATAGATACCGTATTTATTCAGAGAATTTAAGACATGATCTGAGAAAGTTTTGGCGCTGGATAACATCGTTTGAAGAAATTTGACACTATTAGAGCACAGAATGAAGTAACACTCCAAACAATGAATTGAGGCTGGCGCAAGTAATGCATAGACTATACACTTGGTCGGAAAGGTTATGACTACTGACTTTTGGAACCGAAATGGAATTCTTCTTATGGATTATCTGCAAAAAGGGAAAACAATAACAGGCGAATGCTATGTATTTCTTTTAGATCAACTGCACAATGCAATACAACGCAAAAACCCTCACTTAAGAAAGAAACAAATACTTTTCCTTCCAGATAATGCTTGTTCACACTTCATTTACATCAATTTCAAAAAATTCGAACTACTTTTGCATCGAACTTTATTCACAAGATTCCTTCTTTTTCCCAGTCCGAGAACTTGGCTCGGTGGCAAGAGATTTAGTCGAATGAGGAAGTAATCACTAAAATTAACACATTTTTAGAATAGCTTGATAAAGTTTATTTTTTGAACGAATGAAAGGACTTGAATATCGGTGGACTAAATGTAATACATTACAAAGAGAATACTTTGAAAAACAAAGTATTTTTTTGCCAAAAAGTTCGTACTATGTATTTTTGGTTAACTAGTTGCTGATATGTCTTCGTATCTTTTCCCTAAATAAATATCAAATACATTGTAATAGATTTTCGTTTCATAGTTGTATAGCTTTAAGTAAATTAACGCATTTGCATGAAACTGTAGTAATAATATTTATTCTCGCAGTGTAGTAGTTGAACAACATTGAATTCAGGAAGTAAGTGTTGCGATAATTATAAATACTGAAATTAAAATAGGTTTAACGAATGAGCATAAAAGATTAGTGTAACGGAAAATTAGTCTAACCTAAGAGGAATGGTGGTGTCGTTACGTTTGGTTGTAGAATTATCTCGGATCTTATAAATGTAGTTAGCGAAACATGTCTACTATAATATTTATAATTATTAGTCAGTGCTAGTTTTGCTAATTAAAGTGATGGCGTCGAAATATAAATACGTAGTTGCTACAAAGACTTTGTAACAAAATTGTAATAAACCCAAGATGAAGGAATTATATATTTATATGAATTTGATAAACTGAAATTTGTTGGTTTTTCAAATGTTTAATAATATGGCTTTATTGTCAAACAGATTTTAAACTCACTTACACAACAATAACACAGGTCAACACACATTTTGGTGCCTGCGATTTTTTAACTGTTCCTGGGTAATTTTTGGATGCAGAATGTAAAAAAGTTCTCAGATTTGGTCTATCAGATCTAGTTTTTGAGATTTTTTAAAAAATTTTGTATATATTTTACGTTATAACTGTTATAATATATAATATTACTATTGACAGTTAAAAAAACAAAGACACATGGGTTTAAGTATTTATTGCAAAAACTTAATTTACATAATTACATTAGTCACTAATCACATAAAAATTTTCTTTTACACGACTTTCTAGAATTGAGTTTACTAGGGCAGTCTCGCTGAAGGCTCCAGCAGTAGTCCGCCATCATGTGGCTATACCATCGCCTTTGATAACGATCTTCCATAGTTTTAATATCCTGATGGAATCTTTCCCCCTGTTCTTCACTGCAATCACCTAAGTTTTCTGGAAAACGAGTTAAGTGGCTGTGGAGGTAGTGAACTTTTATACTCATGTTACAGCCGAGAATAGTAAAATTTGAAAGCATAGTTTCCACTAATTCTACGTAATTCTCTGCTTTATGATTGCCAAGAAAATTTTGTACTACTTGAACAAATGAACACCAAGCGTTAGATTCAGTCTCGTTCATTGATGTGGTGAATTGTGGATCTTTAACAAGTTGCCTTATTTGAGGACCATCAAATATACCAGCTTTTAGTTTTTCCGTGCTAATGCCAGGAAATTTACGTGATAAATACCCAAAACAATTTCCATCTCGATTTAAAGCCTTCACAAATTGCTTCATTAAGCCTAGCTTGATATGCAAGGGCGGATGTAAGATTTTTTCTCTTGCAACCAAAGATTCGTTGATCACGTTTTGTTTTCCTTGAATCATGACATCTCATGAAGGCCATTTTTTTTAACCCAATGCTCATTTTTATCTCTGCTGTCCCAAAGGCACAAAAAACGAGGATATATTTCTATTTTGACGATTAAGTACATATTTATCTCTTTATTTGTTGTCCTTTATCAGAAAAAAATATCAATTAACCTGTAACCTGTATCAAAAACTAGAGCTGATAGAAAAAATCTGGTGGCATTTTTGGAATCAGCACATTAAAAACATCTAAAATCAGATGATAGATTTCCGGCACCAAATTTTTTTTTCATTTTGTTACCCTGTGTAATAAATATCATAAATATAACACAGTTTGTGGAGCTGTTTAATCATAAAAAAATTCATTTAAACTCAAAAAGCACATCAGAAAGGAGTTTGTCTACATTTTTATACATAGTTGTTAAAGATCCTCGTTGTGTTATACCAGTCCTCGCCGTTGGTAAATGGAAAATGCCCTAAAAACTGGCAGAAGCTTTTGGCATATGGAAAGCCACCCTCGATAAAACAATTCACTTTAAATTTTGTTGTATATGAGATTCCACAGAAACTTCATACAGTGTTCGTTTGTTCTACCCAAAAGGTATGTCATATTGCGCCGCGAAAGTAATTACGCTTAACTAGTTCCAGTAAGTGAAAATATTCAATTCATTTTGTTCAAAAACCTAGCGTAAATCCTATTTAACATATAATGAGAGCATAAAGGGGATACCATACAAAGTTATAAAAAGTATCTTGAAATACACATAATAAAACTAAGGGTCTTACATGTAGAAGGAAATAATCGCTCAATGTGTGGTTTAAATGTGAATTTTGAATCAAAAGTAGCTTCCAAATCATTAATAACTATCTAGGCAAAAGTTTGTCACCAATAGTATAATCTAGTAAAAGCGGAGTATTCTTTTTTGTATAACTAGCAACACGGCATTTATCGACATTTAATTTGAATTGAAATACATCATACCAGGTTTTAATATGATCACTATTTCTTTGCTAACTTCATACATCATCAGTAGTATAAATTTTGGAACACATTTTCATATCGACGGCAAAAGTTAACCTGGCTCAATCAATTTTTAGTAAAAGGTCATTAATAAAAAGAATAAATAAAGGAGGATCCAGATGACAACTCTGTAGGACACCTGACATGTCAATAAATTCATTAAAATGGTATCTATTTTAATGCATGTACGAGAAGCGATTATCCAAATTTGATTATAAGTGTAATTAGACAAGGAGCAAAGTCAAAAGAACTAAGATTGTATAAAAAAGCTTCATTTATAGAAGTCCGTATACAAGATATTAACTTATATTTATTCAATATTTCACATATACAATATATTGCGAAATTGTGCGAAAATTTGTTAAAGTTGATCTGACACGAATGAAGCCATTCTGAGTTAATTACAAAAATGACTGAACGTTTGAATATGTAGATGTATATAGCATCTGTTCAAAAACTTTTGCGAAGTTGGAAAGAATAAGATAATAATAGAAAAGTAGATAAAGACGCTTTATAACCTTTCTTATGAAAACAACAAATTGCTACTCATTTCCATACATCAGGAAAAACAGTTGTCTTTTGGGAAAGATGACTATTGTCTATAATGATATAGGCACAATCTTGAATCGAAATACTTGGTAAGAAATCGTCACGAGCAGTTCATTTATTAGGCTTTCCACACACAAGTGGGAAAAAAAGACATTAGCAAATATGCTTGCAAAACAATGCCAGTATCGAGGGGATCGGCAAATTCGCATTCATCATTATAAAGTCTTCCAGGCGTTTTAAACACTTCATTATAATACATCGATATGCATTTGAAGAACTTAAATTCAGTGTTTTTCAAATGTTAAATTAGTTAAGTCATTAATTTTTCTTCTTTTTTGTAACAAATTAATCTTTACTTAATATACCACAGGACAACTAACAATATTTTAAAAATTTTAAAAGACAAAGATAGATAAACCTGTGACGGTCAACACC
Organism: Dermolepida albohirtum; assembly: GCA_031893035.1. NCBI lineage: Eukaryota > Metazoa > Arthropoda > Insecta > Coleoptera > Scarabaeidae > Dermolepida > Dermolepida albohirtum. Next base: position 386,815 of record JAVIWB010005369.1, read on the forward strand.
GTATAGGAAGTGTATTTGATGTTCGTTGGGGATGCTCGTTCCGCTAGGTGATCTGAAATTTGTAAGCATAAAGTGTAAGGGTTGGTAATACAAGGTACAGATGTTAAAAGAGCCATGATCAAGACCAACTTCAATAAGCATAAGTAAGGAAATCAAGAGACTCCAGGGAGACACGAGAACGTAGTGAAATTTTTTATGGTCATCTAAAGTATTCGTAAGCTTTAGTTCTTTTCTCTCAAAAAGAAAATGGTTTTTTTATACACTTCCTCTTTATTTTAATAGAAACTAGTAGAGTAAGATAGTTTGGTTTAAAACTTTAAGATATATTGTATATCTTCTAAAAGTAACAACAAGAAGATATAATCCAGATATTGTTGTTTTCATTAAGCGCATTTCTCAAAAAATTGTGAAATTCAAATACGTTATTTATGGGCTAAATTGTGAACGGAAAATTAAATCATTAGCACAGTTTTGATTAGTTGAAACTTTTTCTTGATAAATCACGTTTATTTCTTATTTTAATGCTTGTTGATAGGATAAATTTTATTGGCGAATTAAGTCAATTCAAATTGCTTTATTTTTATGTAGATATATTAGTAGAGGTGATTATAGAGTCTATTTCACTACAATCTTCTCAGATTCTTTGTGGTTTTTTTGTCTCGTTAGAGTACATTATCTACTAATCTTTTAATTAGACCTAGCAGCTTCGAGAGCGGGTTTTCTACGTACACCTCCCCCTTATGATATTCGTCTCCTATTTGTATAATCTGCGTATTTGACAAACCTTTGCATTAGCATAGAAAGCAGTTTTCTTTTCTATTTGGCAGAAGTCGTATAGTTCATATATGTATCTGTTGAGCTTACAATGCCCCGTTGGTAGACTTGGTAAACTTACTGTCAGCCTAATGGACTTTCTGTCACTATGAGAAACTGTTTTTTATATATCTTTATCTGTGCAGATGAATCTGAATTTTATTATAGATGATCCTTGCCTTGCAGCTTTAGAAGCTTTCACAAGTTTTTTCCAAGCAGCAAGAGAAATAACCCAGGCAATCAGAGTCGCGTTTGATCAGATAAGAATAAATCCAAGAGTGTCACATCGGAAACTTAGGTTTAGCCTGAACTGACGCATTTGTTGCAAAAATGTGTCATAGCTTTCCCGAAGACGATATAAACGCTTCTTTTGTCCGTTAGGACTAAATTAGGACAATGATTCTCAATCTTTCATTTAGTTATCTATCTTTTCATTGTTTTCAATTATTGAGGTTAAATATTTGGATCCTTTGTATGTGTGTTTGTCTATTTTAGTAATTATCATGCTTTTCATCTTACTTTTTATTAATTTTCATAATTATTTTTTCTAGTTTTAAGTCAGCTTTTCTAAATTGTATTGTAAATTTTTCTCTGAATCCGTTACTATACTCATGTCGTACGTAAATATTCATTCCGTTAACTGAACTTTTTGCATTTGCCAGTATTCCTATTTTAACATTATCGCATTTTTTATGCATTTTATACATATTTATACATAGGTTTCTATGTATATTATTCTTCTATCTACGATTCGTTTTTCCAGGACTTTCCAGATAACTTTTCTCATTATTTGATTAAAAGTATTTTAATATCTACAAAACATACATGGATATGTTTATTTTTATTTTTACATTTTTCCCTAACTTATTTTGTCAGAAATATTAGGTTTTCTGTATTTCTTCTATTTCTAAAATTTCACTGGATGGCTTCTATTGTAGTTTTAACTTTATATTTAATTTTTTTTCTTAATTTTCAAACAAGAATCTTTCTTGGCGCACTAAATAATGATATTTCCTTAAGTATACATTACATTTCTGCGTGTTTCTTGTTTCTATGACATTATGGTTCCTCCATGCAATTCTTTCAGTAGTTTAGTTTTTTTATTATTTCATTGATTAATTCTTTTAATTGTTTTGTTTTTTCTTTTCATAAATTTGTCATTTTAGTGCGTGCCTTTCATAGCTTGAAAGTTTTTTGTTTATGATTTCTATTACTTTTTCTTCCATTAATTGCTTTTTTTTGTCAGTTACCTCTCCTATTGTTGTATCACATCTATGCTCCTGTCAATTCTTTAAAGTATTGTTTCTAACTTTACATTATTGTACCTTCCTTTGTAATTATTACTTACCATTCTCATCTTTAATATGCATTACATCCTAAAATCTTAAAATTCTTAATTGAATTATTTTAGGAACGATATTTTGGAAGAGATACATTGTATTGAAAAGAATATGGAATAGTTCCCCTGCACAAAGAAAGTGATATTTATCTGTTTCATGATTGAAACAATATTTGCCTTAAAGATCTAATATAAATATATCCAAGTCAATAAAACAGATAATCTTCGCTTTCCCTAATTAATAAAAAAATATCCGCAAATATAGTTTCATTGGGCACTCTTTTAACAAACATTCACATCTGCCAAACAAATATCAGGAATTGTTCGATAAAATTCAAAATCTTTAAATAGAGTTATCCTAGAAATATTTTGTGATACATACTACTGTGGGCAAAAAATAGTAAGACTTTTTAATTTAAATTTCGCGCAAAAACCCATTCGCCGAAATATTTTTTTTCTAGGTTGGTATGACTGTCAGTGACATCTGTGCCAAATGTCACATCAAAATAATCATTAGTGTATAGTATACGCTTGTCTTTCCGAAGTACAAAAAGTGCATGAGTGAAATTATTGAACAAAGAAATTTCATTAAATTTTGTGTACGGAATCAAATTTCTGGTGCCGAAACGTTCAGAATGTTGCAAAAGGCCTTCGGTGATAATTGTTTGTCGCGAGCAAGTGTTTTTGGTACAAATTATTCAAAGAGGGTCGAGAACGCGTTGATGACGAACCACGTCCAGGACGACCATCAACATCAACTGATGATCAACACGTCAATAGAATCAAGGAATTGGTACTTGAGAATCGACGGTTAACAGTCAGAGACCTTACTGGCATCGTTGGAATATCGGAAGGATCAGTGAAAACCATTTTGAAAGATCATTTGGGCCTAAGAAAAGTGAAAGTACGATTTGTTCCAAAATCACTCAATTTTTTCGAAAAACTGCGTCGCGTTGACGTCTGTGAAACAATGCCTTCCGACTATTAAGACAAAATGAAAGGCATCATAACTAGAGATGAGACTTGGATCTACACTTATGACACGAAAATAGACGATCAATCGGCCGAATATCGTATCAAAGGTGAGTCGAAGCCCAAAAAAACCACGTCAGAGCAAGTCAAAAATCAAGGTTACCGTCGCATACTGCATTAATTCTTCCTGAGTTTTTCGCCGAATTTTCAACCAATATCGTGCCGCAACCACCGTATTCGCCTGATTTAGCTCCGTGTGACTTCTGCCTATTCAGCAAACTCAAACGACCGCTCCGGGGAAACCGTTTTGAGTCAATTGAAGACATTAAACGTGAATTGCTACGCGCATTGAAGGCTATTCCTGAAATTGACTTTAATAACTGTTTCGAGAATTGAAAGAAACGTTGGCACAAGTGTATTGGGGCCAGGGGGGATTAGCTTGAGGGGGACGAAATAGATTTGGAAGAATAAATTAAGAATTTAAAAATTATGAACAAAGCCTTACTATTTTTTGCCTACAGTAGTATACCCTTATTGAAAAGATTGTGGGATAGTTCCTTTAGTTAAAAGAAGGCATGACACACTTATCAATATTTTGACTTAAGTTATTATTAGTACGCCATTTTTTCATGTCTGTTTTTGTTATTCTACAGTTGCTATCAATGTTCTATAATGCTCCATTCTTTTTAACTCGTTAGTTCAATAGCTTCTTATCGTGCCATTTATCTTCTAGTTAGTTTAATACTTAATGCATTAGTACTTTTTCATTTTTACCTTTTACTTTATTTACACTTAATTGTGTTTTTAGTATTAAACTATTTATACAATAATTATTGGAGAAATTCCATAATAGGAAAATAAATTTCAAAGTAAAAGTAGTTTTAAAATTATTTATTTTTTTTTTGGAATTCCGTTCTCATAAATTTAATCAAATTAACGTTCATTTCCTGACGATGTTTTATGTTTATACCTTGTTACGTTATACCTTGTTACTTTTTAATTCACCCAAGAGCCATCATTAAAACATTTAAATTTATTTTTTAAGTTCAAAAAGCATCTAATTGATCAGTAATTGAACATTTATAATTAAATTATCCAATTATGGAAACTGTTACGTGTTCTCGAAGGACTGTATATACCAGAAAAAATCAGTTATCTCATCGAATTCTTTCGTAGCAAGCGACTTTCGAGAAGCGTCACGGGATTGAGAACGAATAACAGTCAGTCAATAACCCTTTTCTCTGACAGTAGTAGTGTACACATATTTTCGAACGCAAAATAGACGAGGCTACCATTATGTCTGATCATTTCCTTAAATTAGCCAGAGTAAATTTGTGTGGTGATCGTTGTCGGGAGTTCATGTGACATACAACACATACACAAACGCACACCCATATACAAACGCACACACACACATATATACATACACACAAACAAGTTAAAATATACTTATCAATGAGAGAGCCTCGCTGCGCTTCAATCTGTTAAACAGCTGACTGTCATATAGTCTGCAAGAGTATGGTGGGGGCAGGTTTCCCACGACTCTTCAAGGTCGAAGACTTGTAGAATGTGAAGGGGCAGAGGGTTTTAAACTCTAGCTCGAGTCTCTCGATCGTCTTCGTTTTTACTTTAGTAGATGTGTTCGTCGCTGTTATACAGCCTCCGCTGTTATATCAGATTGGTACTCTCACCATGGGACCGGCTCGCATAATACCGATTCGGGTACAGCAATTGAGTGGGATTCCTTTACGGCTCACCTTCCTTCTATACATTGCACGATGAATGGACAAAATATTTGTACCAAATCAATTTATATTTAATGAATTTATTTAACATCAAACTGCCTTACATTGTTGTAAATATAATGAGAATTTCTTTGTATTAACAGTTACCTTCGGTCGCCGCCACTATCTTCGATAGACGAGAGGCCCTTATCTCTTGATATTTTTCCTTATGCATTGACTGTCTCCAGACGTTTGTATGTATTTGCATTTTATATTTAAAGAACGGTCGTATAAAATAGATAGTTACAAAGATATGCTCAAACACGAGCTAATGTTAATCTAAGTATACACATATAGATTAGTTGTATGTTAATAAAACAGGAAGTCGAATTACATACTTTCATATCATCTTCCATTCTTGTTTGCTTTTTTCCTTGGAATTTTAAACGCTCTTTTGAAAATTACCAATTGTTCTTCAAGTTAGGCTCTGACGTTTGTCTTTGTAATGAAAATTTTGATTAATAGCTTATTGAGTTTGCGAAATATTAACGCCATTAAATAACTAGAATTAATGCCTTTCTACGACAAGAATGTCTACTGAATGAAGTACTACCGACAAATTATTTTGAGTATGCACATTATGTGCATTGTTATTTTGACAATTATTTAGTTGATTCATGTTTGAAACGATATTTAAAGAGCTTTTATAATATAAATGTACGAAATACAATAACGTAGAGTATCTGGTTAGTTAATTAAATTAGCTACTATGCAAATTTAGAGCCTTACCGAAATAAAATACAAATACATGAATTTTAAAACTTATACAGTCAGTCACCAAAGTTTTCGTACACCCGGTGAATGTTAAATATCATAAAACGTGAACATCCGGCTATGATAAGACATATTTACTTCCATTTAACAACGTTAAAAAACTCTAAAAACCTCTAATAATAATATGCAAATTGTTATTATTTACACTACATAAGAATTTGCTTAATATTCTAATGTTGAATGTCACAAAAGTTAAAAAAGATATTTCCCTATTGTAAGTCATAAATTTGGAACGAATTCGGTAAATCTCCTTCGTAGTGTATAGGTATTTGTTGAAAATAAGCATTTGATGCTTTTGCAAACATGAATTGTAAAAGTAAAGATATGTCTGGTAATATGTGCGAGTTAACACTACAAAAGAAAAATGAATTCTTAGGCCAAATAGGAAAATTTAGCGAAAAAGGGTGTTCCGTAATACAGATTGAAAAATATATTCAAAATATCCTTAACTGTTGAAATTGTACTGAGAAATAATTCTAATTGACCACGATCAGGGAATTGTTACAAGTGCAATGAATTAAAATTTATGGATAAGTGCACTGAGAATAGTCATGCATAGAATTTTATATGACATTTATAAAAATGGCTTCGTACACGGTACAACAACGCGTTCAAATTGTTGAATTATTTTATGAAAATCAGCGTTCTGTGAAAAGAGCTTTTAGAAAATTACGTGAATTTTATGGTTTACATAATCGTCCATCCGAAAGCACTATTGGTCGAATTATTAAAAAATTTCAATAGCCCGGTTCCGTGGAAGATCAAAAAAGTGAAAAATACAGTCGTAGTTGTCGTTCACAAGAAAATATTGGTTTGGTTCCTGAAAGTGTTGCTAAAGAGCCTGAAATGTACATTAGACGACGTTCACAATAATTTGGACTTACTGGATCAACAATATGGCGTATTTTACAGAAAGATTTAGCTCCGAAGGCATATAAAGTTCCAATAACACAGGAACTGAAGCCATTAGATCATTTAAAACATCGTTCATATGTCAATTTCATCAATGAACAACCAGCTGATTTTTCTTAAAAAAGTAATGTTTTCCGATGAGGCATATTTTGAACTTGGTGGCTATGTTAATAAACAAAATTGCCGTATTTGGGGTGAGGAAAATCCACGAATTATTCATGAGAAACCTATGTATCCTAAACGAGTTACTGTTTGGTGTGCATTATGGTCAGGTGGTGAAATTGGACCTTGCTTCTTTGAAAATGCTGATGGTGAAGCTATAACTGTCAATGGTGATCGATATCGTCGGAATTTTTGTGACCTGAATTAATGAATATTGATCTAGAGGATATGTGGTTTCAATAGGATGACGCTACACCTCACTTTGCATACGAATGAATTGATTTATTGAGAAAAAATTTCCTAGACGCATAATCTCAAGAAACGGTGATATTAATTGGCCACTAAGATCATGTGGTTTGACACCGTTAGACTATTTTCTTTGGGGTTATGTGAAAAGTCAGGTTTATAAAAACAATCCACAATCAATTCCTGCTTTGAAAGATGAAATTATTCGTGTCATTGGTGAGATGGAGCCTCAATTATGTCAAAATGTCATTGAAAATTTTAACAAAAGAGTGTACGTCTGTGGAGCTGGAAGAGGAGGCCATTTGGCATCTTTTTCAACTTGTTTAATTAAATTGGATCAATTGAGATTTCAGTTTGTGCCTCATCCACTCACTTGTTCAGGTCTAGACTAGAAATTCCACTTATTTCCCAAACTCAAATTTTTCGTTGCTAGAATGCTCTTCAATGAAGAATATATTACAGCAACGGAGCAGTACTTGGGAATCATTATTAAAATGATACTATGATCTGAGTCTGAGTACATTGACGTTGAAACGGGATATGTTAAAGAAATTAAAGCCTTATCATGTTTATTATTAATTAATTAATTGAATATATAGAGGATTTTATTATATTGTATAGAACTTGATATTTTAAAAATACTTTGTAGTTTGGGGTTTTGGATAAAACTTACTACTTCTCATTTAACAAACACACGAATATGAATCCTAAAATCTTGCTGATATAGAGCATATGTGTTGAATAATATTGGTTCCGCAATATCGATTCGAATTATAAAATTATATACGGAATTTATAAATTACAAAATGAATGAAGGTTCTTATAAGTTTGTAGTTCCAGAAGTTAATACTGAGGAAGCGAATTTAAAAGTATAAATTAAAGATAAAATGTGTGACATTACATAATCATCTACAAGGTGAAAGCAGAGAAAAATATGTACGGGATAGATTTTAACCACGGGACTTTAGAAGACGCCCACACCCATTGACGTTATTTCTTTCGTAGGTGTAAGAAAAGTATGTCGTTTGTTTCGCAGACGATATATTAGAGAAATAAAACGTTCCAGATAAAACGTTAATATGTTTTCGATTAAGGTTACGTAATCGATGTTAAATTTATTTATTGGATTCTAAGTTTTGTACAAGCTAAAGTAATATACTCCCAAATAATATAGGATAATTAAATAATCATATATTATGGAATAGAAACATGAAAAGCAAAGTGAAACAGTCTATGAATACACTGAAATATGCTGTTTATTATACAAAGATTACGAGCTTTTTTCTGAAAATTGTATTAGGAAGATGGCCTCCATTTAAATTAATATGTTATTGTAAGCACTTCCGGTAGTAACCATACACGAGCTTACCTAGTTCATTGTCAATAGTCGCAACTTCTCCATCAATGACTTATTTGAGTTTTTAAATGTAGCATAAGAAAAAATATGAGACAGTAGAATTGAGTGTCTGAGCAGGCCAGGAAATGTCTCCAAAACAACAGATAAACATTTCTGAATAGTCCAGGAATAACGGTTATAGTGTTTCATGCGGTATAACCTGTTGTATCATCCTCCTGAAAGTAAAGGGGCTTGAGGGTAAACACCATGCCGTGATAAGTAAGGTTAAACAAAGTTTCCCAACATAGCGATATGTCGTCTGAATTAACAGTCACTATTGAATAATGTAATAAAGTTGTCCATCATTTTTTCTTTCTTTCGTGGCTACACTGAAACAGCTTTAGCAGAACAATGTCAATAGTAGTAGTGACCCTGTAGATATACTTGTAAGTGCTAATAAAACGTCGACAGAAGAAGTAGTGCCAAGGATATTGTTCCAAGAAGAAATAGAGGTTCAGCTTTCTTTGTTCGATATTCTTTTAGTATAGTATTAATTATTCGAGTAGTAAGAGGCCATAAGTACGTATGCCATAAAAACTGTTAGTATGAGATATGTCAGAGATTTAAGTTTCTCCAAAAATAAAACTATAACCATGTAACTAGGATTTCGTTGTATTGAATGTATGAAACAGAATGATTCAATTGCAATTTAATCCAAGCGTGCGAAGAAGTAGATTATTTGATATTACCTTTGATTTAGTGTCAAGCTTCTAGATAACTTATGTTGTTAATTTTATAGAAGTCAGAGAAACCACTCGAATTCCTGATAGAAATGCGTCGTTTTTACATCGAAGGTAATGCATTTCGGGAAGAAATTGTTACAGGTGATAAGACCAGGGTTCATATAATCGACTGGAAACCAAAAGGTCAAGCAAGGAATGGCGCTATAGCTCATCGCCGAAACCAAGAAAAATCTGCACTCAACCATCTGTTGGAAAAGCGATGATCACTTTGTCCTGTAATCGGGTAAACGGAGAATTTATTATTATACGCCCGACTGCATAGAGTCCTTTTGGCAGTTCAGATAATCCAGGATGAGGAATTCGAATGTCTTATGCATCTTCCTTATTCACCTGACCTTGCTCCTAGTGACTTTCATGTGTTCGTATCACTCAAAGAAGCAATGGGGGACAAGCATTTCAAAAGTGATGAAAGGTAAAAACCGTGATTCACGAATGGCTACAGTCACGGCCAAAAGAATTCTTTAAATATGGTACGATATCTATGCACTTTCGAAGCGGTGGATACTTGCGTTCATTGTCTGTATAGTTTTCTTTATTCGTTAAAATACAAAGTTCATAACAATTTTAAGGTTTCCATTTGATATACCATCGTATATCAGACAATTCTCGAACAGAGTTTAGTATTTTCAGTTGCACCTATTTACCTACCTACTTTTACACACCTTGTTTTTCTGCGAATAAAGATTTTCCATTTTATTGATACAACATTTAAGCATTATACTCTGTGAATATATCATAATTGTTGTTATGCATTTTCTTGAACACCTTATTTTGTAGAAAATTTGTATGAATTCGGAAAAAACGCCATTACGTTGTGCCGCGCTTTAAGAACTTGAAAATATGTGATGGGTTAATTACAGCGATACAATATAAAAATATTATATTCATGTGTAATATGAAAAATTGCAACATTTACGACAGATAATCACTTTAAACAAAAAGAAAGATATTTTTAGACAGTTCGCCAATTAAACTTATTATATTATAAGATGTTAACCTCGAAGCGTTTTATTCTGTTTGTTATGTCAAATTTAAGTGGATACAATGAACTTTGAATTTATTCATTACATTACGTTTTATAAACAGTGCAGAAAAATTGAGCCGTCATTACAAGAGCTACTAGCACGAACCAAATGAAGTGGTTCACTATATTAATTATGAAAAACTTTTATTATTATCGGTGTAACAAAATAAAAAAAGTTTAAATCACTAGGGTATTAAAAGAATAAAAATAACTCTGTAAGTAATCAAAAAACAATACGATTTTGGTTTAATAAATTCTTAAGATTTATTACCTTGTTTAATAACACGGTCGAATGTACATATAATAATAATAGTAATACTAATAATTCTTCATAGTCCAACAGGAAACCATTTACAGGGTAGTATTCATGTGTAACAATACAGATAGTTATTCCAAATTCGTTTGAAAGATTAACGTTGTAATAACAAATAAGAAAATTTAATAATATTTATATAAATCGATAAAAAGTTATGTTGACAAGATTTTAGTTTTCAATATTCTATATTTCGCTGCCAAACCTTTGCAGCTTCCTCAGGAGCGTGAACTAAAAGGAGTCATATACTGGCTAATTCAAAATTATACAATTATTTTGAATTAACCAATGTATGACTCCTTTTAGTTCACATTCCTGAGGAAGCTGCAAAGATTTGGCAGCGAAATGTAGAGTATTGAAAACTAAAATTGTTTGAGTCTTTGATAAACAGACCGATACACCTGATAATAGTTACGTTTAAGATATTAAGAGTACGGTCGATTATACAGTCTTTACTAATATATATATACAATATATATATATATATATATATATATATATATATATATATGTAGGTTGTTTTATAACTCTGTATTATATGTACTAGAGACGCCATTTTAAATAAGTTAGTTATGTCGATATGCATATGGTAAGATGGCACAAGAAAATCGACTTATGATCAAAGAAGTTATAAGAAGAAGAAGAAGAAGAAGATAGAGGAATACTAATGATGGAATGGAAACTACGTCTATCGATAGATATCCCACGTTCAAGATAAAAGCAAATACACTTGAAGTCAAGTTATTTAAGAAAACGTGTCTGTGTGCTTTCTAAAGCAATACATTCGTACATATTTGTAAGTATAAAAAGGACACTTTAAAGTAGAAGGATTGCTAAGTGATTGATAAGAGGCCCAAAAATTTTGAACCAGTGTTTTAGACGGAAGAAATATGGCCAGTGAGTTGGAGTTATATTCCAAACAGAATCCCTTTTATTTCTTTATTTTTCATCTTCAGTGAATTTTTGTTTGGTCTACATTATAAGCAGGGTAAATGGATTGGCAATTCCGGAATATATTGCAGGAGCACATTTGTATTTAGCGAGATGTTTCCATTACACCATATCTTCACCAGTTCCAATTTGTTCTCTAGTCCGTAACAATCTGCAGCACTAATTTTCATCTAAATCTTCAAGATTTCTGCTTAATCTGAAACTTTACAGTCCAGAGAACAGAGCAAGTCGTTAAGGAAACTATTAGATTGTAAAAAATTTATAGTATGAACGAGTAGTTAAAAACGAAAAAATTAGATTCATTAAAGGAAGAGAGAAATACAAATATTATTATTTAACTTCGTTTGCAGAATCGAGTGATCAACAGAAACAAAAGTTTTGGTGAAATCGATATATATCGCGTCAATATGAAGATGATCCTCGAAAATTTTTCTAATAAATTGTATAATTTATGTTAAGTTAGTGATGGTAGAATATCATTTAACAAATCCGTTTTGTTGTTATTAAGGAAATAAGGAAATAGAGAAATTGTCGAGGAAAATAAAGAATTGGTTATTAGAGATTAAAAAGGTAACTCTTAGAGAAAAACGGTTGCTCAATAGTTAAGCGTTTTATATAGATTTTTGTTGTGGTTGGTGTCCTGGCTTCGCTTGCTAGCTTGGCTTACATTCATGACTTCTAATACTTCAATAATCATGACGTAATTAAACTTTTAAATTGTTATGTCACGTAATTGTCTTCGGCAAGCTAGAATATGATTGCATTGTTTTTTATAAAATTTATATGTCTCATATATATTTATTACTGGATCGAATATATAGACGCTGTTTGACATTTCTTTCAATGGGATGTTATTTATTTAGAGAAAGAGAAAGACATCTTCTAGGATGAATTATTGGAGTTCTGTAAAATAAGATTTATTGTGATGAGGCGCGAGAGGATATTCATAATTTAAAATTTGTTTTCAGTCGATTAAATGTGTAATAAGACCAATCGCTCTGTTAAGGATAATATTCTTAAATGAAGGTCGCAATTGTTACTAAAGCTGCAAAATACAAAATTACTTATGCAGAGTTCCAATAATGTTCTACATACGAAGTAAATCGAATACACAACATTGGTGATAAGCAGCATTTAATACTTCAACTATGTCTTTGGCTCCTCTGCTTGACTTGTCAAAGATTAGTCTTCATCTGCAAGAGACATTCACTTATTATCTGCTGATTAAATTATCTGCTGATGATGACAACTTGGTTGGCGAAATGCGTATACAGAATTTACAAAAGTTAATGTCGAAAGGGGTTATATATCAACCTTATTGATCAAGTCAATCAACCACAGGCTCCATCAAATTCAACTAGACATTCACTTGTTTTGCGTAGCCGGATAGACGGAGGATGTAACATTGGACTTTCGCAGTCGAAATTATAGAAATTCGAAACACTATCTATGTATTGAATATGTACTTTTTCAATTACCACAAACACAATCTGCCCAATCTATAAGACAAAACAATGAAAACATTTTATATGTATACATGAGATATTGTCTCCTCAGTATATTATTTTTGTTCATAACAGTTTATTCAAACAAACTTTGTACCTTACATATGCATAACATCAAATATTATATTAGTACATTAGTTCTGGGATTCAGCTCATTCAAAATAACTTTCGTGGAATTTCCCGAATTTATCGGAACAGAATAACCAAACCTAATCGCATTTCGACAAAAACCTTTTTTTAATTATCGATATACGAATTTGTTTACCATTCAGATTATTTGTATTGAAAAAACATCGCGTTCCTGTGGTGACTTTGAAATTAAGTTGAATAATTCCCACGATATTAAATTATTGTTTTATTTAGTAACACATATAAATAGACGTGCAGAACTGCTAACATTAAAATTGTTAATTAGACACACAAAGAAGATTACATCATCAACTCTCATGCACAAACAAACCAATTTTGTGTTTGTATAATAATAGGATTTAAATCTTATAAAAACAATGTTTTGATTGCAGTATTTATGTACATATGTATATATTTAAAATTGCAAGTTAACATAATAAGTGGTGGAAATTACAGAGTAACTTACTATTATTTCAATAAAAAAGTCAGTTGAAATAGAATATATTTTAAAATTTATAACAATAATAATAACAATTTTTAATGCCCAACAGATAACAATACAATTATAGGACATATTACTAAAATTAAGAATAATAAGTGCAGTTAATTTAATACAAAAAACGCACCCTGCCGAACAAGACGGTCTCTGTTGATTAATGCTGTATTAGAAAGAGATCCAAGTATAATTCATTTTCATTTCTGCACATATGCACCAATGGAAACTTGTAAAAAACATTGGTTCTTGCCCTAGGTATAGAAAAAGTTACCGCCGATCTTGTATCAAACCTAGGTACGAGGGAATCAATTTGAGACAATAGCTCTGTAGAATCAATAAAATTATTAATTAATTTAATAAAAAACACCATTAACTTTCTCTCTGCGTGCACAAAGGGATTCGAAATTATGTCTAGCAAGTAGACGTTCATGTGCCGTACTAAAGGTTGGATAATGTCTATCAACCCTATAAGATAAATATTTCATAAATCTTTTCTGAACACGTTCCAGGAGTAACTGCTGGTAATGACAATGCGGATACTATACTACTGAAGCGTATTCTATTTTGGACCGGATAAGAGAACAGTAAAGAATCTTCAAAGTTTGCAGATTACTAAATGATTGAATGTGTAATTTTGGTAATATTTTGTAAGTTGACAGCACTTTAATCATTTCCAGTAGAGTTTTAAATTGTTATTAAATAACCAAATACAGAAAAACCTGCATAAGACAACTAGCCATGATTCCGAAAGAAATGGTGGTTTCAAAAGGAGTATAATATTAGACGAAAGAATTCAAAACTTTTTAAACCCGTAGACCACTTGTGGATTCCTTTTTCGTAGGCCCCTTACCTTCAAAATATTGAATTTAAACTTATTAACATTAAATGTGTTCCTTACAACTACCTACTTACCCAGGGTGTTTAAATAGCAGTCAATAAAAAAAAGTATACAATTTTCATTCAGATCTTTATTGAAAAGACACAATATACAAGTGAATATTTGGATTTATGGGAAAAGAAATCAGAACCTAGCAAAATTCTTAGATAAAAGCAAACAAATTCAAAATATACGTACGTAGGTGATACGCAGATAAGCGAACTATTAATTAGAAAGACGAATTTGATGCTTTGATAGTAGTTGCTTCAATTTAGTGAGGTATACCACAGATCTCCACGACCAGGTGATTTGAAACCGATTTCTTATTTACTTAAAAAGATTGGGTACCGGGTTAATACACCTTCCCACGAGGTATGAAGATCGAAAAACTATCAAAAACTTTTTTGCAATAATCTATAATACAGAGTAAGCAACATGTGTATATCTTTCTGAAGACAGAACTGCTGATACTCCATTCTGAAGTATTTTAAGTTCTTCCTTAGTTCTTATTGCGATCAGTTCTTCTTGTAGTGTAAAATCCGATTATTCAATGTAATTCTATGGATCGACAATCCAGTTTGGTAATTTTATAGTCAAAAAATATTCAAACCTGGTATTAAAGTTAGTGTAAAGGTCACTTAAATGTTGAACGTAAGTCAAATCATCATCCTGCATCTTTGTCAATGACAAGTTGGGGAAGAGGAAAAATTCGTGCTTCTGTTTTGCTTTATTAGATTAATTTTAGCAAGAAAAGTTGCAACGATAAATCTATTAAATAGACAATATCTGGCTATTTTCTCCAAGGATTGCATTAAATTGGTCCTATCTCTTGCAATAATTGGAAGATCCTCTCCATATACCTCCATTGGAGCTGATTTACTGATTACTGCACCCTTTATATGTTATGTTAAACAATGATGTTGAAAGTCCTATAAAGTCTTACTCTCGTCGTTATTTTAAATTCCTTTGTCCTTTTTCCATTATTATACCATATATGCTTTTGATTTTCTTATGTTCTTTATTAACTTCTGTGGTGTATTTATTTTTTCCTAAATCTTTTAATATTTTTTCCATTTTGGGTTGCCAAATGCCTGTTCAAAACATGTAAAGAATTTATTCGTTTTTCAGTTAGTTGACTCTATTCGTATGTATTGAATTTATTGTCGATCTGTTCGGTCTAAATTGATTTTGCAACTTCTAATTTTCTTCCGCACATTTTTAACATATTCTCTATAAATTGCTTTTTGTTATGAATACTATAATAAACTCTATTTGAATAAATGACGTATTTATATCTACTAATTTTGAATTAATCCATAATCACGCTGTTTGCGTGAGTACATTTTTATTAACGACCTATTTTTATACATTTTGCTTTCGTAAAATAAAGAATAAAATGTTTTTTACTTTGTATCAACAAAGATGGTTGATAAACAAGTAAAATCAAAAGTTTTTAAATAATAATAGAGAATACACTTACACATACATAGTCAACTTTGTAAATTATAAAAATGTAAATTCCTAAATGTGCAATATTCTGATACCTTATTAATTAGATATTTTAATTTGCTAATCTGTGGATATTATTGTTAAATAATGGAAAGTCGTGATTTGATGAGTCGGTGGACTCATCTAGTTAGTCGAGTTGAAGCAACAATTAAGCAAGTAATTATGTGGTATACGGATCGAACCCGATTGGCTCCCTTAAAGGGTATTATTATGTGAAGCGCACAATGCAGTCAGTCATTGCAATTTAAAAACGTTGGCCCCGAAAACCTCAACCGTTGTTGCTGTACACCGCCACGTTATAAGCATTCCTCAGGTGAGTTGAAGGCGTATCAAGAACGTCGAGTTTGGGCTATCTCATAGGTAATAAGGTGAAGAGAAAACACTTTGGCGGTATGCCTTTGGCATCTTATCGCTCAGCTCTAACAGTGTCGACTGTCGAATGTTAGACAGAGCCGGATTAATATTTGAGTACGGCCCGAGTTTATCTAGGATGACAAAAAGGTTTTTGTACCATCGATAATTACTATATTTCGGTAATCTTAAACAAATAGCTTTTAAATTCACAGTTGGAAATGAAATTATTAATACCATTATAATATCATATATAAATATTTTTGTTAATTTTTTAAATCTTAAGCGCAAATAATTATTGGTAGCCAAAAGTATATTATATATCTTTAAGGACATATTAGCGTTGAAAAATAAAAAGAATTATTTAATTATTGTTCTTAATACTTTTTATTTCTACACAATTATTGAAGTATAAATAAATATGTTGAGTAAGTGTTGTACATTACATTAGCTGTGATTTTAAACTTTGCCTAAAAATGTAATGTAATTAGGTGCATACGATGTATTACAATAAAAATTTGTAAAATTTTTAAAAACCAAACATATAATATCGAATTGTCTAATTAATAACACAGGTCAACCAAAAAATATTTATGTATTTTGGTGTGCTGAATCCAAATTTTCAATCAGATTTTTCTACCACGTACCAATTTTTCGCAATCTTTATTTTTGTTTGGGTATGATAGCATTAAAATATAGTCAAGATTTAAAGGTACGTAATTTATTATCAGAGTATAATTGAAAAATTTAACACTTTATTATTACAATGATAGTGTATGTTTGAATATGAACAGTTTTTTACTTATTAATCTCAAGTTTTGTATTTCCTCAACCTCCTCAACCAAAATATTTTTCGATAACTAATTTTTGTTTTGTATTGAGTCTTCTACATGGCCCTCACTAATTGAAGATGATCGCCATTCTCTATGCCTTTTGAATAAGAGCAGACTTTCTTCTAAATGCATATCCAGCAAAAGAATTTACTTCTTTTACTAGGCAGAGTCAAATATTTTGTTGTCTTGGAGGGTCAACTTATTATTGTATTTTTGTCTGCTATTTGATTGATGACGTTTTCTTCGCACATTGCAAAAAATAAGAGGGATGAAGTTTCTGGTCGTAAACTCATATTTTCATAGATTTTTAATAGTTGCTTCATTTTTATGATTAATAATGGTGAAAATTTTTGGAATATTGCTACTAGGAATGTTGACTATAATGACAGAGCTTGGTGAGCTCTTTGTTTCTCTTTTTAATAAATTGCAGGTGTTCTACTTTTTACAATTTGATAGAATAATGCTTATTATTATTTTTTCATTTTTATTTTTCGATTTACGTTCATATCTGCGCAAATATTTAATATAAGAATATAAGTATGTACAGTACAGAAGTTAAGATTAAGCTCAAAACCCATTTATGCTATTTTAAATCTGGCCTTTCGGTTTCCTCTGTGTTAAGAATGCATCAGAGTTACTTTTGTTATTGTATTTATTTGTCTTTGTGTACAGTGGAAAATAAAGTTATAGTTATTACTCATTGTTCTGAATATTTTAAATTTTCATATTATATTGGGTTGGCAACTAAGTACTTTCGGTTTTTACTGATAGAGAGCGTTGCTTTATTTTTTGTATAACGTATGTTAGTGCTCTACTTTACCGTTTGTCGCGTGATACTAGTCGCATTGACGTAACTTCAGAAGCAAGTAGTGCGTGATTTTTATTAAAGCTATTAGTTGTGGGTTAATTTTAAATGGAGTGCAGAAACGAACATTTTCGACATATTTTACTATTTTATTTCCGTAAAGGAAAGAAAGCTGCTGCGGCTCACAAAAAGATATGTGAAGTTTATGGTGCTAATTGCTTAACAGAGCGCACGTGTCAGAATTGGTATAAAAAATTCCGTTCTGGAGATTTTTCCCTCAAAGATGAGCAACGTTCTGGTCGGCCTACTGAAGTTGATGATGACCAAATCAAAGTCATAATTGAAGAGGATCGTCATATAACTGTTCGAGAGGTTGCGGAGAGGCTACATGTACCGCACACAACATTTGAAATGTCTTGGGCTAGTTAAGAAGCTTGATAATTGGGTGCCTCAGGAATTGAAAGAAATTCATTTAACACAAAGAATCAACTTTTGCGATATGCACCTTAGACGAAATGAAACCGACCCTTTCTTAAAAAGAATCATCACTGGTGATGAAAAATGGATCCTATACAGTAACATAGTTCGAAAACGATCATGGAGCAAACACGATAAACCAGCTCAAACCACAGCGAAAGCTAAATTGCCTCCAAGAAAGATCATGCTGTCAGTTTGGTCGGATTACAAAGGTGTTGTGTTTTTTGAGCTGTTTCCAAGAAACCAAACGATCAATTCTGATGTTTACTGTCAACAATTAATAAAACTGGATCAAGCAATCAAAGAAAAACGGCCAGCATTGTCAAATCGGAAAGGTGTAGTTTTCCACCAAGATAATGCAAGGCCTCACACATCTTTGGCAACTCGTGGGAAACTATTGGAGCTTGGCTGGGAAGTGATGCCACATCCTCCATACAGCCCTGATCTAGCACCATCTGATTACCATTTATTTCGAAGTTTGCAGAATTCTTTGAATGGTAAAACTTTCACAAACGACGATGACCTTCACTCGCACCTGGTTCAGTTTTTTGCTGATAAGGACCAGAAATTTTATGAGCGCGGAATCATGCAGCTGAAAGAAAGATGGCAAAAGGTCATTGAGCAAAATGGAAAATATATAATTGATTTAAAACTATTCTTTGTTTAAAAAAAAAGTGTTTTATTTTATGCTACAAAACCACTTTTATATTTAAGAATGGTTCTTCAGGTAATTCATGTAATGTATGTTTATTAATAACCAATTTTGAAAGAGCTTTAGATTTTTTCCGTTGATGTCCACCATCTTTCCTCCTAAGAAGCCCAATTAAAGTTAAATATTTTAAAATATCGACACAATTGTTCAACCCATAAGTTTCCTGGACTTCGTTGTATGAAAATATTAATACTTTTCTGTGACCTAATACTGTTTTTCTGCTGCATTACAGTTGAAAAATTTGTAATTACTTCCATACCGTTTTCTAGATTTTTTCCCAGTAAAATTATAATCCATGCCTTTACATCCCACAACAACAAAACTCACTTACCATTCTTAATACCTAATGTATCATAACGAACCATCGAAATGGAAAATTTAGTAATGGTTTAGTAACGCTTCTTAAGAGGAAGATGATATTGAAGATTGTACGTGTAATAGGCAACAACTTGTGTAAAAAACTAAAACCACAACAAAGGATTGGTTAATAAACTTTAAAAGTAAAATAGTTTTATAGATTTTAGTCAATGGGAAGTTGTCAAAAATACTTATTGAAGGTATAATAATGACTTATAAGAAAGTCGGATAAATTCTTATCATTTACTTAAGTCCCATTTGCCCATAATTTCTTCGAGTTATAATGAAGTCAGTTTAAAAAAAGGCGTATATATGAAGCTGTATGCATGGGTGTCTTTTGTGGCTCGAGGTTATAGGTAGAAGTAGAATAAAGTTATAATAATAATAATAATAAGAATGACCTTTATTTCCAATAGGCTTGTAGCCCAATAACAGGAAAGTACAAAATCGTTAACTGAGTTTAGACATATGTGTGGCAGATATAATATAATAAAAAAAAATTAAAACTAATTCAAACTAAAGTTAATCAGAAAAGCAAACAGAAACAAAAATTACTAAAAATACATGTATGGTATACATGTTAAGTAAACAAGTTAGCAAATTCGTTGGCACTTTTACTCAAAATGTAGACCGGTGTTCTCCTGAGAATATTAGTCCGCGCCCTTGGCGTCACAATGGGCACATTGCACCTAGAGTTCAAACGGGGCATTAAAAAACACAAACGATGCAGTAACGAAGGACAGTCAAAACTGTTACCAAGGACTCCATGCAACATCCCACCACAGAGATCAGCCCTCCTGTCATGCAAAGAGGACATATTATGCTCAAGAAGCAACTCTCCCTACGATACACCTCCTTGTGGGAAAGCACTATTAATCTTGAAGGTAAGGAATTTTAAAAACCTTCGATGAATGCGCTCCAACTTCAAGCACTTACAAGCATATATCGGAGATCAGACCAGTGATGCATACTCCAGTTTGCTTACAACATAAGCATAGTATAGGGCTTTTAATATATCAGTGTCACAGAAATATTTGGAGGTACGGAATACAACACGTTATACCTGAACCATGTGTGTATAGAAGGTAAGGTACAATTATGATACTTTTACTGTTCAAAAATTAGTAACAATAGCTATGTGTGGGCTATCGTTATAGCTTTTAATTCAGGTTTCTGAGAACCAAACATTTTTATAATAATTGGCTGTTACTGTAATACCATGTGACCTTATTGGTACACCATCCCACTTATAATAAAGAAGCACATTATAACAATCAACTGCTAATTATTTGGTCTTATTTTTTACACCCCTTGTGTCCTTTATTGTTTCTGGGTTGCAATAATACACCCAAATTTCATCCACAGTTTTAGTCGTCCTCCAACATTCCTCAGTTGCTTTTTGCATACGCTATTCACTGGAGTGAGTACAAATTCTAGACATACTTATATGTGCAGGAGGGTAAAAACTCTTCCAATACATATGTCAAGAATGCTAAAGAGTTAAACCTAGATTGGTGCGAAAACGATTGCTGCAGTGTTGATGGTTTAATTAATAGTCTAAATAGGGCATTTGTCTCACAGCTTCTC
This sequence comes from Dermolepida albohirtum, assembly GCA_031893035.1. Classification (NCBI taxonomy): domain Eukaryota; kingdom Metazoa; phylum Arthropoda; class Insecta; order Coleoptera; family Scarabaeidae; genus Dermolepida; species Dermolepida albohirtum. The sequence goes on from JAVIWB010005369.1 coordinate 407,882, forward strand.
CGACCATCTTTAGACTCTCCATGTCATCTAAATAATCAGATGTTGATAATAAACGATTCCCCGAAAATGAGTTCCACAATGGAAAAAGTTTCCGTTGTCTATGTTCCCGGATGTCACACAAATTTATAATATATCTTTGCTTTTTCATGACATCTATCATGATTTTAACAAGCGCGGTACAATGTCACAACTTTTAAGCTCCGTCAAACTAAAGCAAATAAAGCAATTGTCAGTTCGTAAAATCAAAGACGCCTACTTAGATAGCATTTCGGCTTTTTAGAGCGTTTTGTAGTTTACTGTACGGATGTAATTACAGTCCTAATCCATTTCTGAATGACCTTAAATCTCAAAATATAATGTAAAACAAAGCAGGTCGACAATAAATAAGCAAATATTCAATAAAGTCAGTTCAATTTTCTTACCTTTAATTTTAATAAATAACTCATTGAACTCAAGTATTGTGGAAAGGTTAGCATATGTTTGTTGTAGAATATTATTCAATTTGACGTATTATTAGGAAATAATTTAAACATACTAAAAATTAATTTTAAATTTCGTTTCAAAGAAAACAGTGTTTAGTGTGAGTCGCTTTGTTATTACTATAGGAGTCCAATACAGTTCTTTACTCGTAAAGCAATGTTTTTGTTTGTTTAACCTTTGTTACTACTCTTGGAAGACGTTCTTAAAATTCTGATACCCTCGGAGCTGAATCATTTTCTTTTTACTATCTTAATTTAACTGCTATTGTAACGAATCAAGTGATAAATAGATATACATTTATTTCATTTTTTAACTACATAATGGTGACTGTCTCTTGTTATTCCAAAATAGTATTATATTACTTTCTTCAATCTTCACTACATAATTGCGTGATATATTTAGTGACATGTTTTCGCAAAGCATAAACTATTTAATTTAAACGCGGAGCCGTCCCTGTCAACTGTAAAAATAACTTAGAACGAAGCTGCATTACTTTAGATGTAATTATTTATTTACATCAGACGAACTTTCATTTCTTCAATCTTTCATTCTTCCGTTGAGGTTATCTTATGATTATGATTATACAGCCATGAATGAATGATTTAAAAAATAAATTTTGCAGGATTAAAATACACAAGCTGGAAATTAATTAAATTTAATGTACTTTATACTTGAATAATGAGCTAGGTCAGAACGATAAAAATAATTCTTTTTGAAACACCGTCTTCAAAAAGGATAGTTCAAGACCTATACTTTTTTGTTTTGATGTGACTGACACAAAGAATAATACTAGATATACACACACACATCACATATATGGTGAGGCTATTTTTACATAAAAATAGCAATGATTTTGTGTTATTAATTATGTTGCAATTGATGTATTATGCGTAGGTTCTTTTTTATGAAGTATTATTGTTACTAGTCATAAATTAATCGACAATTCTTCATTAGATTTTGAGAATTAGATGCCGATGAACTAAAATATATTTTCTTGTGTTGTCAGTTGTTTTCTATACCATTTACTGTGACGTTGCTAGTAGATTAGTTACACATTATCATTATGCTTTGTTTGTCATTATCTGTATACATTTATACTTCGAATTATTATTATAATTTGCATGCTCCTAAGCTTTTGTATTCCGGATTCACTCACGCTGTAAATTTATTAATTTCTTTCATGATTGACACATACAAATTTGTTTATTCTCGGTTGAAAGTTTATTCTTTGTAAGATATTTCACTGTGTATAGTGATAGTATTGTTGATTATTATTCTAAAACATTTATTCTGTCTGCATATTCAGCAGACAGTTTCATTTGTTTTAATTCTACACTTTTTCGGTAAAATATGTTTGTTTGATCGTTGAATTTTTCTAGATGCTTTTCGTAATTTTTGTTATCGCGGGTACCATTTTTAGAAATAACAGGAATAGCCGCAAAATTAGTGGACACGTTTATAATTACATTTCCTGTTGAACATCACATGTAACGATATTCCATTTATCATTTCATTTAAAACAGTTTTCCCAATAGATAATAGTAACTTTTCAGTGATCTATTGTTAACTTTTCTAATCTTTTTTATATTTATGAACTTGGCTAATGACAATGATAATAATAATATACAAGGTTTTCCAATAAGAGTGATATGATTTCTTTAAAAAAGGACACACTTATTGTTAAGAAAATTCAAAAGTTTTTTATTTAATGTGAAATACAATCGATACAATTAAGTTCTAAATAAAAGTCATTCAAATGGCCTCCACGACTTCTTCTGCAGGAACGAATTCGATGAACCCAATTTTCGAGCACTTTTTCCACTAAAAATAGTCGTATGTCATGAATGGTTTAATATTGACTTGTAAAGCTTGAAGAGAGTCTGGTTTATTTCGATAGACTAATGACTTCAAATAACCCCACAAGAAATAGTCTAATGGTGTTAAATCACAACTTCTTGAAGGCCATTCAATATCACAATTTCTTGAAATAATCGAATCTCCAAACTTTTCTCGCAATAATTCTATTGTTGCATTTGCTGTGTGGCACGTAGCCCCGTCTTGTTGGAACCATATGTTGTCAAGATCAACTTCTTCCAATGTCGGCCATAAAAAGTTGGTTATCATCAATATATATCGCTCTCCATTGATAGTAACGGTGTTACCAGCTTCATTTTGAAAGAAGTACGGACCGATGATTCCACCATACCAAAAACCACACCAAACTGTCAATTTAGGTGAATGTAATGGTTTTTCATAAATAATTTGTGGATTTTCTTCGCACCAGAATCGACAGTTTTGTTTATTTACCACACCATCCAGATGAAAGTGAGCCTCATCAGAGAAGATGATTTTCTTAAAAAAATTGTTATCGTTTTCAAGTTGTTCCAAGGCAAAATCAGCAAATTCACGGCGTTTACGGTGGTCCAATGGCTTCAGTTCTTGAGTGAGAACAATTTTATAGGGACGCAAATCCAAATCCTTTCTCAAAATCCGCCAGGTTGTGGTTTGAGACAGTCGCAATTGTTGAGAACGTCTTGGAATCGACAAATTACGGTCTTCAGTAACACTTGCCTGAACGGCAGCAATATTTGCATTACTTCGAGCGGTTCTTTGTCTTATTGGCACTTGAAAATTATGTAAAGAAAATGTAACCTCAAAATTTTTAACAATTCGAGGAATAGCGAGCACACTTGGACGATTATTACGACCATAAAATGCCAAAAGCGTACGAAAAGTTGCAATTGGGGAACGATTATTTTGATAATAAAACTGAATAATTTGTAAACGTTGTTCTTGCGTATATCTCTCCATGATGAAATTGTAAACACTACTGAATATAATGAAAAACAAATGACAGATCATGACATATTACAAATGGCCGAAATGTCACGTCAAAATCATATCATCCCTATTGGAAAACCTTATACAATAAAGACAATAAAGGAAATAAGAAGGTTTCAGAAAGACACTAAACAGCACTTATTACAATACCATGCAAGATATAAATGTAGAAGAAGAATTATCATACCGATGGCTAAAAATGGTACAATTGTTTTCAGAAACATAAGGATTTGTCTTATCAATACAAGACAAAGTAGTTGCCACAAAGAGCTACAGAAGATACAGAATTAAAGAACCTTTAGAAAATGACAATTACAGACTATGTCATCAATCTAAAGAAACAATAAACCTTATAAGAGGAAAGTGTAAATTACTTACTGGGAAGGACTATACAGAGAGACACAATACTGCAGTAGAAGTTTATACACCATGAACTTACACTCAAACATCGACTCGTAAAAACTAACACGATATACTACAAATACGCTTCAGAATGTATCGTTGAAGATAATGATTAGAAACTATATTGGGACAGAACAACACTCAGATAAATTTCTAGTAACAGGCCAGTTATTACAATTGTTAATAAAAAACAAAAGAAAACTTATATAATAGACATCGCAATACCAAGTAATACAAACATTATACAAAAAGAATAGGAAAAATAATAAAATGTGTACCACATGCAATCGAAGCAGAAGAGCTTTGGGTCGTTATATCAGTAATAGATATTACGTCACATCAATTTCTCCATCACATACAAATTCTAGAAATAAGTCCACATACACACAGATACAAATGTACAAAAAGTAGTCATTATAAAAATAGCAATAGTCAGAAATTTTCTCAGTTAACAATAAAAGATCTAATAACCTAATATCCGTCATTCGATCAACACAATGAATGGGCATATAAAATCATAAAACTTGCAATAAGTACCGTTTTGTGCTAGATAATAAAACTATACGATATCAGTCGTGTATAGTCCGAGCTTAAACCCATAGATATGTGGGGTGATTGAAAAGTTTCCCGGTATTAGACTGAAAAAATACGAAAAATCTACGCCAAAATAATAATAGTATCATTCAACAGATTACAAATCTATTAACAAGAAGTAAAAGATAATGTTGCACATGGTATAAAGCCATACACTAAAAGAACAAACAACAATGTACACATAAAAAGTTATATGTAGGTTAAACTAAAACGTGTAATTAGGACTTTGTATAATCTTTCCAAGAAATTTCCCATAAATAACATTGACACTCACAACTGGATATGCAATAGGCACTCATCATGTTTGTACGTAGAGGTGGAATGCAGAAACTGTGTAAGTATCTAGGAAACAAGAAGGTGAATGAAGTGAATTAATTTTACTATTGAACACTCCATTACATCTTTACATGTATTGTATTTAAGGATTTCTTCGCATGGGATAAAAACCGTGAACCGAAAGATATATAAAAAATATATAAAAAATTTTTCCTACAGCACTCAACTAAATTTCGATACACACTGTAGCAAGTAAGTATATTATGCACTTGCATTTGCGTCACTGGAATTCTAAAGCCGAGTGACTTTGTCGCGTTATAGATTTTAAACAGATGTTGAGTAATAGTTAAACGGTAATCAAATGTTTTACCCAAGACATAAATCGCTTTTACCTTGAATAACGTCTCTTCCCACTGAATAAGCAAAATTTTCGAGAGCACGACAAGACGCTGCTCTTGAAAATGTGAATATTAAGTGTATTTGTAACACACCAATCTACTATTATGTCAAGACCATTCTGCAGAACGATACTGATATCTACTCGAGTCATCTGCATAAGCTACCATTGAGTAAAGAATAGACGTAATTGGGTCATTAACAAACACATTGGACAGAAGTGGGCTAAGATTTTATCGTTGGGAAATGTTAGAAATGGACAAATAAGTATGGGATGTAAATGATACAAAACATGTTCTGCATCTTCTTCAAACATAGTCTCTGTTCTTTAATTGTAATCTGTAGTATTTTCTAAAGCGGCCATCTCCATTAATTAATAAAATGAAAGTCTATGTCAGGTATCTCTTCTCATGGCTCCATTAATTAACCATCTACATTAATTAACTAGATGCAATTCTATGTTAAGTCTCTCTTCTTATGACTTATTTCAGGGTACATTTCGTAGATTTTTCTACCTCTTATAAAATTTCATTTATATTGCCATTTCAGAATTAACTTCCTCATCTGTTTTCATGCTACTCTTTTGTTCTTTGCTATACCTATTGTTTCGCTCGGCAAGTCTCATCTATTCTTTGCTGCTTCTATTATTTCTACGTCTGTCTGCCTTTTCTTAAATTTGATTTTTATTTTTCTTACCTTGAGTGTTTTACATATAATTTTGTATCGCCAGTATAATAGGGTCCCTTGTCCAAAATCTTCTTGGTTGATAGATTGTAATTAGAGAGCCAGTGTAGATACTTTCTTCTCTCTGGATTTTTTTTGTGCCAATTTATCCTACAGATAGTTTTAGTGGCCAATTGGGAATATCATATTAGTCGGAAGACACAACATGTCTATTCTTTCTACAGATTCATCTCTTAAGATCTCGATTACACTAATCGCTACTCTATTGGTCGCATTGGAATACCATCCATCAATGAATTCAATGCCCTTGACAGCAAATTTACGCCACGTGGGCATTCTAAAACCAGTCTGGATTTATGTACTATAATTATGAGCTTCGGAGAGTTACTCTGATCACTCTATTCTTTAAAAAATTTATAGCAATGTTCCGCGTATATACCTCTAACCTCTATCAAAGAAGTGATTATTTAGTTCAGTAATAAGTGTACTAAGAAAGTCTTACAATGGCAGAACAATTATCTAGGCAACATGAAATGAGACGCTTAAGAAGGTTTACGTCCTTTTACTTAGTGAACTGATTTCTTTAGATATATTTATTTATGTTAGAACGTAAAAACGACGTTAAGCATTAAGTTGGGGGACTAATTATATGTACATATCATTTAGTATTAAAAGCCTTTAGCAGATTACTGAATAAAAGAAATTAAAGGGACTACATGCGTTCTAACAAATATTACAAATAATTTCCCAGAGATTTTTATAAATCAAATAGTTTTCCAAAGGGATATTTAATTTAACATTTTTTAAATTTCGATCAAAAATACTTGACTAGAATAAAAGTTGCACTAAAATTCAGTCCATCAGTCCCTCTAAAATACCTAGCACTATAACTTACTAACAACTCATAAAATAAGAAATAAAAAAATGGTGACGTTTTACAGATGTCGAGCAAATAATAGACGCTTACCGTCGATACGCTTATATAATCTTTTTCATAAAAAATATGCCAATGGAATATTTCGAAATTTCGAAAAAAGAATCGTTTGCTATTTCTATCCTTCTGTTATATCTGGATCATTACTAAAGTATTACCGATCGAATTACCCTTTCGTTAAAATAATTACAATAAAATATTTTATCATCCGGCTCTGAGGTTAGAGTTTTGTTTGAGCGATTCTCGAACTGTGTGATGTGATTTCTTGCCATGAGTTTGACTTTGTTCGCCTTGGCGGTAGCATGCCGTCTCTTTTTCTTCTTTCTCTTTCTTCCCATCTCTTTCTCTTCCTTCTTTCAGTTGTTATGAATGAATGACTTCCAGGAATAGTACAGCACATTCAAAATTCTACATACTTATTAAAATTTTCTCGTTGTGGTTCTTTATATGTTTGGTGCCGGTGAGTTCTTTTGAAATCATTTTTTACTACAATAATAATTGTGTTGATCTTCTTTATCGTTGAAAGGGAGGATGCGCGATCAAATTTAAGCATCTCTTCGAACAGTTTAACATAAAATAGTCTATTAATTGTTATATGTATTAAAAAATACACATAGTTTTTTTAATTTCAATTATTATTATTTGAAAATTAATAGTTAACTGGTTCAATTAGTAATAGTCATAATAATAACAATAATAATAATTCTTTTTCATTCGGGAGGCTATTCATTTATAGGACAATGCAATGTAATATTCTTTGTGGTTATCATATTGAAAGGAATAAAGCGATTACAATTTTAATGTAACAATAGACAATAAATAAAAATACTAAAAATGATAATAATAATAAAAAAAAGAAGAAGAAGTAGTAGCATTAGTACCGATTGTAATATCAGTAACAGGTGTTACAATAAAGCAATTTCTCCACAACATACAACCTCTAGAAATAAGTCCATATATACTCGCAAACATATAAAAAGCGGCATTATGAAAACAATAGCAATAGTCAGAATCATTTTTAATTAACAATAGAAGATCCTAACCTGTTTAATACAATCTCAAATATGATAACTACCTTCAAATAGGCGCAAAAAGACATCACAAACACTTAGTAAGTACCGTTTTGCAATGGATAATAACGTAATAAAAAAATAAGACCGTACGATATAGGCCGCGTACAGTCCGAGCTTAAATCCATATATATATATATATATATATATATAGGTGTTGAGCGAAAAGTTTAGATTTTAGGTTAAGTTAGGTTAAGAAAGTGCATAAAATCTATGCTATTTAAGAGCGCCTGAAAATAAGTCAAATGTTAATAACACCCTGTTTATGACGCGTTTCGAGTATCAAACTCTCATTCAATAAACTGCGGCATTATTAACGAATCATTCTTTGTGGGTTATCGTGTCGGTAGCGATACAGTAGAAGAATGTAAAAAGAATACCTCCCTCTGTTATAACAAAGTTATTCATTTGCCAGGGCGAATACAAACTTCGTTCTTTCGTTCAGATATTTGCATATTTGGACGAGAGAGTTTTATCATAATAATAAGAAGAACAGTTGAACATTTTAAATTCCCCAGAAAAGGATGAGGAAGAGTTTCTGTTGATATATAAAATGCATGCTGTATACAAATAAACAATCTCTGGACATATTTTCTGACAATGAAAGGCAACACCCTTAACAAAACAATAATAGTAGCAAACAATCAAATCGTATCAAATCTAGAGGAGCAAATAATAACCAATAACAATAAAACAGAATTCTGGAAAGGCAAAATAATCCATGGAACATGTCCTCACCAAATAACACAAATACATACTGACAAACAGGCTATCTACAAATGGATGAACATCAGAAATATTTATCTGGCAACTGAAGGTTTCATGACATGTAATGTAAGATCGAGTTGTGAAAAAACGAGTGACAACTTTCCCGTCGTTTGATTGAAGAAGTGCGAGAAATCTACACCATAATAGTTATTTTAATATAAAATATAACAGAACACGACAAAAAATACATACATAAAAGATAAATGATTTTAAAAACAACTTTAAAATATATACTCGTAAAGCAGTTGGTGCAAATATCCTCTACTGTATAATGTGATATTTTATACAATGTTGGCTATGTAAATTTGATTTAAAACATCAAATGCGCAATTTTTTCAAGAAGTTTTGAATATAATTACTGATTGTCAGGCACTGAAATAATGCAGTGTTTTGGATTTGGAAGCTACTTTAGCAGATTTTAGAACCCGAGAATGTTACGAATGTAGTGAAACAATTCTTATTCATTGTAAATAAAGTAAACATTGTTTTACACATCTTCCAATTCCTTTTTGACTGGAAAAATTATAGCTACATTAATTTTGAATACACGACCAGAACGACGTGCGACAAACATAAAGTTCTATTTGAACTTGAAGTCCTAAGTGTCGGAAAGCCAGAAATCTGTTTCTTGCAGGATAACTACGTCTTCGTATCGCTGTTAGTTCATTTAAAGACTTGAGATTGATTCTCCTTCCTCGTTCGCTCTATAGATTTTACTTCCTCAGATTTTACTTGTTTGGACTCTTAAAAAAATTTTTAAACAGCAAAATATTCCACTTTGATAAGGAAGTTATCAAAGCCCATTCAAAATGGTACCTAATTACCAGGTTTCTTTTTTAAGAATACGGAAGCTTCTAGAACATGTGAAAATGTTGTGTATTTTTTGTTTCGTTTGTTAATGTCTATATAATTATGGAATTGCAATTTAATTTAAATTTGAAGGGTCCACGTATATTAAGGGCTCGGAATAATAATATTATCGGTGTGGTTAATCTTTTGTCTCGCAGTGTACGTGTGTAGATAAGTCCGTATTTTTACAGTTTTAACAAGTGGACAGTAATCTTTTAAGTATAGTTTTCCGCCTATGAATGAATCTCAAAGAGATAATTAGATACCAATATATGCGCCATGCTATGATTTTTCTTGCGTGCCCTGTAGAAACGAATTATTTAATTTCTCAGTACTAACGAAACTCTGCGACCAAATTACCAAAATGATACACCAATTTAGACAGTTCGTTTGGGGTTTTTATGTGAAGAGTTGCCGTTAAGAATCTACCCGTAGTTGTGAAGAGCGTGTATGTACGTGTACATGTTTGTGCGTTTGTGTGCGTCCTGTGCCGGTCGGATTCAGAAGGTATTCTCTCCGTGTAAGCCCACCGTTCTTTGAATGTGTTTATCCTTTAGACCATACCCCACTGGGAACATAAACAGGTGGAATTCCACAGACTTTTATAGCAAGTAACAAGTGTAAATAAATATGGCGCTTAAACCGACTCAGTATGCGTTGAAACAGGAACTCGTGGATAAGAGGATCGCGATGGAAAATATTGGATAGGCAATTAGAAAATTCGAAAAAAGGGCAACGAGAATTGGAATGCATTTCGTGATAATGTTTTAGCGTTTCAGTGATAATTTTAATTTATGTGACTATAATTGATGTATTTCGTAGAAAACGCGTACATTATATGCATGAAATACGAATTCATAAAGCGGTCTTTCTAATTATTTTCCTTTACATAATTTATTATTATGGTTATGCCTATAAGCAAGAATACTAGTATATTTATTGTTGGTAATTTGTTGGAAAAAACGTTAACGTTACAATGTCTTCCGCCGTTCATAGTCCGATACTATTCTGCAATTGCTAAGTAGAAGTTCGAAAAGCTCTTTCCGATTTAGCGATAATTTAATCATAAGTTGTGTTATAATGTGTTAATAAATGTTTATTGTGACATAAGACTTTCAATTTAATTTATTAATTTGATTATGAAGAATGGCAAGCAGGAATAGTAAAGTGAAACTCTCTATAAGCACACTGAAACATTATCAACTATCAAATTTATTTCTTGAAAATTGTATCAGTAAGGTAACCTCATTTATATTTGAACACTGTTGTAAGTGTTTCCGAAAAGCACCTTCGTAGTTCACTGTTAACAGTCAACTTCAACTTCAATTGGTAATTTCGTTACCAAATCCAATAGAAAAACATTTTCATATAGTAAGACTAGGTCATTGAGAAGGCCAAGCGATATTCCCAAAATGATGAACATTTCACGAACAACGGCCATACTGTTTCGCATGGTGTGAGTTGTTGCACTATCCTACTTAAAATAAAAAGTTTTCAGGTCAAAGTTTTCCTGTACAACGACACATCGTTCTGGACTGCTTCGTTATAGCTAGGTAACACGACGTAGTATACTTCAAAGCTCCATTCCGACTAACTGTAGGAAGTAGCCGGTGTAGCTAACATGTCCCTTTTGATTTTCCGTTAGAAACATAGTCGAAAGCCATTAGAGTTGTACAATTTGTTAAAAAAATTTCTTTTGTACAAAAAGTTATACTGTTGTAGTAAATAAATATTTATTTACATGGTATTAAAGGTTTCAAACCACACACAAATATATATGATATATACAAAGGGTACTAGGAAAGTTTTGCAATACAGCTTTGTTTATTTAATTTTTTCAAAGTAAGGTGAATTTAACTTGAGAACTTAGCGAAAATATGTACTAAATGAAAATACATTTACATATGTAGAAACTAATTTGTTTGACTAGACTTGCTAAAAATATTTGCATATTGTTTGATCGAAATTTTTTGCAATCATGAGAAAGAATAAAAGATATTAAATACCGAAATATTTACAGTTTATTTATACCATTTTAATTTAAAATGATCGGACGGAAGTCGACACGAAGAATCATTAACTGCAACCTTCAATAAGTGCCTTTATACAGCTTCTTTCCCAGATGCCTGTAAACTGGGTAGAATTACGGCTATCCTTAAAAAGGTAATTTCTCGAATATTCACAAGTATTCTTTGGAATGTTTAAGCAATTACTCTATTCGAAATTCTTTCTTGTGTTCACCCATACAGTTTTATAAACCAACACTATTTATCAGTGATCAGCACAAAGTGAATGTAATACAGGATACTGGGAAAGTTTTGCAATACAGCTTTGTTTATTTAAATTTTTCAAAGTAATTTTCTATACACTCACCAGGTGTCCATTCTTGACTTTGGCCGCAGGTTCTTCATAGATCCAATGACTTTAGACAGGCACTGTTCAGTCTACAACTTAGCTGTGACTGTCTTCTCTGTGTTCAAAACGACGCGTTCCACAATTCCACTCGATTTGAAAAATACAGCTATCATTTTCTTCTTTACAGATCGAGATTTTCTGACAACTACGGGTGTGTCCCCATCATCGAAGACCCAAACTTCGTCTTGAGCTTTGGTCGGCACATCGTAATAGTACAGCCAAGTCTCGTCATTTATCACGATGTTGTTCACATACCGAGATTGTCCCTTATTAAACTTTTTTAGCATCTTCCTGCACCAAGTCACACGTCGTGTCATCTGCTCTTCAGTCAGTCGATGCGGCACCCAGAGAGAACAAAGTTTCTTCTCGTGCAAATGATCATGCAGAATCGAACGAATTGTTGGTGCATTTAGGCCTGAAGTAGCCTCTATCTGTTGATAGGTCACTCGCCTATCCTCGCCAAGTATTTTCCTTACAGTAGTAATGTTTTCCTCCGTAACTGATGTTCGTGGCCTTCCCGGCCTCTCAGCATCCTCCGCAGTTAAATTTACCCTTTGGAATTCTTTATACCATCTGAATACCGTTGTGCGATGTGGACAAACATCACTTAGTGCAAGAGTCATTTCTTCGAAGCACTGGTCTATGTTTAAACAACGCATGAAATTATAACGCAAAACTGCCCTTATCTTGTTTCGTGACCACGATGCCATCACAAGCACTTTACACTCTCGCTGCTAATGAATAACTGAGCCTATCGACATGGCGCGGTAACTACTATGCACCTATGAACATGTCTCAACATGCAGCAGCAAGCAGCTTCCTACGATTCATTGTTGTGTCATATTGCAAAACTTTTCTAGTACCCTTCGTATAGTAATTATATGGATCGTACCCTTAACCTCACTATTTTTAATTTTCTTCAAATATTTTTGAATTGCTTGCAGACAAGGTAATAAAATAAAGTAAGCTGATATTTAGTACTTAGTGTAAGTGTGTAAAACAAATTCAGATATGTTATCTACCATTTTCTGCAATGTAGGATAGATCACACTTTAATGTCTATGAAAAGTTCGCCACTTTATAGGTTAATAATATATAATATATATATATATATATATATATATATATATATATAAATAACGTCGTTTTCTACAGCTTATTAGCTGTTTGTTGCAATTCAAGCGCTAAGGGTCTTGATTTTCTCAGGAATTTTCTTCTTCGTTTTACTCGTTTATCCAAAGGTTTCGGCTCTTCTCTTCCAACGAAACCACTTCCAAATTCTCAGAATTTGGAGTGTCTCCATTGCATCGTTTTCAACACAGAACTTAACATTCCTGGCTGAAAATCTAGATATTCAAAACTGTATACTATACGTATTCACGTTAGTAGATTTTACTTGAGTTATTCAAACGATAGCAAACAAAAGTACGTATGTAATAGAAAACAATACTGATTTTAGAAAAACCTTGCTTTAGCTATAGGAAACTCTAATTATGCATATTATGCACATAAATTACTCAGTGCTTGATTAATCTTCGTCTTCAGTTAGGAGTAATCGGAGTGAATCCTTAGAGAAATATCAGTTCCTTAATTTTTTTGTACTGCCTATATTGCCGCTACAGTATTTGGGAGTCTATAATAAAGTTGGAAATGTGACTATCACATTGGTCACTATATTACAATATATTATTTCCACTTCTTTTCATTATTTCTTTCATATTATTTCCACTTCTTTGACAAATTTAAAGCGTCTTTTGATGACAAGTAAAGTGGATTATAGATAGAGAATTAATATATGTGCAATAGATTTGGACATGTATATGACATGTATGTATATGAAAAATTGTAGCTTTAATGAATCTATTTGTATAATAAATTAAAACACACTTTTTTAAAAATTTATTTTATTTTCAAAAATATTTAAATTTATTAACCATAATACCTCTTCAAAATGAATGTATAAAAATGAAGATATCGGCTTAATAACTTTGTTATATTTACGTTTGATTGTTTAGCAAAGTTTGATGCTTTTTAATTACTGAAAAGTAATACTGTAGAGCGTATTATTGGCAAGTAACGAGCTGCCACTGGCAGTTATTATTATTGTATATAAGAGCAGTTTTCTTTAACACTCAAGATTGATTAATAAAGCACATGCATATGTAATTTATATTTCCGTTCATACAATAACAATAAAGAACAGGTGTACGCAACGACATTGTAGATTATTGGTACGGCAAAAGGGCACGTAGATAAGAATTTTGCATGAAATCAGATATCGGCTAGACGGTACATGGTACAATGTTTCCCCTTTCTCGCCGAGTTATTTTGTAATTTGGCCACCCAGCGTAGACATTCCAACCGCTGCTGGCCGAAAGAAGAAACCAGATCAACGATCAAGCGTTCCGAACTCTGAGGACTTTTAAAACTCTTTCGAATATAAACTCGTTTCACCTTCGTGAAGAAAAGGTTCGCCGCCGCTATCCGCTATTACTTAATTAAGAATTTTTCAAGTTAACCAAGCAACATGGCATATTTCGAATAGTTAATTGGACTGCGTGGTGTCCAATGTGTGTTCTTGTTATTTTAACCAAATATAAACTTTGGTGGAATTAAACACCGAGAAAATATGAATTGGAATGTATCATTTTTTTGTAGAAAACCTATGAACAAGCTCGAAAAATTCCAAGAAACACTACAAGTGCACATCTGGTATAATTCCCGATGACTTCAACTGAAGTGTAAATTTTTATCGACAGAAAATACATACTTTGCAAAACATCGATACCAAATGCATATTGTTATTAAAAGGTAGGCGGGTGAAATACAATATATTTTTACGTACATTCGAGTCCATGCTACAACGTTTTGATCCCTAGATCTATATTTTAATTTAAACTAAGTTTAATAATATAATAATAATAATTATAATTATTATATTATTATAATACTGTTTATTACCTAATAGATAAAGCCTAATTATAGAATAATATAAGGTTTTCCAATAGGGATGATATGATTTTGAAGTGACATTTCGGCCATTTGTAATATGTCATGATCTGTCATTTGTTTTTCATTGTATTCAGTAGTGTTTACAATTTCATCATGGAGAGATATACGCAAGAACAACGTTTATAAATCATTCAGTTTTATTATCAAAATAATCGTTCTCCAATTGCAACTTTTCGTGTGCTTTTGCCATTTTATGGTCGTAATAATCGTCCAAATGTGCTCGCTATTCGTCGAATTGTTAAAAATTTTGAGGTTACATTTTCCTTAAATAATTTTCAAGTGCCAATAAGACAAAGACCCGCTCCAAGTAATTCAAATATTGCTGCCGTTCAGGCAAGTGTTACTGAAGACCGTAATTTGGCGATTCCAAGACGTTCTCAACTAGGTTGTCGAAATACGTATACAGAATACGAAAATTAATGTGGCAAGGGGTTATATATCAACTTTCAGTGATTAAGTTAATCAATCATTTATGTATTTGAATAGAATTTATTGAGGAAAAGCAATTCGATATTATTTCACATTTGCGATAATTAAGCACATCTGAAGTTGTGTAAAAATGATAATCATTAGAGTATACTAATTGTCTCCTATCATGTAGATACAAGGCAAAAAATGTTAACAGTGTGTCACTGAATCAAAACCATTTTAGTTTATTTAGGAATATTAAATGTTTTATTCTGTGGAAAAATTTAGAGATAACAGTATATACAAGATTAACATGTCTGTGATGAGTCGGTATGTTCGCAACGTATTGAGTAAAGTGCACTAAATTAAAAATTGTAGTGAGAGAAAGTACGAATTACAAAGGGTACTAGGAAAGTTTTGCAATGCAGCTTTGTTTATTTAATTTTTTCAAAGTAATTTCCTCTATACTCAATACACCTCTCCATCCTCCGAAACCAATCTTTAAACCAGTTCTGCCAAGTTTCACTAGGGAGTAAAGGGGGAAAACCGCCTCCCTTTCAGCTTCATTTACACATGCGGGATCAGCGCAAAGTTGCAGGGAGGAAGATCTGTACTGTAGGGATGGTGCTCGAGAAGTTTCAATCCTGTCGTGGTCAAATATTCGGTGCAGGCTTTGGCGTGGTGAGCTGGAGCATTATCGTGATGGAGGAATCAGGTGTCCATTCTTGACTTTGGCTGCAGGTTCTTCATAGATCCAATAACTTTAGGCAGGCACTGTTCAGTACCATTTAGCTGTGACTGTCTTCTGTGTGTCCAAAATGACGAGTTCCAAAATTCCACTCGATTTGAAAAATACAGCTATCATTTTCCTCTTTACAGATCGGGATTTTCTGACAACTACGGATGTCATCATCGTCAAAGACCCAAACTTTTTTTTGAGCTTTGGTCGGCACATCGTTATAGTACGCCCAAGTCTCGTCATCTGTTACGATGTTGTTCACACATCGAGATTTTCCCTTATTAAACTTTTGAGCATCTCGTGGCACCAAGTCATACGTCGTGTCATCTGCTCTTCAGTCAGTCGATGCGGCACCGAGAGAGAACAAAGTTTCTTCACGTGCAAATGATCATGCAGAATTGAACGAATCGCTGGTGTATTTAGGCCTGAAGTACCCTCTATCTGTTGGTAGGTCACTCTCCTGTCCTCGCCAAGCATTTTCCTCACAGTAGTAACGTTTTCCTCCGTAACTAACGTTCGTGGTCTTCCCGGCCTCTCAGCATCCTCCACAGTTAAATTTCCCATTTGGAATTCTCTATACCACCCAAATATCGTTGTGCGATGTGGACAAACATCACCTAGTGCAAGAGTCATTTCTTCGAAGCACTGGTCTATGTTTAAAGCATGCACGAAATTATAACGCAAAACTGCCCTTATCTCATTTCGTGACCACGATGCTATCGCAAGCATTTTACACTCTCACTGCTAATGAATAACTGAGCCCATCGACATGGCGCGGCGGATAAAAACAAATGCACATTTCAAGAATTTTACTGAAATTTGAGAGTAACTACAGATCTGTAGTTGGCACTAACCGTTGTATCTCCATCTTTCAATACTGTACAAATTTTCGTCAATTTGTAACTATTAGGGAAGATTGCAGTATTTTGACAAATTAAATAAAATGGTTAACGGGTATATGAAGATGTCTGCACAATTTTCTAAGAGGAGTCATCCTCTTCGGTCGTGGTCTTGTTCGGTGGTTTCCTTAACGCTGATTTAATAATAAACTAATGAATACACCGAGAATTATAGTTAGATATAGTTTCTTTTTAAATTTATATTATCAATTGCTCTCTACATTATATTTATAAATAATTTTATTTTAAAATTTATTTGGCGAGAAGAATTTGTTACTTTTTAAAAGTTGTATCTAAAAACGCTGCATAATTTTCCCGAAATAACTTGTTCTATTCGCATTAAACTCTAACAGACAATACATAATAACTTAATGTTCTATTTGTTATTGTATTTCGTGAACCTACAAATCTTTAAGAGTTTCTATTATTTTGAAATGAAATAAACCATTTAATCCATCATAAAAAGGAAATGGGAAAAAAACCTAGACATCACCAGGTAACAACTAGTATGAAATTCTCTGTTAAGCTTCGTTATTTCTTTCTAAGAAGAAATATTTTTATATAAAATTATAACCTCTTTAGAACCCACAATATTCACTTGCCATTTACCTTGAACATTCCTCTTCATGGTCACGTCGGGATCTTTTTTGTTACAACCGTATTATTTGTCAAAAGAAACCGCTAAATTGTTTTAATTTTCTATCTGCAAAAGTCCATATTATGTGAATGTAATCAATAATTTCATTGGCGTGTTAAATAATATTAAAAATAAGTGAAGTTATGATTGAAATTCAAGTAAGTTATATATAGTATTGTAGTTAATTTTATAGTTAATTTCTGAGTTAAGGTCAATAGTAGCAATTATGGATAGATTGGATCTCAGACATCATTGGATGAAGTTTAGAACTTTAAGTATTTAGTTTTAAGATTTTACTGGATTAATGTGATACAGCGATAAAAAATATTATAAAATACCTGTCATTATTTTATTGAAATATAAAATTCTCTTTCAAAATCTACACTATTATAAAACATAGTATTTGGTAACTAAATTAAAACACATAAAATTTAAAACGTATACTTCTATATTACACATGCTAGTACAATAGATGTGAACACATATTTACAACTGTACGAATTTCTATGGCAGGGCAATACTGGTATGCGGAAATCGTGAAAAACTCAGATGTTGGATACGTAATATATTTTATTAATTTAATTCTTTCCTATAATATCTTTTTTTGCCTCATTGTAGACGCTATAACAATATTCACATATTTGATAAATTGTGTAACAATACATTACCCTTAAAATTTACCTCATTTTCTAAAATTAGTAATACCTAGACCTTTATCATTTCCCCTTTGCCATTTGTGTAAAATTTCTGACCATATTTTTTATAAAGTAATTAGTCACTTTCCAATACTATCAAAATATCATTAATAGCTATATATACAATATATGCCTCACACGTACATATTATAACTGTGCTAATCATAAAATTATGCTCTACGTTATTAGTAACAGTTTACAGGTGTAAAATATTGTTAAATAAAAGTTCTTTGAAATATCGTTTAGTAATATCTTTCTCCCGTTCTTCGCCATACTCTTTCGCGACTTTCTGGAGGTTTTAAGTATATTCTAGTCTCGTCCGTAAACGAAATCCGCTTCTTAAACTGTCCAGTCAGCATGATTTCTGTCAATCTCAAGGGTTGTACAATACTTGATGTGCTGCGGCAAGCAATGGTCCAACTGCTTCTACTACTTGATCTTACTTCCCTCAATCTTCTCTTTACAATTAAAGCAGAAGCTCAGACATTTTCTGCTTCACGCTAGTTACCGAGTTGTATGCTTGTTATTCGTCTATTAAAGCTTGCCGTTGTAGAGAACGATCATCTGAAGTACTTAGGAGTCGTTTTCTACCTTGACCACGTCTTCTTGATTGCGATTCGGTTTTACTAAATCTTCTAATCATTCGATTGCCTCGCATGGATTAACGCCTTGCAGATTAGCCGCATAGCCACATAACCTTACGTCCTTCTACTAGCAAAGTTGAAGACCTTACACATTTAACATTGATTAAATGATGTGTTCGATTCAGGATTTTGAATTTAAACTGTAATAACTTAAATTCTATACCCACAAAAAATTAACAAACTCTTAATTAAAATTTAAATGTTGCTTGAACTGTAACAAATGTCACAAGAAAAACTTGACATTAACTTTCGATTGTTTAACCAGACATATCTGGGTTTAGATCTTTTAACTTTCAGAAAAAGAATTGCTCTTGTTTTGGCTGGAAAGAACAAGCGGTAAGTTCAAAGTGGGGAGGCATCGCGAATTGAAAACGTCAACAGAATATATGATAAGATGGATCACTTACTAATAATACTGCTTAAATAAACACGTTGTCGTCATTGCCACAATGTTTCTACAGTATGTATTAAGCGTCACGTTGCTCTTCAAGTCCAGTTTTTTATTTCATATCATACACGTGCGTAATAAAAACAGATTTTATTAATTGTCTTTTTTTATTACTTATTTGATAGTATATATGTATGTACGTATAAGTCTAATGTTCTTTTAAAAGGACACGTATTTCAGTACATAACAAATTCTAGCATCATTATGTATCCATTAACATTAAAATATTACAATATCAATGAAATACACGAGCATTAATTTTTTAGGCATATTTGGGTTAAATAAATTAGGAGTGAATTTATTTTATGTGTAAAAACCATTATTTCACACTTTATCTATTATGTAGACTGTCCAAAATGAGACACACAACTTTACAAATAATACATATAATAAATAAAAATAAATAATACACAGATTCGATTATTTTTCAAAATTTTTAAGATATAAAATTTATGATACACAAAGCATCAATATAATAGAAGCTTCGAGTCCGTCCGTGAAATATTTTTAGTGAATTATCAATATGATTTTCACGTATGCAGAAAAATGTATGGAATATACATACATATATACATACATAGACGTCCTTGTACAAAATTCAAGATTATCATTGCCATGACTTTGAACTCAAGTTTTAATATAATCTGTTTATCATTTCAAAGCGAACAACTACATACATACAAACAATACGTTATACATTCATATATAACTTTTATTGGACCAAATACAAGTTTTATACGTTGTGCTTTTTCTGTGTTAAATGTAATCAACAAACTATTTTTATAATAATTAGAAGGTAGAAAGATAATCGATTGAGAGAAGAGTAATTTAATGACAAAACTTTTTCTTATTGTAATTGAACATTTTACCAAGATTATATCGATGTAGGAAATTCGCTAAAAACTGCTTTTTAGTTAATTATTGACTGTCAAGTACTTCTTCATACTTCTCATAGTTTGCATCTGCATATGTAAAGAGTGTTTCAAATTGCGTGTTTTTTTAAGAATAAATAAAATACAGATGGCGCACTGAATTTGTCTGGGTATGTGGGCATTTAAAAAGTGTGATGTATGACATTTATAAAAATGGCTTCGTACACGGTACAACAACGCGTTCAAATTGTTGAATTATTTTATGAAAATCAGCGTTCTGTGAAAAGAGTTTTTAGAAAATTAAGTGAATTTTATGGTTTACATAATCGTCCATCTGAAAGCACTATTGGTCGAATTATTAAAAAACTTCAAGAGACCGGTTCCGTGAAAGATCAAAAAGTGAAAAATACAGTCGTAGTGGTCGTTCACAAGAAAAGATCGGTTTGGTTCGTGAAAGTGTTGCTGAAGATCCTGAAATGTCCATTAGACGACGTTCACAATAACTTGGACTTAGTGGATCAACAATATGGCGTATTTTACATAAGGATTTAGCTCCGAAGGCATACAAGGTTCAAATAACACATGAACTGAAGCTATTAGGTCATTTAAAACGTCGTTCATTTGGCAATTTCATCAATGAACAATAAGCTGATTTTTCTCAGAAAATGATGTTTTCCGATGAGGCACATTTGAATTTTGTAACTATGTTAATAAACAAAATTGCCATATCTGGCGTGAAGAAAATCCACGAATTATTCATGAGAAACCTATGCATCCTAAACGAGTTACTGTTTGGTGTGCATTATGGTCAGGTGGTGTAATTTGACCTTACTTCTTTGAAGATGCTGCTGGCGAAGCTGTAACTGTCTAGAGGATACGTGTTTGCAACAGGATGTCGCTACACCTCACTTTGCACACGAATCAATTGATTTATTGAGAGAAAAATTTCCTAGATGTGTATCTCAAGATACGGTGATGTTAATTGGCCACCAAAATCATGATTTGAGACCGTTAGATTATTTTCTTTGGAGTTATGTGAAAAGTCAGATTTATAAAACAATCCACAATCAATTCCTGCTTTGAAAGATGAAATTATTCGTGTTATTGGCGAGATAGAGCCTCAATTATGTCAAAATGTCATTGAAAATTTTAACAAAAGAGTGGACGTCTATGGAGCTACAAGACGAGGCCATTTGGCAGATATTATTTTTCGCATATAAATGTCATAACTGATACTTCAATTACCAATGAAAAGTTTTTGATAGTGAATGCAAATTATGTGTTTTATTTATTCGCGAAATTTGAAACACCCTTTACATACATCTATTTTAGTACGACAATGTTGCCTGTTAGATATTTCTTACATCATGTGTTCAATTGAAAAATTCATTTAGTTTACTATGTCGAAAACGTCACTAAACGTAACTAAAAGTGGGCATGTCTTCTTTTTCATATACGTAAATTCAAATGACATTGGACTAGTATCAATCGCACTTTTACAAGGTATGAGCTCAATTTAATTTTCTTTTCGGAGTTTTAAAATGGCACTTTACACTTTAGAACATAATACTAGTCAAGGCTTTCCTTCGAAGTAGTAATAAAATTAATGGAGAATGGGTTTATTAAACACAGAACTACATTGAGGAATTTCAAGTTCATTTAATAGATTTTACAATATATAACATGCTGTACGGATGGTAATTAGTGAGCCTAGATAAGAAAACAAAGTTTCTTGCGGTAAATATGTTTACCAACGTGTTCTCCTTCTAACTCATCACATTTCACCGGTATTCAAGTCCTATTATTCGTCCAAAAAAGTGTTTACCTCTTCATTTGATTTAAATCTCTTGGCCGCGAACCAAACTTTCAAGCTGGGAAAAAGAAAAAAGTCTGAGGTGGCTAAATCAACTAATGATCTGGATGCGAAAGAAGTTCAAAATCTAGTTCAGGAATGCCATTAAAACAGCTGAAGTGTAAACACTTGTATTATTCTGAAGAAAAATCACTTATTTCTTTTTTAAGTGCTATTTTTGTCTTGACATAAATTTTGTTGTTTGTACAACAAAATTTCTTGCGCTAAGTCACTAAAAATATTGGGGAAGGCTTTTGGTGGGTTAGCTAATTGAAAACATTATCATAACAGCGATATAAGGCAGATCAAGAAGCCTTAGAAATGATTGATGACTCTACTTCGTTTCGGTTGATTCTGAACATCACATATTATTACTTTGTTTACATCCCCTGTATATTATAACAAACGTATCGTTGTGTATTAAAGATATACATATGGAAATACATCAAATACTTTTGGAGTTTATAAACTGTGGTCATGTAAGAACGTGTAGGTGGAAGTCTGAAGTTTTATTAGTGATAGGTTAGGAGAGATAGATGGTTTTAAATGGCCTAAGGTTCAATACGGTTTGGATTAAATGATTTGACGCTGATACACACTAAAATATTAATATGCATTTAGTGTAGCCGGACTATATGTTAGTATGTAGCCGTATTAATTATATTTTTGTTATTCACATTAAAATACAACAAATAAATTGTATTGTTATTATTTTCTATATGAAATTTAATCTACTGAAGACGAACATTATAAAAAAATCTTATTAAATATTAAAAATTACAAGATTTGAAAGAATTTGCTTTCTAATAATTATTAAATTAACGGATACAGAGATTCAGAAAGTTTAACTAATCTTTTTTTTCAAAATTTTGTATGGGGTGTTAAAAAAATATGTCACCAATTTTGAGGGGAGAATGGCATGGTCCAAAATATGAAGAAAAGTCTTAATGAACATGGGTCCGCCAGTGGACGGATACGGATAAACGAAAGATTATTTTACACCACTTTTTTATTACGTGTAAAAAGCAAACAAACAGCGTAATTTATGAGCAAACAAAAAAAGCAAAAAGTCAAGTGAGACATTTAATGTATCTTTTCTTCATTACACAGCAACGAGCAGAACAACGATGTTATTGAGCTAATGTGGAGGTTTTCGAAATATTTCCAAGATCCTTGCGGCAGAGATGACGCAACACTCTAACATAAGTAGAAGAACACAAGAGAGTTTTATGTCACTCAAAAAATGTATGTAAATCATATTGTGTAATAAGTAATAATAAAGTAATTATTTTTTCCAGTGTGTTATTGTGATAACCATGATGCTATTTAGTAATTGTGAAAAATTTTGATATGTTGAGTTGTTGCTTACCTTATCACAAAAACTTGAGGCTGTACCCTATAAGGAGGCAGCTTAGTGCTTGTCCGAACATAAATTTGGAAATTAATTTAAAGGCACTGTTAAAGACTTGTTGATGTTAAAATTAAAATGATTTATTTTTATTTGGAATGTATATTATGTATATTATGCGTTTTTGTATATTATTATTGTGGTTCATGATATTATTGTTTTATGAATATTATTGTTTTATGTAATGTCTTTTATTTAGTAATTATATTTATTTTTTTCTTATACGTAAATCAACACACATATACTGGCCGGCAGCAACTTTTGTCGTCGTGCACACATTGTATGTCAGGGGACCGAGATCGTCCTACCTGACCGGCCGCGTTCCTATCGCTACCGGGTAGTTGCATGATGCTTCCCCAATAGATGCAAGGTCGGCAGTGTCGAACATTTTCACTCTGTTGGGGGTGCATGGGTACCTCGATGCGTTGAACGCGAAACGAGATATTTTGAACTGTTTCGTTGCGTATGTACTTGAACATATATTTGTGCGTAGAACGATTGAACTACGTTTCTGTTTATTATTTGAACTGTTTTATCTATACTTGTAGAATACATGCGTCTTCATATACAGAACACGTTTATGTTCGAAATAAAATTGTGTAAAACATTTATGTGTATTATTTCACTTAAATACGGCTCTCAAATCAGAGAGTACCTTAATAAGAACATGATTAGTCGTAGAAACCTATTAGAAATTCGTAAATACAAACGTCAAATTAAATATTTTGTAATGCGTTAATGAAAATCCTTTAATATCTATTAGATAAATGAACATGTATTTCGAAATCTATAGTACAAAGAATTTGAAAGGGTCCAAATACCACCCATATAAGTACACCAGTCTAGAGGGACATATCTATAGTAAAAATAGAATGATCAATGTCAGAATAATAATAATTTTCCTGCTACGATTTTATAGTCAGACAAAAGCAGATTTACTAATAATAGCTGGCCTCTTTAATGGACAGAATATTCGTTTTTGAGAAATTTCTTAATAGATAAGATGTTCAGTGTTTTGGAAACTGAAAATTGTCAGATTGCTAAAAAAGATCGGCATTAAATGAGATTTGCTTCAATATCTGATGCAGAATTTTAGGTACTAAACTTATTGGGCGCATATTTTTTAACAAAACATCAAATAAAGAAACGTATTTGAATTCATTACAGAGCGATTTAAAAGTAGACTTGATTGAGAATATTATATCTGCTTCCAATAAGATGGTATCTCACCTCACAATTAAAATTTAATACGCGAATATCTAAATAATGTTCGTTTTTGAGAAACTTCTCAATAGATAAAATATTCACTGTTTTGGAAACTGAAAATTCTCACGTTGCGAAAAAAGATCGGCATTAAATTTGATTTGCTTGATATCTCATCTTACAATTAAAATTTAATCCGTGAAGATCTAAATAATCGGTTTTCGTGGATTTGTAATCTCAAACACATTTTATGGCCTATTATCTTCTGATGTAACATCCTTGGATTTTTTAGTTTGGGACTACGTAAAAGATCGAGTGTAGGAGCAAATATTTGATAATTCTCAGATGCTACTTTGTTGATTAGGTAGTTCATAGTAGAATATCAAAGTGTTTATACAGAATTGTAGCCTGTTTAAATCGGTGGCCCTCTACTCCATGTTCTATACACGTCAGACCTACATAAAATTACAGAAACTATCATTGCAATCTTTCATTATATATTCACCCAAGTATAGTTTCTGAATTTCAGCAAACTAACCTATTCCAAGTTCAAAAGTAAGCGAAGAAATGAAAAACTAAAATAATAATTCAAAATTTTCAATAAACGTAAAAAGCGTGTCTACCCGTAAAAATAAATAAACATATAACTTCACAAGCGTTCAAAGTTAAATACCCGGAAATGTATCTGGACAGGAGTCAAACACGGAAGACATATATTTTTGTGGAAAAAAAACATATAAATTGAACAAACTGTAGAAACAATTGTCTAACAAAAACAAATTATTGCTCTCTAAAGTGATACTAATATGTCCAAAGAGGACAGGCGACATCGAGCTTTAAGGTACAGCCTCAAATTTTATCTAGCGTGGAAATTCTACAACGATTACAATAAGAAACGCTAAGAATGATTATAAATGCGTTTTGGTACTTCACCAATGAAGCCATACATCGGAATCTGCCTTATGTGCGAGAAGAAATCAAAAAGTTTTACCAAAGATAGTGGCAGACCAAAAGTGCACTTATATATGCTAATGACTTATCTAGTGAAGAATCCACGTATTGTGGACAGTCTAAAACGTAAAGTGCCCACGACTGTATGTGCCAAGTGAGAAATAAAACATTTTCAAGGATAGCAATTAATTCTAAGCTTTGATTCATTGTGCAGAGAGGGAGATATTATTAAATACGATCTTGGCACGTCTTTTCAGAAACTACATATTCATTACCTAGCGCTTGACTTAGATAGATTGTAATATATATGTAACGTAATGGAATGTAAAAAAAAGTTTATTTTTAGAGAGAAATTTCATCATGATCAGGAATTTTATATTTGTTGCTGTGTATTTTGTTTTTGTTTTAAATAAATGTTAACTCTTTGTATACATGTCTTTTCTAAATTTAACTCATTGTTGTCGAAAAGTGTCAAGAATATTGATGGTTCTATTTTTTAAATTCTTTAATAATTTATAAAGACAAAATTCTCTTAGTATTTGGATACAAAAATATAAATATTTCCCTATAATTCCTATCTAAGACAAAAAACGCTTTACACAATATTTAGACTTTTGCTTAACAGTTTAGCAAACTAGACTAGAATTTACCATTCACCTTTGTAATATTAATTTCAGAAACACAATTCGATGCTTGTTCACGTGTTGAGATATATATTATTAAAAAAAAGAGAAATGGAGAAACGCCGAAAAATATTATTTTAAACAAGGAAAGTACTCCTAAAACTAAACAAAGACAATGCGTAGGAGTAAATGGCCATACCTTTCCTACTTACAAGGCTATATTGAAGAGTATAATGAAGTTAAGATTACACGCTTTCATAATACGTCCCCACTAACTCGATGCAGCACTTCTAACAATCTTACCAATTCGAAAAGTCTTGGAACTCTTCCAAAATTATATCCTGAAGAACACATGTCGCGGTTGTATGGTGATGTCCTCAACTCTTCCCAAATTAATTTCTTAACTTGAAAAAGAGGAAGAAGTTGTGGAATGGTGAGGATAAAGTTGTAACATAGGAATGCTTTTCGTAACGGAAAGCTTACAAATAATCAACGCTAGAGGCAACGGTTAATTGTTATGATGCAGTAACCATCCTCGCTTTCAAACGCTTCAAAACATCGAAGTAGAATGTAGAATGCACTGGTCTAATCCCGATGGACTACAGCTCGGATAGCAAAGGAAAGAATGAAATTCGGCATCCTTTAAGACTTTTACCATTGGTCTTCATTGATCACGGTGCCCCTTTCTCCATTTATTGAGTGCTCTGTCTTTTGGTCTCAGTTTTCGTCGTGTCACTAATTTTTTCAATCGAGAATACTCAGTATTACAATTTAAAATTGTATATCTTGAAAATTACAAATGCAATTGACGTGCAGTTCACCATCTCGTGCGCAAAAGATGTCTATTTACTTATCACATCTCGTTTAATAATTACGTGACGTGTTACATACATATTTATTGTATATAATTATAAATAAGTAATAATATCCAATCAACTCAATTTTCTTTCCATTGTTAATATGAATATGTGTGCATTATAATATGTGTGCATTATATAAATAATACTCTTCGTGTGTTAAACGACCTGTCCAGTGTTACAGAAAAACGGTTTCCAGATAAGTCATTAGCGGACAGTTGACTCCGTAACAGACGCATGTGCGTTGTTGTGCAGCTTTTAAGAATCGATCCCAATGGAACAACAACAATAATGATTTCCGATTGACCGATTATGTCTTGCGTATTTATCGTTCGCGGTGAATGGCTTCGGAGACTGTGCGGACGCAATATTATATTACATATCGCACATCTTATGTGTCTCATATATATGTTCCACCCACCAATTAAACAGACCTGTGGGAATAAGAATGGAACAGTGTTATGTGTGTGCGTGTGTGTGTTTGCCCGTGTGTATGTGTATGTATGCATGTATGTTATGTGTGCAGGTTCGTTTTTACTTCGGTCGATATCGGTACTTGGCCCGTTCAACTAAAAAAAGAAAGGAGCAGAGGCGTGGTAGTCCTTAGCGTTTTCTCGAAGTTGATTGAAAATTTTCCATATATACTTACATAATCATCGTGCTTTCAGAAGCCCAAAAAAATTAATAAAATAATAACTAATAAATTACAAATAAAAACACACTTCTATACAGTCATAAAATGTTTATTTCACTTTATGTATATTTAACTTTGCGGCATCACCATGAGTTACCATAGTAAAATTAAACAATGTTGCAATGAGTATCTTATATATCTGTTATAAACTTTTCTGCAATTACTTAGAACTAGCAATGACTAGATAGATTATAGGGAAGATTGTAATTAGATAAAACCTTTCCGGCAATTAAACAAGATAAGTAAGGACATTATCACTCTGCGGTTTATTAGCGGTGTTGTAAATAAGTCGATTTAACTATTACTTGACTATTCTTTGTGATTTCTTCAGTTCTCAACGGTACGGATCGCGTACGGAGTTTGTTTTCGTACGGGTATTTTTCGCCGTAGTTTTCCAGGTGCGACACTGTTTAATTATCTGCTGATGATGACAACTTAGTTGTCGAAATACGTATACAGAATACGAAAATTAATGTGGCAAGGGGTTATATATCAACCTTCAGTGATCAAATATTAAAGAATACTTTATAATGAATAAATAAAGATCATTTGATTCATCCGGAAATATCTTTGCTGGCATTTAAATATGATGATCAAATTGTAAAGAAAAATATGAGAATAATAAATACATAAAGGTGATAGTAATATGTTTAACGCAAATTATTTTATTAATAGGCATGTGTGTAAACTAAAAAAAATAGTTCTACTGGTAATGGGTCTCTTTTAAGTTGCATGAGAACTATCGATATCGATAACTATGGTTTGACAGCCGATAATATCAAGCTGTGTTGGCATTTCTGTTCAGTAAGGTTTGGCAAGTCATCATGAATCGTTTAACGCCAGAATAACGCTTCCAGATTATGGAAATTTACTTTGAAAAAATAAATCTGTTCGCGAAGTTCATAAAACACTTCGTCCATAGTGAGCAAACAATTAGTTGATCGTTTTCACACTAATTTTACTCTTCTCGATACAAAATCAAGACAAAGAAATGTGTGTACCAAAGAGAATATTGCTGCTGTAGCGCGAAGTATTGAAGAAGACGCCGAAATGTCGAATCGTCGTCGTTCTCAACTTATTGGCCTTTGTCCTTCGACTACGTGGAAAATTTTACATAAGGATCTTGGCTTACGTGCCTATAAAATACAGCTCGTGGAAGAATTGAAGCCAAACGGCCATCGCTCGCGCCGCATCTTTGCTGATTGCGCTAATTCGAAACTGGTCGAAGATGAGCATTTTTATCAAAGAATTGTGTTTAGTGATGAAGCTCCTTTCTGGTTAAATGGCTACGTCAATAAGCGAAATTGCCGTATTTGGAGCCAAGACAATCCTCAAGCAGTTAATAAATCACCATTACACCCATTAAATTTGACTGTTTGGTGCGGTTTACACGTTGGCGGCATCATTGGTTCTTATCTCTTTCGATATGAGGAAGAAGCTGCCGTTACGGTGAATGGCGAGCGCTATCGAGCCATGCTGACTGAATTTTTGTTTCCAAAAATTAATCAGCTAAACATCGACGACATTTGGTTCCAATAAGACGGCGCAACTTGCCATACAGCGCACTTAACAATCGATTTATTGCAAAATCAATTTGGTGACAACTTCATTTCCAGAAGTGGTCCTGTTCACTGGCCCCCTCGTTCGTGCGATTTAACGCCTCTGGATTACTTTTTATGGGGCTATGTTAAGTCATTGGTATATGCCGACAAACCAGCAACTCTTGAAACATTGTAAGCCAATATCCAAGCCACCATTGACGCCATACGGCCAAATTTATTAGAAAAATTAAAAGACCATGTAACTCGTAGCTGCTGCGAACATATGCCGGAAATCATATTTAAAAAATAAATGCCATAAAATTATCTACCAGATTATAATAAAAAAAATTTCATTCCAACAATATTTCTGTCTCGTATTATTATTTAAAGTTCTCAAGTTCTTAAAAAACACTCGTTATAATATAATGAAAAAAAAATAGATGTAAATAAGTCTTAATATAATAATAATAATCCCCTAGATTTTTTTCCGTTCGTTGCATTTCCCTTCCAGGCTTCTTTAAGACCCCTCTCTCTCTTTAAAGATATATCCGTCTTTCTGTAGTGTTTTTTGACACCGTTTCTCAGAACGAAGAAAAATCTAAAAGCAAACTTTAATACTGTAACGGCCATTAAATAGATTCCGAAATCCAGAACAAATTACCACGAACAAAAAGAGACGAAATCTATGCTCATGAAAGGTGTGCCGGAATCATATGTGGTACCACGATGACAGACATGATACTACATAAATCTTTATATTTCCATTGCAACGTATTCTAGAAGGAACATATTTGTGAAGATTTAAATAATTTGTGCCATTCGAAGAGTCTATATACATAAAAATCATGCCCCCTTAAATTCCACATCACATAATACTTACTTTTAGTGATCGATTTATTACGTGTACTAAAGATTACTTGCAGATCAATAATGCGTATTATAAAAACTTTCTATTAGCTAAATTATTTTCGTCAACCCAGGACATGCGAGCCAAGAATTCAGTACATATATGTTATGCATAATCCTAAACCAATAATAGTTTTGAGTGAATAACTCAAAATCAGTACATAAGAATATTTAATGCAAATTTGTAAAAGCGAACTCGTTTCTATATAAATAAACGAACATATGTTTTACTCTAGAAAATATCTAATTAATATTTTCTAATTAGTGCTAGAAGAGAATACAGTCGTATACGAAACCGTTTTATTGAATTCAGCAAAATATATACATCCGATACATTGAAAATGAATACCTAAAATAGGATTGATTTCAACAATTATAAACAGTTCTAATTGATTAGTAACTCTATCAAACTGGTAAAGAAAAAGCTCATCGCAATTTTCATTAATCTATTTGAAGAAAACTTCAAAATAGGCTCTGTCCACAAGGATACTTATCAATTTTTTGGAAACAAAACAGTCAATGAAGAATATAGATCTCTTTAAAATTATGTCTCAAATAAACCCAAATACATTCAATTCGCCCAGGTAGTGTGAAAATACAGAAATTTAAATGCTGCCACAATCTATTTTAAAAGATCTTTTCAGCGAAATTTACGAATTTTCTTGTTTCCTCAAGCAATTGTATTTCCTGCGAACAAATTCAAAATTCTATATTATTCGTATGCGTAATATAATCCAATAGTTACAGCATGTTGCTATAGCGAAATACTCTGTATACTTAAAAGTATAGTTAAATAACTTTCTCTTATTAGTTCTAGGGTAATTGTAGATAACCATAAGTTGTGTTTATATTTTTTGTTTCTTTATTACATTTAGCTTCACTGCATAATTACTAATTGCCTCAAAAATTACAAGAATTTGATCTACATATATTGCGAATAATGTATATCAAATTTCATTCCAAAATATGTATAAATGATTCATACATAGACATAAATAGCTTGCTTTCGCAAAACCTTCGCATTAATGGAGTCGCGTAAAGACTAAACACGCTACAGATTATTCTAAATATGGAAATTTTATGAGGACGACATTAATTTTTTTGCCGAGTGTATAAACAGCTGATTTCAAACAATTTTCGTTTGTTGTACCTACTTTAAATCAATCACAGGGAATGAAAGATATTACATCTTCGTTACAAATATTAATATTTAATGAATTTATTTAAACTTATTAATAATAGCGACCGTGATTTCTGCAATTTCTTTCTTCTTTCTGTTGTGTTTTAGAGACCAACGCATTCTTATACTGTACATGCAGCGTTTGTAAGTAAAACGTATGGAATGCATAGTTTAATGCAGTGAGAGCTTAAGAAAACCAAGGATCTTATTATAGTGTCGAAGAAATTGAATGGAGGTCGCTTCCATTTTGTGTGTACAGTGGGTATGGTGTGGTATTCTCCTGTACTCGGCCTCACAAGACGGCCACCCGCACATTAGGCCGCCAAACATCGCCCCACATGTATATAATTATTTATTCGCCGACCATGGTATTTCTTTTCCGTTCAGTGGCGTACCCGCAACACAAAAAAATATATATATATATGTATATCTTGTTCTTTCAATATCACGCGGCGCAATTTCAAAGTTGAGAACGAATCTGAAGATTCCCGTGAAGAAATTGTATTAGCTGCGAGCAGTTTAGGTATAGTATTTTGGAATGCGGCAAGAAGATCGTCAATATTTTTTTCGTAGGAAACTAGTTGTGAACGGTTGTAAAACAGAAGGTGAAAAATCTGTATCTAAATGCGGTCAGTACGGTTACGTACTTATTTATTGTTAGAAATAAAACTAATTTTAAAGTATGTTTATATATATTTCTTAAACAAAAACATATTGTTAAAAATTGTGATTTGCAATACTTAGATTTGCGTTTTATTTTAATCTTGAAATACATTATGGAAAAGTTTTCTGGTTTTCTTTTTTAATTCAAAGGAACTTTGACGGATTTGAATTTGATTTTCATGTACTAAGATGCGGTAAGCGAAAATCAAAGAGAAAATAGTAATTTTTTTCTAAAATATATTTCTAAAATACAACAGGTGTAAGAGAAGGTTAGTGTATTTAAAGAAAGAGAAGGATAATCAAGCTTCAACAAAGTTCTGTAAATCATATTTTCTTTGCAAGCTATATTTGATTATCTATTTTTTAATTTTTCTTTTGATTTAGTCTTAAATATTAGTATTACATAATTTCATTGCGAGACGATATAAAAATATAATTCACATATTAATTAAATATAATGTATTGTATATGTATATATTACATAATGTATGAGTGTATCTTTGATCTAATTTTCAAATAAGTATTGCAATCACTTTTAGTGACGCTTTATACTACAACAAAAATAAAGAAAATGATGAAAAATCGAAACAACATGTACAGATATAATAGAAATGAAACAACTCTCCTTGTATAGACATGAAAAGACTGATATATGGTAGGTTGCCTAAGAGAATTTGAAAGTCGTTTGCTAGGAAAAAAAAAAGGAAGAGAGGAAGGCTAAAAAGATCTTGGTATAAACGAGTAAATAGAAACAATTATTTTCTCTTCTTTCTACTTCTCTTCTCTCTACAGCTCTTTTTATTCCTTTCTCCCAAGATTTCCTTGGTCTTCCTTTCTTCCTTCTTTTCCTAGGAAACTACTTCCAGTATTTCATAAGGTCAACTGTCAATCCTTTCATATGTTCGTATCAGAAAAGTTATATGTGTCCTATTGTGCCTCTCAATATGTTTCATTTTCTTTATTTTTGATGTTTTTTTTTACCCAAGAAAGTTCCTTTACAGCACCTTCTCCCAAAACTATTCTCAACAGTATTTATTCATCCCTGCATGTTCTTTCTCACATACTTCCGAATCTTATATAACTACACTTTCTACCACTACCTTATCGAATTTCACACTCCTTGGTAGCTTAATGGTAGAGCAACCGCCCCATAAACGGAAAACTGAGGTTAGTTTCCTCATCAAAGTGCAAAATTTTTTTATTAGTTTCTGTCTTAATTACGACGGTGTAATAAGCAGAAAATTACGTTAAAGTTTTCATTTAGTACGAGGTTTGTCAAATTTTATAGCTTTTTGAATTTGGAATATCAAATCGTTACTGTCAACGCTTTCCGTTACAAAAAAATACGTTTTTTTATTTTAAAACATGAATGTAATGCTGTGAAATAGATGTTTGATCTACGATGACAATAATGATAGGAATGATCATGGGTTCTTATAAAGGGTTTTCCAATAGCGACTTGACAACTTTTAATTCAATTTGTGAACGCACCTTTTCACTAATCATCGAACTGTCACTGTCAATTTATTCAGTAAACTTAATATTTTTATCATGGTAAAGTACACGAACGAACAACGTCTGCAAATTATAAAAATTTACTACAGAAATTCGGAGTCGGTGAGCGCTACTTTAAGAGCATTAACTCCGATTTTCGGTCGTAATTCTCGCCCTAGTAGACAGGCAGTAACAAGTTTAGTGCAAAAATGTGAATCTACATATTCGTTGTGTGATGTTGCCGTGCCAGTGAGACAACGGGTTGGTCGAAGTGTCGAAAATATCGCTGCCGTTGAAACGTCCGTAGCAAATGATCCAAATCAGTCAATTCCACGGCGTTCTCAAGATATAATAAATAAGCAAAATATGCGTTATTGGTCGGGTGAAAATCCACATGTGCTTCATGAAACACCACTTCATCCACAAAAAATAACTGTTTGGTGCGGTTTGCATGCCGGCGGCGTCCTAGGGCCATATTTTTTCGTCGACGATAATGATCGTCACGTTACTGTGAATGGTAATCGTTATCGCGCCATGATTACCGATTATTTTTGGCCCGAATTGGAAGATATGGACTTGGACAACATGTGGTTTCAGCAGGACGGTGCCACTAGTCACACAGCACACGTTACAATTGATTTATTGAAGAGTAAGTTTGATGAGCGTGTTATCTCAAGAAATGGACCAGTCGATAGGCCGCCTCGTTCGTGCGATTTAACGCCTCTAGACTTTTTTCTTTGGGGCTACGTCAAGTCATTGGTCTATGCCAACAAGCCGACAACGTTGGAAGAGCTCAGAGCCAATATTGAACGCGAAATAGCAGCCGTTTCGGCCGAATTGTGTGGCCGAGTCATCGAAAATTGGGTCCAACGAATCGACCGCTGCAAACGTGCCCGCGGTGGCCTTATGAACGAAGTCGAGTTCCATTCATAAATGTTTTGATTGTACTTCAACCCGATAATAAAGTTTTTGAAATATCTCAAATGATCTGCATTTTATTTTGAAAAAAAGTTGTCAAGTCCTTATTGGAAAACCCTTTATATTAGTATTTAAAGCACATGCTTATTCTCTTCCATGAACTTTTTGAATAAAGACCACTTTCTACTCAAATAACAAGCGCCCGTACTATCGAAATTAACGCTAATTTTGATAGTTTCGAAGGAGTGCTAAGTTGATAACATATAAGATCTTTTTTTAATCTCGCCCTCTTTCATTAAGCTCACTAATTATCGACTTGTCCTCGTATTAAATTTATAAAAGTAATCGAATTAAATTTATTTCCTCTATAACTTGTACCTAAGTACAAATATATTCATGCAAATAATCTAATGATACTAGATAAATTAAAATAAATAATTTTGTTTCTAAATATACCAGAGATAAACCAATTAGACATGATATTAGAACCTTACCTTTTCCTAGTCACATATTCACATAACATATATTTCAATTAGTTTGCTGTTATACCCTTACAAAGTAACAATTTTGTTTTCCGTAGATTATAGTAGTACTGTAACCTGTCTGGTGCCAGGGTTCTTAAGAATTTTACCTTTTTCTTTGCACTTGATTCTTTGAAAAAGGAAGTGATCAAGAAACTAGGTCTGTTAATTATTTTAATTCCAATAAATTTTTCTTCTAAATTAAGCTCTATAGTAAGATTCAACGTCACATTGTCACCTTGCCAGATCCTTGTAACTCTTTCTCATTATATATAGTAATACTTTACTTGTGTGTGATTTTTATGCTTCATTGACCCCGAAAAGTTGTTCCAATATAATTTATAGTTAAAATTATTATAATGCATAGTTAAAATAGTGTTCAATGATTAATCTCATGTTTCGTAGATTTTCATTATGACATTCACACGTTCAATAAAGAAAAAACGAGATTAAAAATTAGAATTAATTTTAATAAATATGTCTATGCTAGAGCTTTCCAAACTTTATTAATCCACGGCGTACTTACATGCCTACGTATATACTCTACGGCGGGCTAATGTGTTGCAACGCATACTTTTGAAACCCTCGTTCTATGTTAAACTTGATATCAACCTCTATTTCTGCACTTCGTTAAATAGGATTACATATTTCAACATAAATTTTAATAATTTTGGCTTATAATGGGTTGTGTTTTTGCGTAAGGTCATTACCTTAATCTGCGAAGAAATTCATTGTCCATTTTGTGAATGTTTTGCACAAGTGTAGATGTATCTAGAACTTTATAGACTTTTACTGATAATACAATTAGCTGCCAAGTATAGAATTAAGAAGAACACCTGAACAATTTTGACAGCATGAGGAGCGAATATTTCGATTCAGTATATAATATAAGATCTCATATGAGATCTTATATTATTGATTGAGAAATTTTCTGATTATTGCTTTCGTTTTTATAATGCGAATGTGATTGATAAATTGTTTTGTTTTAATATCTGTTATTGACATAACAACTGGTACTATTGTTATCGTGATTCCAGAGCTTTTCTAGTTTGATTGCAAGTGGTGTATATTTTACTAGTTTCTCTTGTTCTTTTTGTATTATATTTGTGTCGTTTGTTATTGTGTAAGTTTTTTTAAATTTTTTATTAATTGTTTGAGTGCAAGTTCTTGCTGCATAATTTTTGCTGCAGTATTGTGTCTCTGTGTATAATTCTTCCTACCTGTAGTTTTATTGAACTCATGACATTTTCTGCATTTGTTATCTTCTCTTCTTTCTTTATTGATGTGCTTTCTGTAATTATTTGTGTCGATTATATACATGGTCTTGAATTGCTAAAACAAATCCTTCTGTTCCTGGAAACAATTGTCCCATTTTTAGATATGATAATGGGTGTGCAACTTAATTCGGTTACTTTTCAATGGAGATCGTTAGTTGTTATATATAGTTGAGTATGACACCTGGTTTTTAATTTGTTGGAAAGGTTTGTCAACCCTATTTAGTTACATTGTTTTGAATTTTGTACAACAACGTTATTTTTGAGCTCATTGAAAATGTCTGAATTTGTGTTAAATAAACAACATTTGTAGGAAGATTTAATTTTCGGCTTTAATTGGAAGGAAAGTGCAGCTGAAGCTCAACGATTGTTTGCAGAAGCGTATGGTGAATCTGCTCCAACAAAAAAATCATGTCGTGAATGGTATCGACGCTTTAAAAGCGGTGATTTCAGCGTTGAAGACAGACTACGTCCCGGTCAACCAAAAAAGTTTGAAGACGAGGAACTGGAGACATTACTGGATGAAGACTCATGTCAAACACAAGAGGAACTTACAAAAGCGTCTGGAGTAACTCACCAAGCCATTTCAAAACGTTTAAAAGTATCGGGATTCATTCAAAAGCAAGGAAATTGAGTATCACACGAATTGAAGCCAAGAGACGTTGAAAGACGTTTTTGCATGTCGCAAATGCTGATTGAACGCCATAAAAAGAAGTCATTTTTACATCGAATCATTACCGGTGATGAAAAATGGATTCATTACGATAATTCAAAACGAAAAATATCTTATGCAAAGCTTGGCCAGACATCAACATCAACGGCGAAGCCAAATATTCATGGTGCCAAGGTACTGCTGTCTATTTGGTGGGATTCGACGGGTGTTATCCATTATAAGCTGTTAAAACCTGGTGATTCTATTACGGGTGAGCTGTACAGACAACAATTAATTCATTTGAAAAGAGCAGCCGAAAAACGACCAGAATATACGACCAGACATGAGTCTATAATATTCCATCATGACAACGCTCGGCCTCATGTTGCAAGACCAGTTAAAAACAATTTGGAAAACAGCGACTGGGAAGTTTTACCTCACCCGCCTTATAGCTCAGACTGATTAGTATTTATTTCGATCGATGCAGAATGCTCTTATTGGAATACGCTTCACTTCAGTTGAAGGAATCAAAAATTGGCTTAGTTCGTTCTTAGCCTCAAGAGATGAACGGTTCTTTTAGGAAGGAATCCATCAATTACCCGAAAGATAGGCAAAAGTTGTAGCTTCCGATTGACAATACTTTGAATAGTATGTCCATTCATTTTGATTATAAAATAAAGGCATTTTTACAAAAAAAAGTAACCGATTTAAGTTGCACACCCATTAATTTTTTATTTATGTTGATGTTTTGCATGGTATTGTAATCAGTGCCGTGTAGTGCTTTTTGGACCTTTTCTGTTTCTTTGTTGTGTGGTTATTATTTGAATTGTTGTCTATATTTTCTTGTTTTAGGTGTAATGGTGTATATTTGTTGTTTGTTAATACGAATGCCTTATATAAGGTTTTCCAATAGGGATGATATGATTTTGAAGTGACATTTGGCCATTTGTAATATGTCATGATCTGTCATTTGTTTTTCATTGTATTCAATAGTGTTTACAATTTCATCATGGAGAGATATACGCAAGAACAACGTTTACAAATTATTCAATTTTATTATCAAAATAATCGTTCTCCAATTGCAACTTTTCGTGCGTCCAAGTGTGCTCGCTATTCGTCGAATTGTTAAAAATTTTGAGGTTACATTTTCTTTACATAATTTTCAAGTGCCAATAAGACAAAGAACCGCTCGAAGTAATGCAAATATTATTGCCGTTCAGGCAAGTGTTACTGAAGACCGTAATTTGTCGATTCCAAGACGTTCTCAACAATGGCGACTGTCTCAAACTACAACCTGGCGGATTTTGAGAAAGGATTTGGGTTTGCATCCCTACAAAATTGTTCTCACTCAAGGACTGAAGCCATTGGATCACCGTAAACGTCGTGAATTTGCTAACTTTGCCTTGGAACAACTTGAAAACGATAACGATTTTTTTAAGAAAATCATCCCCTCTGATGAGACTCACTTTCATCTGGATGGTGTGGTAAATAAACAAAACTGTCGATTCTGGTGCGAAGAAAATCCACGAATTATTTATGAAAAACCATCACATTCACCTAAATTGACAGTTTGGTGTGGTCTTTGGTATGATGGAATCATCGGTCCGTACTTCTTTCAAAATGAAGCTGGTAACACCGTTACTGTCAATGGAGAGCGGTATAGATTGATGATAACCAACTTTTTATGGCCGACATTGGAAGAAGTTGATCTTGACAACATTTGGTTCCAACAAGACGGGGCTACGTGCCACACAGCAAATGCAACAATAGAATTATTGCGAGAAAAGTTTGGAGATTCGATTATTTCAAGAAATTGTGATATTGAATGGCCTCCAAGAAGTTGTGATTTAACACCGTTAGACTATTTCTTGTGGAGTTATTTGAAGTCATTGATCTATCGAAATAAAACAGACTCTCTTCAAGCTTTACAAGTCAATATTGAACGTGCCATTCATGACATACGACTAGATTTAGTGGAAAAAGTGCTCGAAAATTGGGTTTATCGAATTCCTTCCTGCAGAAGAAATCGTGGAGGCCATTTGAATGACGTTTTATTTAGAACTTAATTGTATCGATTGTACTTCACATTAAATAAAAAACTTTTGAATTTTCTTAACAATAAGTGTGTTTTTTTTAAAGAAATCATATCACTCTTATTGGAAAACCTTATATATGGAAGTGCTCTTGTTTTGAAAATATCTTCTTGGATTATGTATTTGTGTAATGTTTGTATGTCTATAATACTTCTGCCTCCTTCCTTTCTAGTTGTAGTAATATATTCGATGCAAGAGTTTAGATGAAGCATACGATATGTTGTTAACCTTGTTCTATTAAGACGATTCAACTCTTCTTATTCTATGTTAGACCACTTAATTACACTGAATGAATACGTGAGAACTAGTATTGCGTATATATTAATTGCTTTAAATATGTTTCTGGTGTCAAATTTTATTTCAATATACACGTTAGTCTTTGTTAATATTATCATTTAATGCGTTGTTTTACATATGAATGCTTTATTTTTGCATTTCGTTCAAACGCCAAGTTCTTGTAAGTTTATTAATATTATTAATGGAATTTGTTAATGTTTAGAAGCAATTTATAGAAATATCCAATTCGAATTTATTCAGTGAGCAGCTTTTCTTACATTTCTCTTGAAAAATGGTGTATTATATCATTTACGAATGATTGTTACTTTTCGAAATCAAATTAAATAATTTACTTGCCATTAATGCATTCATATACAATTCAAATTTTTCCTCAAATATTAATTGGAATTTAGGAATTTCGTATTACACCATACGAACACACCGAAATAAATAATAGATCGTTTTGAAAATTCTTATTTATAAGCTCTTGTAGCGGTTCTTATGATCTCATATCTATGAAGTCTTCTTGTCTGGGCCTGTGAACCCCCCACAGGGAATATTAGAATTTGAAAAATGCTGCCAGTACCAGTCCATGCAATAAACCCTCCATACTAATTTTATTTCATTAATAAGAATATGTTCCTTTTCCAACATGTCTATTTATAAACGTTACCTGCGCAGTATATTTTTTCAGTATTATAAATTGAAAAGTATATTTTATTATTGGAGAGTTTATTTACTAACTTTCATGTTGAAATTCCTGACAAATGGTTCTCCAATTGCCCATTTGACTTGATGTGTTAATTGATTCAATGGTCGTTCACGTGTTGGTGGTCCTTGAATTCTTTGCCACGGACGCCTTACCTATATAATTTTTGAATAAATTACAGACGATAATATCGGGCCGGCTTGGCTTACATAGATCAAGTAAACAGGAGAAAATGTTGCACGATATGCTGTATAAAGTTGATTTCATGTTTGTGAACATCCACATTAAATCCACTCTACATACATATATACAGATTTCATATAGCTCGCAATAATGTTAACATCACCACGTACTTGTTATTGATCGTAACTATGATTTTATAAAATAACTCACTGTTAGTATAATAGTAGTAAAAATAATAATAATTTTATATTGTTCATAAAGTTTTAGACCTAGGACAAAATTTTGAATTAGAATAGCAGACATACACTACCATCTATAAGTTTAATAGCACTATCGATAATTTTAATTGCAGAAGGAAATAAAATGTTTATATTATAATAATATATTGAAATTTTATCCAAACTCAAATCATTTTACATATTTGCACCGAAGTATTTTGTATAAACGAATGAACACCTTATTTTCTAGAAATATAATGAGGGTGTCATGGAGATTTTCCCTTACTCGGAACTGTTTATTGTATGGTTTATTACGTGGACGTAATAGCCAGTCTTTACCTGATATTTGTGCGCTTCTAAGTGTATATTTTACGTCTATTACACAGTGAATACTTAGTATTCACGTTGTTAATGAAGTGTCAGCAAGTGCTATCGAGTGAGCGTATTTTTTTTAATTGTGTTTAAAACATGGCAAGGAGAAAGCAATTAGCTCTTGAACAAAGGCCAAGAATTATTGCTTTGCACGAAAAGCTTTCTAATAGAGCAATCGCCCGAAAACTAAAAGTTTCCGAATATTGTGTTCTATAAAGAGGATGGTAGGAACTGAGTATCTCGGGGACCAAAACGCAATGGACGGCCGAGGATAACTACTAAAAGAGAAGATGAATATCTGAAATTAATGTCCTTGCGCAATCGTCGCCTTTCAGCCTCGGAAATAGCAGCACAATTTAACGTACACTACAAAACCACGGTTAGCGTAACAACAACCAAACGCCGTTTAGCTGAAGCTGGACTTAGAGGTCGAGTAGTAGTAAAAAAACCACGTCTGTCTGCACAACATAAACAAAACAGATTGGCCTAGGCGAGGACACACATGTAATGGACTGTCGAAGAATGGAAACAAGTCTTATGGACAGTTGAATCCAAATTTAAAATTTTCGGAAATAAACGCCGTACTTTTGTTCATCGTCGTGTCGGAGAGAGAATGTTAGATGAATGTGTGGTTAAGACAGTGAAACATGGTGGTAGAAATGTGATGGTTTGGGGTTGTTTTGGAGATGGGCACATCGGAAAATTGGTGCAAATCACAGAAAGAATGACAAAAGAAGTCTATTTGGGTATATTGCAAGAGCATGCCAGGGTTTGTTTATTAGTAAGATAACGATCCCAAACACACAGCAAAGATTGTAAAAAGGTTTTTCGCCGATCAAACTGAAAGAGGAATCCTTACATTAATAACATGGCCACCCGAAAGTCCAGACTGCAATCTGATAGAGCTGTTATGGGACTGTTTGGATCATGAAGTGCGTAAAATACCTTCTACTAGCAAGGCAGATCTTTGGGGTAAGTTGCGGAATGCATGGGACTCTGTCGCTGAGGAATATCTCGACCGACTAGTTGAACGAATGCCACCTGTTTGTGAAGTTGTGATCTCAGCTAAGGGTGGTTACTTTGACGAAAGTAAAATTTAAGCTAACTTATTATAATATTACTTAGATTAATAATGTCAATTGCTTGAATTGTATGTTAATTTAGTATTTTATAAATAAATTTGCCATGAATATAAACAGTCTTTTCAATATCATTGCGCAATTGAAATTATCTGTAGTGCGATTAAACTTTTGTACGCTAGTGTATATATACACGCCCATACTAAAACTAACATTTATAACCTACAATCCCCATACAAGAGAAAGAAGGAAAGAATTAAATAATACCTCCTTAATACAAGAATTAATTTAAATACATTAATATAAAAATCTACTTGAATGAATTCTGGCCATGCAAAGTATTCCGAATAATAGGTGACAGCTGAAAGACATAACACTGAAATTGCGTGTCATAGCTGATGTTGAACAAACCTCCGGGTTTACAATAGCGTACTGCTTTACTGGGGAGGCTGGATAGGTGCGATTATAAACTAAATAAATAATGTATGTAATTAGGTGCCTTTTTATTTTTTACGTGTTGATGTACCCTAATATTTTATTATCAGTATATTTTCCATTGTTGAATCAGTCAAACGCCTACGATGGAGTGAAAGTATGTTTGTATATTTGGAAAATGATTATTCTACAGCTAATGAAGTAATACTGGCGAATTTAAGAAAGTCTTTCTTTCCATTTTCACACTCTTGGTTTCCATTTAAACACTGTTCTATACACATTATAGTTTTAAAATTGGGATTCTATTTAAAACTGCACATAATTTTATCGGCTATACATTATTTGTAAACTTCCTAACGAGGTTTTCAGACGATGTACTATACTTACCCTTATTTAAACACAACCTGCTGTTTTCTAATTGGGTGAGGGATTCTAAAGCGAATAGTTTTCAAAAATTTTCTCTGTTTGTGTTTGGATTTCGATGTCTGTAAACAGTTGCTGACTTAACGCAATTGCTTGAGCTTGTGAGTTTAATTTCACATAATACATACAAGACTGAACAATATTAAAGTGTTTTTCGTAATACGAGTATAATACAGCTTGAAGCCACGTACAGGTGGTTTCAAACCACGTTTCTTATCTCGTTAATACCACAGTGGCACAGGAATGTCCGGAGGAGAATGTTTAAATTCTCGAGTGCGCTTAGAAAATCCAACTTTTTCAGGCTTTTTGGGATTTACTCTGCATCTTGTCCATACTGTTTTCATAATTAGCGACGAAAATAGCAGTCCGCTCGATCACAGCCACGCTTAATCAAATAAAGCTAAATATAAGAGAGATGCATCTGGTGTGTCCAGGGAAACGATAACTACCATGTATCCTTGCGACTATACACTATAGTTTGGATATATGTATTAGCCAGATAGAGCTTTAAGTTATGTTTGAAAATAAAGATTTTATTCTGCTGCAATATTCTGTCATTATTTTGTTATTGTCTATTTGTATATATTGTCGAGATCAAGAAGTTAAAAATATCATGATTGTTAAGTGGTTCCTCATTTGAATAATGTAAACATTGACACAATTTTCATTGGAAATTGTAGAAAATCGTTGCATTTAAATGGTCTGTTAAAATTTATCTATTCTGTCGCTTGCATTGGACTTACTATAAATTATCATTAATATTAGGAAGATGGTAGTATGCAACTAAATAGCGAATAAAAAGTGTAACGATTTAGCTAGTGCTTGTTTCTACAAATTTACCAATCAATGAAGTAATCAATAATGCTTCTGTGGGAAGCTGTTTCCGCGTTAAATTTATTCCATATGTTTTAATTTATGCCGTACAACTTTCCGGAAGTTGTTAGACGCTTAACAGAAAAAATGTTTTGATACGTTTGAACAGGGTGTTGTAAAATGCATGAACATTTATTGCGCGATGACGTAATATCGGATTACCGGGAATAGTTTTTCACGCATTATAAACACTTATCACATATCGAGGCTCAGTACGTGATGTCTGGACATATTTTTATGTATACGACAAACTTCCTGAATCGGCCTCAAACAAAAATTCCATCAATGCAATGGGAATCATAGATTAAATTAGTAAAATCCCTCCTTCTCTTTCTCTCTCTCTATCGAATAACAGTTGGTGCAACATATGATCGAGTTTACGTTTCAGTGTAATTGGTGATTATTTACAAACAAAAAATCTGGAGTATTAAAGCAATAAACTATTGCGAAACGTGCATTTGCTTTTTGTGTAAATTGCCATGTACTAAGCTGATAGCTAACATCATCATACAAGATTTAAAAGAAACAGATAGTTGCGTATGTTATCACATATTACACGCACATTTTTTATTTGGGTGGTAATAAGAAGCAAATTTATGTTTTATTTATTGATTTATTTATAAATTATATGCAACATATTCATATATCTACTGGACCATACGTAATTGACTGAGTTGTATTACTCGCCTTTCGAAAACTGTCATGTTGAGAACGTTAGAACTTTGAGGTTATGTTCGCAAGGCAATACGTAATCATATACGGTTTAAACGGATTAGCAAGGCGTGAAAACTTTTTTAAGTTTTAAGTATCTCATCAATGGTAGCCACTTTAGGAAAATTTGCACAAGAATTCGGTCCCTACAAGACGCCAACTGTTAACTATATTCGTTTTGTTTATTACGTCAGAGCGACGATGGCTAATCTGATAAGAAAATTAAATTTGAAGAATCTGGAACAGAGTTCAAGAAAATGCTAGCGATAATCCAAGAACTTGTACTTACGGTCGTTGCCAAGAATTGGATATTCGTCGTGCCGCTTCACGAAAAATTTTGAAAGAAAACGCATTTAAAACTATATAAGATTCATCTACTTCTATATTAGAACTCGATATTCAGCATGACGATTTTATTCAGAAATTGGTTATGAGTATGGAGGATATTTTAACATATGTGGGTTTCAGAACAAGCAAAAAC
The DNA here is from genome assembly GCA_031893035.1 of Dermolepida albohirtum. Classification (NCBI taxonomy): domain Eukaryota; kingdom Metazoa; phylum Arthropoda; class Insecta; order Coleoptera; family Scarabaeidae; genus Dermolepida; species Dermolepida albohirtum. Next base: position 452,535 of record JAVIWB010005369.1, read on the forward strand.
TATCGCATGCTATGTACCAAAATCTTCGCATAATCCATTATCCACCATTAGTTTAATGGGGTATTTGAGCTAAAAGTGTATTTGATCAGTATTTTTTTGAAGACTGTATTGTTGCTGCTATTATTGTCATTGGGGAGTAATATCGGGACAAGGTCCCTAACTTTTTAGTACCTCACTTGAAAGTATTAAATTTAATATATTTGGTCTCAAAAGGATGGATCTATGTGTCAAATTGTCAGAGAAGCGATTGTTGTACTGAGAATATTGCTTCTAGAACGTTTAATCTCACGATTGGATGATTTGGATTGGACTGTCTCCCATTTTTTCCAAGGTGTTATTCAAAGAACATGGTTTATGATCATTAACTCATCATAAGAAGATGCCAGTTACAGCATTGAAACATTGAAAATCTACTCTGTTTGATAGAGTGTTCAATTCGCTTTTTGATAGTGACAAAAAAGTGTTATGTTACACTAGAAAGCTTTTGAGAAAAACAGAAAAGTCCACAGTCTTTTCTCCTTCGTTTCATGCGTCGTGATTTTAGAAGTATGGTAAGAATGTGACAAATTTTGAGCTTTGTCGAAGTCAAATCAATATTTTGTTCCAATCATCATTTTGCAAAATGAAAGAAGCCTTTTTGGATAGTATTTTTTGCTTTTTTAGCATTGGTTAGCTCATCACATATAGCCGCAATAAATTCAATATTATTTGTTGGAAGGTCCCTATATTTTTAAAACATATAGATAATATTTTTATTTACTTCAGTTCTGGCTATCGTTTGCTAACAAAAGTTTTAACTTATATTCAGCCTCTCTTTCTTGTCATATTTATACAAATATTGTTTTTTCAATTTGTAAAAAAGGAAGTTACTTTAGTTTTAATTATGAGAGCTTGATTTGCTTCTTTAAAATTTGCATGTTCCCGTTTCTTTCTGAAAAAGAAGAAGAAAAAAGAATTAAAAATAATCTACACCCTAATCGTGATTATGATGTTGTTCTGTTTATTTTATAGTTACTTCTAATTGTGTATACATTTGCTTTTTTTATGAACACTGACGTTGTTGATGGTTGTTGCTTTAATAATTGAATTATTTTTGAATAAGATAAGGTGCATCTTTTCGGCAATTAAAATTATATATTTTTAATTTCTAATTGTTTAGATCTCTGTGTAGCCAAAACGGTTAAGAAATCTTTACCACATTAATATTTGTATTCCAACTAAGTTGTCATCATCACTAGCAGAACTTAAATACAGTGTCTCACATGGATCTGCTGTAAAGCTCTACAGAACAAGATCAAATAAATACTTCAGTGCTTATTTTGTCTTCACGTAAAGTGTTTTGCGGTTTATTCTTTACTGCGGAGACATGTACAGCACTATACTTAATTTCTGTGGATGATGAGAACTTGGTTGTCAAAATACGTATCCAGAATATAAATAGTAAGTAAGTAATATGTAGTGAAGGTCTTTTGCAGTTTCCAACTAATATTCACTTTTGTATAGAATAAATTTTTTTATCCATATATTTCTCTTGATAAAGGTGAAAGTTCGCAATTTTTAATTGGTACAAATACGTATACATTGAATACGTTGATTCTTTATCTTCACGAACTTGTCAAAACGGTTGGTATCTCTTGGATTATTATGTCGACCACTTCCTGGAAACGTACCCTATTCCTCTTTGATAGTAATTACCTAAATTCAGTTAGACAAAATTCCGCGGAGAGGCATGATAGAGCTTGTTCGAAATTTAGGCGTTCCAAACACCCGAGGAAACGCAATTGCGTAAATAGAACGGATATAAGATTGGAAGTGGATTTTTGCTTTACGTTAGAAGACAATCAGACGTGTTATTTCAATATTAATCTCGTATTTAAATCGTAGCATCGGTAAAATGTCCGAACATTTTTTGAACGATAACGCATTCGAAATACTTTATAACAATAAAAGGTATTTATAATTAATAATCGGGTTGCTTGGTAGTTATTTTGGAATTTATGGGCTCTTGATTTTTTAATTTAAATTAAAACTTATAAAATTAATTTTGAACTTTAAGATATACGACGTGATGCATAAACGACGAGGGGTAATTATATCTTCTAAATTTATATATATTTACGTTTCACGCAAATGGAGAAAGCAACATGTTATACATGAACAAGTTGAATTTTATCTTAAGTTGTGGCATGATTGATTCGGAAACTATCAAATTTGAAACTAGGCCTTCTTATAAAAGAACTTACGTATCTTAGGAAATATAAATATTTAAAAGATTAATATAATCTTGGTAAGTGTATGCTTTTGAAATCTATAAGGAATTTTCTTAAATTTCTAGTCATAATTCTACATACCTTTTAACTGAGTAATTCTGAGTAGTATGAATTCTCATTACAAAAATACAACATATTTACATGCAAATAATAAATGCATTAGTGTTTTTATTTGATCACTGGCATATATTAACATATTTTTGCTAAAAGACAGTGGAAATAAGCTGTTATTTTACACACATTTAAAGTACTCTAGAAACAACGCCCCTTCGTAATATGTATGTATTTTATGCATTTAGATTCTGTTAAATGAATTATATGCGTTATGTTCATTGCAGTTACTGATGTAGTTATAAAGTTTGGGTACAAATTTACTTCGAAGTACACATTCTTTGAAGATTTCATAGAATATACGTATACACAAATATTTGCAACATCTGTTGTACCATGTCCTTGTACAGAAGAGATGCACCAGCCAATCAAACAACCAACTAGCAAGTCGATTGCCTGAAATTACAAGGTTGTTGCCAGGTATGAAATGAATGACATAAATGTGGTTTTAATGACCTTGTTAGTAAAATAATATAATAAAAGTGAATTAATATAAAACGAATTTCTGTTTTTAAAATTAAAATACTAGAGATGGCGGTACACTCTCATACAATTAAATTATGATTTATAATACGAATGACGTTTACCACGTTCTCTCATAAAGGAAAATATTTAGTTTTAACGCCGGGTGAAGAATGCCTAAGTAACCTCGAACTTCCTAAAAGTTTCGGAGAAATTCGACAGGATACAGCTTTAAAACGATATTCAGAATAGAAAAGGGATACTTTGTATTCTTTCTGAAAGTTTTGAAGGAACGACAATAAAAATATTATTTCTGTAATATTTTAAACTCAACCGACGTTGGTCGGTGTGTGCGTATACTTATACCTACATATAAGTGTGTGTTTTAATTCGAGATTCGAGTTGACATGAGGGAGGAATTTCAATTAGAATTTTAGTTCCTTCAATTTGTATCAGATGTGGTTGTTGGTCATTGATCCCTTTCATCTTTCATTATTATATAACATTTAATGTGATGCGACCCTGAGTTTCATATTGACAAGTAACTACCGTTATCTTTTTGTATCGTTTCATTTCTCCTCGTCGGCCAGTCGAAAGTTCAAATGCAACAGAAATGCCAATTATGCATATAAGTGAAGATTAATTTTATTATTACCCGACAATTTCAATGGAATGCGTATTATGTAATCACATTCAAGGCCAATCTGAGGTTCTCCTTTTGTAGTGCTAAGACGGACGGTCCTTTTTCATGAGTATACGGCATTAACTAAAACAGTAAATCAGCTGGAGGTAAAAACCGAATAATTTGCATGCGAGGATTAAAGATTCTTTCCTCATTATTCGTTTTTATAATGGGAGGGGGAATTTGCAGTGAAAACGTTTTTAATTTTGCATGTATGTATATACATAAGCTATAGAACGCCGGAGAACAAACGACACGACTCTCAGACAACATTTGATGTTTGTAAACCGTTATATCCATATTAACAAGTATTTTGACCTGAACGTTCGAGACAAGCATTACCTAGCGAAGAAATTTATAGAATGCGATATTGTAAAATAACGAACTTTCACGTCTATTAATGATAAATAACTTTATACCGACAATGAACTTCCTATGGTATTGTTTTTTTTAGATATACATGTTTGTTTAATAAGTCATATATAATAAGTAATAATAATTATAGAAAATAACAAAAAGTATTATTAATTTTATAAAACATATGAAAAATATATGTACACGTACTCTCGCAAGTATTAATATCCCAGATATAATTATCCATCACAAAGTAATTGTTTCCTTTACATTTGAAAAACTATGCTCATATTATGTTAACTTCTTTCTTTATAATTAGCAGGACTTTTGCAACAAAATTGAAAAATCGAAATAAATTGCACAAAGAGAAATATTTTAAAAATTAAATTAAGCTTGGACCCTACAAAAGTATTCATACATATGTACATATGTATGTACGTTACAAATTTCTTATGCATTACGTTAGCTTATGGAAGAGCTAATCTTTTATCAGTTGAATTTGATGGAGCCTGTGGTTGATTAACTTAATCACTAAGGTTGATATTTAAGAAAACAATGACATGTTGCCTTTTTTGGATACCTTAGTTATTAGGAATAATCTCAAAATAGAAATTGATATTTTCCGAAAAGAAACCAATGTCAATAGATTCATCACGGCGGACTCAAATCACAGCATGCAACAAAATTTCAATTTTCTTATTAATCGTTTGATCAATTTCCCACTAACAAATGTAAGATATGAAAGAGAATTGAACGTCATTAAGAATATCGCGAGATACAATGGTTTTGATTCGGAAATAATCAATGGATTAATTAGAAAGGCCAACATAAGAAAAATAATTCGTGACACCACGTATCTGTCACCACACAGCAATCGAGATAAGCAGTTTGTTCGTTTACCTTATCATCGTATGACAAAAAATCTAAATAGTGTTTTTAAACAGCACGGGTTTCAAATTTGTTTTCGCTCCAATAATTCTATTAAAACGCTTTTAGGAAATGCAAAAGACAAAATCGAGGAAAATAAAAAATCGGGAATCTACCCAATTGAATGTTTATCGATCGAAACCCGGTATAAAGAACACCTTTCGCACATAAAATTCAACCGACCAGAAAAATCGGGTATAGCGAGACATGTATTAGAAAATAACCACAGTGTTAATATGGATTGTTTACATTTGATAAAGAACGTGTATAATTATCGAGAATTAGACACGTATGAAAGCATGCACATCTTAAAGAATTTAAACCATGTGGTGAATAACAATGAGACCGGACCTTTGTAATCGACCCTTTTCTGTCTGCTTAATGTCAGAGGAGGAACACTATTCCCCTTTTTTCAATGTAGTTCATTTTAGTTTAAGTAAAAATAATTTTTAAAAACCTTGTGAAACAAACACAGAGTGTACATCTTGGTTTTGAGCGGTGTAGATCGCCTACGGAGTTTGTTTTTCGTGCGGGTGTTTTTCGCCGTGTTTTACCAGGTGCGTCACTTTGAAATTGTTTGCTGATGATGACAACTTAGTTATCGAAATGCGTATACAGAATTACAAAAGTTAATGTGGAAAGGGGTTAAATATCAACCTTAGTGATTAATCATTTATCACTTTAAAAACAGCGTTTTTTCAACTTTTTAATATCTGCGACACAATTTTCAATCGCAATTCTGATTATGTTACTTGCCTTTTATAATGTTTCATATTAAATGATCAGATGCAAAATGATTTACACCATTGGTGAACTAATTCGGCGAACTACGATTGAAATTGTAGAAACTATGTTTGGATATAATTTTTTTAAATTTCAAATTAATTAATTAATTGCTATCTGCTTCTGGGTTTCCGGTCTGGAACCGCGTCACTATTATATCTGCCGACGTTTCGTACCCATTTGTATGGGACATCTTCAGGGCTGAACTACTGCACCGAAACTGGTGTGAGTCGATGGGGGACGCGTTTATATATGGATAATGGGCCATGGGTCAATGGAGCGTTACGGTTGCGGTTGGGTGGATTAGAGATGCAGGATTGCATGTCAGAGGAAGAATTAATTAATTATTTTTAATACTCGTATATATACACTACCGTCCATAAGTTTAATCGCACTACAGATAATTTTAATTGCGCAATTATATTAAAGAGGCTGTTTATTTTCATGGCAAATTTATTTATGAAATACTAAATTAACATACAATTCAAGCAATTGACATTATTAATCTAAGTAATATTATAATAAGTTAGCTTAAATTTTACTTTACATTCGTTTCTACAATCTTTGCTGTGTGTTTGGGGTCGTTATCTTGCTGATAAACAAAACCCGGACCCATTAGCTCCATCGCTGATGGAAGAGCATGCTCTTGCAATATACCCAAATAGACTTCTTTTGTCATTCTTTCTGTGTTTTGCATCAATTTTTTTTGTAGAAAATTGAAATTGTAGAACAGAAATATGAAGCAAGAAAACCTAGCAATGTTTGCAAATGTGGATGAATTTGTTAAAATACGTAAGGATGAAGAGCGACATATGAAAGTTGCTTTTGTAACCACTGAAAATCATTTAGTTACGCTGGCAAAGAATTTTAGAAAGTATTTTTCTTGCTAACGACAACTTCATAGAAAGTTACGTCTGGATTAGGAACCCATTTCAAAATACACCCGAAAGTCTGACAATTGCCGAGGGAGAAGTCTTCATAGATTTCACGGTGGTGAAATCAAAAGACAATGTAGTAATAAATCGCTGTTTGAATTTTGAGCATTTGAACAGCGATCGATGATGAATTTTCTGCACTGAAAACAAAAGCATACTATTGCAATTTTTAACATCTTCGCGAAACCGGATTTTCTGTGGTGGATATTGTAAGACAAAATATAGATCTCAGCTAAATATAAAAAAGGAACTCAATGTGTTAACTTCAAATATTAAACTTTTTTCGAAAAACTTAACAAGACAGGTCCAAGGCCTAATTAGAGCCAATTGCAGCTTTAGAAATACATATAAAAAAATTTTTATATTAAATAAAGAAAATATCTAATTACTCATCCTAATATTTTCTCTATTGTGTTGGTAATAATTCTCTAATTAACAGAAGAAATGAACAGTGCTCTTACAGTGGACAAGGCAGCATAAAGACCTCAATTTGGAATTTAACCGAAAATATCTTTTATAAAAGTCGTGTTCAGTGACGAATTACGATCAAAAGCGGTAAAAGAACTGGCAGGTTTCGTTAGGTGTGGGCCATCTGAATGTGTTCTTGCAAGTGCCATCGACAAAATCGTCAAACATCCTCCATCTCTAATCTGGTCCTGCATATCGGGAAAGAGTTTTAGATTTTTTTATTTCATTACGGGAATGATGAACCAGATTCAATGTAAAGAAATTATGGAATCAGTTCCGATTCCACATATTTATTCTTTGGATTCTGGAGATGCGCCCCATCTTGCATAAATGTGTAAAATGGGGCGCCATACCACACGGCAAAATTTACCAAAATTTTGTTTTCCGAAAGGAATTTGAAAGTCTTGTCGTGGTCAGTTAATTCTCCAGATCAAAGCCTAATGGAGAACATCTGAAATGGATTGTTTAATCTTCTCGAAATTCAATACTAAACATTTTAACCGCCATTCCTTCTCACCTTGAACAGAAGGGGTATTTATAATCTGATTCTGATACCCTTCATTTTCTAGTATTAGTCTGTTAAAGTAGAAGGATCTTTGGCACCTTGTGAACGAGCATACTCTGCGTGTTGCAAATTATGGATGTTGCTACTCTCGTTTCAGATATGGTATTGCTGTTTGCTGTGTTCAGCTATTTATTATTCATAAATTCTGCGTCCTATGTATTGACTAAATTATAACCATACCTGCTGTAAATTTTTAATAGAAATAACTATTTAACAATTGCGCAACTTATATCTATGAACTTTTGGCTTTTTTATTTAAAAATAAAAATTCTTTTCATGTAAATCTGCCATCCCACACATACACTATATGAAATAGATTTAATTACAGCTACCCCAGGAATCACGTTACAATTACTGAAAATAATATAAGTTATATGTGCTTAAAATTTTACAGCAAATTGCCTTTAGATATTAGTTATTATTGGGTTATTTTTCATCTAACATTCTTCTCGGATATAGGCCACAGTTCAATTATGAAATAGTTTTGTTGGTATAATTGAAAATACTGATAAATATGATAGGCTCCAAATATTGATTTTATTTGATTCTAGCAAAACTTTTGGCACGACATTCTAGATGATCCTGCTACAAGATATTTGATGATTTATCTTCCAAATATAAAGCAGTCTGTTAAATTATCAAATGATATTTCAAGCTGCGTCTTTCCTTCATTTGGTATACCTCATTTATCCAGATTTACCTAGATACAATATAAATCAGAACTAATGGAAGGAGTTCATATTATTTCTAATAATTTTTAATCAATGAGACGAAAGAAGAACAATTTAATCTATACGACTTAAATCGAAACAAAAGAATGTAGATTTCATTTCGCTTTTGTGTCAGACACCCAAAGTACTTCTAATCGGAATTATTTTTATAATACAATCCTCTATTATGAACGTGTTAATAACGCAATAGTACTTGTATTAATTAGTACGATAGAAAATTAGCTGCGTTAATTAATTAATTATTTGAATAATATTTAGTATCTTTCGATTCTGTAGAATTGAGGTTTGTATAATCAACCGCTATTCAAAATACATGTGCGAACATTTCTTGGTAGTTAGTTTTATAAAGTCTTGGGATTTCCCTGTAACACAATGAATCAATAATTCGAATGTACATATTAATATTGCTAGCAGGGAAATTTATTCCGACAATTAAAAATAGTTACTTGTCATGTAGTGTTTAATATAAATAATAGAGTTCGAAAAGAAAGAGTTAATTCAGAATTGCTAATAAATAGATAGAATTTGAAATGTTTTTGGTCCTACTACTATTGATAAAGAATTTATTAATCTTTTAACAACAGTAAGTATTAAAATGAAGTTCAGCTATAACAATCTTTAATGATGTTGAGTAGTAATTTTTGATTAAATATTTTTGAATCTAAATTTAAATATTTCCTATTGCAATTTTGTGTGTTGTAGGCAGTTCATTGCAGAATCTTAATGCTCAGGGATAACTGTATAACTGTATCTTTTTAAATGCCGAATGACCCTCCTTAAACCATAGTTATTTTGATTGTCTATGAAAAGGATGACATGGTAAGTAATAATTCCATCTTCAGCATATTAATATAGGCATCTTCACGATTTAAATATTAATAAATATAAATTTAAAAAGCTTATAGGTATACAATGAGATTCATGAAAATGGAACATGGAGTGGAAGATAATAATTCGTCGCATTACTAAATTCAAAGATTATTTTGCATCGATAGAAGAACAATTCAGTACAGTTTCTACTATATTAAATTGGTTACTGAAACATGACGAATCTTAGAGCAGCGAACATCAATACTGTGGAAAAGGATCCTTAAATAAAGCGTTACACTTTTTGTTCATACGACTTAGATCAGTTTTGTCTGTTTTAAATCTTAGAAATAAGAAAGCATTATTATTTCGACTCGAACCTCGTGGAATATGAAGATTAACCTGTAACGCAATGTAAAAACAATCTATTGTTGTTTATATTGACGAATTAAATTAAAAATTTGCACTGATTATGAGTAAGTCTCGCCTCATTGAAAATCGTACGAACGAAATAAATTCATGTAGTCTACACCAAGAGGAGGATAAATGCCAATGACTTTAAACGCAAGATATTTTAAAAATCCCTTCGCAACTTTTTCAAGTTCTGGATGATTGTAATGAGAAATTATTAGAGTGTCCGAAGATGTAAAACAGCAGTCTTAAAGTATAAAGATGATAAAACTAAGAGCACGCCAAGCTACAATGCATGTGGAGCGAATGTGATTAGAATAGCTAAGTCGTGTGTCGAAAGAACTCCTGTAATTGAATTTGGCTTATTCCGTTTAGGCACTTCTAACCAATTGAACTTCTTCAAAACACACGATGTTATCACTATGAGCACCTCACAAAAACTAACTGCAATTTTGCCAAAATACCCAAGTATAAATACTTAATAGTTTAAAATAACACCCTACCTTAAAATAAAATCATAACAATCGAAAATTTTCAAGAATTGAAAGATCTAATCCCTTAAGTGCAATTATTCTACCTACTCTTGGAGTTTTATTAGGGCATTATTATTTATTGTGAATAATAGGCTAATCGCATAATTATTTTTGAATAAGCTTTTATAGATTTTAATGTTTATTATGAAACTATTTCTTACTACAGAAATAAATTTTATAATTACTTTTCTATAGAAACTGTACTGAAACAAGGGTGACCAAATACTTATGAGCGATAGTGGATGTCTGGTGACAAAGAAAATTGTTTCATTCTGGAACAAAAGGAAGAATCAGATGGATATTTACTTACTATATACTTCATATTGCAAATAAGCATGTGTAGAAAATAAATCATTATTTCATAACATACACGAAAATATTGTATATGTACGTGTCTGATAATTTATTTCAAACACATTTTAAAAATAATACTGCCAAGATTCATATCAAATATTGAAGAAACTCGTATTCTAATAAAAACTTTATTTGCTGCTATATGATAATTCATAATTCATGTGGAGCGTTTGTTAATACACGCGAAGGAATACTCGACGTGATCCGTTAAAATATCACATTGAAACTTATACGTATCATCTGATTCAGAATCTGAATCTTCCACGTGTATAATAAACTATACTATATCGTTTTGTAGTCCGTCAATAACACACATTTAATTTTTAATCTGTTCTACGCGTTCAATATAATTCGAAAGTAAAAAGCAAAGGCCATAAACAATACGAAACAACAGGACAAACAATTTGACAGATTACGACAATTAGGTTAACTTTAGGAATGAAGTATCATCCGCAAAAATGGTTCTATACGTCTTGCTAATACTTCAGGCAATTTATGGATACCATCCCAAAAAAACTGTTTGCCCTTTGAGCAAAACCATTCATCGTGCTATTTTCTAACTTCTTCGATATTGGCGAAGTGCTGCTCTGCAAGCGCGTGTCTTATGATGCGAAAAGGTGATAGCCGTACGGGGCACGGTCTGGAGAGTATGGAGAGTACGATATTATATCCCATCCAAGTGATTTCTACGCTTTCTTGACCGGTTTTGCTGAGCTTAAAACACAACCCTGAGGTAATCCATTATTTACTCTTCACGGGCCAACTTTGCTATTGTCTGGACTACTCACGTAAATGGAACCGTTTTGATAGAAATCAATCAAAACATGTGCAATGAAAGATGGTATAGCAAACTCGACAGGCTTATTTTTTAGAATCGATAAATTTGCAAAAGCACCAGCACCTTTAAAGTCTAGAAAAACTGCGCAGAGTTATTCATTCTTTGGTTTGACAACACTGAATATCTGTTACAATAGGTGTGAGTGCACCCACTGTACCAAATGATTTCTTAAATCTAAACTGATTACTAGGAAGTTGAGTTACTGTTGTCGTGATTTAATCCTTCTTTCTAATATGAATCTGCTACATTAGGATTTTTACTGGATTCGAGAATTGATGCTACAAAAATTGTCTTCCAATCTTAGATAGTTTCTCTTTTAAGCCAAACGTCATTGAAAATGTCCAAAAGATACGTTTTTGCATTGTCAGGTAAAAAATATATCATTGATTTAATTCCTCTATTGTGAAAAGCTCCGATAAAAATCATCATCGTGGTGTTTGAGGATGAAGTAATAAGGCAACTAGAATCAAAACCATTATATGAAACACTGCAAGTTCTGCTATATAGGTAGGGTTCAATTAACTTAACTACTACTACTACTTAACTACTATTCTAAAAGAATTAATTTTGAAAACAAGTGCAAGATGATACAAGGTATCAAAAGCTTTTGCGAAATACTTAAGTATGTACACATACATAGTATATATTACATTCATTTTGTGCTGATGGTTTATAGAATCACTGATAAATAGTGTTGTTTACATTAAGCTAGTGAGAGTAGAACGGCCTGCGATAAACCCTTGTTGGTTTATGAAACTGTATGGGTGAACACAAGAAAGAATTTAGAATGGGGTAATTGCGTAAACATTCCAAAGAATACTTGTGAATATTCAAGAAATTACCTTTTTAAGGATAGGAGTAATCTTACCCAATTTCCAGGCATCTGGGAAAGACGCTGTATAAAGACACTTATTAAAGGTTGTTGTTAATGATTCTTCGTGTCGATTTCTGTCTGATCATTTTTGGTATACATAAACTGTATATATTTCGGTATTTAAGATCTTTTATTCTCTCTCATGATTGCAAAAAACTTCGATCTAACAAAATGCAAATATTTTTAGCAAGTCTAGTCAAACAAATTAGTTTCTACACATGCAAATGTATTTTCATTTAGTACGTATTTTCTCTAAGTTCTCAAGTTAAATTAACCTTCGTTCTGCTCTAACACTGATAATAAAGTAAATTCATACCAGGAATGCTTTAACACCTATATAAGAGTTTACATGAACTCAAATGAACATAATTATACGTGAATGAAAGCATTCTGTAAACAATTATGTATGCTATTTTAAGTAAATAGTAAAAAGACAATTAGCATTTGTGTTTTAACAAGTTATCTCCATAATAATAAACGACGCTTTGCTCATTATGGCCTTTTTTTAGGCAGTTATTTATCTACTTTGAAACACCCGCTTGACACTGCTTATCGGTTAAAACGTAAGTCAAAAAATGGATAATAGATATGCATAAGTATACCTGTAAATTATGATATAATTTTTGTTGTAAATTTGTAGAAAACATATTTAAAATTCATTAACAGATTTAATTATGTCTGAGGGTAAAATACCATGGACACTTTATCGATTAATCGCTTAATAAAGAGTTAAAATGTTATAAATAGAAGCTAATTTCATTTACTATACTAAATCGATTCACATGTCAGAATTTTTATTTATTATCATATACATAGAGATGCGGGCTTGTTATGTGCAATTATATACAAGCCGACTCCCTTTGTTGACGTCCCTTGTCCTTCGTGGCTGTCTTTTTGTCTTTCGTCTATTGTGTGCTAACAATTTAGACTAAGTAAGTTTCGGTATTTAAATTCTCGCATTTAAGTTGTTTGCCACTTTTACCTGCCTCCAAAATATATCTAGACGTAAGTGGAAGGGTGACCATTTCGAAATAAAGTGCTTCAGTTAATCCGAACAAAAAGACAGTGAAACTTGAAGGTTTATGAATGGTTGCATGTCCACCTATGCGAATTCGGGTTGTATTATATGCAGTCTATGGCCCTGATGGAATATCCAATTGAGAAAAATTACTTACAAGCTCATTCATGAGTGTGCACGGAGATGTGTATAGGGTCCTTTCTCAGGCAGTTCACGGTGCTTTATTAATGAATAAAAATGGGAACGTAACGATTCCAAAAAATGTATATTATTATACTATTTTTGTAACATGGTCGTTTGTTACAAGCTACTACATCTATCTTATTTGTTTTAACTAAATCCTTAGTATATATTAGTTACACCATCTCTAGCAATAAATGGCATTTAAATTTGTGAGTATATAAACGTTTCTTCTCGGAATTATACTATTTAGACATTCTTCAGCCCATCTTTGTACCATTTAATTTGATATACGAGGGTAGTTTGACAAGTAGTGAGAATGGAAAAGAAAAACGAATTTTTTTAATACAAAATAATTTTTATTTTTCAATATCTTCTCCTAAAAGAGCAAGACATTCCAACGGTGCTCCAATGCCCTTATGCCATCTCTAAAATGCGATTCCGGAACGCTTGCAAAATACTCATTTACGAAGATGATAAGCTCGTCGTTAGACGAAAATTTCTTTCCACCTAGTGTCGTTTTCAATTTTGGAAAAAGGTGGAAGTCGGAAGGGGCTAGATACGGCGAATAAGGCGCATGCGGTACTAATTGGAAATGCAACTCGTGGATTTTGGACATCGCAACTGTGCTGGTATGCGAGGGAGCGTTGTCTTGGTGAAACAGAATCTTTTTCTTTGCCATTCCTGGCCGTTTAGCACGAATCTCAACATTTAATTTTTAAGTTCCGCATAATATTGTCTGTTTATTGGGGCACCTTTCTGAAGGTAATCAATGAGCAAAATGCCCTTCGAATCCCAAAAAATTTATGACATCACCTTGTTTGCCGATAAAGTGGTTTTCGCTTTCTTTGGAGGTGCAGAACCACGTTCTAACCATTGTTTCGATTGTTGTTTAGTTTCGGGTGTACTGTAGTGTATCCAAGTTTCATCGCAAGTAACAAATCGCCTACAAAAATCAACCGGATTCCGCTTATAAAGGTCCAAACCCTCATTGGAAATTCGCAAACGAGTGAACTTTTGATCAGTCGTAAGCAATCGCGGCACTCATCTTGCCGAAAGCTTGGAAAGGCCCAATTTTTTCGTTAAAATGTGGTATACGCGTTCTGTTGCAATGTTTACCATTTCTGCTATCTCTCTCACTTTGAGTCGTCGATCTTGCGTAATAATATTATTGATTTTTATTATCATTTCCTTAGAAGTCACGATTTTGGGTGCTCCAGAGCGCGCTTCATCAACACAGCTTGTTCTATCACGTTTAAATTCATTTACCCATCTACTTATTGTGGCGGATGATGGAGCAGATTCACCTAATGTTTCCCGTAACTCATCTTTTATTTCAGTAGCCTTCATATCCTTAATTACGAAGTATTTAATCACCGCACGATACTCTGCTTTTTCCATTTTAACAAAACGACGTGTTGCTTCTTTTTCAATCAGCTGTCAAAAATAAACTAATCAATCGATTTATCTAAATATCGGAATGTAAACATATAAATAGGCAACCTAAATTACAGTGAATTTGTTTTACCGATTAGAGCGCCACCTATGTGTCACTCCCACTACTTGTCAAACTATCCTTGTAATCCTTTAAAGTACATGATATGGTGTTAGAAGATCGTTGTTTGAAAATATCTAAGACGTGGACCCTGTAAACACCTATAAAGAACACCCAACATATATTTTGAATGAAAAGTTGGTTGCGAAGGAGCAAACTCAATTGTCTCATGACTGTTTGTGGCATTTTCCACAGAACAAGATGGATTTTACGTGCTAATTTATCACCAGAAATGATACTTGAATTCGTCATTACATATCCGAAACAAAACAATAATCTAAACATGAGTGGCATCCTATTCCAAAGAATGGGATATTCTATTTGCAGGAAAGGTAATGGCTTCTATTTTTTTTTGGATATGAGATATTCCTCTTGCTGTTTACTTTTCTAAAGACCACCATCGCAGATATATATTTGGTCCTTTTAAACAAATTATAACAAAAAAGTAATGAAGAGCGTTCTAGTTCAGCCAAGACAAAAATAATTTTTTACCAAGACAGTCCGCCATCCGCCTTATTCGCCGGCTTTAGCCCCATCAAATTCTTGCCTTTTTTCATGACTAAAAAAATATTTCCAAAACAGATTCCAAAGAGATGACTGTAGATATTTATTTGAACGAACTTTTATATATTTTTGCCAAAATATACGAAACTCTTTTTTTTCGAGAACATAAAGAGCTATATTACTATAAAAAATATAAGATAGAAAAGAAATATTTGATAGGATACCTGTCGCACCTTTTTGTCTATGTTTCATATAATACCCTAATGATTTTTTATGTCTTCTCGTGCCCAAATATATAAATATTCATATAAACACATATAAACAACATACTCCATTGATTTCATATTTTAAATCTGGTTAGTTTATTAGGCATTTCGCAATAAAAGATCGTGCATAAACTGAACTATTTCGTGTCAATTTTCACATACTAATCAATCGTTCGATGATATCCTGTGAGTCATCGAGTTTCGATATCGATACAGCATGGTAATGATACAACCAAACAATTGAAATAAAGGGTAAGAAAAGAATTCTAGTGGTAGTAAATATATAGTATGAACATTGCAATAAGTCAATAAGTGTGTAAATGTTTATTATAGGAATGCGCAATATTTTTCTACAACAGCAAAAAGATAATTCGAAACTATAATTAAACATTACTTTTGTTATTTCGTTACATTATAAAAACTATATTTTAAGGTTAAATATTTTATGAAATAAAAGTAAAGAGTAGTTATTATTATTATTATTATTATTATTATTATTATTGTTATCATTTATACAAATGTTTTAAATCTTAATTATGTACATATACGTATGTCTGAAATAACAAGAAGGTCAAAAGGTACATCCTGCTTTTGGCGCACCCCAAAATCCTCATACTAATGCATACGTGTGTATCATCGCCCTATGAAGAAATGACTCACTGCACTAATAAACTTAACACGATATCGTAAGCATTAACATACAATACGAAATATGCAAGTTTTCAAACAAATACACGATATTATGTTGAAATGCGTGTGCGACTGTATCCCACCATAATTCAGTTTGTACTATTTAAAGGAAATAAGAGATTTAAATTTTAAATGGACATCTTATCCTTATTATACTTCATAGTTTTATATTGTATAAGACTGCGAATGGTTTAGGCATTTAAACACACCACACGCAAGTGCAATGTCCACGGAGAAGGTCAAGTAACTTTGGATGAGAGAATATTGTAGTATTAATTGTACGTAAACCGCAAGGTAGTTTCATACCTA
Organism: Dermolepida albohirtum; assembly: GCA_031893035.1. NCBI lineage: Eukaryota > Metazoa > Arthropoda > Insecta > Coleoptera > Scarabaeidae > Dermolepida > Dermolepida albohirtum. The sequence goes on from JAVIWB010005369.1 coordinate 469,162, forward strand.
CCTTATATATATACATATATATGATTTGTGTGTATACAGGTAAATGTTTAGTAACCACCTATTGTTATATTCTATTTTAATTGAATTACTTACATATTGTTGGTTCTCGATCTCATTATTGAATGTTTAATATATTGTCAGAGTATTATCTTTTATTACTTCGATATTTTGTTGTCGAATAATATTGAAATTTTAAAAATAAATGTACCATATCCTTCGAAGTAATACATCACTAGTTAATCTTGTACTTATTAGTTTGTTTATATTTTACAATTACAATATCCCCTAAGTTTCCTTGTTTGGAAACTTTACAGACGCGACGTTGTCCATTACCCTATTCCCGTGGGAATTTCTGCGATGGTCTACGGTATATTTTGCTTCAGCTGTTCAACTGTGGTGCGTTGATAAGCATAGATCTTATTTTCTAATTAACCCTATAGAAGTAGCTGAGAGCAGTTAACTCGGGGACCTAGAGTGTCCAACGATGTTAGCCTTTTTTCAGTTTAACTATCGTGTGACACGTAGCCTCATCATATTCAAACTAGGTATTATCTACGTTTAATACTTAATTGAGGTACTAAAACGTTGCGGATCAGGTCCCGATATTACTCTCCAGTGGTGATAGCAAAAGTGCAAGCATTGTTCTCAAGAAAAATACGGACCAAGTACACCTCCAAACCGCACCAAACTGTAATTCATGTTATTCATGGATCACGTAAGTATTTTCGGTACTCCACATATGTCAATTTTTCTTGTACACAAACTCACATAAGTAAGTTAAACTGTGTTTTAGCATTCATTACCATGGCTGAATAATCCTCCGGTTAATCAATTCCAGGAACTGAGGAGGCGAACGTGTACAGGCATTACCGATAGCTTGCATCATGTCAGTGACGTGAAGATGGCTCGTAAAAGGTGGATTGTTAACTGCAACGGGTGTAAAAAATGTCTAAATCGGTTTCTTATGCTAGAATATACATGAATTATAACTAAATGTGTTATTTGTAACATTTTGTGTACTGTCGTATAACATTGCGGGTTGTAAAAGATACATTAAGAGTAAACGCCATTAGGTATTTGATTATATTATTGTCAACTGCGTGCAGCATTCCTCAACATGTAGTAGACAATGAGAATTTTCAGTTTTGGATCTAAAATATTCCACATTACCAACCAGAAGACAATTAAGGTCTAATTTACGGTGAGTGAAAAACACGATTGGGAACTTTATAAAGACGAAGTCAGAAAATAAAAAAAAAAAGGCTATCGATTGTTGCCTCTTCTTTTATGTAGTAAAATAGTACAAAAAACAAACGCGGAATACAAAGTGTAAACTACAAAAAACACTGTTGGAAAATTTAAGTTTTAAAATTGGTTTTAGATGGTAGTTTAAACATGATTAAAGCTGATAGAATACTAAAGGAATCTTTTTCTAAAGTACATCACGTAACGTGTTTGTTATCAGGTAGCAGAGTATATTAGAAACGGCTATCCAAATGTAGATAAATTAATAATTTCTACTAAACAAGTTTTTATCAATTCTCCCAAAGGCATTCGTGAATTTAAAAATTCTTGCCCGGGCACTCCTCTTTCACCACAGTCGGTATCAATAAAATGGAGAATGCGGTTTTGAGCAGAAATATGCCACGAAAAATAGTTTAACATTGTTATACTTCGTATTTTGAAATTAAATTCACAAGAAACTCAAGCAATTATATTAAGCCTGAAACTGTTTGGATATTCGAAACTCAAACACAAATAGAGAAATAAGCTTTAGAAACCAATTAGAAAACAGTAAGCTGTCTTTAAATAAAACGTTGAGTATAGTACACCGCCTGAAAGTCTCGTCAGGGTATTTAACAGATAATGTAGTACGTATAACCCGCACGACTTATAAATTAAATGCAGGTCGAAATAAGATTACCAATTTTAAAATTATAGTGCGTATAGAACAATATTTAAATGAAAGCCAAGAGTATGAAAGTGATGAGCAGGAATTTCTTAAATTAGCGAATATTACTTCATTAGACGTAGAATACAATCTGCAAACATATTTTCACACCGTCGTAGGCTTTTGACTGAAGCAACATGGAAGGTATACTGGTGATACAATATTACACCGCATTTTCATATCAGGATACATTAACACGTAAATAATAAACACTGTATATAATTGCATACATTATTTATTTTATTTATAACATTACTCATTACCAATTTTTGAAGAAAATCATCAAGTTGATCAAATATTTCTAATATCTAACAATTTTGTCGGTCTAAAAGTTTTAATCTAAGTATTAGTTAAATCTTGAACGATTTTAAATACAAGTTGGCTCTAAAAGTTCTTCGTAAAGTGACATGCGAAGTAAAGGTTCTTGGACTGTCGTGAACATTTTTTTGAATTTTCTCAATATTCTTCAATATAGCCTGTGGTTGATTAACTTAATCACTGAAGGTCGATATATAACCCCTTTTCACATTAATTTTCGTATTCTGTATACGTATTTCGATAACTAAGTTGTCATCATCAGCAGATAATTAAACAGTATTGCACCTGGAAAACTACGGCAAAATACCCGTACGAAAACAAATTCTGCACACGATCTCTACCGCACAGTGTGCGTTTTGGCTTTCAACGGTATAGATCGTGTGCGGAATTTGTTTTCGTACGGGTATTTTGCCGTAGTTTTCCAGGTGCGGCACTGCTCAATTATCTGCCGATGTTGACAACTTAGTTGTCGAAACCGTATACAGAATACGAAAATTAATGTAGAAAGGGGTTATATATCAACATTCAGTGATTAATGTACGAGCAATTCTTCCATGACCAGACTTTTGAACATCTGATAAGCCCAAATTCTTCTTTCTAGATTGTGAATACAGTTAACATTTGGCACACTGTAGCGATCGATTTCTTCTGCTAATATTCGTAATGTAACTACCATTAATAAGTTATTTTCATTTAGTGTCTTTACATTGCTGAACCGTGCGACGTATTAAATTGTATTACTTTGGGCATGTAACCTTAAAATTCTAACATTCTCAATATGATAGATTTCGAACAGCAGGTCATTCAAATTAGTCTGTTGTATATGGTCTACTCGATATAAAAATTAGCTGCAAAACTCGTAGAATAGTGAAGAACATATCTACAGATTTTCTAGTATAAGAGTTTATAAAGAAACGTTAGAGTAGAGATTTGGTAATACATTTTTTTCTTTATACTTAGTCAATCGTGTCCAATCTAATGGTTTCTATGCAATTAGTTATTTATACAGCAACTTTGGGTATCCTGCAGGGCTTCGATATTGAATTTCTGGTTTTTAATGTTCTTATCAACGATATCGCCTATTATTGCGTATTAATTTATTATGTGCGGACAATATTCAGAAATGCAACAGAATTTCTAACTATAATGACTCTAATTCTTCATAAAATTAGTTGAGCAGAATTGCAGGAAGGCGTCTTATAATATTGCAGAATGAAAGATAGTGTATTGTAACTTTTGAAATATATTTGAATGGCAATACTTTGGAAATTCTATTTGACACCAAGCTACATATTACCTCACATCATTAATACAAGTACGGATTTATATGAAAATAAAAAAAATGTCATTATAAAGTGCTCCAGTTTTCCTGCACACTCAGGTAAGGGGAGCACAATATAGGAGGTAATTACTTGTATAAAATGATAAGGTATAGGTTTGACAGGAGCGAGAGGATAAACGGGGTACCAACGGGGAAAATCATTGTGAGGAGTCAATAAAGTCATGAATTAGTTTCCACAGAAATCTTACTCTGTCGCCAATCCTGTAGGAACTACACAACATGTCTTCTTAACAGCGAACTGTAGTTGGTATTAAGTTCTTGATAATCGTTATAAAGCGTATAACATACATATGATTCCCAAAAACGTAGAACATTATCTATAGCCAATTGCGAATAATTAAAGTTCAATGACTATACAGGTAAAGGATATTCCATTCTATTTACAACAAAACTAGTGAACAAGATTTTTAGCAAAAAACAAGCTTCCGAAAAATTTGCTAGTGTGCAGTACAAAATCTAAATGCAGTAATGTACAAAGGGTACTAGGAAGGTTTTGCAATATAACGCAACAATGAATCGTAGGAAGCTGCTTGTTGCTGCATGTTGAGACATGTTCATACGTGTATAGTAGCTGCCGCGCCATGTCGATAGGCTCAGTTATTCAGTAGCAGTGAGAGTGTAAAATGCTTGCGATTGCATCGTGGTCACGAAATGAGATAAGGGCAGTTTTGCGTTACAACTTCTTACGTGGTTTAAACATAGACCAGTTCTTCGAAGAAATGACTCTTGCACTAGGTGATGTTTGTCCACATCGCACTACTATATCCAGGTGGTATAGAGAATTCCAAAGGGGAAATTAAACTGTGGAGGATGCTGAGAAGCCGGGAAGGCCACGAACGTCAGTTACGGAGGGAAACGTTACTGTGAGGAAAATGCTTGGCGAGAACAGGCGAGTGACCTACCAACAGATAGAGGGTACTTCAGGCCTAAATGCACCAGCAATTCGTTCAATTCTGCATCATCATTTGCACGTGAAGAAACTTTGTTCTCTCTGAGTGACGAATCACACGACGTGTGACTTGGTGCCGGGAAATGCTAAAAAAGTTTAATAAGGGACAATCTCGGTATGTAAAGAACATCATGACAGGTGACGAGACTTGGCTATACTGTTACGATGTGCCGACCAAAGATCAAAACAAAGTTTGGGTCTTTGATAATGAGGACACACAAGTAGTTTTCAGAAAATCCCGATCTGTAGAGAAGAAAATAGTAGCTGTATTTTTCGAATCGAGTGGAATTGTGGAACGCCTCGTTTTGGACACACAGAAGACAGTCACAGCTAAGTGGTGTACGGAACAGTGCCTGCCTAAAGTCATTGGATCTACGAAGAACCTGCGGCCAAAGTCAAGAATGCACACCTCGAGCACCCTCCTTACAGTCCAAATCTTGCTCCCTGGGACTTTGCACTGTTCCCGCATGTGAAAATGAAGCTAAAAGGGAGGCGGTTTTCCAGCGATGAGGACCTTCTGCGTGCTTGGGACAACGTGTGCGCTTTACTTTTTAGTGAAACTTGGCAGAACTGGTTTAAAGATTGGTTCCGGAGGATGGAGAGGTGTATTGAGTGTAGAGGAAATTACTTTGAAAAAATTAAATAAATAAAGCTCTATTGCAAAACTTTCCTAGTACCCTTTGTATATAAATTTGGTTTGAATCAAATAAAGCGCCAAGACTTTCTATATCATCAACTTTTATGCGACCACAATCATTAATGTAGTATACCCAGTCGATAGTATGAGCCTTCTTCGTGTACGAAGCAAAACAGCACTTCTTAATGTTTAATTGTGCCACCGTGTAATTATGTCAATATTATCTGAAAAACGTCATTCCAGGTCATGATAGAATGATAAACTTTTAAATCGTTTGCATATTTCAGTCAGGACATGACAGAGATATCAACAAGTCACTGACGAAATGAACAAACAACAGTAGTCCCAAATGAGATCACCGTGGTTCCCGGGATGAAAATTCGAACGATTTATAGCCATCGTAATAAACATAATTGATCTATTTACCAAATATGACATCAAAAATCGAGGACAGGAAGATTTAACTTAAAAGCCGACAGTTTAGGAAGTAAAACTTCATGGTCTATTACACCGAAAGCACTACTAAAATTGTTGTGACATCTACTTGGCTGTGCCTCTCAAGGCTATTCACTGATAAATTAATATATGGCTAGAAAATTTGTTACAGTAGATCTTCCACGGACAAGTCAATGCCGCCAGGATGAGATACTTGATATGGTATTAAGGTGTAGGACAAGAATGCACACATTCGAAAACCTTAGCAGAGTTTGACATGCTGTTAGTCTATAATTACCAAGAGAGCGTTAATCGATTGTTTTCAAATTTTCGTTTAATTTAATGGAATCGAGTTTACATTTTCCCATTCCATTTCCTCGAAATTAAAGCACTTTAAACGTAGTAATCATTACCATGCTTCCTACCTATGAAATCGTTTTAAAATAATAAAACTTTATAATATTGTACTAATTTCAAATTTGCATAAGTAATAAAAAGAGAAGATAAGATGGAAAAAAATGTAGAAAATCGTAAATAAAAATGCATACATTTTTTGAAAATATGTAGGATTGAAACGTGGGTTTCTATTTCCGTTTGCCATAGCACAGTAAATCTGTTACAAACTTTAACTTAACTGCTTTATTTGTTAACCTCTGGGCAAGAGAGGTGTCTCAAACAAATTTCATACTCCTACAGATTGGATGCCAGTGCAGTTGATGATAAATATTTCGGCATAATATTGTTGGCGACGTTTTAAATATCTGAATACGAAATAAAAAAATACACAGTGCGCGTTAATAATGAAATATTGTTACGGGAAGAACGAGCTCGCGATTATTGAAACAATAAAATGTGAGGATGTTCATTCGAAAAACAAGGAAATTTGTTCTTCTTCAACGATTGTTTGCTGAGTTTAAGTGACTATTAATTTAATAAATATTCATATACAGGATGTGAAACTGGTTTCGTAACACCTACATCAAATAAAAGAACAAGACTTGACGCCGCTCCCTTACTAGAAAAAATAGTACGATTGTTGCTAGTGTGTCATTCATTCTTGCACTATGCGTAATGTAATAAGAATTTGCTCTTAGAATATGTATACGTATGTATATACATATTTTTTTCGGTAGACCAAGTCTATTTATCTGCAATTTATCTTTTATGAGCGGGTTTTTACACCTTAACGGTGAGATTTAACTGTTTTAGTTTTGAATTTCACGTAGTTTGATCATCGTGTGCTATACTTCATTTTAATGAATACGTTCACCTTATGTTTAGCGAATACTTCAATTATAGATTACCGTTTGTTAACATATGTTAATTTTATTAAAAACTAAGTGAATGGAATAACATGAAACATGGTTTTTATGAAGACAAATTAATTTTAAAATGTAAAAATAAACAGGAGAGGTATAATGTTAGTTATTTTTGAAAATTTAAGAAAATGCGAACCTTACAAATCAATCTCATATATATATATATATATATATATATATACAGTACATGGCAATTGAAAAAGTTTCGGGGCATACAGTTGACCGAATAGTCGTATTAATTCGACAAAATATTCCGTCGAGCGGTAGCAATTATTGCCACCACTGGAAGAAACGATCAGCTAATTGTAACAACAGTACTCGAAAATAGACAATCTTCTGTTAGAGAGCTGCTGGGTTAATGAAAAGTCCATGATATAAATAATCTGAATGCATGATGTGATTATGATTGTACGCTGCCGAAATCAAATGTTGCAGACCAGTCAAGATTGGCACCAAAAATGAAGAAAGCACGCCTGCAATGGACAAAAATGTACAGAAATTCTAGGGATGAAGATTTAAAAAAGGGAAACGAGTACTAATTTTGTCATTCATAAGTAATTTCTCGAAAAATCAATTATTATAATAAATTTAATTTTTACAAGTCACATTCATATCGCAACAGGTGATCCTCAGCGATGAATCCAGACTTGAAGTAACGACGAACAGTGTTAATTGCATTAAACCAAGATCCAAGGAACGTTATAGTGATGAAACTGTACGGAAAAAAATTGAACATCCACCATCAGTTATGACACGGTCATGAATAACTGCAAGTGGCATCCGGTCTCTGTATTTTGTGGAGAACACCATAAATCAAGCGCGATATAAAAAGGTTGTTGAATATATATTTTTGCCTTCCCTAAGCTCATTACATGAAGAAGAAGAACCACACACCCTCATGCAGGACGAAGTATCGTGCTATACAGCGAAATCGACAAAGAAATCTGTTTCAATGTTATGCTATTTGAACAAATTCTTTTATTTTTTTACCCCTTTGCCCTGACCCAGAAACTCATCCGATCTATATATGGAGCAATTTGAAAAAGTTTACGTACTTATCCTCGAACCCAACAACAGCAGTTCTAAAGGATAATATCCATCAGAAGCATTGGTGGTAGTGGTAAAAACTTGTATTTCCGGTATATCAGATAGAATTAGTGCAGTCATGAAGAGCCGAAGGAGGATTAACAAAATATTAATTTAATATCTTCTATAAAGCATAAATAAACATTTTATATTAGTAATATGTGTCTGTATTTTTTATGTTGGATGAATTTGAAAAGATAACATAATCGACAGGTGGTTCTAATTCAATTGCCAAATACTATATGTATATTTGTTCATAGCCTTTTCGAAGTAATAATTTGATCTGCGTTGTAGTTTCTATTAGTGAATTTACTTCGTTTCGAACTTTCGGTGGACTCGCTGCTATCTTCAGGAAGTATGCTTATATATGTATATTGTTACGAAATACATAAGAGTATTTGCGTAAATAATATATAATATTTAATGTACAAATAAATTGTACCAAATATACATGAATTTAAGTTTTAGTAATAGTAATAGTAATAATAATATAGATTATTTCCTAACAAGACAAGCCCAGTGCAGGCTAAAATAAAAAGAAAGGTAATACAAAGAACATACAATAAAGATAAGCAGTTAGACTCGATAATATTAAATATAAAGAAAAAAATATATGCTTCTCTACTCCAAAAAAGCAAGAGAAAAGACAGAAAGTACTATAACTTCAATGTCGATTTCCAGTGAATATGTCGGTGTACACAGCATCAGCATATTTTATCGTATGAATTAATAGGGATCTCCAAAAAATTTTCGTCCTTGGCATCTGATTGACAAACGTAGAAAGTTGTCGAGCGGTCATGCGTGAAATATTAAAATTAATTACATGACACTCAATCTGACCACTTATTACTTTATGCACAAAACGTGCACTATGTTTCTTCCTTCGATTGAATGATATGTTGTTCCAGTAATGGAATATGTTCAATTCCCCTATCCGGATAAACACCAGAAGTTTTTGTGGCGCAAAAATCTAAAAAATCTAGGTTGAACTCTATAGTGTCAAAAAAAGGATACTAAATAACAGATCTAACAACGAACAATGGCAAAATATAATGCTTTGAGTAGATCGGTGTTATTGAAAAACTTGCTAGAGCATAAAATAGGTCATAATGTTGTAACTGCTGGGAGACACGACGTATTAAACATGTAAATTGAAATTCAAACAATTACACAGGCCAACCAATAAATATTTTTTAAAAACGTTTTTCAAAGTTCAACCTGTCTCTTATGTATTTTGGTGTGCTGGATCCAAATTTTCAATCAGTTTTTTTCTACCACGTACCAATTTTTTCACAATCTTTATCTTTTGTTGGGTATGATAGTATTAAAATATATATGGTAGTTAAGATTTAAAGGTACGTACTTTATTATCAAAGAATAATTGAAAAATTTAACATTTTATTATTCCAATGGTAGAGTAAGTTTGAATAAGAACAGTTTTTTACTTATTAATCTAAAGTTCTGTATTTCTTCAAACTCTTCACGGTAAAAGTTCGAGTGTAGCTTTTCCTTTTATATGATGCTTCTGGAGTTGTCCGTAGAAGGGTCCAACAGTAATCTCCCATCATGTTAATATTCCAACGCCCTGATGCCGTTTCTCCATCTCCTTTATATCTTGGTGGAAACGCTCCCCTTGTTCCTCACTTACTGCTCCAAGATTGTCAGAGAAAAAATTTAAATGTGAATGTAAAAAATTCACCTTCCACTCATGTTACATCCAAGTTGTCGAAATGTTTTCAACATGTTTTGAACTATATTTTCGTAATTATGGTCCTTTTGATTGCCTAAAAATTTCAAAACAACTTGTTTAAATACACCCCATGCCGCTTACGATGCATAAATAGCGTAAAGTAAACGTGCGAGGAAACGTTACGTCCTGTGGTATTTTAAAGTTCGTTTTCCCATTCAGCACGTCAAAAACATAAAGGGAGGCAAATTTATAAAAAAAGTTTTTTCATGTTTGGCCTTTGTTATCAAATAGTCAAAGATAATTCACTGAAGTGTAAAAAGTATGTGTTCATCTGTAGGAGAAGGTAAAGAAAAGATATTAATTTTCAAGTCAAAAAATAGCAAAACATTTATCAATATTCAAAGACAAACGATTAATAACAGACCAATTGATGATCAAATTAATACTGTCTTGTAAGCCCATGCCATCCACATTAATCGATATTAAATGATACAAATTTTAATATCAACATAACCTAAAGCATTAGAAAGCAAACTTATAAGTAGGTCATTTATAAAAAGTGGAGAATAATAGAGGATAAAGATTTAACCCAACAAACCTAAAAGTTTATTAAACAACGCTAAATTATTAATAGTATTAAATGCGTGGGAAAAATCGAATTATATACAATCAACTTCATCCTTACTATCAATATTGTCGTTAACATATTGTGTAAAAGTTACTAGATTAGTTACCTGAGAAGAAAATCATGTCGCGGAGAAATACAAGAACGAATATTATGAAACATGGAACAGATCTTATACTTTGAAAAAATTAAAAATAATAACAATGGAACCATAGTCTTTTATTTTCGAGTTTTCCCCTTTTCTGAAAATAGGAATAACTCTAGCACATTTCTACAATTTCGGAAAGACAGATGTAGAAACAGATGTATTAATGGTCTGTAGCAAAGGAGTTGCAAGAATACTTCGAGCATTTTTTAATCAGGAAACTGGGGATTAAGTCATCATATATTTATTATCGAAATGACACTAATACTCACCAATTCGGCATCAGATATTAGAAAAACCCAAAAAGAGAAGAACTCCATATGAGAAACCCTTGAAATGTATGTACTTATTGTACTTGTATACATACTCGGCAAATATTGAGCAACGAAATCAACAATATCTTGCGCATTATCCATCTTATTCGATTCATTGCGCATAACACCAAGAATTCGTCGTAATTAAAATATAGCAACGAGGATTTAATCTAATGGATTACTAGGCACTCCTAATATACACTTTGTAGAAATCCGATGTTAAATGCTAATGTAATAATATATACATTTATTGAATATAATCTATATTCATCTACAATACATAAGTTATAGCAAATTGTAAATAACTAATATAGTTGATGTAAATGGTTTGTGAAAGATTAATTGTTAAATTACGAGTATGTTAATTAGGTATATAGGTATATGCTCATAAATAAAATATACTTACAATTAACAAACTGCGTTATTGGTTGACAAGATTGTGATTTAAACATGAATCTATATGAATTCCAAATTACAAGGAAATGAATTTTTACAAATTCATAAACAAAGAGACATTAGTAATGATTATGACATACGAGGGAGCGTTTTTATATTCGCGGAATGGAGGACATGGGGTGGAAATAAAAAAACCAAATTATTTTTCTTTTTCAATATATTCACCTGCAAGACGGATACATTTTTCACATCTTTCGATTAATTTATTTATACCCTCATAAAAAAATGATTTCTCTTTATCTGCAAAATACGCCGAAACTGCCTCCTTGACTTCATCATCGGCAGTAAATTTTTTACCCCGCAGCTCTTTTTTCATTTTCGGAAACAGATAATAATCACTCGGGGCCAGGTCTGGGCTGTAGGGTGGGTGATTCACAATTTCGAAGCCCACCTTATGCAGGGCAGCTAACGCAACGCGGCTCTTGTGGACGGGCGCGTTGTCGTGCAAAAGCAGAACACCTTTTGTCAATTTTCCCCGTCTTTTCTCTTTAATGGCTTCTTTTAGTCGCTCTAATATTGAAGCGTAATATTCTCCGGTTATAGAAACACCTTTATCTTTATAATCAATCAACAATATTCCTTCCGAGTCCCAAAATACCGTTGCCATGAGTTTCCCAGCTGATTGTGACACTTTAAATTTCTTGGGAGGTGCTGTGCCCTTTTTATGCCACTGCATGGAGTCTTGTTTGGACTCAGGTTCATAATGATGAACACAAGTTTCGTCTCCAGTAACAATTCCACTCAATACACCATCCTTGTCTTCATTACAGAGGTCCAAAAATGCACGCGAACACTCTACGCGCTGTTGTTTTTGCGGCGACGTGAGCATTCTCGGCACCCATCTTGCGCTGACCTTAGACATGCCGAGATGATCGTGTAGGATTTTAAAAATTATTGTATCGGATACTCCAACCATTTCTGCGAGTTGTTTCTTCTTTAGTCGAGCATCTTCGAGTACAATTTGTTCAACTTTTTGGATAAGTGGTCACCTCAATGCTCCTGCCCGGCCTCGGGTCGTCTTCAAGGGATTCCCTTCCTTGTTTAAATAAACTATGCCACTTGTACACCATGGTTTTTCCTGGGCAAGAGTCGCCGTAAACCAATGACATCTCATTCATTATGGTCGCGACTGATTTTCCTTGCCTGGTAAGCAACTTTATAACGGCACGATATTCGATTTTTTCCATATTTCACTTTTCACTCCTGATTATGTTACTTGGTTGACGATAGCTCAAAGACTAACTGTCTAATAACAATGAAACTTCGTATTTATACTAATCATGCACAGGCCACGCCCCCAATGCGCCTACTCACCCCTCTACAACCCGCTCATTCCGCGAATATAAAAACGCTCCCTCGTACATTTGGTTATGCTAACGAGTTCGAAGTTGGTAAATGTAAATATAAAGAATTAAGTCACTTAGAAGGAATTGTTCACATAAAAATAGTAATCGATATGAAAAATTGGCAGAATTATTTATCTATTTTTTATATAGTATATTTTACGTATAATTATTTTAAAAAAAGGGCTTCGTACCTGAAATCAACCCTTTCACTAATTTCCTTACCTATTGTGAGCTGGTTTTTTTAAGAGCACTTGACAGTATTTCAGTCTATGTTCCTGTGTGATTATGTGTGGGTTTTGTTTTCTTTTAATTAGTGAATCTATTTGTTTTTATTTGTGGTACGATTATATGATACGGGATGAGAAGTCATTACCGGTTTTTCTAGCAGGCTTAATACGCAATGTTATGATTTGACGCATATATCTTTTTATTCTACTGACATCAAGCTTCGAAGCCATATATGTTATATTTTGCGAAAGTAACACTGTCATAAATTTATACATCTTTGAAAATATCGAGTTTCGTGCCTGAAAAAGTGCATTTGCGGCATGCGTTACTTTTCTATTTAATCAAAAGAAAAAAGCCACTGAAAGTCATCGTTTGCTGGTAGGAACTTACGGTGAGCCTAGTCCAAATGCAGGAGAAAGACCGTTCTGGTAGACCGAAAAAGTTAGAACATGCGAAACTGCATAAGTTATTCGATGAAGACCCAACCCAAACTCAAAAACAATTGGCAGAAACATTAAATGTGGCCCAAGAAATGATTAGCGACCGATTACGAGCAATGGGCAAAATCCAAAAGATGAGAAAATGGGTACCACATCAATTGAATGACAGGCAAATGGAAAATCGAAAAATCGGCTGTGAAATGCTGCTTCAAAGGTATGAACGGAAGTCATTTCTGCAACGAATAGAGACGGGTGATTTCGAAAACTCTAAGCGCAAAAAAACATGGTTATCACCTGGCAAAGTCTGCCCATCGACAGCAAAACTAGTCAAGGAAGCGTTGAAAGCACTTGGATGAGACATAATACTACACCCGCCGTACTCTCCAGTCCTTGCTCCGAGCAGCACTTCGCTAATTTCGAAGAAGTTAGAAAATGGCTAGATAAATAGTTTTGCTCAAAGGACAAACAGTTCTTTTAAGATGGCATCCATAAATTGTTTGAAAGATGGGCAAGATGTGTAGAATTAAATGGCCAATACTTTGAATAAATAAATTTTTCCATTTTTTTGAAAATTATGTAGTTTTAGAGATGATTCAGTTCTCTGCATAAAAGTTGGTTTACTATCTTCTCAAACTATCTTCAAAAGACAACATTTTGCGATCCTATTTGGTAAAATATGGAACTCTTAAAGAAATATATGAGATTAATTATTATAATACCTCCGAGTTAATTGTAATTAGAATTAGGAAATCATGTACTATCGCTATACGAAAATGCATGTCTAACGCCAGTAGAAGTCATGGAAGTACTCGATTTTATAATCACAGGACTTATGCAAAAGTAAATCGGTATCTTAGTATTGGACAATTTTTAATGCAGGGATCCATATCATTTTATCAATAATGATAAAAGGAAAAAAGGGAAAATAGCATCAGGTTGGTTTATTTACATTAGGTGTGATGTGTTGTTGCCCCACGATTTACCTTGGAATAAAATAGCATTACGAACACGTTGGAATGTGTGCAGAATAAACATATTACCGTATCCAGGATATTCTTAGGCAAGATCGTTTGTCGCATCGATACATGCAATAGCGACTTTCCGCACTTCGCGTTTATGTAAAATATAAGATCTCGTGTAACCGTTATATCCGGTAACAGTTTATATTTGAATTCGTCCTTTCATGGTTGACTAGTAAGGTAAAAAATACTTGAAGGAAATGAAAAATTCATATACACATGTTTAATCTGGTATTTGCTGAATATTTGTACAATCTTCATCTAACCTCAACAGCGTATTTTCCACTTTCTGTAACTCTTCAAATATTTCAGGACAATGTTGTTCTGCATCTCTATATATTAAATTTTGTTTAGCGTACGTTTACTATCGATCAAAATTACAAGTTTTACCAGCTGATTTCACCTGAAACCATGTGATATTATTTTCTAATTTTGTTTTGCTTTATTTAATTTTTATATACATGGGTTAGAACTTTAATAGTGGCGACTATTTATTTATTAATAATACAAAAACTGTACATGTGTGGAACTACTATAGTCCTTCCATATAAACACAAGTATTGTCAACAATTCGTTGCCAGCAATGTAGTAGAATGTCTGTTCTATTGTTATGTCTAATGGAGCGATCTACTGCTTGCATAATCTTGGGAACAGCTCGGAATCGAATATCACGAAGTGGTTTTTTCATCTTTCGGATTAAGTCAAATTCAGTCTTACATTCAGTAAATGTGGTGGATGGAAAAGTCCTAATCCTAGCGATTATACAGATCAAGTACAGGGCATGTCCTCTGTGGAAGGGTTTTGCAAAAAATGTGGTCACTTTCTTTACAGGTTATGTTTCAAAAACTGAAGGAAATGTTGTCCATTAACAGTCTATCGTTGTGGTACTGTACGCACTAGGATGCCTCCATCACAATCGTACACAAGAACTACTAAGAATTTCACATTACTAGATGTACGACGAAATTTTGTTTAAGGTGGTGACCCACAATGATGCCATTCATTGGATTGGCGCTTAAGTTTAGGTTTCTATGATCTTGCCTGTCTCATCAAGCGTAATAATGCGATGTAAGAGCGCGTCTCCTTCACGACACATAACGCTCAGAGTGAATTTGCAGCAGTCTTATCCATTGATGCAGTTCCGATGCAATTTTCCCCATTTCCGAGCGATTCTTTAGAATATAATCGTCTGATGCCGATCTGTGTCTAACAACGCGGCGATAGTCTGCACTTGCTCTACATTGACACTAGGTCGACCTGGTCGTGCCACATACATACATAAATTACACTTCCACGTCTCTTATTGAAAGCTTGAACCCATCTCGCTACTGTTCGGTATGGTAACGCTATTTACCCACGCACTTCAATAAGACCTTCACAACATTGTCTTACTGTGTGACTATGAGCATTTTCTATTTATAACCAACTTCACTGATCCATTTTCCTGAACATGACGAAAACACAGACCACTATAGGTTAGATCGGTATATAGAAGACAATATTTTCTTCGCCTTACCTCAAACGCTTCGATTAGGAAGGATGTAAGATAGGTAAGGTATAGACTAATATGTGGTAGAAGTGAGAAAAATTTATTCTATCTCACTTTGCTTTCGCAGCAGTGTTGCTTATTTACTCATAAGAGTCATACAATAATTATCGATAACATCGTTTTTGATGAATTTAGCCAAATAGTAATTTTAATGGATAGTCATGTGTTAGAGGCAAGAAAACTAGTATTTCTTGTTATATACATATTTTAAAAAGTGTATTTCAGAACAACTTAATTGTTGAAAAACAATTGTAAATATCGTGGACGGAATAAATAAAATAGTATATATTTGAAAAAAGTAGTACATCAAACAACAACAAACAACAAAATATATAAATTATAATTAACACATAATAATTTATTATATGAAGAAAGGCGAAAAATAATTATTAATAATAATAGATATGCATATTTTTTTTTCCTTTCAAGCCAAACGTTTTTGATAATAATCTATCATCCTTTATAATGGTATGCTAAAAATAATATTTTTTAGATTTGGTCACCAATTACTGTTTTATAATTTGGTTTAGTTCCAATAAAAATGAATAAGTTGAAGATTTCCTTCTTTTGGATATTCCTTGGGTGCTTGTGCTAGATAAAAATATGAAATTATCTTGAAGGAAGTAGAAAGTAAGTTAGATTTTAAGGTGTGGGTGCTTATCTAAATAACCTTGATGTAAAAATTAGTCTATTACAAAGGATTTGCTTCGAAATTGGCCATAATCTATACCAAATACAATCACAATTCAATGTTAAAGAACATTTTCTTTGTTATATTGAAAACTAATCAAAATATTAATGAATATTAAACATTATTATCTGATGTTTTTTAGTTGTTATCGTTGATTATATTAGCATGTCTTTCTTTTAGTGATTTATGTAGTTCTTAAAATTTGTAGTAATATTGTATTGGATTAAAAAATTCAAACTTTTCGTCTTCTACTACTTATTACTATTACTATTAAGGCATAGATTTTTCTCGAAGTTCGCCAACTTCACTTTGGAAATCTTTTCACTCAATCAGTATATTTGTGTGTTTGAGTTCGGACTGCACGCAGCTTATATTGTACAGTTTTATTATCCATCACAAAGCAGTACTTACTACAAGGTTTACTAAGATGACTGCATCCATTTGAACGTGGTTTTTATAGATATGATCGTGCTTATCAAATAACGGCTATTGGTTAGGTTATGAGGTTATCACAGTCGGCACAATTATTACTGCTCCTTGATTCCAAAATTAATTTTTTTTCGATTGTAAATGATACATATTTTGCTATTTATTTCCTGTTCCTTGAGTAACGTTTGTATCATTAACTTTCACAACATTTCAATAAATAAGTGTTAATGATGATAAAGATGTAATAATAAATGTTATTTAATCACTAAGGTTGATATATAACCCTTTTCCACATTAACTTTCGTAATTCTGTATACGCATTTCGACAACAAACAAGTTGTCATCATCAGCAGATAATTGCAAAGTGTCGCACCTGCTAAACAACGGCGAAAAAGACCTGTACGAAAACAAACTCCGTACGCGATCTGTGCCGTTGAGAACCAAAACGTACACACAATAAATGTTATGCTTATTACTCATAATTTACTTATCTATGTGTATTGTCATGTCCTTAGTGTATAATCTTTGCTGCAATATTGTGCCTCTGTGTAGTCTTTCCTAGTGAATAGTTTACAACCTCTTGATATATGTATGTTCTGTAGTTCTTTGCATTCATAACAGTCTGCAATTGCCATTTTGCAAAGGTTTTTTAATTATAACTCCTTGTGGCAATTACATGCTATATTGCTAATGCAAATACTTTTTTTGAAACAACTGTCCATGTTTAGCCATTGAAATAATTCTTTTTTCATCCATGTTTATATCTTGCATGATATTATATTGAGTGATATGTAATGTCTTACTGGACTATTTCTCCTGTTGTGTGATTGTTATATGATTTTTATGATACTACGTTTTAATGTTTTTCAATCATGTACACTCCGCGCAACATGAATAGGACCACCCGACTTGTTGCAAGCTTTCGGTGGTTTGAAAAACAATTCATTTACTAAAAATACAATGCAAGTTTGTAATGGTATGATATGGCAAATAATACGCATTATTGCGCAATAGTGCCTAACGTTATGCATTGGGTGACGTAAGTACCACATACATATAAAATGCACCGCGCCGGTTGGATACGACCAGTATTTAATAGTAAGCTACCGGATGAGTGTCGAGTTACAACGTGTATCCGGATAAACAAACATCTGTAATTAAGGGTATTGTGCAACGATGGGACGACAGAAGTGCTTAAGTATGGAAGAAATTGGAAAAATTAAAGCGTTCCATCAAGAAGGGTATTCCTCAAGGGCTACTGCAAAGAAAATAAGTCGATCACACCAGGTTGTGAACAATTTTATTAGGGATCCCGAGAATTATGGAAAACGTTTTAAAGGGCGAACAACATCCGTTACAACTAAGAGAGAACGTCGAGCCATATTACGCGAAGCATCGAATTCGGCATTAACGGCAAGACAAATCGCGAATAACGTTGGAACGAATGCATCGGTAAGAACTGTACAGAAGTTACTGAAGACCTGTCCGCATTTAAAACGTTTGAAAATTAAACGACGGCCTCCTTTAAGGGAATTTCAGCGCACTGCATGTCTTCAGTTTGCGCAAGCAAAAATGGGGTGGACAAGAGAATGGCAAACTGTTATTTTCAGTGACGAGAAGAAGTTTAATTTAGATGGCCCGGATGGGTTTTCTTATTATTTCCACGAAGGCGAGCCGATGTGGGTTCAGTCATGGTATGGGGAGCTGTTTCCTATAACGGACCTGTTGATTTAGTAATAGTGAAGGGCAGACAGAATTCGGAAAAGTACGTCCAGCTGCTGCAACAGGTGAAAGACAAATTTTCCATCGTTATGGCAGGTGGGCCATTTATTTTCCAACAGGATAATGCCAGTATTCACACCGCGCGCATTGTTCGACGCTGGTTTCAAGAACGAGGCATGGAGGTTCACGATTGGCCATCGCTCTCCCCCGACCTGAACATCATAGAAAATGTTTGGGGATGGTTGTCGCGTAAATTGTACGCCAATGCTACCCAATTCAGTTGCGCTGACGAACTAGAGCAGGCGCTGAAACGAAGTTGGGCGGAACTTCCCGTTGACTACTTGAGAACCCTGTATAATTCCATTCCATCCCGACTATTTGAGGTTATAAGAAATAATGGCAAAAGTACTCATTATTGAACAATAAAGTATTTTGTTATTGCAAACGAATCTTTTATTTTGTAGATTGGTCGTATTCAAGTGGCGTTTAATTACTCTACTTATTGTCATTAGTAACGTACATTTGCACTGACTTTTACAAAAATTATATTTGGTACCTACATACATCTTTTTATCAACCCTCTTATTTTCGAAAATAACAATTCCAGCGCGCTACCATGTTTATACCAACTCCAAATGTCATATATTCAGTTGGTCCTATTCATGTTGCGCGGAGTGTATGTGCATTTGTTTGTTAATGCGATGTTACTTTATGTATGGGTGTTTCTGTTTGAAAGGTATTTTCTTAGATTTAGTATTTGCGTGCTGAGTATGCTTGCTGTGTAATATTTGTATATCTCCGCCTCCTTCATTTCTGGCTACGGTAATTCGTTAAATGAGTTTTAGTTGTAACATACGGTATTTTGTTAATCATGTTCTATTAAGACGACTGCATTCTTCTAGTTCTTTCATAGATCACTTAATTATGCTGAAAGTGTATGTGGGAACTGGTATTTCGCATGCATTGAGAATGTTCTTGTTCTAGATTTGTTTCTGGTAGATTTCACACATTTTTCGTTCTTTCGTGACAATATTATTACCATTATTTGCTCATGTTTACTTTTGCACTTAAATATAGATGAATTTAGGTAGTTTTTGTTTTTTATTTCTTATTCATAAATCTTTTGACGATTCAACAGGTGTCATCGATTTTTAGCATTAAAATGTATATGTTCGTATTGAAATCGAGTTCTTTCACGCTTTTGTGATTGTTATTATTATTATTATTATTATTTCTAGTTACACCCACATATTCTGTTTTATTGCCACAAATATTAAAAACTATTGAAGAACAATGAATATTTATAAAGTGCTTGGGTTAGCTGCTTCTGTGCAACTGGTATAAATATCTATGAACATCGTTTTTTCGCGTGGACGGTTTCCTCTAAGAGAATTAGTAGTAAGTGCGACAGCTGGCTCATGGGTTCTTAGTGTACGGAGAGATTCAAGAAGTATTACGTACTTCTGCATACTTCTACTTATGTACTTTGGTGTTTTTCTGTTTATATATATTCTTAGTAATATACGTTTTCTTTTCTATATCGCCTAACAATGCCATGTTTGTCAGGATGACGGTATAGCTAATTTGCAGTAGAAAATGGATATGGTGGAAACTTTCTTCAATGATATACTCATGTTGTACATAGAAGTGAAGGATTAGCAACGTTCCATTGTGGATTGTAAAAGATGTCGAAATATTTTGGGCCTCGTAGGATGTTTCAGTTCTTCTTCCTGCTATTATTATTTTCTATGTTTCGATCTATACCATGTGTGGGCAACAACCGGCCCGCTGTAAGATTTGATCCGGCCTGCGAGACATTGTCGTATTATTCCATGTCTGATATCTATCGCTAAAAATTATGAACACTACTTTAAAATGTACTACTTTTAAACGCGGCCCGCGAACGTATTTGCACATTAAAGTTTGGGCCACAACATGTCAAAGGTTGGTCATACCTGATCTATACTGTAATTATAAAATCGTATTGCTGTCTGATTATTAACGATGCCCGTATTGAAGTGATCAATAAAGCTTACAAAAATTGAGAGATAAAATTTCAGACTATGATTTTGAACGTCACACCATACTCCAAACAAAGTTAGCTTTATAAAAATGAACTATATTGTGCTTTCCAATTTGATGCGAATAGCTTTCTCGATTTAAAACTGTTAATAGCCATTAATGTATTCACATGTGCATAACACTTTGTACTCTGTAATTAATGCACTTTCTGTGATACTATAAGGTAATTAAGGCAATATATTGCTTACGATTCGTACTGTATTGTCTAAATAATTTCTCGGAAATATCAGGTAAACGAATTTTATGATATCGAAATTAGTTCAATAATATTAAAAATAATGTTATTGTTGAAACAATTATAAATATAATGAATGGAAATAGAGAGAATTTGAAACATTCAATATGTATATAGTTTGCTATTAATACGTCAGTTTTTCTAAAGATTTTGGTGAGAAAATAGAAGGTATGCGCTAATATTTGCTTTATTTTGTTCAATATTTGCCTTCATTAATGGTTTTTAGAGGAATCAATAGTTTAAATATTAAATATCAATATGAAGAGGTGAACCAAATAAAAATATAGGATGTGCCTTCTTATATCACATTGCAGGATATGCTTTTCGTTTCTGTGTTACTTGTGAACAGTTCCTGGTTTATTTATGGCTCTTTTTCTTATATGTTTACTAAATATAGTATTTAAAGTAGGACATTGTATAAAAGAAAAGCATACGATTCTTTAATCAAGATAGTAATGGAATTGTTTTTCTTGTTTTAATTTTTATTGCTTTTTTAAAATTTGCGTTGCGTCTTTTATATTTGTTCTTTACATTTCGAAATATCAACAAATTTCTCTATTATTAAACTGTAGATTGCCTTATTGATCTGTGTTTGAACTATATAATGAATTAATAACCTTACACACAAAATTACATTACATTTTTTGAAATGCTAAATATCATGAAACTACGTCCTTTCTGTAAACGAAGGTGATAAAAATGATGCGGATTCAGGAAATAAACTAAAAAGAACAGAAAACGATAAACAGAAAATTAAATTAAATGAAGAATGATGCAACTCTCCACGCGATAGTTGAGATGTATGGTTAGAATATCAATAACGAGCTAACGAGAAAGCTGTAAAAATTATAGAGCGGAAAAGAGAAAACGAAAAGCAAATCGAGATGTAAATGAAAATGAAGGAGGAACTGATTTTAAACTAACGAGCTTATAGCTTTAAATCTTTAAATCAGCAAACTACTTCAGGGCGAATTGCAACATTACGCCTTAATAACATGAGTAGAAATAGTCGTAGTAATTGTGATTAACTTTGTTATATAGAAGCGAACGAGAGATGGCGAGTGGTGGAGTTGTGTCGTAATCGTTTCTAGAAACGTACACGCTTTGTATAGTATGTGCCGCCTATGGCGGCTTGAAATTTTATGTTAAGCCTATTGCAAGACCTTCCACCACTTTTAATGCTACGTGAACTTATTCCCACCGCTCGCCAACTCTCCTGGCGTGCACTGTACATGAACGTACAAAACCGGTATGAACACAAACGCAATAAGAAGATAATAAAAACGACAAGGCAGGGGCTTTAGATGCTTGACAGATAAATCCGATAAATCCATGTCGCCAAAAACCATGTCAAATCAAACAATTAGTGGATACGCATAGATGTGCAGATCTTTGATGTACGTTATGATATATTAATAGACTTGTTAATAATAGCTGCAATGAAAGTACTAATATGTTTCTGTATAGAAATATAATTTCACAGAAAATGCAATACTGATTAGAACTATCTAGGGAATTTCGTTTATAGTAATAAAACAGAACAATTGCAATTGTAAGTTATTGAAGTGTACGACCATACACACTTAATCGTTGTTAGCAAATAAGAATATCAGTTAAATGGAATGTGATAATTATACATCATGTTCTTAGAATTGCCGGGGTATTTAAGTTATTATTTAATTTCTATGGCGCCTGTTACTTTGCAGATTAAAAATACACTTCTTAGCTGCTAGATATGACAAATATATAAGTAGAATTTGATTCATTAGAAAGATATTTTCTCGGCAATTATTTCTTCCGGAATAACAGGTTCACAATATATGAAAGTTACATAATAGCAGAATAAACTTAAATTATTTTTAAATAACTCTTTTAATTGTAGTAAACGTACTTTTGAAACTAACAAATAAAAGAATCAAATTAAAGAACTTTTCATTAAAATAATTTAATGTACGAGGGAGCGTTTTTATATTCGCGGAATGGGGGACAAGGGGTGGAAATAAAAAACCAAATTATTTTTCTTTTTCAATATATTCACCTGCAAGACGGACACATTTTTCACATCTTTCAATTAATTTATTTATACCCTCATAAAAAAATGATTTCTCTTTATCTGCAAAATACGCCGAAACTGCCTCCTTGACTTCATCATCGGCAGTAAATTTTTTACCCCGCAGCTCTTTTTTCATTTTCGGAAACAGGTAATAATCACTCGGGGCCAGGTCTGGGCCGTAGGGTGGGTGATTCACAATTTCGAAGCCCACCTTATGCAGGGCAGCTAACGCAACGCGGCTCTTGTGGACGGGCGCGTTGTCGTGCAAAAGCAGAACACCTTTTGTCAATTTTCCCCGTCTTTTCTCTTTAATGGCTTCTTTTAGTCACTCTAATATTGAAGCGTAATATTCTGCGGTTATAGAAACACCTTTATCTTTATAATCAATCAACAATATTCCTTCCGAGTCCCAAAATACCGTTGCCATGAGTTTCCCAGCTGATTGTGACACTTTAAATTTCTTGGGAGGTGCTGTGCCCTTTTTATGCCACTGCATGGAGTCTTGTTTGGACTCAGGTTCATAATGATGAACCCAAGTTTCGTCTCCAGTAACAATTCCACTCAATACACCATCCTTGTCTTCATTACAGAGGTCCAAAAATGCACGCGAACACTCTACGCGCTGTTGTTTTTGCGGCGGCGTGAGCATTCTCGGCACCCATCTTGCGCTGACCTTAGACATGTGTAGGATTTTAAAAATTGTTGTATCGGATACTCCAACCATTTCTGCGAGTTGTTTCTTCTTTAGTCGAGCATCTTCGAGTACAATTTGTTCAACTTTTTGGATAAGTGCTGGCGTGGTCACCTCAATGCTCCTGCCCGGCCTCGGGTCGTCTTCAAGGGATTCCCTTCCTTGTTTAAATAAACTATGCCACTTGTACACCATGGTTTTTCCTGGACAAGAGTCGTCGTAAACCAATGACATCTCATTCATTATGGTCGCGACTGATTTTCCTTGCCTGGTAAGGAACTTTATAACAGCACGATATTCGATTTTTCCATATTTCACTTTTCACTCCTGATTATGTTACTTGGTTGACGATAGCTCAAAGACTAACTGTCTAATAACAATGAAACTTCGTATTTATACTAATCATGAGTCGCTGCACAGGCCACGCCCCCAATGTGCCTACTCACCCCTCTACAACCCGCTCATTCCGCGAATATAAAAACGCTCCCTCGTATTTCCAAATGTTTACATTACGATTGAATACTTTATATTAAATATCGGCAAGTTGAGTTGACGGATACAAGTAGAGTACCACGGTATAGTATCATGAGACCGATACACTTTGGACTTCACAGATATAATATTTTTGACAATTAATTATAACACAATATTTGTTAAACAAGCAGCTTATCCATTGAAAAAATAGCAGAAGATAATTTTAAAGTTGAATGCCGTCAATTAAATGTAGGTTAAATCAGCATATCTTTTCTTATTTTTTCAACAGATCAACTGTTACTTTAATAAATATTGTGTTATTATTAATTGTCAAACATATTATTTCTGTATAGTCCAAAGAGTATTAGTCTCATGATTAGTATACTGTGAAATTCTACTTATAGCTGTTTTAGCGTCAACTCAACTTGACCATATTTAATATAAAGTATTTAATTGTAATATACAAATTCGGAAATACATTAAGTTATTTTAATGAAAATCTCTTTAATTTGCTTCTCTTATTTGTTAATTTCAAAAATATATTTAGTACAATTAAAAGAGTTGTTATAAAGAGTGTTTCAAATTGCGCGGTTTTTTTTTTAAGAATAAACAAAATATATATGGCGCAACTTGTCTGGGTATGTGGGCATTTGAAAAGGGTGACGTATGACATTTATAACAATGGCTTCGTACACGGTACAACAACGCATTTACATAATCGTCCATCTGAAATCACTATTGGTCGAATTATTAAAAAATTTCAAGAGACCGGTTCCGTGGAAGATCAATAAAGTGAAAAATACAGTCGTAGTGGTCGTTCAGAAGAAAATATTGGTTTGTTTCGTGAAAGTGTTGCTGAAGATCCTGAAATGTCCATTAGACGACTTTCACAACGACTTGGACTTAGTGCATCAACAACATGGCGTATTTTACACCAGGATTTAGCTCTGAAGGCATATAAGGTTCAAATAACACAGGAACTGAAGCTATTAGATCATTTAAAACGTCGTTCATTTTTTAATTTCATCAATGAACAACCAGCTGATTTTTCTCAAAAAATAGTGTTTTCCGATGAGGCACATTTTGACCTTGGTGGCCATGTTAATAAACAAAATTGCCGTATCTGGGATCGATATCATCGAATGATAATCGAATTCTTATGGCCTGAATTAATGAATATTGATCTAGAAGATATGTGATTTCAACAGGATAGCGCTACATCTCACTTTGTACACGAATCAATTAATTTATTGATTTGATTTATTCTCAAGAAACGGTGATGTTAATTGGCCACCAAGATCATGTGATTTGACACCGTTAGACTATTTTCTTTGGGGTTATGTGAAAAGTCAGGTTTATAAAAACAATCCACAATCAATTCCTGCTTTGAAAGGTGAAATTATTCGTGTCATTGGTGAGATAGAGCCTCAATTATGTCAAAATGTCATTGAAAATTTTAACAAAATAGCGGACGTCTGTGGAGCTGCAAGAGGAGGCCATTTGGCAGATATTATGGTATATTACAAATACACCTAAGAAAGTACCATCGAAAATAGTGATGAGAAAATTAGGAAGAGTATGGAATGCCTAAAAACAATTTTGCAAAATGAGTGGAGTTTAAATTAAAGTACTATTAAAGTCATATATGATTTTAGCTTGTGCTTATTATGGTGCCGGTGTACGTTGTGATACTGTTAATGTTGGATACACCAGAAAAGAATAAAGGAGTACACAATGTATACTTTTGGTTGCTTGTTTGCGAGTTTATATGACACTTGTGCTATACAACTACTGTTGGGTGTTGTTTTACCTCGGAATTTTGAAATAATGATATGTGGAGTGTTATATAGCAGAAGAGAATGATTGAATGCTAATTTTACTGAATTTGAAGAAATACGTGTTGGGAATATAGGATTTAATAAAAGCAAGAAAGTTGTAAAGGAAACAACAATGGAAATCCACGTGGGATAAGTCTACTAATAGAAGAGATACGAATTTTTTAAAAATATGAAAGCATCAAGTTCCTGTATTAAAAAACCGTGGATTAATATAACAAACAACTTGTAGTTGAATTTGATGGAGCCTGTGGTTGATTGACTTGATCAATAAGGTTGATATATAACCCCTTTCCACATTAACTTTGTAAATTCTGTATACGCATTTCGACAACCAAGTTGTCATCATCAGCAGATAATTTCAAAGTGTCGCACCTGGCAAAACACGGCGAAAAACAACCGCACGAAAATCAAACTCCGTACGCGATCCACACCGTTCAAAACCAAGACACAACTTGGTTGTCGAAATGCGTATACAGAATTTACAAAGTTAATGTGGAAAGGGGTTATATATCAACCTTATTGATCAAAACAACTTGTAGACAATGTCAGCATGTTTCTTATAATCAATTGCTTCGCTAGTGTATTATGTAATTTCTCAAAGATCTGTAACAGTTGATTTGCTCTTAACAAAGCCATATAGTTGTCAGGGGTACGGTTGAATTTGATACAAAATATCGTTATACGAGCACAAAAAATTATTTGGAAAACCAATTTCTGTGAGCACTCCGGAAAACATTGATTCTATCCATGATAGATTTTAGAAGAATTAGTCTCAAGCGTATTGCAGATGTATTCCACATTTTCTATAAAATTAAGTTCATAGGAAAAACATTGCGGAAAACATACCGATGGTGTGTTTTTTTTTTGCAAGACATTGTTTCTGCTCACATATCGTTGATTGAACTGTAAAAGATTAATGAATTGATCTTGAATTGGTTGATCACTCTATTCTATGGATTTTAGCAGACTCTATTCTATGGATTTTAGCACAGCCAGATTATATTTTGTTCCAAAAAACTCAAAAAATTTTTGCGAGTAAAAGATTTTCAACAAATAATAAAGTCATATATGCCGTTGAGGTGTAGTTTGCAGACCAAAATTACTTCATGGATATTTTGCTAAATGTGTTAATTTCAAAGGAGATTATATTGAATAAATAATATTATAAAATATTGTGTCGTTTTATATGGTAGGCTAAACTTATCAATAGCCCCTCGTATCTCGTATATAACATAAGAGACTCAAATATTTTTATTAATTTAATAAAATTACTTTTTATAAAATTATTCGATTTGAAGTTACGTTTATTCAATTTAACATTAACTTTTTTATCATAATTATAATCTTTTCGTATTTTCCTTTATATTAGGATTAAAATATGATGTATTTATAATTTAACTATTTTTTATTGTTCGTTATAATCCCCAAAGAATTTATTTTAAAAAAAGTTAGTCGCCGATGAGCACAGCACACGATCAAGTATTGTGTTGTGGATAAAGCAAAGAAGAAACTGAAAACTACAACCGTCGTCTTTTCCTGTTAAAATTCCTCAACGTATTCACGGAATTCCATTATTATTTAACATAGAAGCACACATCCTTCGTATGCCCACTTCATTTACGGTTACCCGTGTATACATTCCCTGTATATATGCACGCCTGTTCCGTCTTCTTGCCGTTCTTATTTTTCTCCTTATTCTTCGGACTGCCCTTCAAGGGAGTTTCACCGACAAAATAACATAAAACAGTAAACAGACAAATTTTACGACCGTAATGTTTTCTTAAGTGGAAGATCACAGTTTTAGAAAGCTACCTTCGAGTTCCTTGTATTTGCTTTAAGAATTTCAACGGCAAACACGTTCGTCTACGGACTTTATGAAAGAACGTTCAAGTCTGAACGAAGGCTTGGAATGAATGATATACATATGTTTGCATCTTGACCAATACACACCACGTTCACACTATGTTTGGTTAAAAAGAAAGTGCTGATGTGATTTAAAATACCTATCGTCAATTTGAAAGTTAAATTTTCAAATTACTAGGAATTGTGGTCTGGCTCTTGTTATGATTTACACTCTTGGTATTGAACATCGATATATGTAATGTACGTTTTCTATTTCATATTGGTATAAATTGCCTTATTTAACTCGCTCTTTAAGTTAATATCGTAGCGAAATAATTACAAATGGAGATAATTAAAAATAGTCTTGAAATGTGTTTTGAAATATCACCAAAGAAATTATAATAATTTGGTCAAAATTTCCAAGCAAATACACAAGTCAGCATAAATAGTTGGATTTGGCACCTGGTATTGGTTTTACACGGAATGCTTGCGTAATAGTGCAGTTTACTTTTATTGAATTTTAAATATTAACTTGGAGCAAGACGTTACAACTGACTTGTTTTAAATTAAGAATAAAGTATATTAGCCATATTATTATGCATGAAAACAAATAATTTATTTATCGCGTAAGCATTCCATTTCGTTAGAGCCAAAAGTGTCGTGTTTCATGAATATTTTTAAGGGCAGATATCGAAATAATATAAATACGATCGAATAACCTAGTAAAAATATATACAGTCAGTCACAAAAGTGTTTGCACATCCAGTGAATGTTGAATACCATTAAATATGGACATCTGGCTATAATAAAGTATATTTACTTCCATTTAACACCGTTAAAGAACGTTGAAAATCTCTAAGAATAATATGAAAACTGTTATTAATTGCAACTACGTCGAATCTTACAAAAGTTTTCTTACACTTTATTTTTGTAAGATGTTTCAAGATTGTAAACCACAAGTTTAGAACAAAATCGGTAATTCCTGTTCATAGTATAACGTACATACACGCGAATTAATCAATTTGTTGAAGCTATCCTGAAGAAGAACGCAGTCACCAATGGTCTTAATATTGTTATCAATTTTAATGTCGCCAGCATAGGCAAGAACCGAGAAGTTAAGAGATATTAGTGTCATAAATAAATTAAATAGTAATGGGGCAAGGTTCCAGCCTTGCGGAATACCTGAGCTAGGAAAAAATTATCCGAACAAAAACCATTGTTGAATGATCCATTGTTTTTCTGGAATGTAGTATTGTTTGGTCTATGACCACGTGGTAAAACGAATAGTACCTTCATGTTCAAAATAATAGAACGCTGCTTGTAATCATGTTCCCCAACTCGTAAGAATTAACAATGGATGAATAGTGGTAGTTGAGGGATGACAGGACATTATCTACAAATTCTCGAATTCGTTTAAAATATTTATGAAATGGCTTTTGTTTGAGTTATTAATTTATTTACCTTTGGACAACACTTTCAAATAGTTCCTGTTACAAGATTTGAAGCATAAAGTTTACACATTATGCGACTAAAATCACTTCTATTTTCTATTAGAGCTAAAATTGCACTTTAGAATTTCATTTGAAACGACATAATTGTTTATATCATAGTTTTCTTAGTATCGACGTCAGTAAATTACGATTTCGTGTCTTAATTTGAATAAGAATGCTTTTAATACTAAAATCTGGGAAGAAGTAAAATAGAATTCTTAGAATTTTTGTGAATGAATTTCAATTACATAATGCATGCATATTTAAAAGATAAATATAAATTGGAATTTTTACAAGAGCAGGTACAAAAATTAAAACAATGGTATAGATTCTTGATAAACATATTTTTATATACACCGAGAAAAATTTTGAATTTATGTTTTTACGATTGTAATGTGAGTTACTACAAACGATAGTTACTATAGTGACAGCTATGAAACGCGAAGTCAGGTAAATAATTAATGAAACACAAATTTATTCTCAAAACAAATGTTGTAATTTTCAACTTATTCTTGTTATAATTTATTAGGTTTAGTTCTCTGATGTTCAAGTTTTTAATTCCTCCAAAAAAGTAACCATTATCAAACTGTTCGAAGTAAAGTCAAAAATTTAGGAAAAAGTTTCAGGGGAGCAAAATCTTGCGAATTTGCGAGTTATGGAAGCAGTTCAAAATGTAGTTTATGTATTTTTGTGATTGATATAGCCGAAGTGTGAATACATGAATTATCCTGAATAAAAAGCGCTCATTTCGTGCATTTTGCGTTGTATTATATGGTGCAGTTGATCTAAAAGGGATTACCTTTTTGAAGATAATAAAAATAATTCTACTGCAGTCAAAAAGAGCACAGTAGCCACAACCTTTCTGGTCGAGCGAGTGAATGGCTTTTGCTTTTTTCGGAGCACTTGTACCAGCCTCGGTTATGATTGTTTCAATAGTTGCACATTATTTAAAGTTTACCTCTTCAATCATTGTGATTCACTTTCTATTTTAATTGTGATGAATAAATATCTAGTACCCTACTGTTAAAAATAAGCACTATTTAAAGTGTTTAATTTTAAGTATTGCAGATCAAAATTTTTTTTATTTATGACAAAATTTTCGGAAAAAGTTTATTCGCTTGTAGTGTCTAGTGTTGGTTATCGAAAATTCGGACATTTCAGATATCTTTCATAGTATCGTTTATTACCCTCAGGAACTCACATTTATTGTGTGAGTACGGAACCTAGCATTCCCGAGATACTAAACTCAAACTAAGATGTAAGATAACTCAGCGAAAGTGCGACAGATAACATGTCCCTGGGGTATACCTGGCGTAATCCTCTTGTATTTAGTTTTTCGTCAAGCGGGCCTCTGTTCAGACGGAATGTTATTTTTTTTAGCACTCATGGGAATAGTATGGAAAAGGAACAGAACAAAAGAAGACCTTAGAGGTTACAAGGCAAGAATCATCCAAGGAATAATTAAGAAAAGCATTATTGGAGGCAAAATATCTCTTCCATTTTTAAAGAAAATTTAGTTCCAAGTCCAAAAGACTAGCAGTTGTAAATGAAGCTAATGGGGAACAACAAAATATTGAACATCTTTTATATAATTTCAGCAATTATTTGTATTATGTGTACAAAAACTTTCTTAACATTCGTTGTTAGAATACTTACAAAAACTTCTTGTCGTTTCAAACAGTTTTCATATTGTTATTAGTATTTAGCATTGCTAATTTGAAATAGATATGTTCTTTTATAATCAGATATTTAGATTTGACGACTTCCGACACTGGTAAGATGTACGAAATTTTGTAACATACTGTATGCATATAAATTTATACACACAATTTCTCCTTTAACCCAATTTTATATTACTAAAAAGCTACTATCTTCACATAGGTAGTGTTTATGAAATTAACAGCAAAAACGTACAGATTTGCCTTAGAAGATAGTATTGATATTTGACCGTGACGAGGGGGACACATTACTTTTTCCACAGACTGTAGAAGAAGATATTACGAAACGAAATGTTGATATTGTGGAATCAAAAGACGATTTACGTGACATTATTTACATTTAAAATTTAATTGTAAATACAAGATAAATTCCATGTAATACATTCTACTTTAGAAAGAAAATAGAAAAGAGGAGAGAGAATCTATTATTCTCTTTTATTGTGATGATTCCTCTACTAGAAAAATTTGCGAATATAACTGCACGTACAACATTAATGTACTTTGTATTCATGTACATATGTAATTCGTATAACAGACGCATGTATAATGCTAAAGATTCTGTTTGTAGTAATGCAATATACATTATGAATGAAGTATTATTAGTGGGGATAATATAATATAGTGGGGATCATTAATGAATGAAACTCAGAGCACTGGGCAAATGCGGGAAGTTTATAGTAGCACAAACAAAATATATGCTGGTAGAAAATATGTTGTACGTATGTTTCGTGATATATATGTATGTACATAAAATACCCTATGGCAAACTATTCGCGAACAATTTTGTTTGTTATTACTAATTAATGTAGCATTTATTCTCGGAATTTATGCACGAAATTTATTATTTATGGAAGATACAGTTGAATAATGCAATGATTCATTTCATCATCGGTATCGTCTTTTAAATACAGGAAAAACTGAGAATTTAGCATCGATTTCTCATTTAATTATTATTTCTTATTTCTTAGAGTTTTATTACAGAATATTTAATGCAAGTTCTATATGAAAAAGCACTTACATTACAAGTTGATAGAAAAATGTGATAATATTTGATTTTCTTTTTTTATTAATTTTTAGTTTTTATTGAAAAAGATCAAGTAATATTAAATCAAATACAGGTATGAAGAAACTTTTTCGTATATTAAAAGTTTTTTAAATATAGGAATCTTACGACGTTGTCAATATATTTTCCCATACGACAAAATTAATTAACGAAAGTGTTACTTTTCCTGAGAACAGCTGCGCAAACTTGATTTTACCAGGTGAGATAAAGTTAAAATAAAATGTCGACCTCTGAAAAATTTTTAAATACGGGAAAAGCGCACAATTTTCAGATCTAATAATTAGAAACATCATAAGTATCATTCTATGCAAATACGAGGGGTGTTCAGTAATTAACGAGGTAAATGGCTATGGTTGAAAAACGTTTTATTCACTGATAACGACGCTTACGCTACTTTAACATTTAGGCATCCATCTCATAGATTTGGGGGCCTTTTCCACTGATAAAACATTCTTGACCTTGCTGATAGTGACTTGTGTACAGTTTTCTTGATCGTTGCTTTGTGTTTCAATTTAGTCCTGCACAAAAACTCTTTGAGCGGACCAAATACATGGAAATCAGCGGCACAAGGCCGGGGCGTTGAGATGAACGTAGCAACACCTCTCAACCCAACCCATCTTCAGGGCTGAACTACTGCACTGAAATCAGTTTCAGTGCAGTAGTTCAGCCCTGAAGATGTCCCATACAAATGGGTACGAAACGTCGGCAGATATACAAGTGATGCGGTTCCAGCCCGGAAGCCCAGAAGCAGTTAGCATGGACCACGACCGCGGAAGTCTACGTACCAGATTAGTACATGGAATTATTTATAATTTATAATTCATTGTTCATTGTAGAAAACACTGAGATCATTTAAAAAGGTCGATATCTGAAGAAACTGTCGGATTTTTTCTAAAAATCTTCAGTGAGATTCCTGAAGATGCAACTTGTAATATCTAAGATAATAATTCATTTCGGTTTAATCGAAAAAAATCCGATTTTTGCAAGCTAAGTTCAGAGCTTGTTGTCTATCTATGTATTGGGTTGGCAACTAAGTACTTTCGGTTTTTACTGATAGAGAGCGTTGCTTTATTTTTTGTATAATGTATGTTAGTGCTGTACTTTACCGTTTGTCGCGTGATACTAGTCACATTGACGTAACTTCAGAAGCAAGTAGTGCGTGATTTTTATTAAAGCTATTAGTTGTGGATTAATTTTAAATGGAGTGCAGAAACGAACATTTCCGACATATTTTACTATTTTATTTCCGTAAACGAAAAAGAGCAGATGCGGCTCACAAAAAGATATGTGAAGTTTGTGGTGCTACTTGCTTAACAGAGCGCACGTGTCAGAATTGGTATACAAAATTCCGTTCTGGAGATTTTTCCCTCAAAGATGAGCAACGTTCTGGTCGGCCTACTGAAGTTGATGATGACCAAATCAAAGTCATAATTGAAGAGGCTCGTCATATAACTGTTCGAGAGGTTGCCTACATGTATTGCACACAACAATTGAAAAACATTTAAAATGTCTTGGGCTAGTTAAGAAGCTTGATATTTGGGTACCTCACGAATTGAAAGAAATTCATTTAACACAAAGAATCAACTTTTGCGATGTGCACCTTAGACGAAATGAAACCGACCCTTTCTTAAAAAGAATCATCACTGGTGATGAAAAATGGATCCTGTACAGCAACATAGTTCGAAAACGATCATGGAGCAAACACGATAAACCAGCTCAAACCACATCGAAAGCTGAATTGCATCCAAAAAAGATCATGCTGCCAGTTTGGTGGGATTACAAAGGTGTTGTGTTTTTTGAGCTGCTTCCAAGGAACCAAACGATCAATTGTGATGTTTACTGTCAACAATTAATAAAACTGGATGAAGCAATCAAAGAAAAACGGCCTGAATTGTCAAATCGGAAAGGTGTAGTTTTCCACCAAGATAATGCAAGGCCTCACACAACTTTGGCAACTCGTGGGAAACTATTGGAGCTTGGTTGGGAAGTGATGCCACATCCCCCATATAGCCCTGATCTAACACCATCTGATTACCATTTATTTCGAAGTTTGGAGAATTTTTTGAATGGTAAGACTTTCACAAATGACGATGACCTTCACTCGCACCTGGTTCAGTTTTTTGCTGATAAGGACCAGAAATTTTATGAGCGCGGAATCATGCAGCTGAAAGAAAGATGGCAAAAGGTCATTGAGCAAAATGGAAAATATATAATTGATTAAAAACTATTCTTTGTTTAAAAAAAAAGTGTTTTATTTTATACTGCAAAACCGAAAGTACTTAGTTGCCAACCCAATAATATCGAATGGTAATAAATTGTACCTAATTACACACTTAAAGAGAGGGGAAAACTGCTTAAAAACGCAATAAGACGTGATGCTTTTAAAGCGATCCAGAAACCAGGAGAAGAAATGCTGAAAACTCCCAAAGAGTTTCACCGCTTCTTTGGAAGTCCTTAGAATCCTCTTCTTGGGTTGAATTAGTTCGTTTTTCGGCCGGCTATGTATTTTACGTTACCATTCCTTCTGCTTTCTTATTACATTCATTGCAACTGATGGTTGTTTCTAACAGATTATTCTCAATCTCTTTATATTCTCTTTCATCCTGTCACCTTGTTCTCAGTTTACCCCTTCGTCTTCTCTTTCTTGGTTTATGTTTCCTTCTGCATCCGCCTATCAAACATGGCCTAACCATAATGTGCTCATTGATTTTATATATTTAACTATGTTGGTTTTATATTTTGTAATTCATTATTCTTCTTAATTAACTTGATTAGGCCTAAAGTAATTTTCATAATTTTTGTTTTCAAAACACTTAACCTTTATTAGTTTATGAATCTTGTTATTGTTTTATACATTTTAATTATTGCCCTTTACCATCTACTACTTTTTGCGTAGTAGTGCTGCTTTCAGCAGCTCCATCATTTGGTAACGTACTTCCTAGGTATTTCTACTTATTTTCTTAAAATTCGAGATAATCTATTGTTCTTTTCGCGTTTGTTTCTTAGCCACAGAATCTCATAAAATACAGTCGTTCATTGCTAACATAATTGTGCTCTTCTTATTAAGTCAAAAACTTACTGGAAGTCGATAGATAATACTTCTGGTTTCTGGTATACGTTACTTACTGTATATCAACCAAACCTTATTTATTGCAAAATGTTCTTCTACTTATTTGCCACGTTTTTTACTTGTGGCCTAGTTTATGATGGATATATTAAAGGATTTGGCTCTATATTTTAAGTAAGCAAGTCTTCTACTAAGTTCGAATTCTATAACGTTTTTCTTTATTTTTGACATGGCCGTGAAATTTATGGATTGTTATTTCCGTGACTATAAAAATACGTAATCCTTCTTTATTATGTACCCAAACTTATTCCATTTAATTTTCTGTAAACTTGCTGAATTTTTTTATATTTCTTTATTCAAAGAAGATTTTCTGCAAAACAGTCACTTCAAATGGTACGATGGATTTGATAGACGATATTCGTCACTTTTATCCTGAAGATTGTGAACTAGACCGTTGGCTGTTATTGCAAGATAATACACATTTTTATAATTTGCAAATTACAAAGGATCAAATTATTTTGCTGCTACATACGCGTATTCACCCGATTCCACTCCGTCCAATTATTTTTCTTTTCTCAGCTGCATTTAGCCATCAAAGAAAATCATTTTTCTTCAATGGAAGGCATGCAATCATCGACAACAAGCAATCAGTAACATAAAAATGTTATTTGCACTGCACGAATGTGGAAGTTTTGATGTTATATTAATTATCTTTGATTCTTTTTGAAAGCCATACACATATCTGAAAAAAATATATTGATACTTATGCTATATCTTGTAAAAGAAGAAAATATTTGAATCTGAAAATTTTCTATTTTTGTTTATAGGTTATGGAAAAAAAATTTCACAACTTTTTGTGATTATAGCGCCGTTATTGGACAGGGAGATCAAACGAATCATATACGAGGGTAATTTGATAAGTAGTGAGAATGGAAAAGAAAAACGAATTTTTTAAATACAAAATAATTTTTATTTTTCAATATATTCTCCTATTCCAACGGTGCTCCAATGTCCTTATGCTCATATATACTCATTTACGAAGATGATAAGCTCGTCGTTAGACAAAAATTTCTTTCCACCTAGTGCCGTTTTCAATTTTGGAAAAAGTTGGAAGTCGGAAAGGGCTAGATCCGGCGAATAATGCGCATGCGATACTAATTGGAAATGCAACTATGCGAGGGAGCGTTGTCTTGGTGAAACAGAATCTTTTTCTTTGCCATTCCTGGCCGTTCAGCACGAATCTCAACATTTAATTTTTGTAGAAGTTCTGCATAATATTGTCCGTTTATTGTGGCACCTTTCTGAAGGTAATCAAATAGCAAACTGCCCTTTGAATCCCAAAAAATTGATGCCATCACCTTGTTTGCCGATAAAGTGGTTTTCGCTTTCTTTGGAGATGCAGAACCACGTTCTAACCATTGTTTCGACTGTTGTTTAGTTTCGGGTGTACTGTAGTGTATCCAAGTTTCATCGCAAGTAACAAATCGCTTACAGAAATCAACCGGATTCTGCTTGTAAAGGTCCAAACACCCATTGGAAATGCGCAAACGAGTGAACTTTTGATCAGTCGTAAGCAATCGCGGCACCCATCTTGCCGAAAGCTTGGAAAGGCCCAATTCTTACGTTAAAATGTGGTGTACGCGTTCTCTTGAAATGTTTACCATGTCTGCTATCTCTCTCACTTGGGTCGTCGATCTTGCGTAATAATATTATGGATTTTTATAATCATTTCCTTTGAAGTCACGATTTTGGGTGCTTCAAAGCGCACTTCATCAACACAGCTTGTTCTACCACGTTTAAATTCATTTACCCATCTACTTATTGTGGCGGATGATGGAGCAGATTCACCTAATGTTTCCCGTAACTCATCTTTTATTTCGGTAGCTTTCATACCCTTAATTACGAAGTATTTAATCACCGCATGATACTCTGCTTTTTCCATTTTAATAAAACGACGCGTTGCTTCTTTTTCAATCACCTGTCAAAAATAAACTAATCAACCGATTTATCTAAATATCGGAATGTAAACATATAAATAAGCAACCTAAATTACAGTGCATTTGTTTTATCAATTAGAGCGCCACCTACGTGTCATTCTCACTACTTGTCAAACTATCCTCGTATTTTTCATTACTGTCTATAATGTGAAATATGTCTACTTAAGAAGTCGTTATTAAAACATTTAATGTGGTACAAAAAGAACTAATATATTCTCTTCACTAATTCGTGTCTAGGGTGGTTACAATTAAAATTTATTTTGCTCAAATTTTAGACAAAAATTGATCACGGAGATTAGTAACCAATAGCGCCTATTGATTGATTATAACGATGGACATAATTTTATTTTCAAAATTATATATTATCATATGTTCCGGTTTAAAGAAAAATCATTAACTTCTCTGACTTTAACACGCTACACCTATCAACACTATTAACCAGCAATTTCATTCTAAATGACTTCCTGAACTACAATTTCATCCTTTGTGTGCCATTATATTATTACATTTATAAGGTAGGTGACCCTTTTGTCGTTACCTTGCAGGTATTTAAGTTGAAAACATCTTTCCCAAGGTATCCCACCATTAAATTATCCTATTTGAGTTGTATATTGTTGGAAGGAATCTTTGCCAGTATAGACTGCATATACTTATATGTACATATATTGAATGGGTATCGGCAAATCAAAGAATTTTTTTTCTAATGTCGCCACGCCCACGATCGCATTCTTCTTGGAAAAAATCACTTCACCCCCTGCATGACTTAACACAACATCCCCCATAACAGGTGGAAGTCAATATTGATGTTCAAACGGACCACCATTCTCGAGATGTGTTTAACAAAGACTAGTTTTGAGTCTTTAGATCACGAGAACTGAAAATATATTTAAAAGAAATAAATAGTTTTACGTATATATGTGTGTGTGTAAATTGTAATGAATCCGAAATGTCCTTTTACGATGAAATATAGTATTGCAAATATTACTGTTACTCTTAATTATTATTTTCGAAATCAATCAGACAGATATATCTTCAAATAATTTTACAAGAAATGATTGTCTTTCTTTTCTAACCTGAAAATACGTTTAAGCAAAGTCGTTGCAATAAACTAGTACCTAATGTATATAAAAGCAAAGATTAAAATATGTATACTTAAACCTGGGAATTAGAACTGTGTTGTGCATATATAAATATGTGTAGCAAGTGTTTTTAATATGTTTATCATAAGGAAGAGAGAAACAAGCGATATTTGGATTTTTTAGCATAACAAATGAAAAAATTCTGCTAATTAATTTTTGCAAGTTACAATGTATATATATATATATATATATATATATATATATATATATAAAGGTGTCCCAAAATTAACGCAAGATTTGAATTAAATAGAAAACACAGTTCTTAGTTTATTGATTGTTATTTATTTATTGAATCATAAAGTACATAGGATAGGGTTATTTATGGAATAATAGATTGGGGGAAAGGGCCTCCACGGCTTTGTATGCACATACGCACTCGTTTGTCGAAATTTTCCATGACCATTATGCATAAATGTGGCTGAATTTCGTTGATGGAGCGTTGAATCTCCTCCTTTAATACACGGGTGGTTGTGCGCTTGTTGACA
The DNA here is from genome assembly GCA_031893035.1 of Dermolepida albohirtum. NCBI lineage: Eukaryota > Metazoa > Arthropoda > Insecta > Coleoptera > Scarabaeidae > Dermolepida > Dermolepida albohirtum. Next base: position 508,027 of record JAVIWB010005369.1, read on the forward strand.
TAGACCTGTGATTTCAAATAACCTCATAAAAAGAAATCTAATGGTGTTAAGTCACACGATCTAGAGAGCCAATTTTGATCACCGAAACGAGAGAGTACACGACCTGGAAATGTCTCATGCAATAATTGAATTGTTTCACGGGCTGTATGGTATGTGGCACCGTCTTGCTGAAACCACATATTGGCCACATCAATATCATCTAATTTCGGCAGAAATAACTGTGTTGTCATGTGTTGCGATATCGAGCACCAGTAACAGTCACTGCTTGACCGGCCTCATTTTCAAAAAAGTATTGTGCAATTGTGCCTCCAGCCCAAAATCTACACCAAACAGTGACACGTTGTGGATGCATTTGCTTCTTGACAATCACATGTGGGTTCTCAGAACCCCAAAAGCGGAAATTTTGGCGATTAACAAAGTTATCAAGGTGAAAACGTGTTTCATCGCTTAGGATGATTTTGCTCGAAAAATCAGCATCCATTTGTTGATGTTCAATAATCCATTCAACGAACTCTTTTCGCTGTGCATGGTCATTAGGCTTCAGTTGTTGTGTTAAATGAGTTTTGTAAGCATGGACACACAGATCTTTAGTGAGTATACGCTATAGGAAGCTTCTTGAAATTTGCAATTCTTGTCCATGACGCCGAGTTGAGGTTCCTGCATTGTCACAGACACTCTCACGCACTGCTTCGATATTGACATTTGAACGGCTTGTTTTTGGATGACCAGTGTGTTTGGTGTCTCCAACGGATCCAGTCTCCCTGGATTTTTCAATTAATCTCTTCACAGTTGACGAAGTTAAAACACTATTCCGACCATATTTTGTATGAAATTTTCGAACTAACTGCGGCCGCCAAGCTTTCATTATTTTTGAAATATTGTTCATTAATGAAGACACGTTGTTCTATCGTGTAACGCTTCATTTTTACTAACCCTAAACTGTCAGTTGTCGAATTGTTTTTTTAGGGTTGCCAACTGTACAAATGGCTACAAATTCAAATCTTGCATTAATTTTGGGACACCCATTATAAGTAATCTCTATATAACATCAATTTCTATTAACAGATAGATGAATGACACACTACAAAAATTACTACTTCAAGTTCTAATCCAAAATTAGTAATTCTAAATGTCGATACTGACTCTATGGCAAGAGTACTACAAGAATTATTACACAGGGTAACAAAATGAAAAAAAAAATTTGGTGCCGGAAATCTAACATCTGATTTTAGATGTTTTTAATGTGTTGATTCCAAAAATGCCACCAGATTTTTTCTATCAGCTCTAGTTTTTGAGATACAGGTTACAGGTTAATTGATATTTTTTTCTGATAAAGGACAACAAATAAAGAGATAAATATGTACTTAATCGTCGAAATAGAAATTTCCCAGAATGTAATTAGCCAAATGGAGACCTGGAATTGTCCCTGACCCAATGTTCCTATACTAGGAACTACTCAATACACTGCTTCAAGGAAAACAAAACGTGATCAACGAACCTTTGGTTGCAAGAGAAAAAGTCTTACTTCCGCCCTTGCATATCAAGCTAGGCTTAATGAAGCAATTTGTGAAGGCTTTAAATCGAGATGGAAATTGTTTTGGGTATTTATCACGTAAATTTCCTGGCATTAGCCCGGAAAAACCAAAAGCTGGTATATTTGATGGTCCTCAAATAAGGCCACTTGTTAAAGATCCACAATTCACCACATCAATGAACGAGACTGAATCTAACGCTTGGTGTTCATTTGTTCAAGTAGTACAAAATTTTCTTGGCAATCATAAAGCAGAGAATTACGTAGAATTAGTGGAAACTTTGCTTTCAAATTTTAATATTCTCGGCTGTAACATGAGTATAAAAGTTCACTACCTCCACAGCCACCTAGATCGTTTTCCAGAAAACTTAGGTGATTGTAGTGAAGAACAGGGGAAAGATTCCATCAGGATATTAAAACTATGGAAGATCGTTATCAAGGACGATGGGATAGCCACATGATGGCGGACTACTGCTGGAGCCTTCAGCGAGACTGCCCTAGTAAACTCCATTCTAGAAAGTCGTATAAAAGAAAATTTTTATGTGATTAGTGTCTAATGTAATTATGTAAATTAAGTTTTTGCAATAAATACTTAAATCCATGTGTCTTTGTTTTTTAACTGTCAATAGTAATATTATATATTATAACAGTTATAATGTAAAATATATACACAATTTTTTAAAAATCTCAGAACTTTTTTACATTCTGCATCCAAAAATTACCCAGGAACAGTTAAAAAATCACAGGCACCAAAATGTGTGTTGACCTGTTTTATTGCAAGTTCTAATACAGAATTATCAACTACCAGTACTTACTCTACTGCTGTTGCCCAAACTCGTATCTCCAAAATTAAATGTTACTACTAACGAATGTTATTGAATATCAGCTATTCGGTTTGGCGGAAGTTCGAGAATTTCTAAAAATTGTACAAATATTGAATGCCAATCCTGTATCCTTCTTCAAGGAAAAACAGTATTGAAGGTAATATTACTCCCGTTTTATACAGGAGTTCACACAAGTTAAAGATTTATTACTATCGTCATTTTTCCAACATATTTCTATTACTACTGATAGGTGGACATCGATTAGTAATCTGTTTTACTTTAGCAGCACATTATGTTGACAGAGAGGACAAATTAGTGTCTGTTTTATTGGAATGTTATTATACGGCACACTGATCAAAATTTAGCAAATATGAAATTAGCTTTAACTTATTGGCAAATTATAGACAAAGTTTTGTACGATATATACTGTCTGTCATTAATAAATAATCATAATCATCTAATTTCGAAAATCGTGAACGTTAGTACATTTTAAAGAAATTTTCAGGAAATATATTGTATATTTTATTCTCATTAGGAAACGATGAAAATTTCAGAAAGAACATCATAACAATTCATGGAAACATGAAGTATGTATCGATATTCCTCTGTTTCTTAAGCATTGAGCTAGTTTATTAGGAATATTTAAAATTAACGAATCAATGGTAGCCTGTCGTATGTTATTCCAAGCTTCTAAAACCCGTTGTTGAAGAACATTTACATTGTTTGGGGTGGTTTAAAATTATTGATCCTCTGTCCTATCATATTCCATAAGTGTTTTATTGGTGACAAGTTCGGCGAACTAAAAGGCCATGGTAAGCGATCAACATTAGCATTATCCAGAAGTTCCATGGTAATCCTCGCGATATATGACCGTGCATTATTCTTTTGAAAAATTGAATTCACCTGTTGTTGACAATATGATACTAACACTGGTTCAAGAATATTATCGACGTAACGAATCGTATAGAATGTTCATTCAAATACTACTGAAGGACATCGATCTACTTCCATGGCAGATAGCCCTCCATACACACGCTGTACGGAAAACTACAAGCTTTATCATTCTATTGGACGTCTTCTGATCATTGCACGACCATCATGAGCCCATAAATAAAATCGAGATTCACTGCTGAAAACGATCCAATTTCTCATTTCATTAATATAAAGTAGCATTTTTTATGTTTGGTTAGCTTCTCCACTACCATAATTATTTCGATTTTTGCTATAACATCTACAATATTGTTGTTGCGTTACTATCGCTTAAGTTATCCCTGTTTACCACATATTGTAATATCTCTTCATTTTCTCTAAATCACTGTTACACAAAATTTTGAAGTTTCTCCTTTCCGCTGTTATCTATACCCCTTTACCATTGATGCCTCCAAAATTCCATACGTCTACATCTATTTTTTTCCTTTTTACTTTCTCTTTCAATATCCTTGTTCGTCGTCTTTTTCATTTTGTGATCTTTCTATTTGTTGTAGTTCGTGTTGGATACTATTAAGACTTTGGATTATTCTTATGTTTTCATTTAAATTTCGAATCCATTCATAATTTTTAATGGAAAGTTTTTAATATCTTATATATACTTTTTCATCTCTCTTTCTTCTTTCTGTTTGCGTCAGTTCATTATTTATATATAGCTCTTTTAATTTTCCTTAATTCTTGTTTATTCTTTAGTGTATTTGCTTTATTTTCTACTCTAATTCTTTCTACTATTCTACTTCAACCTCCATATTATCTTTCCTTATTTCTTCTTTGATTTTCGTCGGCGTCTTTTATTGTAGATTGCAACAACAGAGGTTGATGGACTACCTTCACGAAATTCACATGACGATTTCTATGTCCACGCTTCAATTCTATAAACTTATTGTAAACAATTATTTGATAGTATTTTCACCCCAACAGTTAGATGAAACCAGTAGATATATTGTTGTTGAGATATCGAACATAGAAAATGGTATAAAATTCGAATTGTCCAGGAAAAAATTCCATTTCTTCATAAAGCTTTTTTAAAAAAATGCACAAGGGAAAGTATATGGCTTCATTTTTATCAGTCCTTTAATCTAAAAAATGCCAAATTTTATGAAAATAGTAACCTCGCCATCTATTTAACATTTCCTTGTCAGTTTAAGTATTAATTCCAAGTCTTTAAGAACGACCAATACATTGCTTTTAAAATTTTGTAAATAGCATACGCTTTGCCAATTTGATAACTAGTTTAATAGCTACAAGTTATACCATAATTCGTCATATTTATTCTTAACTTATTGTTAGACATCTTTGAAAACAATTTCAACCTGTAAATCGGAGAATTTCATTTTCTAGAGTTTACGAGTGCCCAAATAAAAACATTTATACACTATACACCATACTAAATTATAATTATGTATGAGAGGGTGGAATTTGTGAGAAAATATTAGTAGAGTTTATCTCTATGAAAAAATAAATAAACTTTTTCTGTCAAGCACATTCGGGCATGTATGTACAACGTATAATAACAAGATTTTTTTGTTTTATTTACCGTAACAACATCTTAAGTAAATTAAAAAACGGCGCGAGTATCAGTCTCCATTCTTATTTGATAAATGTTTACAAGCAGTGTCGAAATTAAAACCTAAATATAAATTATCACTTATTTCACTTTGAAAGTACCGTATTAAATCGAGCACATGTTCAAACAGACGCGTCAGTCACATTATGCAAGAATGTTAAATGAGATAGATAAACAAGGAAATTTGTTTTATTATGTTTTCCTACAAGTTCTCCTCGTATCTGACAGGAGACATTCTCGTGAAGATTGTTGCCAACTTAACAATGGGCAATTTCCTGTACGGTTTCAAGGAATTGTCACCACAGAAAATAACAATCATTTATGTATTTGTGGGTGCAACATTTCAATATTTATAGTTAAGCAGAGAGAAAATCGCGCGCTCGAACGTTAAAAATAGTACTGGTATAGCAAATTAAATAACAATACATTTATATCTTTGCAATCTCAAGGTTTGTTAATAACGCTTTAGATTGTATTGTTGAACAGAATCTATTCTAAATTTAAAACTAGAATGTTCATTCTATGGGAGAGAAATTTCAAAAATTTCAATGAAGGTTTTTTTTCGTTAATGTATAAAAATATTTTCAATGGAAAATTATTACCACAATATAATCGTACGGGGTAGATTTGATGGGAAGTGTGACTCGAAATGAAACAAATGAATTAAGGCATTAATGCTTTTTGATTACTCTCCTCAAGAAGTGTCAACTTGAGTAGTATAAGGAGTATTGTCATGAAGGAGAACTATCTCTAGGCCATTCCAGGTTGTTTCTCAACAAGTGCTCTTTAGTTGAAGTTGAATTTGATGGAGCCTGTGGTTGATTGACTTGATCAATAAGGTTGATATATAATCCCTTTCCACAATTAACTATTTGTAAATTCTGTATACGCATTTCGACAACCAAGTTGTCATCATCAGCAGATAATTTCAAAGTGTCGCACCTGGTAAAACACGGCGAAAAAATTGCACGAAAAAACAAACTCCGTACGCGATCCTCACCGTTCAAAACCAAGATGTGCACTGTGTCTGTTTCACAAGATTTTTAAAAAATACTTTTACTTAAACTAACATGCACTATATTGAAAAAGGTTATTATGGTTAAGCAAGTGATTTATGTGTGTTTTATGATATTGTTCCTCTTGTCTTTCAGTAGAGAGAAAAGAGGGGTTTGCAAGGGCCCGGCGTCATTAAAGTTCACCACATGGCTTAAATTCTTTAAGATGTGCATGCTTTCATACGCGTCCAGTTCGACTGAATACAATGAAGATTGAAATCAATAAGTTCTTTCTAATATGAATAGAAAAACATAATGTAACAGGACTCAGTACAGTACAGATCACTTGCTTGACCATAATAACCTTTTTCAATATAGTGCATGTTAGTTTAAGTAAAAGTATTTTTTAAAAATCTTGTGAAACAGACACAGTGCACATCTTGGTTTTGAACGGTGAGGATCGCGTACGGAGTTTGTTTTTTCGTGCAATTTTTTCGCCGTGTTTTACCAGGTGCGACACTTTGAAATTATCTGCTGATGATGACAACTTGGTTGTCGAAATGCGTATACAGAATTTACAAAAGTTAATTGTGGAAAGGGGTTATATATCAACCTTATTGATCAAGTGCTCTTTAAACAAAAAGTTGAATATTTAAAAAAGGGGAAAATGGCACATAATCTGAGTTTAGAAACTTGTTCCTAATAACAGCCAATGACCGTCCTCTAAATGAGAAGCAATTCTCTGCAGCGGTTTTTTGTGCTAAGTATTGCCAACATATTCAATCATGGAATTAAGAGGAGCGCGTTTATTTGATATATTTTTATTTTCTGGTGGACAACTTTTACAAATTCTTAATTCTTTAAATAGGTTAAACTTTTCCCCTCCTTCAAAACGTCTATCTCAGTCCAAGGTGGAACATCTGTACTGTACTGAGTCCTGTTACATTATGTTTTTCTATTCATATTAGAACGGACTTATTGATTTCAATCTTCATTGTATTCAGAAACTTCTCTGCTGGAGATTTTTATGTCTCAAAATGGTGGTGTATATCTTGTCGAAGAGACGACTTCATGTAGATATAATAAGACAACAACTTTTATAACGCGACGCGCATTCCCGGAGAGAATGGGATCGTGTGTTCGAGTCCCACACGGAGAACAGAAACTTTTTCAAATATTTCTGCATTACATATACGATGTATAAAGCGGTTGTAATTAGAATTTTTCAGTTTAGCATCGCAGAAGCGCAAATTATATGCAATTAATAACCTACCGTGGGTTTTCATTTAATAACTGTTTCCATAATGCAATTTGTGGCGTATTAGAAAGACTCGAATTAACTGTCTCCGTGGCCTAATGGTCAGGGTGCATTCCCGGAGAGAGTGAGATCGTGGGTTCGAATCCCACGCTAGTACAGAAACTTTTTCAAATTTTCGCAATACATATACAATGTATAAAGCGGTTAAAATTAAAATTTTTCAAAATCTAATAGCTCTTATATAAAATATTATATTTAAAAAGTCAATATTTACAAAATATAATCATGTTCCTATACTGTCGAAATTCTGTTAATATAGTTTATAAATTTCGTGAAACAATTTCAATTCCTGCTACAGCCTCAAATATCTCAAACTGATGCAAATACATATTTAAAGATGAAACTCTGACGCAATAATAAACAGTAGGTATGTAGATGCTGTCAACCATTTCTATAAACTGTCTGATTCGAATTTTCACAGAATTGCTCGGTTTCCATTGAGCAGATTTTAATGTTTGGTAAGAAAAGGTAGTTTTTCCTGTAAGAAGAACCTAAAATGAGAAATAATTAACAAGTCCGCATCATAATATGTATATGAATTCTTCGATCAGTTGTTCGATCAATTAAATCTGCGGTTTAAATAACAGGCTGTTAATAGAGAAAATCGTTTGAGAAGACGAACACATCAAATTTGGTAAAAGTTCGGAACGATTAACTAAATCATATGGCTTTGAAAACTCAAAATGAATTACAACCACTCCTGCATCCAAAGCTTCGGATATTTCGACCAAATTCGCAATGCAATAAAGTCCTCTCGAAAGCGAACATAAATTTGTATTTAGAAAAAAAAATCTATTTAATAAACTTTCGAAAACTCTAACAAGATTTTTAAAGATGTTTAGAGGTCGATAATTATTGGGTTGGCAACTAAGTACTTTCGGTTTTGTAGTATGAAATAAAACACTTTTTTTTTAAACAAAGAATAGTTTTTAATCAATTATATATTTTCCATTTTGCTCAATGACCTTTTGCCATCTTCCTTTCAGCTGCATGATTCCGCGCTCATAAAATTTCTGGTCCTTATCAGCAAAAAACTGAACCAGGTGCGAGTGAAGGTCATCGTCATTTGTGAAAGTTTTACCATTCAAAGAATTCTGCAAACTTCGAAATAAATGGTAATCAGATGGTGCTACATCAGGGCTGTTTGGGGGTTGTGGCATCACTTCCCAGCCAAGCTCCAATAGTTTCCCACGAGTTGCCAAAGATGTGTGAGGCCTTGCATTATCTTGGTGGAAAACTACACCTTTCCGATTTGACATTTCTGGCCGTTTTTCTTTGATTATTTCGTCCAGTTTTATTAATTGATGACTGTAAACATCAGAATTGATCGTTTGGTTCCTTGGAAGCAGCTCAAAAAACACAACACCTTTGTAATCCCACCAAACTGACAGCATGATCTTTTATGGATGCAATTTAGCTTTGGATGTGGTTTGAGCTGGTTTATCGTGTTTGATCCATGATCGTTTTCGAACTATGTTACTGTATAGGATCCATTTTTCATCACCAGTGATGATTCTTTTTAAGAAAGGGTCGGTTTCATTTTATCTAAAGTGCATATCGCAAAAGTTGATTCTTTGTGTTAAATGAATTTCTTTCAATTCGTGAGGTACCCAAATATCAAGCTTCTTAACTAGCCCAAGACATTTTAAATATTTTTCAATTATTGCGTGCGATACATGTAGCCTCTCCGCAACCTCTCGAACAGTTATATGACGATCCTCTTCAATTATGACTTTGATTTGGTCATCATCAACTTCAGTAGGCCGACCAGAACGTTGCTCATCTTTGAGGGAAAATCTCCAGAACAGAACTTTTTATACCAATTCTGACACGTGCGCTCTGTTAAGCAATTAGCACCATAAACTTCACATATCTTTTTGTGAGCCGCAGCAGCTTTCTTTCCTTTACGGAAATAAAATAGTAAAATATGTCGAAAATGTTCGTTTCTGCACTCCATTTAAAATTAACCCACAACTAATAGCTTTAATAAAAATCACGCACTACTTGCTTCTGAAGTTACGTCAATGTGACTAGTATCACGCGACAAACGGTAAAGTACAGCACTAACATACGTTATACAAAAAATAAAGCAACGCTCTCTATCAGTAAAAACCGAAAGTACTTAGTTGCCAACCCAATAGATTTAATTCTATTTCTATTTAAACTGGAATGGCCTTGCTAAATTCTCTTCACCAGGGAACGTGGGTATTTTAACATTTATTTAAAAATCACGGCTAAAGATTCATACTGCACATAATCCTCTGTAATCCATCTTGTTTTGAACTTAACTTTGCTTTCTAACTTTCCATACCTTAGAATGTTCCACTAAACGAAAAAGGGTAAATATATGAACGTACTGAACGGTTGTATATATGTTATATGTCAACATTGTGTCCTTTCTAACATCTACTTATTCACATTATCATGGAAAAATTCACCAAAGATGACCAGAAGCTTCGAGAAAGAAGCAGATAAATTTAATGTGAAAATAACGAACAAGTAAGAATGCGAAAGCACAGCGACAAGAGGTGGAATAAGTGAAAATTTAATGGAACTAGATAGAATAAGTGAAATTTGAAATAATGGCGCTCATGGTAGATAACAGTGAAAGCTAGTCAATGATAAAATAATCTGGAGATAGCGCATACATCAACCAATGCCTGCTAGAAATGCCAAACATTTTCTGGATTAATATTTAATAACGAACTTTGAAGAAGAACTATGCACACCTCAGTGTAGTAGAAACTGCAATAAGAAACTGAAGATGGACTGAATATGCTAAAAGAATCGCAGAGATAATTGTGGACAAGCTATAGTATGGATTTCGACAGCGAATGGGAAGCTTTAAAAACACAGAAACTGACGATAACTTAAGAAAATACTTGGACAGAGATAAGTGTCCAATGAAAACCAAGAATATTAAATTTTTGGCAGGAGGGGTGTTCTGAGATAAACTATTGTTTCCATGTTTTAGCGGAATCGAACCCGCCATATTCTGGAGCTTAAATTTTAACCAGAGACTGACTAACTCCAGAAGTTGGATGATGCATCGTTAAAATGCCTAGACAACGGTCTCCAGAACACATCTCAGATGCAGGAAAAAGCAAAAAAATATATTTGCCACGTATTTCAATAACGTGCTTACATTACATAATATTGCTCTCCTAAAAGAAAGCAATATTTTGTAAATCCCTATTGTGTTGATTTCTTCTTTTGTAGTTTTAGTACTTGTTTATTTATTGATCAAAAGAATCGCGTAAATATTTACTTAAATTGTTAGCATAGTAGTAAAGTATGTGTTCTGAATATTGATTTTCAAAAAAAATATTCATATAGCACGCGCCACTAAAACATCTCTTTTTATTGTGTTACTAATACTATTGGAATTCGAATTTCCAGTACATATAATTAAGCAAGATGTCGACGAATGTGGTATCGAAAATGGCGCTTTGTAGGCATACATACAAATCACCATTGATCCATATCTTTGAATGAACGTAAGTATGTGTTAGATATTTGCCGATGTCATAATCTCTGCATACTACTTCCGCTATTATAAATTACATAAAGCACCGAGAAGATACATTTATATATAGATTTCACAAACATGATTCATAAGTAATATACAGATGAAATTTAATATTTAAATATTTTTGTGGAGAGCGATGGACGAAGTTTCTTATTTATGTACAAAAGAAAATGAACTATTATTATTATTATTATTATTATTATTATTATTATTATTATTATTATTATTATTATTATTATTATTATTATTACTATAAATCTTGTAGTATCGGTAGTTTGACTATAAGTAATGATGAAATTATATTGTCCTTGTATTTTAAAATATCGCAAACTTATTAATTATTGCATTCTCGGAAACGTTTCGCTACGGTATGGAAATATACATATATTCTACCTTTACCAAAAAAACCTGAGCCTTTTTCTTTTGTTGAATTTAGGTCAATTAGTCCACTAGTTCTTTCCAGAGTCCTCGAGAAGATTATGAACAATCACTTGCAAGAACATATATAGAACAATCATATTTTGCTACAATACCAATTGATATAGCCTTGGGCACAGTTGTGAGACCACATTATTGAGGATAGCATACTTAGAGATGTGGACAATGAACTGCTCATAGTTTTAGTAATGCCTGAGACTTCTATAAAGCCTTTGACACTACTAATCCCGACCTTTTGTCTTAGATTAGAGAATAATATAGTCAAATTACTTGATAGCTTTCTGTCGGATAGAACACATTCTGTAGTTTTCCAATGATGTGGTTTTCTCTAGACTCGGGGTAGAAAACGGTGTGCTTCAAGGATTTTCAAATAGTCCTCTTTTGTTCTCATTATACACCTCCATAATTTACAATAACATTAGATATTACACTGTGGAAGTATATACAGACGATACTCCACTATCTGCTTCTGGGCTTTCAGACTGGAACCGCGTCACTGGTATAACTGCCGACGTTTCGTACCCACTCGTATGGGACATCTTCAGGGCTTGACTACTGCTACTGTCTGTCGTACTGAAACTGAAACGTCGGAAGTTATACCAGTGACGCGGTTCCAGCCCGGAAGCTTAGAAGCAGATAGTATGGACCACGACCGCGGAAGTCTACGTACCAGATTGATACTCCACTAATTTTCTCATTTAATCCAGTCCGTTTCGCTGATGCAATGAATAAAATTCAGGAGGATCTGGACACATTAACTTCTTCATGTAAAAATTACTATCTACACTCAAATTCCTGTGATTGTGTTTATTATTCGTACAAACAAATATTTTTATATCAAACACCAATCTTTGAAGAAAGGTTCTTTAGTATATATAATGAAAAGTGGTGATAAAAACTGTGTTATGTTTCTTCGATTTACGTTTTATTGATGCTCCTTGTAGTTTCATTTTGTAATCCGATCCTTTTTGCCTTATTATTACAATGTATTTTTTTTGTTTTGTTTAGTGAAAACTACTGTTTTTGTTAATTTTTATGTTTGTCCTGCGGCTAGAATTATAAGTATTTTGTTGGATCATGAAGGTTACTACTATTATGCTGACTTTATCGCACTTCCTCAGCCTATCGCAGGGAAACGTTTCACTTAATTCACATATGTGCCTGTAAGTTGGGAGAGGGTTATTATTTCAGATTGTTGCTTTAGTTGAGATTGATATTCTATTGCTGATTAATAAATTTTTTAACTATTGTTATTTTTATGATAACTGTTTTTGAATAATTGCTAGTGTATGTGGACTTATTTCTAGGACTTGTAGTTGTTCTTCTCTTTGTTCTTTTGTCGATAAGTGAATGTCTGGCCTGTTACTTGTAATTTTTTTTTTTTTTTTGTAATATTGGCCTGTCCAGAGTATAACTTATAATCATTACTTTCCAGTATTTGTAATATGCCGTCTTAGTTTTTAAGAGTTGATGTTTGACTGTGTTTGTGATGTCTAATTTGCGCACTTGTACTTCTATATAGTCGCCTCCGGCAAGTACTTTATATTCCCCTATTATTTGTATGTGCTATTGCTTCTTTGAATAAGTGCATTTTCGATAAATCAAAATTCTTTCGCTTCTAGTAACAGTTGTCCTATTTGAGCCATTCATAATGTTTTGTCTATATTCATGTTCTGCGTAATACTGCAACAGTGGCGGCTCGTGAGTATTTGACATGGTGAGGCAGATAGAATAATAAATATTCAAAATTGTTTACAATTGATTAATAAACTCTATATACCTACTACATATAAAAACAGTTTATATATATTTATATATATATATAGGGCTTCCAGTACAAACAGGGCTGCCAGACGTGAACTGAGCCCTATATCGCGCCCCATTCGATTTTTAAGGGAAAACGAAGTTTCAAAGCAAACCCTTGTGAAACGAAAATAAATATTCTAAAAAATCAAACAAATTCTAAAAACATTAATCGAAAATAAGAACTCAATCTTCTAGGATTTAAAAATAAAAAATAAATACATTCCTATTATAATATAAAATTTAATAATATAACAAATATATACATATATACATATGTATATATATAAATCAACAACAATCCAATAACAAAATTTCAAAATTACATGCAAAATGAAAATATTTTAAAATACAGAAAATTTCCTTTATTGGCATTGCACGTAGAACTACATTTAATAGATTTTACTTCTTGTATAGCAAAGGTATCCTCCGGTTTTTTGTGTTAGCAAAATAATCAATTACATCATTATAAAATCGTTCATCCCTCGTCATCGTTTTAACCAATTCCTTTTCGATTGCAATTAGTGCACAGTTACTAAATCTTTGTTGTCCAATTGTATTTCTAACATACGATTTTATACGTTTCAATGTGGAAAAACTTCGCTCAACGGACGCGGAAGTTACCGATATGGTAACTACTATACTTAGCAATTTAAAAAGTTCTGGCATACAGATGGCTAACTTTTGTTCGTGCATAAATCTTAACATTTCACATGGTGTTTTAGAATTACCAAGGAGTTGCATGTCACTATAAATAACAGCTAATTCATTTTTTAATTGAATTTGATCAAAAAATTTATATTGTTCAAACAAATTATTTAAGAGCCTCTGAGGAAATGCCTTCGAATATTCTTCAAATTTACTTTCTGTTAATAAATCAAAAAAAGCAAGTTTTTCTAAATCAATAAATCTAATTTCAATTTGACTAATAAACGTATCTAGAATTTCGAAAAATAATTTTCTATAATTTTGTTTAGTATCTGGAACGTCATCAATTCTACGCCTTTTATGTGCAACAGATTCGTCAGACATCGAATTTTCGTATACAGTACTGAAATATGTATCACACTCCCGAAATTCTCTAAACTTATCAAGCAAAAAACGTAATTATTATTATTATTATTGAAATTTCTGTTAGACTTACCGTGTATTGTAAGAGATTTTGATAAACCAGGGTTTGGTCTTGGAAGGTTTTTGACATATAATTGATCTTCTACCGATAGAACAACGAACGTATTTCTTATTAAAAAATCTACAATGTCTTGTGTATTTCTTACATTTTCTAAATCCATATTCACAATTTTTAAATCACTGAAAATATCACTAAACAAATATTAAAATATTTAACCTATCTTTGTTATTCCCCCAAGCTGTAATTTGCGATTCGGGCCGAGAATGTCAGCCTCGAGTATATTCGGTAGTTCGGCGATTGTGATTCGATGAGAGGCTCAGTTCAAATTGGCTTCAGACTAAATAATACATACATACATACATTGATATCTAAAGAATATCTACTTGAAACAATAAAAATACTCCTGTTAAAACTTAAAACATATTATTTGCGTGGAGGAAATATTGAGAAACTGTACAAGAAGAATGTAAACCTTTAGACATCTTTATATCATTAAATAAATACTTAATTTATCCTATTAATAATACTTTCTATATTATTAAAAAATTCAAAAATCTCACAATAAAGTTAGAAAAATCTATTAACTTTTTGAATATTTTTTCTTCTTTGTTATCTTAAATATGTAGCTAATACTTTACTGTAATTTCCATAGAAATTGAGAATTTTTTTGACTGCTGTAGTGCGTTATAAATTTTCAATGAGAGGCAATGAGTGGCCGGGCCTCAAATATTCGTGTTTAGTAGGGATATACATAGATCAAGCATGAAGTTGGTCGGGGCAAGTATACGCGCTCGTACATTCGCACGGAATTAAAATGAAATGATAAATTTGTACTTTGCTTGTAATGCCGGTTTATTTAAAACTATTTTCTTATTGTTTATAAGATAAATTCTGAATAAAAGATGATAATTAATTTATAAAGAATTTTAAAAGTATACATATTATTCTTGTTATAATTCCAAGATTTAGATGGTGAGGCACTGCCTCACCTGCCTCACCTGACCAGCCGCCACTGTACTGCAATGATTCCCGTGTAGTGTTATTCGGGACCATTTCCATTTCTTTTGTTGTGTTGTTACTATTTGCGCTGTTTATTCCACGATTTAAAAATGTATATTTGTTTTTAGGTGTTTCGATTGATTTGTAGATAGGTACACTTTTGTTTTCGAAATAATTTCGTGGCGTCTGTAGTGAGTTGTATCAAATTTATACACGCCTAACTCCAGTTGTCTGTCTTCACATTTTCTTGGCTATAGTAATGCGTTCTATTTTTGTTCGAAATATTTGTAGTGTGGTTACAGCACAAATTGTATTTAAAAAATAGACTATAACAAGAACATCTGAGTATTCAGTTTTCATTTACACTAAATATATCTACGATGTATTGATTTAAATCCTTAAACTGTCAAAAACTTCTTTGTCGTAATATAGTACAAACATAAAATAATATAACACAACAGCAAACATTACTTTTTCCATATTTACTGACTGACAAGAATTAGGAAGGAATAAAGAAGATAGAACGGAACGGAAAATCAGGGAAAGAAATATAGAAGGGAACTTGGAACATAAAACATTCACCAAGATGATTATTAATAACAATATCTTTATTTGTCCAACAGATAACCAATTGCAAGACAAAAACATTAAAAAGAAAATACGAACAAAACAAAGTAATTACAAAGGTACCATATATATAGAAAATATAATTAAATCTAAATAAATAAAAGAAAATCAATAAACACTAGGTTTGCAAATGAACTAATTATTAATTTTAAAATTAGAATGGACTCACAAATATGGGGAATACCAAATAAAGCAGCATATTCAAATTTGGAATGCACAAATGAATAAAATAGCAATCTCAGAGTAGTAGAGTTTGCAAGAACGGATGACAAAACTAAGGGATCGCGAAGCAAAATTACATATGAAGGATATTTTTCGAAAAACATAACTGTGAGTCGTAGGGAACGCCCAAATCTTTAACTTTAGCTTGTCTAGTTAAAACAGTTTGGCTCACTAAATAATTAAATGAAAAAATTGGTAACCACTCTGCATTTGCTAATACTAAGCATTATTTTAATACCAATTGCAAATAATATTAAAGCAATGTCGTAAGTTTGCGATCAAGATATCATTGATGTAAATGCAAAAAGGTAGCGGTCCAAAATTAAATCCCTGTGGAACAGCTGATGAGTCAGGGAAGCAATTGGAATTAAAACCATTGTAAGGAATGTTAACAAGTGATATTGTAAAGGTATGATTCCAACAGCTCGACTGTCCAAATTGAAAATCCAAAAAGATTCAATTTCGAAAAAAGTAAGTAATAAGATGATCAATTTTGCCGAAGACTTGTAATTGATAAGTGTCGATCCATCCACCATAAATCCATGTTGGGATTAATCCTACTTAGTTTCCAAGCATCTGGGAATGAAGATGTAGAAAGGCACATGTTGAAAATCGAGATCAATAGTTCGTTAAGTTGCACTGTTACGAACAAGAAAGTTAGGTAGATCATCACGTCCACAGTAAGAGTCAGCTTGTCGATCCATCCACCATAAATCCATGTTGGGATTAATCCTACATAGTCTCCAAGCATCTGGGAATAAAGATGTAGAAAGACACATGTTGAAAATCGAGATCAATAGTTCGTTAAGTTGCACTGTTACGTACAAGAAAGTTAGGTAGACCATCACGCCCACAGTAAGAGTCAGCTTTCAATTGTCCCATTGCTGAAAGTACGTCTTGTTTCGAAATGGGAGGCACATGAAAATTATGGTATGAGTGCGAGGAAAAAGTTGGGTCACTAACCAAAGCGCGTCGTTAATAAATATCAGAGAATGTAACTGCAAATATTTCAACAATTTTCCACGGATAGTGTTTGATTGTCTATGGTCACTATTCGCAAATATTACAATTAGAATTTAAATTTATTCATATACCCAAATTCTTAAATAAAAATACTTATGTTACATTTATGTTAGGAAAGCCCACGATTACATATAAAAAAAATTTCTTATTACCTAAGATAAATTAACTATGTTTTCTTTTAATTTTTAATATAATTTTAGTATTTCTTTAAAAACAAAAGTATATCAACAGTGCGAATTTAAAACAAGTTTTAATGCATCCTTATACCTTTTATTATGGAAATAGGCAAATTATTATATGTAAAATTTCAATTAATTAATAATTATTTAATGTCCAAAAGCTATTACTAAAGTTACTTAATTTTGATTTATGATGATTGGCAATAATATACTGTAATTTATTAAGCTAATATATTATACATTACGCTTATTTTAATAGTGTATTTTACGTACTATAAATCTTCTAACAGTATCTGCTATACGTTCAATATTTAATTAAGTTACAACTACACCCTTATTGGGCATTTAGATGTTTAGTTAAACTTAAATGCTAATCTTGCAACTCATCGCTTCCCATTTAAGGTATTTTAAGTCGTTTCTTTCATGAACGAAAGCCCATAGTTCAGATATGCTAAATGCAAAAAAATGCGTTTAAAGCAATTGTAGACAGTTTATATCTTCACGTCTGAAAAAAATATTTCAACTTTAAACATAGCAGCTAAAGTTGGTACACATAATATGTTATAATTCATATTTATGACATTTATCTTGTCGTGTGTATACTATTATTTAGTAGATAACCCGCTTCCTGTGTTTTGTAACTTTGAAGACTTTTTATGTGATTTGTTGGTGTTTATTTATAGATCAATATTTCTTATTCCTTGTTTGACATTGCTTTGATGGAGGAAATAGATCTATTTTAAATGTTCTTGTAAATGTTGGTTAAACGTGGTATTTATTACAAGAATTAATATTTGCATATCTTCTTCTCAAACTGAATTACAATGTGTGAAATTTGTAAATTTTAAATACATACGATAACTGTTAAATTCTGTTTTCTGCCCGTTTTTGCTATCACTCTTTGTTGTTAGCAAAAGTATTTAATACGTAACATTGTTATAGGTTGTTTATTTATATATGTTTCTACACAGATGCTAGGGTGTTTTTCAATATACACTACAGTTTTCGGAAATTTGGCCAAGAGAGAAAGTTTAATAATACCTTAATTTAATAAGTTTTATTGCATTCAACGATGTTAATCTTAATATACGAGGATAGCCGTTTATATTTAGCAACACTGTTAATGTTGCATCCGATCTGATGATTGCATCGTGAAGTTTGTCATTTTTGACAATATATTTACCTTGACAGTTTTATTATTCGGTCGCTATTTCTATTGTTGATAGTAACTTGAAAATTTTATGTCAGCGAAAAAATGGAATTAACTCGCGAACATTTTCGTGCAATTATTTTTCATAACTTTCGGCGTGGATTATCTCAACGGGAATGCATCGACGAGCTGAATTCTTTATATGGTGATGAAGCACCATCGAAAACTATAGTATATTGTTGGTATAGTGAATTCGAACATGGACGGCGTTTTTTGGACGACGAATTTTGTGATGGTCGTCGATGTTGTTGTGTTGGAAAACATTAATGCAGTGTCTGAATTCGTCATGTGATATACCGTGAGATCGAGGCAACTCTAGGTATTAGTAATACCAGCGTGCATAAGATCCTGCATGAACATTTAACCGTTAAGAAGCCGTTCACGTTGGGTACCACATAATTTGACAACCGCTCAAAAAATGCATAAAAATACAATGGCGGTACTATAAAGAACATTTATAAAGTCGTCACAGGTGATGAATCTTGGATCTATACGTATGAGCACGATAGTAAACAGTAGTCGAGTGTGTGGGTATTCCAAGATGAGCCAAAACCAATAAAAGTTGTTCGCGCTTTAAACACACCAAAGCAAATGGTCGCCTGTTTTTTCGAAAAAATCGGTCACGTAGCAGCCGTGGCTTTAGAGAGTTCTAGAACGGTCAATTCCAAATGGTACACAACTATTTGTTTGCTAAAAGTTTTTGAAGAAATAAGGAAAACAAACCGAAAACGACAGATCATTCTCCACCATGGCAATGCGAGCTCTCACAGGTCGGTTCAAACAATTGAATATTTGACCTGGCAAAACACTGAATTGAAGAGCCATCCGCCGTACAGCCCTGATCTAGCACCCTGTGATTTCTTTTTGTTCCCACTCGTGGATGGTTTTCTGCCCCAGAAGAGGCAGTTGAGGCATTCTAAACTCATATTTTGGAGATTTCGCCATCACAGTGGCAGCAATGCTTTTCGGATTGGTTTAAACGAATGAAAAAGCGCATTGATTTTCAAGGAGAATATTTTGAAAAGCAATAAAACTATTTTCGATAATAAAAAAATTTTGTTTGTTTGCTATTCCCGAAATATAAACGGCTACCCTAGTATATAAATGTCACCCGTAATTGAAATAATGAAGGTATTGCGAACAAAAGATGTAATTGAAAATTTTATGTCCCAGAATACACAACTGCATTTGCACCGGATTATTTTAATTTATTTATTTGACATGTCTAATCGATGGGACCAATCAGGTAAAGATTTTATTGCATCTTCTATCTTCTTTATGGGCTCGATCCTATCCGGCATCTAGAAAATTTTAGCGCCATTTTACTTTCTGTTTGAGTATTATTTTGGTGGTACAGTAAGTGAATGAGAGTGTTCAAAATACCCCGCGATAAAACAAAAGGTGTTAGAAACCGGTAACAAAGATAAGCCAATTACTACTGACATTGAAAGGGGAACTTAGCCTGGACAATTGAAGTGAATGAAATTCTATTTGTGAATTGCGATCAGTCATACATAACATAAAAATGCGGTCTTGAAATTATTAAGATCATTCCTTGATAGATCGCAAAACAGAATGCGATAAGACGAAACTGTTGTGAGAGTTTCAAGTTAGTTGTGCCAGGATTGGTCTCACCACAGCGTCGTCATCGGTAGAAAAGTCATATCGTCAAATGGAAGAAAACATTCACGCCGCAACGATAAGCTGGGGAGATCTAGAGAATGACTAATAAGATTTCGTCGAAACGTCGGTTAAAAAGAGGTTCTTCTAAGGACCAACTATCATAACGACGTGGGTCAATCGGGAACCGAACATGAAATAAAACACACGCTAAAATATCGGATCTGACATATACATTGTTATGAGGTAACTAAGAGACGCTTAAATAAAAGTATCTTGTAAATCGTATGTAAAAATTTATTAGACAAGAGAATATCAAATTTAAAATGATTTTTTCAATTCGTACTAAAAGTCAAACTTAAAATATCTGTGACATATCTGATATAATAGGAACGATATATGATATACCAGATTCAGTGGTAGCAATGTTAGAATAACATTTCAATAGATAAGAACCTATGTATTGAATAGTCATATTTCTCACTGAATTGTCGCAAATTTATTCTCGGAACTTCTAAAAATTTCAATATTTTACTTCAAGCATCATATTCTGCACTGTTGCACTCTCTGATTATCATCTATTTAGCTCCGTACAAATTGCTCTTGTTGGAAACTGAATAATTCAGACATATAAAATGAATGTGGAACATTTTCTTTACAAAGGAAGACGGAAACTTTTGAGCGGAATTTTCAAATTTCCCAATAAATTATCAGAATAGTGGTGCCTACATTATTGATTGTGCTAAGAAAGGGCTGACGAAATATGCCTTGAAATGTAATATTGTTTAAAAATAATTGATTGTCGCAATTTGTAACATAAATAATGTACATGTATAATGAGGCTATCATAAATAAGCTATGCAAGGTTGGACGAGATTGATTGCAGAAACAAACAAACTACATAAGACGTTTAACATTCTACTGTATAAAAAGATTGCAAGAACTGCGTTTCTTTTTCGCTAATCATAAGCAAAAAACGGATCTTTTACGGGTACAGTAATGTGTTGATTTACTACAATTTTAAAATTGGCGTAAAAGAAGAATAATGTATTGATTGCTTGTATTCTGCTTTTGGGAGTGAAGCTTCATCTTGGGCAACTGTTCGTAGGTGGTATAAAGAATTTGATAAGGAACCAAAATTTAATGTAATAATATCCAAGTAGAACTGCGAGAACTTGGCAGATTGGAATAATAAACACACTATAGTACTAGGTATCTTCATGGAATTTTATAAATTAAGAAAGTTTCATAAAAGAATATCATATGAGGTTCTTTAGAGGAACAAGCTGAACTAAATTTGTATTTGATAACAGAAAAATCACAAACCTTTGCTAGATTAATTAATGAGGTATGATGGAAAATTCGCCGACAATTGTAATAAGACAAATACGAAGCTTTAAGACGTAGCCCAAAATATTTCGGTGAAGATCTGTTGTAGTCTGCGAGAACATTCAAACTTTCCTGAGCAAGTTAGAGAGATTGATTAAATGGAAGTGAGAAAGGATTATAGAGAGGGGTGGGGACAGATACATGGAGCATGACACTCGAGTACTCGAATATTTTAGAATAACTCAAATATTTCTAAACACTTCATCCATTCTGACAACAATTTGACCGACTATAAGTGTTGTACTTATTTCCTCTTTTCTACAGTTAGTATTGGTATACTCAAGGAAACAAAATATAACGAAAATACTTAAGTCATTTCTAAAGTTTTCTGAACATCATATTTAGGTTTATTTTCAGCAAAAATCTAATGTCTAGCACCACCCATTATTCTTCCTTGGCTTCTCTCGTCGTAGTTCGGTATTTGCCTAATAATTCTAATAATTAGTATTATTGTATGTTTCTGTAATCAAGTAGCATGCGTACATCGTCTTCCGTTTGGTGAAAATCCTGTGTATGTACACTTGCTAATTTGTCATATGGGAGTAGGGTAAACGTAAAATTGTAATTACTTATAACAGCACTTATTAAATTATTAAGAAGAAGAAACAATTCTATGTCAACATCAGAAGTTGAAGAAGAATGTATAAAGCAATAGTTTATTTTTGGTGCACACCTTGAAGAAACGAAGAAGAAACAATTCTATGTCAATATCAGAAGTTGAAGAAGAATGTATAAAGCAATAGTTTATTTTTGGTGCACACCTTGTGTTAAGCTCTTCGTTTTGAAAGCTGTCTTTAATTAAAATAAAACACATAAATGTCTTAAATAGATTTATTTTAAAAGCGAATTGTGAGATAAGTGGAGGTACATATGCATATAATTCTATAGGTATATAGTACTTCAAACGCTAAATAGAAAAAAAACAGTTCAACTAGTTCTATACATATAAATATCAGTTGAAATACCTAATAAACAGTTTTATATGTACAAATATCAGTTTAAATATGTCCGAAATGAAAACAGATGAAATATCTCGCTTTGCGTATAAGGCATATAGCTATCCATGCACCTCCAATAGAGAGGAAATGTTCGACATTGTCAACCTTGCACCTATTGTGGAAGCGCCATGCAACTACCCGGCAGCAACCGTAACACAGCCGGTCAGGTAGACCGATCTCGGTCCCCCGACATACAATATATACACGACGACAAAAGTTGTTGCCGACTAGTATGTGTACGTTAATTTACATATAATAAGAAAAATATAATTACTATATGTAATACATCATAATGTATATAAAACAGTAATATTTTTAAACAAATAATAATGTACACAAAACGCATAATACAATACGCTTCAAATAAAATAAAATATTTAATTTTAATATTGTTAAGTCTTTAACACCTTGTAATATAAAAACACCTAACTTGACAAGTAACTGTAGTGTGACACTTAAAAGGAAGTTGGTAGCAACGTGCTTTTCAAAGGCGCTGATCAATGTACAGACGGACATTCGCAAACAATCGTAAACTTAGGAATTCGTTTTTTCCTCAGTATCTACATATAAATCATGTGTACGGTAATCTATGAATACTCAAGTTTATTTGATTGGAAAGAAAGTCGTATAAGTCGGCGATAGACGTGCCTTTGTAGTTGTTGTTGCGCAATTTCAATTTCAAACTACACAGGCAATTGTGCCCACTAAACAATGTTGCTTTTTATTGTTGTTAAGGAGGCATGAGAAGTACATTCTCTCACGAAATATGGCATATCTACAGATTAACACGTTAATTTTGTGGTGTATTATTTAGTGACGATTTATTACTTAAGCGGTTTTTAGCTGTATAAAGTTCAACATACATACACAGTTGATTAAAAGGATTTAATTTATAAAAATTAATAATTCTTTGCCACGAAATCCAATCGCAAGCCAACTATTTCCTTATTATTTACAATGTACATATGTATGTAAGAATGTATATTTCTTCTCTAGAATTGCAATACAGTCAGCGTTCGCTTAACGTACAACTCGCGTAACAAATAACTCCCTTAACGTTGTACATAAATTCTTGGCAACATTTATTGGCGTAACATACTATATATCTTACACCTATACTCGATGAAATTTTTAAATAAAAGTTGATCTATCTTTAGATATATGGAACCCCATAAGAAAGTTCGTATTATTATGTACACGAGATATGTCTTATTCTAAAACATGTTAGGGATAGTATTTAACACTTCACGTTAGAATGAATTAAATTATTTGCATTTAAAATACATGTATAAAACAAGAAAATACAAAACACTATTAATCAAATTTAACGTTAAATAGTATAAATAAATTTATATTTATATATAAATACACGAAACATATTATGTGAACAGTTCAATAGTCAATAAGTTAATCAAATAGGTACAAAGTATACATCTGTCTCAAAGAAAACGTATCTTTTTTTAAATAAAAACAAAAGCTTGCTATTTTGGTAAAATTCATTCATTTTATTCAAAGTAGTGGCTTTTAGCTTCAATACAACGCTTTGCACAATTAACATGTCGAATAAATTTTTAAGTTCATCTTTAGAGATGTCTTTCAAGATCGCCGTCGACGCCTTTTTAATGGCTTCGACGTCGAGATAACGCTGTCCTTTCACCGGCAAATGTAGTTTGGAGAGTAAATAGAAATCACAAGGGGCCAAATCCGGTGAATGATTGATGGTTAAAATGCCATTTGTAGTTAGAAAATCAGTGATAAACGTCGTGGGATGAGATAGTGCATTATCATGTACCAAACGCTAACTACCATTATCATGATATTGAGGGCACACACGACAAATACGCGCCAAAAGACGCTTTATAACACAGCACTGACTGTTTGACTAGTTGGTACAAACTCTTTGTGCACTATGCCTTTCGAATCTAATGATGTACATAAGCTTTAACATAGGATTTCACTTTAACCTTTTTATGGCATTTAAATTTATACAATATTTATATAAACTAGTAAGAATTCTAGGCTAATTACTGTGCAGTGCAAACATTGTCAATTTTTACATAAAAAAACTTAGTAATTTCAAAGGAGCCTATGGTTGATTAACTTAATCATTTAAGGCTGATATATAACACCTTACCACATAAATTTTCGTATTCTGTATATGAACTTCGACAACTAAGTTGTCATCATCAGCAGATAATTAAACAGTGTCGCACCTGGAAAACTGCGGAAAAAACCCGCACGAATCAAATTCCGTACACGATCTGTACTGTCGAAAGTCGAAACGCACCCACGGAGTGTGCATTTTGGCTTTCGTGGAAAGGGGTTATATAATATATCAATCTTAAGTGATTTTTAAAAAAATTAAGGTGTTTATTTCATTTCAATAGTGATTAATAGCCTGTTGATGAAGCGAGAAGAACTAAGGTAACATAGTTTTCGAAATACATATACTTACATCGATGTGATAAGGGATATTTCTTTGGCTTTTTTGATTAATTCAATTAATCACAGCCTCCCACAAAATTTAGCTTAGAAAAAGTGTTTTGCTAAATAATCATGATATTAATCTTTAAACTTCAAATATACATAAAATTTAAACAGGTTAGAATACGAAATGTAGGAAAGTGAAACATAGTTAAATTATATGGCCTTTAAATGAAAGTCGTTCAAATATTTCTGATGTATTTCATACAATCAAAAAAGTTTTATCTATATTATAAGTCTATATGTACGAAATTATATGAGAACCAGTCGGCAATCGTAAAAATTCTCTACATATTTTTATACTGAAACAGGTTGACGACACATTCACATCCGTATGTATGTACCAAAGGCAGGTAAGTGTACATGTACTTTTTAAGTTTATGTATAGTTTGCTTGCCGAAAAAGATGTTTTGGAATCAAGATTACGTCATCTGGTGGGCGGACAATTTTCCGTCTGAATTTTTTATTGCCTAACTTGATCATATACAAAAGCAACAATACGTATATCCATACGCAACAATTCAATATTTGTATTATAATATTATATATGGACAATTGATTGGCACTTAATTATTATTCTGGAAATAATAATAAATTATATTGTGTGAACATTGTTAAAGCATAACATGAAGATATTTTGATGTAGGTGTACGTCTTGAAGCAGCCGAGAAAATGAAATAAAAAAGCTCTCACCAGTGTATACATGCATTAGATATTTACAACTATCCTCGTACGAAGCATACTACAAGCTAGAATAATTTTGTTCAGAAGACATCAGTGCATTTTATTTATTTGGTTTATTCTTCGTAGCTTTTTTTTCAACATTTTTTCCTTCTTGTTTATTTTATTTTTGTTTTAATTTTATTGCGTATTATTTTGTCGCAGTATGTACGTACATAGTTTCACGTTTTGCCGGTAAATTGCCCAGGACAATATACATAACAAAAAGACCGTGTGCATCCATATAAGTGCCGCGGTAACCTTCGAAAAGTATAACTGCGAACGGTTCAAGAAGTATTTTAATGGGCACTGGAGATTTGCTGCTTGATCGTTTATCATTTTTCGAAAACTAATAATTGTAATTCTTTGGCATACACATCGCATCTACAGTACATATGTAATACTGTGGGAAAATCAAATTCATCGGAAGCGAAAGCACAAACACGCGTTATTAGCGTTTATTAAACATTGACTGGTTAATTCAGTCAATTAAGAAAGAATGTATGTATTGGTGTTAACGCACGTACAGTCAGTGAAATTTTTATAGTTAGACATAACTTTGTAATACTCCTAAAACTGTCCTTTTGTAAAAAGATTGAGAAACATTCGAAATTACACTTCCGTACATAAGAAAACAATTGCAATATTTTCAGGAAAATATTACTTCAAAGCAAGGGATGGTATTCATAATATAGAGTACTTCAGAAGAAGAATTTTACATTAAAATAAAACCAAAATAGCAAAACCCCAACAAAAAGCAAAGCAAACTCAACAAAGTTAAAAGCTTTCGCGAAGTACCGTGTTAAACGTAAATAACAAAGTAATCCCATAAGCTTTTCAAAAAAATATTTCACAGTTTGAAAGACTCATTTCTCATTTACTTCACAGTACATGTACACCATCATTTAGTTTTGATAACGATATCCTCCAAACGCCTGAAGTTCGGCATTACTCTTCTGGGCATATCTGGTGTGATGCTTCGATTTCTTTTCAAGTCGTCCGGTGTTCTCGGCTTTCAGGAATGCTCTGCAGTTTGCACGACCACGTTCACTGAATGCCTGCACAACCATCACTTTATAAGGATTGAAATTCGTCTCTTTGTGTAAAATTTTCCTTACTGTGCGTACCTGATCGCACTGTAAGGAGAATTTTGATAGCAAGTGCATTCCCATGGGCCGTACGTTGAGAAGATTAGGCAGTAGCTACTCTCACCGTAGGTTAGTTCTTTAGTATTCGAATATTATGAGTGGCTTCGTTTTTAAAGTCGAATCCGTTCAAATTGTCGACTCTTGTCACTAGTATTATGACAAGAGAGTGCCAGTTTTGGCGGAGTCACAATTACAAACCTAGGCTAATGAGGTGTCTGGGAAATACTATAAAAGCAACTATATATAAGAATTATTAAATAGAATATATGGAGATAACAAAAAATAAATCTGAGGATTAGGATTTGGCAATTATCCTTCTGCTTTTCAAGAAAGGTGACCCTAAGCTAGAGCCAGCGCGTTAATTTACACAATAAAAGTGTAAGGGAATATGCCGAAAGTTGCGTGGCTATAGGGGAGAGCGATAGTTAATGTTCTCCTGGGACCACCAAGCGTTACTCCCTTGTATTTACCTGATCTCTGTTGTCCTTTTTAATATCTAATAGCTCATTAAAATGCTATAGTCAGCATTATTTCCTCATTTGTCATTTTCAGCTTTCTATTTTAATTTTGGTATATGTATTTTCTGCTGTTTCTTTTTCGGCTTCTTTTGAAGACTTTATAAAACAATTTTTCTGGCCTCCGTTGAAATTTCTTTCACTAAATTTCTTTTCACGATTATTTTCTAGGTTTAATCGTTCTTTTTTTAACTAATATCCTATATTTCTTGTATTTATCGCACGTTTCGGCTATTTGTTGGGTTTGTTTTTTGTGAAGGTTTTATTGTCTTAGTTTTATTTTAAAGATTTCTGGCTCCTGCTGAAATACACTATATTATGGATACTTTCCTTTCTTCTATCTAAGATGTAGAAATATTTTCCTGGAAATACAATATAATAATTGTTTTCTTATCTATAGCTGAGTAATTTTGCATGATTTTAAACCTTTTAATGAAAAAACTACTTTTATATTACGAAGTTATGTTCAACTATAAAAATTTCACTTAGTGAAATGTAGCCGTGAATGTTTCGAAAACAAAAGTACTTACCAAAACATAAAAACAAAAAGTAGAGAAGGTCACTTGCAAAATTTTTTCATGCGAAAAATAATCCAAGAAACTAATTATGAACCAAACTAACCAACAAAAATAATAGATATACATTAAGTCAGACGAAGAGGAAATGAATGTGATCTCTGATGGCGAGATTCAATGAGTGAAATGATATGGAATTTCTGAGACTAATGTACCAAAGATAAAGAATCGTGGCGAATTTTGCATAGATGCTTTTATATATTCTGAGGACAAACTTAAACAGACTGGATGGTTTCAATTACAGTTAGTATATGGTTTTCTGTAAGAAATTTGGAATCGCAGCTAATTGGTTTATGGATAGCAATTTTACAATGTCTTGGACGATTTTTCCTACAAAAGTGAATTAGGGACACGATTTGTATCTGCTCGAACCATAGGTATGATATGTTATAATTAATATTTGCGTTAGCTCCGTAAGTATACATTGTGCGAGCACTGGGGAGAAATAAAAAGCGAAAAACAAGAATGAAATGAATCAATAAGATTAGAGAGGAAGCAGGAAAAGAAATGGCGGGGATAAATACGAAAGCTAACGGAAGATAGAAAACAATGGAGAAAAAATTTCAGGACCTAACTTCATTAACCTTTCACTTAAAAGGTAGAAAGGGTTTATGACTAAGAAGAAGATGAAGTACTTCCATAAAATATATTCAATGTAGAATATAAATCTCCAAAGTTAATGTGAATATTGTCTATCTTTTTGTATCTAGTTTACTAATAATTAATTTCGTCTTTATAGTATAATTTTAAGTCAATTTACTGAAGAGATGAACAAAATTTGGTCTATAATATAATCACTATTATTTTCCTTTGCTTTTGCCCAATTTTTTGTAGAATTTTGATTCAGCTATTAACATATTCTGGCCAATTTTATTAAAATAAGTTGGCGACAGCATTTTACCGGTAGTTTTCATTATCAAATACTTTTTCCAACGAGAAATTTCTGGGACGACACAAGTTGATAGTCTGAAAAAGAAAGCTCGAGAGAATGCACAATATGGAAAAGAACTGTGCTGCATGTGATCAGACATTCCTTCTGGTCTTAAATTTGATGAAATCTCTAATTGTCGAGACCAACTTTTACTTGTGATGGTTTGGTTGGTTGGTATCAGTTCAAAATAAATTATTAACAATACAGGCACAATTTTCTTCGTATGTAAGTCAGTTTTAGGTCATGATTGCTGGGTTACATTTTTGTCCAAACATTGTGGTTGCCTCTTTAAATTTTCCTAGGATATTTATTCTCCAATTTCAGAAATATTTGTGGTAAAAACGGCAAATGGTTTCGGTGAGAATTACAAAGAGTAACTCTTTGTGGACTCTTTAATCAATTCGTCTGGAACTAAATTTTCTAAGAATTTAAATTTTGACAAGTGTGTGGAAGCAGTTTCAAATGCTGTGTTTCTGAATAATTTAATGACGCAGCAAACTGATGTTGTACTGCTTGACGATTTTAAATCAAAAAGCGTTATAACACTTATTGATCTCACTCGATCATCCAATGAATAGTTTCTTTCATGAAACGTTTTATATTATCTGACATTTTCAACTGTCAACAGTACGGCAATTTCGATGGAGCCTGTGATTAATTCATTTAATTGGAAGGTTGAAATATAACCCCCTGCCACATTAATTTTCGAATTCTGTATACGTATTTCGACAACTAAGTTGTCATGATCAGCAGATAATTAAAAAGTGTCGCATCTGGTAAACCACGGCGAAAAACACCCGTACGAAAACAAACTCCGTACGATCCGTGCCGTACGTTTTGGTTCTCAACGGCACGGATCGTACGGAGTTTGTACAACAGTACCTTTACCAAGCGCAATGAAAATTTCTTTAGGGTATATATTGCATTTCTCCTCAATTGGAACTTATAAGGGATACAGTGTCTAATATTTTTTTATTCGTTATTCCCATGTTGCTAAATTTTTAAAGTTAAAACAGAAAAACTATAGTTTCCACGCATATAGCTTCTTCGCCAAATTTTACATCATCAGTACATATAAATTATTTTTAGATTATGTTGCTGAAATTATAACAAAGTAGGTTTATCGGAGCATGCCATAAAAACGATATTAATTGTTAATTAAAGAATATTTATTAAACGTTAATCTTTGAAATTTATGGGTTTTTTAAAAATTGAAGTAAAGTAAATGGAGCATCAATAACATTTCAGATAGAAAACCAAAGGGTGTAGTTTGTATTTATTATTTTCAAATCTAAAATATTAAGTTGCTTTTGTTATATAAAACTTGTAAACGTGCAATTGTCTTTAATTTATTTTTTAAGATAAAATATCAACTTGCTTCTATCAAAATCAGAGATTATTATATTGAAATGAAGTATTGCAATTACAAAACAAATTCTCTTTTAAATTTCATCTTTAATCACAAAATATAAAGTTTTCATTGTATTGTCAGTAGACATAGTTTGAATTTATCAACTAATACATTTTTTTATGAAAAAATATGTAAATTGGAAGATTTTACTTGTCTCTTTTTGTGAATGGTTCATGCTGACCTTGTACCTTTTTTTTACTAGATACTATAAAAGAACTCCATTCAATAAACTTTTAACATGTTTTACTATTCGACACCAGTGGATTTTATCAACCAGTTTTTGACACCGCCTCCATGAGAATATTACAAAAACTTCAGGAAATTACAGCACATTATAGCATCATTACTTTTTTTTTAAATAACACTTTACAATAGTTATCAGGTATAATAAAATTAATTAATACGTTCGTATATATTTATTAAGCTTGGTTTAAAATTTTAAATGACTTGGCAAGTTGATTGTCTGTTTTAATTTATTG
Organism: Dermolepida albohirtum; assembly: GCA_031893035.1. Lineage (NCBI taxonomy): Eukaryota > Metazoa > Arthropoda > Insecta > Coleoptera > Scarabaeidae > Dermolepida > Dermolepida albohirtum. Next base: position 538,681 of record JAVIWB010005369.1, read on the forward strand.
CGATTATTTGCAATCAATTTATAATTTTATATAAGATCGAGTGAAAGTTTTGACAGTCGTCAACTTTTGTCTAGAGTAAACTACACACAGCTATCTTTTAAATTATCTGTTGAGCCGTATGAAAACATGTTCTTAATTTTTTTAAGAACTTTGTACAATTTTTAAATCATTACTATTTAGTTATTTGAAATATTCATTTTAATAAAAACAAAAATGCACATATGTATGTCGGAAATCCGGTTTTCCAATCAATTCAACAGCGTAAACTTTAAAAGGATATGTTCTGAGAATTCCATATCAACGTATCCAGTGCTATGATGTCATTAGTGCAGTTACACGATTGCCAAAATCATTGAATAGTATTTAAGAACAAATTCCAAAGCGTAATACTGCTTTAATATTGTACTTATAGATAAACGAAGCAGAAGTGTATGTACTAAAAACTCTTTCTTCTATGTAAATTTCAATATTTTCAGTTTTATAGTGCTACAAATATAAATGCGGTTACTGTGCCTAATAGATTCTCTAATGATAGGTCACAAGTAACATCTTTTGCAATTAGCAGTCAAGTATCAAATAAGTGTATTCACACTAAATGAAGACTATTTGGCTAGCAGTAAAACTGGTGTGATGTGAACATAAGTATAGAATATATGTAATATGTACCAAATTGGCTTATTTAAGCTCTCAGTCTGAAAGGGTTCTATTTTGTAGTTGAAGTTGAAACTTTTAAACTTTAAAATATTTAGAAGAACTTCTTCGCAAAAATAAGATCGAACCAGAGAAAATAAAAGAATACGGGAGATTAACAAACCTTTGCATGTCCCAAAATTGTTTTCAATTTGAAGGGAAGTTTTATGAACAAAAACAGGGAACTGCAATGGGCAATTGTCTTTCTCCATTCATAGCGGACTTATTTATGAATAACTTTGAAATTGAATTAAAACATAAAGCTAAATATTTTCCAAGAATTTGGGTCAGGTGAGTCGATGATATTTTCGCGATTTTCAATACACATAAATGTAACTTGAATGATTTCGTCAAACAGTTAAATTCAAAATTTCCGATAATTAAATTTGCAGTAGACAAAGAAAACAATGACAAGTTGCCTTTTTTGGATACCTTAGTTATTAGGAATAATCTTAAAATAGAAATTGATATTTTCCGAAAAGAAACTAATGTCAATAGATTCATCACGGCGGACTCAAATCATAGCATGCAACAAAAGATGGCTTCGTTCAGTTTTCTTATCAATCGCTTACTTAATTCCCCACTAACAAAAGTAAGATACGAAAAAGAATTGAATTTTATTAAAAATATCGCGAGATATAATGGTTTTGATTCGGAGATAATCTATGGTTTAATTAGGATGGCCAACATAAGAAAAACAATCCGAGATACCACATGTCTGCTACCTCAAAATAATCGGGAAAAGCAATTTGTTTGTTTACCTTTCCACGGTTTGACGAAAAATTTAAATAGGGTTTTTAAAGAGCGCGGTTTTCAAGTCAATTATCGATCGACTAACTCATTAAATTGGAGCAATCGATTTGGTCAGTGTAAATAAAGTAATATAGTCATTTGAACTATATCTTAGTCTGAATATAGTTGCAAATATGTCAAACCGTTGTTGTTTTACTTAAAATTATAATCACTCTTAATGAAACTCAATTTTTAATAGATACAAAAGATAGAATTTAATCACTAAGGTTGATATATAACACCTTTCCACATTAACTTTTGTAATTCTGTATACGCATTTCTACAATTAAGTTGTCATCATTAGCAGATAATTGCAAAGTGTCGCACCTGGTAAACCACGGCGAAAAATACCTGTACGAAAACAAACTCCGTACGCGATCTGTACCGTTGAGAACCAAAATGTACACTGTACATACATATTAGAAGAATATCATAACTATTTAATGGTATAATAAGATTTGGGAATATTTTACTACTTTGTTATTGACTTATTTATATGCACTGACCATAGAATTTAGAAGATTGTATTGTTGGTCCACTGAAAACGAATAAATGACAATGACTATTTGTATTCTTTATTAACAATTTTTTGGCACCTATTTTTTGCTAAATTATATTTGTAGACATTTTCTAATTTTCTAACTAACTAAGATGAAATAATATCAAAAAAATTTACTAAAAATTCTTGATATTATGAAAAATAGCATTACCTACAATTTAAACGTGAAACATATTGTCCATCCTTACCCCTTTTTCAGGGTAACTTTGAAAGAAGTCTTAATATGGGCTTATTTGTTTACTTACAATTGTTGATACGGTAACCATAACTAGCTTATGTAGGTCTGCAAATAGCACAAACAGGAAATTTGAGAATATGTAATAATTTAGGTAATATGAAATTGAAAAGTCAGTATAACATTTAAAACATTGCCACTAGTACGCGTTTGGCTTTTTTCGACGTTAAAAGCCTGGTACGGGCTTTGTCTTTGTGCGGATTTAAGCCGTGGTTTCAGGTCCAACACTGTGATTAATTACCTGCTGATGGTAACAGCTTAGTTATCGATATGCGTGTACAGAATATGAAAATTATTGCGGAAAGGGGTTATATTAATCTTAGTTGATTAATGAACAAATTATTACTTGACAAGCCGGGAAAGAATAGGAAGAAGATTTATTTATTAAATATAATCCTCTTAGTTTACTACAAATTGTTCGAAAATGCTTTTTTTAAAGTTAGATTAATTTTTAATACACTTTACCCTTAGTGCTTCAGTACTTTTTGTTGGTTGCATAATTTTTATTGTACAACTATGTCACGTTGTCTACAACAGGAAACGAAATGACTAAATATAAATTATCGACACTAAATGTATTGTTTTTTGTGTAAAGTAAAGCCATGTAATGTGAGATTTAGTCTCCAGGGGGCACATGCCGCGCAAACATGTGTTTAAAGAGTGGAGATAATATTTAAGCTTAATATGGTAACAGTTAAATTATACGTGGCTATATATGTGTTAGGAGAAATAAAAACTTAACTACTGAAAAATATATGAATGTGTCGTCTATTATATGTGCTATATTTGTGTATACAATCCAGAAAAGTTTTTATAAAAAAAAAGAAAGTTTATTAATAGTATATGCATGTCATGAAAGTATTTGTTTGTTGTTTCAATGTTTTCAATGTTTAATGAAAATTGTTGTCAACGCACATATGTAGGTATGTAGACACGAAAATAGTCAATCTCACTTTTAGTACAGGTAGCATTTGGTATTTTATTATTTAGTGTGATACACTCAATTGAAAAGTTTATTTAGTTTTCTTTGATACACTGAACATTTGGAAGTATGTATGAAACTAATATTGAAAAATAAACTACTTAACTTTCAAGCGACAGCTCAGTTTGTTTTAAGTTCGATTTTAAATGTTTTCTTATAATACTCCATATTTCCTTTTGTCTAATCCCAAATTCATTAATGCGCCTCAAGTAACTTTCTAATAGACTTCTCTAAATAATTTTTATATTACATTTTACGTTTTTTATACTTCTGATACACTGCAGCGTTTTTGGATGTAATTGCTACTATTGTTAAAACGTCTAAGTTATTCCATAATTCCATTTTAATTCAATCTTCTTCTGGGCTTCCAGGCTGGAACCGCAGACAGTAGCGGTAGTTGAGCCCTGAAGATGTCCCATATAAGTGGGACTATGTACAATGAAGATGGAAAGCCCAACGACTTATGTTGATAAGCAAAAACAAGAGGGACTAGGCTACAGATTCGGCTTACAGGCTACCCTGCATGTTAGATGCGACCAGCAAACTCTTGGAAAAGTTGCTGCAGACCCAGCTGGAGATGAGCATTGGTGATACTCTAAGACGTGCAGAGACGAGTCAAGCAGGTCATGAGAAGGGTGACTGCAAGGAATGGACAGCGGAAGTTCTGGCAACAGAAAATTTGGAAGTCGTTCTACTGACCTGGAGAAGCATGCCTAGGGAGATAGATATGACTGTGGGGATAGACACCATAACAACCAAAACCTCCGTAAAGTACATTGGATTGCGACTAAATGTCAAAATTACTTTCTGGAACAGGTTTGGTTATCGAGCGAAAAAACTGCTAGGGTAACAATGATACTAAGTCAACTCACGACAAATGTGGGAAGACGAAGAGAAAGTGAACACCGGCTCCTAATGATACTTTACGGCAGGGGAAGTACAGGAAGCGAATAGCTTCTGTACAATGGTGGAGGCTTTCAGAATCTCAAGGTCATACCATACGATTTCTGAACTGGCGGTACTGGTGATTACGGGAGTAACCACAAGCAGAAGTTAAAGCGCTCACTCGCTTGAAGTGACAAGAACGCTGGCGAAGTGAAACGAGAGGATGGTGGTCGATAAGATTGATCTATAACGTTACTGATTGGACAGACCGCAACCACGATGAGATAAACTACTACCTAACCCACTTTCTCAGCGAACATGTGTCTTTAATGCATACTTGGCCAGAATGGTTTGAGGACGCAGCGCGTCAAATCAGGATTGCAGAAAACGATGCTCAACACACCTACTTCGAGCGCGAGAGGTGAACTAAGTATAGAAGAGGAAGAGGGAGAGGAAGTAAGCTCTTTGACGCCGGACAACGTTGTGTAAATAATGTTTTCTAAAAGCAATCGCTGGCAGGAGATCGATAGGTTCGTGGAGAGGGTACTTAAAATGAAGAAAAGTAAACTAAAGCAACGCCAGTAGCCAATCGATAATTATTAATATTATTCTCATTCTTATTATTATTATTAAATTAATTTGGCAGTCTCTTACCACAGATTATACATATGTAATTGTTATGAGTGAAAAAGGTTGACAAGCCATAGTCGATAATAATGGCGACTGGAGGATATATTAGGTAATTGCGACTTAAAATTTAAAAATGCTTTTTAGTGATACAGAAATTTTTTTTATTTTAGAACATTGTTCCTAAAAATCTTCCTTAAGCTCTTTTGACACACATTGTACTACCCTCACGTGAATTACTATAAAGTTTAAAATTACTTTTAATAGGACATCATTGAATCTAATAATTGTTTAAAGAAGATACGTCATTCAAGTGCTATATTTTAGATAATGGATGAATGTAACGTTCTTTATCGCCCCAGTTTTATAAAATAAATACGATCATAATGTTTTCAAAAGACATTTGCTTAAAGTTACTATTTATCATAAACGGTATAAATTATTAGTATTTTTTATTTAAAATTAAGAGCAGAAATGTAAATTTCCTCAGTCTCTGCTTAAGTGAACAACTCGAATTTTTTGGCTTTAAGCGTAGGTGTAAGTAAAAAATAACGATAACCGTTCATCAGACAGACATTGGTTTCCGCCGTTGCTTTATACTAAGTTATTGACTCCTACAAACGATTAGTTAGATTGATTACGTTCAATGTCACTATATTAAATTGATTTGTTAATAATGGTAGGTTAAGCGATTTATAGTACAAGGCGTGAAAATAATTAAATTTTTTTAAAAAATTTTGAATTTTAATATTTGAATGGTAACTCGAGAATTGCATATTAAATAATTTAAATTTCAGATGATTATATTGCGTATTTGTTAATCAAGACTAGATTTTGATGAAATTGACAATAAAATATTTAGTACTGCTGCTTTCTCCAACATTTTTGACATACATGCTTTCTTTGAATAGTAATAATATTGGAATCTTGATGATTGGAATGTTTCCTTTTCATGGAAACTCACAATCTTTTCATAGTAAGTTATATTATTTTACTAAATTTTATTCAGTTGTACATTGACCATCTTAATCCAAAACATTTTGGCATCTTTCTTGTAGTAGCATGTTTCGACCTCTTAAAATTTCTGATTTTTCTTGCAAAAAATTGGACCAAGTGATTTTTGAATTGGAATCGGAATTAATGTTCTTCTCTCTAAAAGATTCTCTAAAGATTTGAACGAGTGGTAATCAGAGATGCCAAATGTGGCAAATATGATGTATGAGGTAGCATCAAACTGGTATGAGGCCTGACGTATCATGGTAAAAGATTACACTTTAATCAATTCTGACCTCTTCTCTTTATGGAATCACTCAATTTGTTCAACAGAGAACATCCTTATTTTTAATCAACATTGGAAGAGCTCTGATCCTGATTATCTTTTCTCCTCCATAATCGTTTGCATTGAATATTTTTGTATATGAAGCGAATTATAAATAAATGAATCGTTTACACATTCATTTTTCATCCCTACAATTTATAATTCTCTTCAAAATGGATCATTTTATTTACGTTTTAGCAGTAGATTACAGACGACAATGTAAAAGAGCAAATCTGTTTCTCTAAGAACATGTGGAAATAAAACATTCAGCTTCGATGTAAAATCAGGTATCAAAGACGGAATCAAAAACTTTTTCTTTATATGAAAGAAAGCCTTGAAATACAAGATGTCAATATATGTAATGACAAGCTTTTGAATGATTAAAAATAAAACTAACAATTCTCTAGAGAAAAATGAAGTGACTTTCTGAACAATAAACAATAATCGTAAAACGAATACCATTTATCTTCAAAAGGATACTAAATTTGAAAATATGGTTAGCAAAATTTAACATTTATTGGCGTTAAAGAACATATTGCGACTGTAACATTGAAAGACCGTCATACTATAAATCTAGAATTGTATACTGTATTTGTTTGCCTAATATTCCGTAAAGTATCCGCTAAAACTGCTCATGAAGAAGAAGCGTTTTTCAAGATAATACTTAGTTTACGCTACCGCTTGAAAGAATAGGTATTTGAACGCCCGGAATATTTAAACAATATTATTTGCCGTATACTCCCTAATGATTTCTTTTTTTACGTGTACAAGAAGTTACGAATTTTACGATGGACTGAAGAAGTACATAATTAATGTATTTAAAATTGAAATTGAAAAACAACTTGCATAGAAAGATTAGTTTAATCACTAAGGTTGATATATAACCCCTTTCCACACGTAATTCTGTATACGCATTTCGACAACAAACAAGTTGTCATCAAAAACAGATAATTGCAAAGTCTCGCACCTGGTAAACCACGGCGAAAAAGACCTGTACGAAAACAAACTCCGTACGCGATCTGTGCCGTTGAGAACCAAAATGTCCACACAATAAATGTTATGCTTATTACTCTAAGTTGTCATCATCAGCAGTTAATTGCAAAGTGTCGCACCTGGTAAACCACGGCAAAAAGTACCTGTACGAAAACAAACTCCGTACGCGATCTGTACATTTTGGTTCTCAACGGTACACAGTGTACATTTTGGTTCTCAACGGTACAGATCGCGTACGGAGTTTGTTTTCGTACAGGTATTTTTCGCCGTGGTTTACCAGGTGCGACACTTTGCAATTATCTGCTGATGATGACAACTTAGTTGGCGAAATGCGTATACAGAATTACGAAAGTTAATGTCGGATGGGGTTATATATCAACTTTAGTGATTAAGTTAATCAATCACAGGCTCCATCAAATTCAACTTCAACTTAGAAAGATTAGAGCAAAAAGGATTGGTTTCCGTGGTAGCCAAGATGTATCGATCGTGGTAGAAAATACTTTGAAAAATTATAAAAAAGACGTCTTGATGAAAAATTTACTAGGATCAATAGAGAGAGAATAGTTCTCGCAATTTCTAATTTGCCATTCTCACTTGTACATCTTTAATATTCGTGTCTGGTTTTATAACTGCTAAGTCTAACTTGAAGTACTCCTTCGTATTTCGAATTTCTTCTAGCCGGAGAGAAAAACCAATATTTAATAAATTCTTTTTGAATTTTAAACACTGCCTGGGTATTGTATAAAATTTCCCATAATGAAATGTCATATAAGGCTGCAGTTCTGGCGGCTTCGTATATTGCAGTTTGCTTAAGTTGTGTAATGGTATACACTAAGAGCACAGTTGGTCAATATGGCAATTCCAGTTGAGGTTGCTAACAATATGCATTCCCAAAAATGTGTTTGGGAATGCATATTGTGCAGGTTTAGGATTTATTTTGAGGAAAGTTTCATTATACTTCGTCAACGTTTTTAATAAACTCTCCCTGTGGTTTGGTATACGTACATAATACTACCGATTTTCTTTCTGAGAAATCCGGTGGAGGTTGTTGAAGAATTAGGATGAATGGCGTACATTAAGTTTTGATATACATCTAGCACTCACAATATACGATCATTATTTAAAAAAAGGAAAAATAGTAATGAGAAGTTTTTATTCAAGGTTTTGTCTAATAATACTGACAATTTGGAACTGCTTTTCAACGTTAAGTCACACATTCCACAGACGTTCAATCTTGCAACATTCTTTCTTGATACGCCAAGGACTAATATCAAGGTGAAGGCGTCAGTGTAACATATTTGTGACGACACAGGAAGGACATATAATGACATATTTGTTAGAGAACACTTTGAGTAAACTTTTTAGGTGATTCATTGTTTCTGTATGTATTTAAAATATTTATATTTGTTTGATGGCTATTTATTTTTGCTTAATATAATAATTTTGTATTGTAATTGGGAAAGACCTGTTGAACAAAAAGCTATTAATTATTATTATTATATTAAGTGAAGTTGTCTAAACAGATAGCTTTAGTAAATTTATTTTGACAACGACTTGCGAATAGCATGTAATCGACTTAAGATAATAATAATTTAATTGTAAATTTAATAATGAATTAATAATTAATATTAAGTATGTCTATAGCGGCATAAATAGTTTAATTTTTGCTCCGCTAGCTATATTGTGGTAATAAAGTAAATGACTGGCATATATTTTTACAACCTAACTAACAAATATGTATATTATTATGAAATACGTTCGACGCTTATAATAAACCGATCCATTAATCATTAAAAATTGATTCATTCAAACAAAATGCAGATTTCACAATGTTTAGTAATATCCTATATGAATCACAACTATTTGTTATTTAAATTCACGTTCAAAAAACATAAATAAGTACCCCATTACATATTTATTTTTGTAACCTCTTGAACCAATTTAATATTTCGTAGAAGTAGTTTTTAAAGAAGTCCGAAAGACGCGAGCAACATGTACAATAAATTTTTTTTTTGCATTATAACTAAGGCGCACAAAGTTTCACATATACCATAGGCGTACAACATATACAGTGTGTATCAGCCAAATTTAATATTTGACAGGGTGTTGTATTTAAAATAAGAAAGTTGGTATTGACCACTTTTACATGACACACCCTGTATATAAACTTTTTATTTAAAAAAATACGCAACTAAAAATCCCAATCGACGTGTCCGAGCGTTTTTTCGAACACCCTTCCATTTAATTATTATCGAATTTATTCCATTTGGCTGATACACACTGTATGTATATATATATATATATATATATATATATATATATATATACGAGGTTTATTCAAAAGGAAAGGTGAATTTTGAATTTTCGCGCGCTGTCTACATTCGATTATCGAAATTTTTTTTGTTATGTTGGTACACATGTGTTAGTCATATGTTGGCATTATCAGCCAATTTGGATTAGTAGTTTGTTGTTAACAACTTAAAGGATTAGTCACGTTTGTGTATGTTCTTCGATTTTTGACTTTTGAAAAAATGGATCAAAGAATATGTATTAAATTTTGCGTTAAAAATGAAATAAAGTGCTCCAAGGCACTTGAAATGTTAACTGTGGCATTCGGCGAGTCCACTTTGTCTCAAAAAGTGTTTATAAGTGGCACAAGTGCTTTACAGAAGGTCAAGAAATTTACCACCAAGTTTGATCAAATGTGAAGGTTTTGCTCACTATTTTCTTCGATAACAATGGCGTGGTGCATCATGAGTTCTTGCCAACAGGTCGTACGGTTAATAAGGAATACAACAAGGTAGTTATGCAACGTTTGCGTGAAGCAATACGGCTCAAGCGATCGGAATTGTGGAAAAGAAAATCATGGATTCTGCATTACGATAATGCACCAGCTCACACACATCAATGCTTGTTCGTGATTTTTTGGCCAAAAACAACACCCTAATCATGCCTCAACCACCTTATTCACCAGATTTGGCTCCCCGCGACTTTTTCCTATTCCCAAAACTAAAGAGGCCAATGAAAGGAAAGCGTTTTGTCACAATTGATGAGATAAAGTCAGAATCGAAGAACGAGCTGATAGCCATACCGAAAAGCGCATTTCAGAAGTGCTTCGAGGATTGGAAGAAGCGCTGGCATAAGTGCATTATATCTGAGAAGGATTACTTTGAATGGAACAAAATGGATATTGATGAATAAATAAATACTTTTCAAAAAAAAATCAAAATTCACCTTTCCTTTTGAACAAACCTTGTATATACAGTTATGTGCACGAAAGTAGGAATGGCATTAAATTTGCTGAAATATCAATTTATACGTTAAATAAAAGAAAATCAAGTTTATTGAACTCTTTATTCCATATTACATAACTATAACAAAAAATAAATAGGGTTTCTTAATACCCAAGACGAAGAAAATAATTGTACATTGAAATAGCAGTCATGCCAAAATACTAACCAAATGTAATTTTTACTTGGTTAATTGGATTGAAACAGTTAATATCTTCTTGTTTGACTTTTATCGTTTATCACCTCATGACACCTGTAGGACAACGAGTTCACCAGATGCCCACATGTCTCTGCTGAAATTGATTGTCATTCAGCTTAGCATATTCTTCACAGATCATCAATATTTTGCGGTTTAACAGCAGATGCACCCTTTTTCAACTCCATCCATAAGTTTTGAATAGGGTTCATGTGTGGCGATTGTGTCGGCCAACCCATTATGCGACCGTTAATATCTGGAAACCATGGTTTCGCTTTACGAGATTCGTGCTTCGAATCGTTATTATAATACAATGAATATGTTCTAACGTGAGTATTTTAAAGTTTTCACTGGATTTCGTTGATATCTGCTGATTCTTTAATGATGAACAGTAATACTAAGTATTGTAACCACGTGCTTCAGCATGTAAGAATAGGATAGGAAGAGAATGAAATGGCAGGATAATGTTTGTTCGTTTAGATTTGAAAAACATTTTTTTTGTATTTATTATTAAACCATCTATAATTAGCACATCATTAGGGGTGTCTCAGGACGAAGAGGGAGTTTTATCGCTACGTCTTCATTAGGAGATGTTCACTTGTATTATAGACTTTTGGACATTATATAGGTTTGCTATGTAGGTCGAAAAAATATCTGACATAGTAAATAAGCTTATTTGTGAATATCCAAATGTATGATAGCGCAAAAGTGAAATCTTAGTTTGTGATAGACAGCTCATGTATTTGAAGACATATTCTATTCGATTTATATTCAACACTGAAATCTTCTGTTTCATTTATTAGACAAAAAATCATTTTACTCTTTCTGGGATAAATATCCGAACTGTAAATTACCTAGTTCGAAAATGTTACGAAATTTTGTATCATTTGCCCGTGAACATTTTGAAAATAGAATGAAATCGAAGTTGGAAATTAAAAAATCCCGATTTTCTGCGGACAAAGCGACAGATTGTAAAAAAAATCTACAATGCAACCATTAAAATCGTCATCTTCAGTCTTGCTAGCTTCTAGAAGAGTACAATTATGTACTATCGACCTTATTTTAAAAGTGGTGTTAAATACATTGGAAAAATTTGAACCTTCGAGAGATGAACTCTTAATGCTTATGTCTATAAGTTGGGCAGCTAAAATCCATGCTTCACATTTCGTAGCATAAATGATTCGACGCTGCTATCCAGAGGTAAATGATTTGATAGCGCACACAAAAGCAGTATTTCCAAATCCCCTAAACGTATTTAGAAATTTCATAAGCAATATTCTAACATTCGCGAACTTCTACAACCGATAATCTGGTACGTAGACTTCCGCGGTCGTGGTCCATGCTATCTGCTTCTGGGCTTCCGGGATGGAACCGCGTCACTTGTATATCTGCCGACGTTTCGTACCCATTTCTATGGGACATCTTCAGGGCACAACTACTGCACTGAAAGTCAGTTTCAGTGCAGTAGTTGTGCCCTGAAGATGTCCCACCGATTCTTACACGCTGGGAAATATGGTTATGCATTTCAAAAAAATTAAGTCTTTAATTTAACAAATCGATCCTAAAGAAACAACTTCCATCATGGCAGTCAAAAGAAAGTCCAAGATATTGAAATTGAAACAGATTAACAAATAATTTATAATAATTATAACGGAGTAGTTGGAGCAAAATTACGATATCCTCCGTTGTCAGTAGTGGATGTATATACTGGATTTTATATAAACACAACTACATGCTATCAGTAACGACAAACATATTAGTGTTACAGCCAAGCTAGATAATGTGTTAAAAAAAGATGCAGATTATACCGCACTAAAACAAATTTGTAATAATAGTGAGTGCACAGATTCCCTAAGTATTAATAAACATTAATTATGCAAATATTGCGTTACTATACATACTATACTCTCGAATGATAAATATCTTTGTATAAGAATATTTTTCCCTCGCAGCGAACTCGATTTGCTGAAATAACTGCGGAAACATACTTCATTTTTCAAATATTTAACCGATCTTATCCTGTTTGTGTTTACGCTGAAAACGTCGCTTATAATGGTGCTTTATTTATTCTATTTTACTTACTTACTGTCAAACGTAGAGTAATTACACAGGCCAACCAATAAATATTTTTTAAAAACTTTTTTCAAAGTTTAACCTGTTTCTTATGTACAATATTTTGGTGTGCTGAATCCAAATTTTCAATCAGTTTCTTTCTACCACGTACCAATTTTTCGCAATCTTTATGTTTTGTTGGGTATGATAGTATTAAAATATATAGTTAAGATTTAAAGGTACGTAATTTATTATTATTGAATATGAACAGTTTGTTACTTATTAATCTAAAGTTTTGTCTTTCCTCAACCTCTTCACGATAAAAGTTCGAGTGTAGCTTTTCCGTCTATATGACGCTTCTGGAGTTGCTCGTAGAAGGGTCCAACAGTAATCTCTCATCATGTTGACATTCCAACGACCCTGATACCGTTCCTCCATCTCCTTTATATCTTGGTGGAAACGCTCCCCTTGTTCCTCACTTACAGCTTCAAGATAGTCAGGAAAAAAATTTATATGTGAGTGTAATAAATGCACCTGCAGATTAGAAAGTATATGCCTTCGTGGTTTTCTTTGTATTAGCCACGCAGATACTTAAAAGTGCACTTTGAGCATTTACTGCTACTTAGGTGACGAGACCAAAGTATTACTATACGCTTACATGCATAAATAACGTAAAGTAAATATGCGAGGAAACTTTACATTCTGTGGTATTTTAAAGTTCATTTTCGGATTCAGCACGTCAAAAAACACAAAGAGTAGCCAAATTTATAAAAAAAGTTTTTTCATAGTTGGCCTGTGTTATTAATCATTAAACCTGGAAAATTCATTCGCCCGACTCTCTCAGCGCTGATGGAAACAGTCTCAAATTTGTGAGCTCTAATTATAGCTCAAATAAAATCTAGATGATAAAAATATTTATTTCCGAAGAAATAAATAAAAACGCCTACGTTTACGCGCGTAGTAATTAGTATCTTTTTTAAAGTAAGACGAACATTTGGCCAGAAAAGAATTTTTTATTATTTCAATTTAAACTAAAATCACTTTTAACTTAAATAACTTTCCCACTTCGTTAGGTGCAATAAATACAAAATAATAATTACAATGTCATGACACAATTATGCGGCATGAAATGAAAAGAATTGCCATGTGCTAGAATTGTTTGCTTATTCAAAAAAAATAGGTTGAATATACAATAAAGCACATACGCATTAGATTGCAAACAAGGTAGATAATGAATTGTTGATATTAAATTATTGTTTTTTTGTAGTTAATTACACCAAATATAATTATTCAGCAGTATTGCGTATTACCAAAGTACATTCACATCTAACTAGATCAATATTACACGCAACGAAAATTTACAGATATGTAGGCCAGCTTTTGTTTTATTTATGGCAGGAATTCTAACTTTGATAGTTAGAGTTGTGCATTTCTTAAACGTAAATTATTTTGCATTAATGATTTTGTTATCTCATATTTTGTAGATTAAAATTATTTGAAAAGTTAAAACAAATTTCATTACGTAGACAATATTATTTAAAACTTGTGAAAGTAACTTATATTTACAAGAGTAAATTTGTTTATTGACCTAATTCCGCATTAAACTGTAAGTATAAGCAACACTTGCTTTACTGACAACGTTTGAACCTTGGTCCTTTTACATACATACATATAACTCAGTATTTGCCACGTTGATTTGGAAAGTTGAGATGATTTCGATGTACTAGTATTCCTTGTTCAACTCTTTATAAATATATGCAAGGTGAACTAGATCTGCTTAGATCATCGCAGTGCTGTCAAATTCTCGACAAGAGAACAGAATTCTGAAATTATTCATGAACGAATAATTGACTTAAAAACGACCGAAACTATTTTAACCGATTTTGCTCTTATGATTGCTATGATTGCGGAGGGGCTGTGAATACGTTGAAGGTGACCCAAGAAGAGAATGTCTTCGAACTCAACCCTTCTCCAAAATCATCGTATGAAGATTTCTACTATTAATAAAACAATAAATATATCTAACCAAGCGGTTCAATATTTATATAAGATTAACTACATATGAGTAAAATTTTAGCAAGGCAACAAATTTTTCAAAGTAATTTGCTATTTTCGGGTGCAGAAATGAACTTTTTATCGTAGGTTGTAAAGGGCGATGAGACTTGGGTACGCTACCAGGATTCAGATACAAAGTTAGAGCCCATAAAGATTCATAAGGATTCTTTGCTTCCAAAAAGACCTGTACATAATCTTTAGTCGGAAAGTTCATGGTCAACGTGTTTTGGGACGAAGCAGTGTCATCGAATTTTTCAATTTTCAGCAAGCATTTTCAAACTTAATCATTTTCCGAAGCTATAGCATGTCGCACTTTGTCAATATTAATATCCGCCATTCTTGTTTTTGACTATATCATTCTGAGATTATCCATCACATTGTTTCTTCATTGTGCCACTCACATAAACATAACTTTTTCATAATATTTTCATATGTTACTAGCTGTATTTACAATGTTTTACTAGCACATTTGACGACTTTTGCACAAAATTTAATAATAAAATACCGTTTTAATTTCCAACCACCTATTTCTACGTCAAAATGCACGCGTAAGCATCTACTACCTTCCCACATTGCACTATGACCGATTTTGTTCCGTAAGTAGATGCGTCCCTACGGATGATTAAACTTGACCAAATCTCGTAAATATAATTTGAAAATGAGTACCGAAGTCATACTGTATATAGCCTAAATATGTATTCAAATGCGAGGGAGCCTGCGAATAATTGTAGTGTTGCTTTATCAGATTTTCACCATTGAAAAGAAAGTTCTCATCCCATAAATCATAGCGAAAGACAAAGGAAATATTAAAAATGTTTTACATATAATGTAGTATACATTGCTGAAGCAGCATTATTTTTAAAAAGGGTGTGTAGGTATGTAAACTCGACGAATACATTGCATATTTTATACAAGCTTTCTAGATGTTTTTGCATGTTAACGCAACCTAAGAAGTAAGAGCAATGTGTACGTTACAGTTCTGTTACAAACTTCGGCATAATTTTTATATAAAAATGTAAAAATATTAATTAAAAGAAAAATGTGATCATTACAAATAAAGGTACTGTCTTAAACTTATGGCAATAATGTAACATTTTTGTTAATGGAACTTTTCAACAAATGCCACAAATGTCTATCGAAAAGATTTAGAAGTTTATAAATATGTATATCGTAATCCAAACTTTTTAAACTAATATCTTTAAAAGTGTTTGTCTCGAGCTTTGTAATATAGGTTGTGGACTTTCACAACCGTTCATACACTCTTTCGGACATTGACTCTGCAGCTACTATACACGTTCCTCTTCAATTATATTGGACAATTTTTTGATACAGAAATTTACTAATATTCGTTTAAACTGTTTATGATTGACACTTCACACTTAATGGTTATTATAGTATACGAGGAGTGTTGCTAAATTTTTTTAATGTGGCAACACTGTAGCTGACAGATGTTTGATATAAAAATTTCTAAAGTTTGATATTTTTTTCTGTTAAGCTTAAGCAAAGAATTAAGAAAATATTGAACAGTACGACTATAAAATAATTAACAATTTACGGAGCTGTGTTGCAGAATTGCAACAGAGATACAAATGTTCCATTTAAAATTATGAAGAAGTAAAATTAATCATATTAGATTTCTGCAACAAAGTGTTGCATTGAAATAGAATCCGAGCTCTACATATGTAGCATTTCAGTATTATACTTTTTCACTTAATATCGTAATTTTGCACAGTGTCGTTTCATGTGGTAAAAGCAGAAACAAATTATTTGCAAACAAAATTGTTTTGTGATAAAATAAGAGAAATAAACGTGCCTTTGTACTGAGTGGACCAAAACTCACCATGGGGTTTAAAAATTTAATAATTTTTGCGTTTACATAATAATAGAATTTTATTATTTAAATCAGCGATCAATTATTTTAACGCAAAGAGCATATCGTCGACATTTTAACGTCAGAATTTCGCCCTCTGAAGCAATGATTCGTTGCTTAGTTCATCATCACCACCAACATGGCACTGTAAGAAATTTGCCTCGAATCGGTATACCACGTTTAATTCGCGCTGCGGAAAATATTGAACGTGTAGAGCAAAGTGTTAACGAAACACCAGAAACATCTACCAGAAGGCATTCTGCTCAGCTAGGAATGGCTCGTACGTCATTACGGCGCATTTTAAAAAAATATTTACTGTTATTTCCATATAAGGTGCAATTGGTGCAAAAACTAAAACCCACAGATTATCGGCAAGTCTAAATTTGGCAGTTAAATTTCAACAGTTAGCCAGAAATGAACTCAACTTTATTGAAAATCTGATTATGAGTGATGAAGCCTATTTTCAGTGAATGACTTTGTTAATAAGCAGAACTGTAGGTTCTGGGGTTCTGAAAATTCAAGAGCCATTCATCAACGCCAATTGCACCCCATTAGGTGTACAGTATGGTGTGGCATTACATCTGAAAATATCATTGGTCCTTACTTCTTCGAAAATGAAGGTGGAAGTGCTGTAACCGTAAATGGAGAGCGGTATCGGTTTATGATAGAAAATTTTTTACGTCCTGCTCTTGAAAACAGACATGAGATGTGGTTTCAGCAGGATGGAGCCACTGCCCACACTGCCCGAGACACAATGGCACTTTTAAGTCAAATTTTTGGAGAGCGAATAATTTCCAGCACCTGACTATTTGGGGTTATTTGAAGGAGCGAGTATATGTGAACTAGCCCGAGACAATCCTTGAACTCAAGGACAACATTGTTGCAGAAATTCGAGCGCTACAGCCACAAATTTTGAATGGGAAATGCTCTAAATCGAGCCTATCATTGCGAAGCTGAAAACGAAGGTCATTTAAGTGACATTATTTTCCATACTTAGTGTAAAAAAATTTCCATTTTATATATTTTATTATCTGAAAAAAATTTTTAAAAATATTTAAACGAAAAAGTTATTAAATTTTTAAATCCCATGGTAACTTTTGGCCCACCCAGTAGATTGTATATATGTGTATTTTTGTAATAAACTTGTCAGTAACCTAACAAAGTAACTATGTTGCAAAATTGCGACGTAAAATCATGATGAGCGATTTAATACACTTTATATTGCTTTCATGAAAAAAACTACAGAGCAAAGAAACGACCACCAAGTGAAATAAAAAATAAAAATGTATTTCTTTTAGTGATATGTTTTTGTCTAGTTAATCAAGTACCTTTGAAAAAGTTCTATTTGGGTTTCTAAAAAGTCTAAAAGTTTTCAAACCCTTGATACAGAAAGTTCGTTTATTATTTTGAACAGTGTATTTCAAGCGAATACATGTCTAAATAGATGAGATTGGTAAAAACAATTTAAATTCTGAAAGAACAAAAAAATATAAATAAAATAATTCTTGTGAGTAATCACATAGCTACCTGAAGATAAAGACGCGGTTTTCTCCACCGACCGATGTGTTTCTGTCACAATGGGTGATACTGAGATTCGTTGTTTTGTCCCCTTAGCAATCACCGACCCTAGTACGAGACAATATTGAATGGACAATCACAACTGATGTAGCAGAATTATGTATTCATGGTATAAGCCAGTGACATATTCATCATGTTGCAAAATTTTTCAGCTAAAGGGTGGGATTAGCATTGTTATTTGCACAGCGTTAGATCATAATGAATAAGGTTTAGATATTGAAACCCTTTCGGGAAATTTTATAGACTAAAAAGCCGTTTTCTAAGTATCCGAATTACTTCAAGACAATACCTAATTGATTCATTACTTGAAAAAAGAAAAAGTATTCGAGCAAATGTAATATTACCATTAACAATAATTTTAATGAAAAGGGTATAATTCTGTGTAACGTGAAACAGCTAGAAACAGGCAATCCAGACTTTTCAGAGTACAGAGCATATAACAACGATGATGCTTAGACCAATTTTTTTACACCTTTTTTACGACTTTTAACATGTTCTTTGATACAAAGGGTACTAGGAATGTTTTGCAATACAGCTTTGTATATTTAATTTTTTCAAAGTAATTTCCTCTACACTCAATACACTTCTCCATCCTCCGAAACCAATCTTTAAGCCAGTTCTGCCAAGTTTCAGTAGGGAGTAAAGCACATTCGCCCGCAAAAGGTCCTCATCACTGGAAAACCGCCAGAGAGAGCAAAGTTTGTTCCCTTGCAAAAGATTATGCAGAATCGAACGAATTGCCGATGTATTTAGGCCTGAAGTAGCCTCTATCTGTTGGTAGGTCACTCGCCTGTTCTCGCCAAGCATTTTCCTCACAGTAGTAACGTTTCCCTCCGTAACTGACGTCCGTGGCTTTTCCGGCCTCTCGGCATCCTCTACAGTTAAATTTCCCCTTTGGAATTCTCTATACCACCATCATTGTGCG
Organism: Dermolepida albohirtum; assembly: GCA_031893035.1. Classification (NCBI taxonomy): domain Eukaryota; kingdom Metazoa; phylum Arthropoda; class Insecta; order Coleoptera; family Scarabaeidae; genus Dermolepida; species Dermolepida albohirtum. Next base: position 557,728 of record JAVIWB010005369.1, read on the forward strand.
ATGTGGACAAACATCACCTAGTGCAAGAGTCATTTCTTCGAAACACTGGTCTATGTTTAAACCACGCACGAAATTATAACACAAAACTGCCCTTATCTCATTTCGTGACCACGATGCCATCGCAAGCACTTTACACTCTCACTGCTAATGAATAACTGAGCCCATCGACATAGCGCAGCGGCTACTATGCACGTCTGAACATGTCTCAAATGCAGCAACAAGCAGCTTCCTACGATTCGTTGTTGCGTCATATTGCAAAACTTTCCTAGTACCCTTTGTATAAGCAGAATACGTAAATAATCAAATGAAACACATCGGTTTTTTTTGGAATATCGAATATATGAAATTAAATCAGTTTACCTTCAAAGTTTCCCTTTTGATATAATTCCAGAAGTTAGTTTTAATAAAGTTTAAAATGCACCTTCTGAATCATGTTCACGAATAAATTTTTCTCGATTGATTATCTAGCATAATATAAAATCTAAGGTGATGCAGTTTATGAAGAAAGAGTGCATATTATTTATCAGAACTACTTTCTTTCTTTCTAGATACATTTTTTAAAATAATGTGTTAAATTCTAAGTAGTTATATGTCTCCGAATAAATCGGTTTAGAATGTTACTCCTAGAACATCAAACATAACCTGTTCTTCGGAAGTACAGCGTGATGCATTTCCTCAATTAGCTATTCAATACCGTGTATATAACGAGCTATGCAACATAATTTGAAGATACAGAAGAAAAAGGTTATGTACGATATACGTAATCTGCGTGGTTGCGAAGCTACATACGCTAAATAATAAGACACGGAAGATAATGAACTTTCCTTCACTTTATGCGCTTAGGCGTATTTTAAATAATTTAAATTACTTTTATATCCTGACCGCATCTAATTATTATTTCCTACATCTTCACTGAAACAACTCTATAGTTTTAAGGCAATTATAAACCCCAAATTCCGAGTACCCACGAAGGAACGAGCTACTTCCTCTTGAAATTGAATTAATTAGATTAACAATACACTTCCACTTTCATAACTCTGAGATCATTTTAAATAAACTTGTATCTACATAAGTACATATGCAGGCTCAGTATACAGTTGTACATGTATGTATATGTGTTATATACTTTTAAAAATCGAGCTTTTACATTTCATATTCTGTTTCTGTTGTTTAAAAGTATGTACAGTAGTGTGCATAAGTAAGTGACCACCTGCAAAAAGTTCAATTCTTTAAAAATATTGTTTCCATACTTGATATTATTCTATTTTTAATCTTATAATAAGTTCTAGAAATTGAAAATGTCCTGATGGTAATAATTATATATAAACATATAATTAAGTTCTTTTACAATGGGAATTAATGAAAAATTATTATTTGCTGCTATTCCATCGTTAATTAAATTCACAGAAACCAATTAAAAATTTCTGCGTTGGAGAAGGACTCGAACCTCTACCTACCGTTTTCTAGACGGCTGCTCTGTTAATTAAGCCACCAGGCAGTACAACTTCGCGTCCTTTAATGAAAAATGTCTTATTAAATGAAAAAGAAAGCAGTTTATGCGAAAATATTCTTAACTAATCTTGCTCGGGCAATCTGTTCCTTACTCATGGTCTCTTTATCTGTTTAAAGACAGTTTGTGCGCCATGTGGTTAGTATATCACTGAATTTCGAAGCGTTGTATTATTGTGTTTTCAATCACAAAGGACTTGTTTACTTTAGTGAAAATCCCTTTAAATATCTTTATGATACTGTAAAGCGACAAGAAAAGTGAAAGAGCGTCTGTATCAACATGTGAGTTTGACGTTCTTGTAATACAGGATGAAATCATCAAAAGAATTAATAGAAGTTTTCTTCGATCGACAGGTGTTTCTGTGCATCCGTTTACCGTTCGACGCCATATAATTAAAAGGAGACGTAGAAACGATTGGAATATATATGACTTGAATCCTATTGAACATTGGACTAGAGGCGACTTAGACTTTAGACAGATGAGTCTAAATTTGAAATATTCGTATTCAAAAGTATGTGTAAGTATATTCATAGAGGGGTTGGAGAAGGATATAACTCATCAACTATACAATTAACAATAAAACATAGAGATGGGCCTGCACAAGGAGTTGGTTCGTTAGTTAAGATTCTGAAAAATTAAGGTCAACGAAATATTTAGAGATTTTGCAACAGCATGCTCTACCAGCAGGAATAAAATTAATTGAAAATAATTACAATGTTCAGCACGATAACAATTTGAAGCATACCGCTAGGATCCTTATCGCGAAGGAGTTGCATGATCTCTAGTCTGACCAACACAACGTTCAGATTTAAACATTATTGAACAAGTGTGGGATAAGCAGAAAAAGTCACCAATCAACTTTTTGATATTATTTTGGTAGAATGGAATAAAATTCGACAAGAATTTCTGAGAAAAGTTTTTGATAGTTTACTCAAACGCGTACCAAGTGTAATATCTACTAAAGGTGGTCATACTAAACACTAGTATTAATATCTTTATTATTATTTTCCAGTTATATGCAATTATTTATGTTATATTATTAATATTAAAATAATTACTATGTAATAGAAAGTTTTTTTAGATATTTTTTCGAAAATAATGCAGAAAGATAAATTTGCTATAGTTATCATTTGCTTATGCACATTACTGTATAAGTGTACAAATTTGTTTTTACTTTTTATTATGAGCAAATAATTGCTGTATTAGCTTCTAGATATTTACTTATGTTTATAATTTTTAGGAGCCTCGCCTGCTAAAATTTCTTCTCTGTATATAATAATACTACGTACCTAGAGTCAGTAAAATTTATCGGTAATTATGTCGTATATTCTGTGGTTAATATTACTATGTAAAAATAACAACGAAGTAAGATATTAAGGATATATCAAATTTAGTATTAGGTTACAAAAAAAAGGCTTGTTGAAAAAAAGAAAAAATCTGTACCAAGAACAACAAATTAAATATTCATAAAAGATCAATAAGGTTGATATATAACCCCTTTCCCTTTATATATCAACCTTATTGATCAAGTCAATCAACCACAGTCTCCATCAAATTCAACTATTCATAAAAGAAGGTAACATTTTATTAAAAACCGAGGATTTACATTACTAGAGAACAGTTTATACTTCTTTTTGTAAAATCTATAATTAACATATGAAACATACTTTGATACTTTTTGAAAAAGAAAAATACGGGTGTTGGCTGTAATGTTCGTTGAATGAAAATAAAGAACAAACTTTGCTGAGAATTTGCGTTTAGTTCGCATGCAACGTGAGACGTTGCCTCCACGTATCTTTCGGAAAATTAGCCTACAAGGAGAAACCTATATTGATACATACTACCATGCTACGTCCCATCATCATCCTAAGTAGAAGAGCTCTTATTAAAACTGTAATACATAGAATAAGATCAATCAGAGACGCCCAACATTTGAAGAAAGAAAGGCTACACATCAGGGAAGTATTGGAGAAGGACGGATATATTTGTAACAATATAGAGAAAGGGAAAAGATTTAGGAAGTTCAGAACGGAAACACCACCAATAGAAACCAGCTAGAAGATTCGCCTGTTTACGGCAAACTTTACGTTTCTTAAGTCGCATAGAAGATAAGAAGGATATTGCCTAAGGAGAATGTAGAAGTATGTGTTAATACTGCAACCGTCATTCAACATAACTTTTCTGGAACCATAGACAAAGTTTCACGAACAAAAAGAGAAATCTGCGAAGTGTGCGTTTTGGCTTTCAACGGTACAGATCGTGTGCGGAATTTATTTTTGTACGGGTATTTTTGCCGTAGTTTTCCAGGTGCAACACTGTTTAATTATCTACTGACAACTTAGTTGTCGAAATACGTATACAGGAAATGAAAATTAATGTGGAAAGGGGTTATATATAGTTATTAAAAAAAAAAGAGAAATAATCACCAGGCTAATATGCGAGTGTGGAAAAAGCTACGTCGAACAAACAAGGAAATCGATTGAACAAAGAATTAAGGAACATGAGAACTATACACGAAGGAAAAGATTTGGACAATCAGTGGATGCAGAATTTGTTCACGAGAACGGACATAAAGTAAGCTTTGAAGAAAAGAAAGTATTAGCTACTCTGAAAAACTTGCTTCGACGAATTTTCAGAGAAGGTATCGAGATAGAAGGAGAACCGTTATAAACTAAGCAACTTTTGGAGGAGAGTACTATGAGAATCCTTCTTGACCAATAGAGCACGACGATCACGCACCATCTTAACTAATAGCAAATCTTGAGAAGCGAACAGCGAAGCGTCGAAAGGAACTACGATAACAACAAAACCTGCAAAAAGATTGTACTACAACGAAATCAAAGGTTACATTACAAGTACGTCCGCAAAAAGACTAGAGAAAGTGCTAAACTTTAGTAGAAAGACGATAGGAAAGAAATATCAAATTCTTCCTGTTTAGAAAAAGAGGGGAAAATATATTTTTCTAATTCTGGTTTAAACAATGCGAAAGATAAACTAATATTACTAGGTTATGAAGAAATTACAAAAAGTGTTTATATACTTGTAAAATTTTATATGAAACGAATTAGATGTTATTGGCATGGTGCTTAAAATTGCTCAAGAAAAAAATAGTAAAGTTTTTAATTAAAATGGGAAAAACATTTATTTTTCTCATTATTGCCGACGTAACTAGCTTGAATTGATGTAATAGCAAAATTACGTACGCCAATAGATATAAAAAGTAGATTAAGTCATTCTTCTTTTATAAAATCAGCTAGAAGATTAAAGATATGTTTTTCAAATTGTAAAATATATAATTATTAAATTGCTTTCAAATATTTTTAAATATTTTCTCAACGTGTATATGTCCAATACTACTCCAAGTCTTGTCCCAATGTACTTTATTATAAGACACATTTGAGACAGGTCGTAGTTTTTTATATTCAGAATATTTCGAAAATTACAAAATAGTAATATTATACAAAATATTACTTTTTTGTAATTTTCGAAATATTCTGAATATAAAAAATTACGACCTGTCTCAAATGTGTCTTATAATAAGTAAAAGTTATTGTTGAAGTAAGGTATCCGAATGTATCCCACTCTCTTCTACGATTTTAAATAATGAAGATTGTACTTATATGTAACAGAAATATGAGTAATATCCATTTAATAGACTGAATTATCTTGGCTAATGTAATAATGACACGGCAATACTTAAATATTAGCTATGTACCCTCATAATTAAGGATAAAAATAACACTGCCACTATCTCCGGTTATATTTTAAGACACAACTGTTAAGTTTTATTACTTTATTTTTACAAAATGTACTGAAGGCCTATTGCATTAAGTGGAATAATTAAAATTTATTTACGGATGAGTAATGTTACAATAATTTCTCTTAGTAATTTCTATTTAAGGATTTAGTTCCAGATGACTATTACTTTTGATGATAGTAGAAAATGAAAGTGAATGATTATCGAAAAAGACACTGGAATTTTCTCGATTAGTAACATATAAAATTTACTTTTATTCGTATTTTAAAAAATGCGTATTTTAAATAAAAGCATGCTTTTGTAATCTTATTCATTTATTCCGAACACTTTATTTCCAGATAACTTGTTTTCGTTTTATTTTATACAACGATTTAGATAATCTCGATATAGTACGTACGAGTATAATATATTCTATATATTCGGTCAGTCAAAAAATAAAATTAAATGTAATTAAAATAAAATGCGAAATAAAAGGATGCCCTGCAAGTAACCAAAGTTAAGAATAATCATGTAATAGTACAGGTAGTGGAGAAAACTTGTTTCATTTGATACATATGATTATCTTCTTTTCAGCCTACTTCATCCGCTTTCAAAGTTAATGATTAATATAACAATTTAAGTATTATCTAATCCTGTATCATGCATTTAACATCAGTTGACATCCAAGTTCCGTTTCACCTCATGACATTGTCAATTCTTTGACAATATTTAAAATTTTTCACTTCGATACGATGGATGTTCCAATTACATAATTGCAGACATTTTGTCACTATTTATTTCCAAACAATTTTCTTTTATTATATTATATTCAACGATTTAGATATTTTTCTGATAGTGCATATAATATATATACCAACATACCCATTCCGTCAAGAGGTAAAGCTACATGTAATTATAATATAATGCAAATTAAATGGATTCCTTGCAAGTAAGGAAAGTTAAGAATAATCCTGTAATAGTACACATAGTAAAGCTAATGATTAATATAGTAATGTAAGTATTATCCAATACTGCCATTTCCATCTGCTAATTTCCATGATCTTTATATTTTTAAGACTGGTTCTTTCCATTTTATTTTCAATTTTCTTTGAGGACGATTTTCAACTGGGTTCCATTCGTGAGGGGACCAAATTTGGCGATTAAATTATATTCAGAAGCAGTTCAAAATGTACTTCATGAATTTTCACCATTGCAACAACGAAAGTGTGAAGATATGCATTATCCTCAAGAAATATTTCTTTAATTCACCAGCTATTTCTTTCTTTCTATTTCTTTGAGGGTGATTTTCAGTTGGTGTCCATTCGTTGCTCATTTTAATATATCGGCTACTCATTTTCCCTAAATATATTCAAGCCACCTCATACTTTGCGTTTTAATTACTTGAACTATATATTAGTTATGCATTCTATCTTTCAATTCATGATTCATTAATTTTCTAATCGACAGCATTTCTTGATCACTACTTCACTGACGACTTACAAGATTTTCGCGCGGCCGCATAGGAAAAGAAGAGTAAATTTCGCTTACCCATAACCGAAGCAATTTCTTCGATTTTTTTAATTAATTTTCCATTGATTGGGTGAGTAATGGATACCACACATCTCCGTAAAAGTTTCTCCAAATTTTGTAATAATAACAATAAGCTGTTCTTTTGTATAGTGATCCACTTTAAATAATTTCAACGACTGCAGATGACAAATGTCAAACATTGAGATTGCCAACTTAAATATAAGAAAAAGTGGGAAATTTAAATCCGACTCACCCACTGAGCTACTATATAATTTGAAATGAAGAAAATTTAATCAACGATGAAATCTGGCACAATTTAAATATATTCTTTGTTTAGTTTTGGACCTGTTTTTAAATAAAAATAAATAGTAACCTTCAGAAACTGATCTAAATAATGAACTAGTGCATATAAACCGAAACTAAAATGTTTAAAAGTATCACTAATTGCCTATATTTCGGATTTTCAACTGTGATAGAAAAGTTTTTAATCAAGTTTTCGCCTTCGAATTTAATCAAACGTAGAGTTAGCTTAATAACATACCTTTTGACGGCCGCATGGCTAAAGAATACTCTGATGAACATAGAGGCATATATAAATGGCTGCAGTTATTTTTCATAATATTGTATATGCTTCCTTTATTTTTCCAGATAGATATGTGGAACTTGACTTGTCGATGTCTAAACACTCATTTACTAAAGAGCTGTTGAATATTATATAACACCTATTTTATTATAAAAACATATTTTATTAGTCCATAATAATGCAATAAAAATTGCTTCTGATATTCACGCAAGCAATTGAATTATTACTACTTAAAAATAGATGTAACTTTAAATTTCAGTGGTAAACGTAAACTATATTTTCTCAATGAGCTATTAAATACTATGTATGAAATCATGGTTTAAAACAAAGAAACTATGGAATGCAGGTAGTTCAATATAAGAAATGTAAGTACAGGATGAAGCCTGAACAAAGTGCTAAATACAAGTGATGTGAGGTGAGAATTGTATTGTACTTCGATGTTAACGAGTAAAGCACAACTGAAACAATACACGCGTCTATTTTTAGTTTTAGTTTTGCATTTCATTTAGTGTTTTAGATTGTAATAAAATTTGCTAATATTTTATTCTGAAACAGAGCAATATGCATGATTTTAAATTTTCTTTCGCCTGCTAAAGTTGTATTATTACGAGGGCGAATCGATAGATACTGAAACTAGACAAGAAAATGCAAAAATTTGGGAAAAAATTATTATATTTATTATATTTTTCAATGTATTCTCCTTGTAACTTATTACATTTACTTCAGCGAAGTTCAAATCTTTTCGTTCTTTCAGAAAAGTAAGCTTTTATCCAAATTTGTAAAATAAGCATCAGTTTCAGTATTTGTCTTTTCATTCGACCCAAATCTATTACAATCCAGACAAGTTTTATGGTCGAGAAAAAGAAAAATATCTGAGAAAATCAAGTCTGGCAAATAAGCTGGGTGCAGAAGCAGTTCAAAATGTATTTCATAAATTTTTAGCATTGTTAACAATGAAAGTGTGAACATATGCATTATCCTCAAGGAATATTTCTGTAATTCACCAGCTATTTCGTCTTTTCCTGTTTTATCATTTTGTGATCTTTCTATTTCTCTCTAAACTTCTGTTTTTGTGGAGCATTTTATTCTTGCTTCCCCATTTTTCATTATTTCCTTTTTCTCGTATATATTTGTTTGTCCCCTCAGCCTTCTATGATCAGAATCTGGATAAAAATATTTTTAGCAATATTACCTATTTGTAGAAGTTCGTGATTCATTCTTGTTTTATAACTTTTTTTGGGACTTTGGCTTGCTAACAGGTGCTTTTATATTTTTATAAAATTGCGTCAGTTTGTAATTTTGTTTTTTTATAGCGTCTAACTTTTTAGTCAGCCAATAAATCTTTTTCTTCTTATATATTTGTTTTATTTTTTGCTGTTTCATAGGCTCTTTTGATCTGTTTTTTTTATTATTTATCCATTTAATTTTTGCTGTATTTTTTATTTTCTCTCTTCCTCACATTCCTGGTCGTAACATTATTTACTTTTTACTCCTGTTTTTTTTCCTAGAGCTTTCTCTATCACTTTCTTTATATTTTTATTATTTTGTGTTTGAGTTCAAAACACTTAATTCACATTAATGGCTTTTCAAGAGATTTTTTCCCTTTTTTCAAGTTATTCTATAAGTGTTTTGCTTTTTCCTTTCATTTTGTGTATAACAAATGAATAGATTTTTTTTACACTTTTTTTGTATTAACATTTACAAGTCCATGCATTTTTTCTGTTGAAATTTGTAAATTGTTAGATTAAAATATTAGTGCCTTTCTAAGTTGACAATTAATAATAGAAAAAATTATACGTTCTTGTGAATATTAATATAAAAAAAAAAATTGAAAAATTATGCGCTTTTACGATGCAAAACTGAAAAATTGTAATTTTAACCCGTTTAGCATCTAGTATGTAAGATGCAAAAATTTTTGAAAAAGTTTCTGTTCCCCGCGCAGGAGTCAAACAGGTGATCTCATTTTCTTTGGGAATCAAAGATCTTCTAAAAAATTAAAAATAGAATATTCCAATATAACATCGTAGAAGCGGATAATTATATCCTACCGTGGGTTTTCGTTTAGTAAGTGTTTCCATGATGTAATTTATGGCATATTAGAAGGTCTCGAATCCACTGTCTCCGTGATCTAAATGAATGTTAATTTAATAAAGTGATGGCACATTCCTGGAGAGAATGAGATCGTGGGTTCGAGTCCCGCGCGGAGAACATATTACATATACGATATAAAAAGCGGTTAAAATTCGATTTTTTCATCAATTAATTATATATAGAATGTATATATGATACATTAAAGAAAAAAAGAAAAACAATTAAATAAAATAACTTGAAAAAGTGGGAAAAAATCTCTCGAAAAGTCGTTAATATGAGCTAAGTGTTTTATTGTCCCTAATGGTCGGAAACCCAAACATAAAAGAGTAACATTTAAAGTTAAAATAAAACGATCAATATTAAAATCTTCTTTATCTCTTGCTTTTCTAAATCATTTCATCTCACTCTTGCTTTTTAATATTATAAAGTTTTTGAGATTCTTATTTTCGACATTACTATAAAATGATCTGTGTCTATACGTCTATACTCTTGTATCATTTGTATTCTTATACTGTTGGTTCCTAGTATATGGTCAATTTGCTTTTCTATGCATGTTATTTTGTGTGATCTCGGGTGCTCAAATTTTGTTGGTCAGAATGTTATAATAAATGACAAGATTACAAAAAAATATACGAAGTTCGACGGAAGCAGAAAAAGGGAGAGAGAAAGGCCGAGAGAAATCTGGTGAGACGAAGTAAGGGCAGCAGTACAGATAAGAAATTTGCAGTGGTCTAAAGTGAAAAACAACAACTCACAGAAAAAAATTGGAAAAACCGAATCGCATTTCCTACATAGTCCCGCAATAACGGTAGATGGATCGAAAATAAGTAAAAATGTACTTTGCCAAACATCTCTCTCAAGTATTATTCCCTTCCTTTTTGTATGTTTATTCAGTATTACCTTAGTATCGTCCTTTGGTATTTTTTTCGTAAGCTTTGCCTAATTTCTCATAGAAGCTTTCTGCAGTTTGTGTGGGTGCATATGTGTACATTAACAATTGAAATACTGACTTGTAGACTTCCGTTGTCATCGTCCATGACTACTTCAACTTAACTTCCGAGTATCGTGTCCTCTTCAGGATTTAACTGCTACTACTGCTCTCGTTTTTGCACTGAAGCTGGTATAAGTCTGCTGCGGATGGGTTTATATGTGTGTTGTTTGTTACAGGTCACGGATAGGGAGTAACCATTAATACGGTTTAGGTTATTGGTATTAATTCACGGAACTTTTTCTGTTCATGTAAGTAAAAGCCTAAATAATGTAATCAATTAATAATACTGCTTTTCTTCATTTTATGTATATACGTACGGAGTCTACATGTATTATATTTATTTAAAACGTTTACTAATTAAGAGAAAAAAGTCTATATAATATGTGCAGCAAACGTAAAAAGAAACTCAGAGAACGAATAATAATTAATCGCGCTAGTGGAAGGAACAGAAAATTCTAATAATTCATACTTTTCAACCGGAAATTACATAAAATTACAACGATTCTGCTACGGTATTTAAAATCCATCGCACAAACCAAGAAGTAAATTAACATTAATTTTTCTATTGTGCATGTACGCATGTGTATTAAACCATTTAAAAACCTACTGAATATTCAAGGGTTTTTAAATCTAATTAAAAATTTAAAACACCACCGGTATTCACTCATTATTACTCATGTGGAACATATCGCGATTTACATTAAACTTGAAGTAGAAAACGTATATATTATCATATTAAATTTTTTTCGACCGGATGTTAACGTGAAAGAAAAAAAAATAGTCAGCCATAATAAATACTGTACCTAGGTGACCCTGATAATACATAATATGCCCGAATCTTAATTATATTCCTGGTAAGATATATAAATACAGTCAGAAAGTTTCACATTGGTCATTTGAAAACAATACAAATTATCTAACGACGTCTCGTCCACAATACACGAATACACGTATGCACATACACACACAGACACATTGCTATTTACAATTCAGCCCTTGTATTCCCTGTTGAACATGTATTTACATTACATATTTGGAACCTTAAATCATGTAACGGATGACTGAACTGAATGAAAGCTCTGACTGAAATATAATATTCTAATTAGATGTGACTACATACATTGGTTTTTATTATAGTTTGTGTTTGCTGCTTGTAGGTATTTATCCATTTAGATGATTTACGTCAGTTAGTTCAGGTGTTAAATATGCCTGACAAGTTGGTGTTTGTACGACGGCATTATGGTTTTGAATTAGCATTTTTTAATGAAAATTGTTTTTGTCATTTTTACAAATGTCAGTTCACAGTGAATGAGCGCAAGAAACTGCTAATAGAGACGGTACTGTAGTTATATTATAGTGAATAGAGATAATCCAACTAAATTATTTCTCAAACTAAAGTTAATTACAGCAGACATTCAAGAGAAAAAAATAACACATATGTATTTATTACTATTTTTTTGCATTTCAGTGTGGAGCTATTGGACAGTATTAACTCCTATAACTTCTACCAGGCTTACTTATTTAGTCTGGTAACTCTTTCAATTTTCAGTATATTTCCTTCATTTTGCTTGTTTATAAATTACTGTTCTTAATTTATAATAATAATAATAATAATCATAACAATAATACTACATACTTTCAGTTCCCAACAGTAAATACTAATTACAGGGCTTTTACAGACCATGATTATTATTACGTTCGCGATCGTAGGGCGACTTTAGATCTTTGTCTGTCAGCAATCTCTTAAATGGAAAAAAAAAACACGAAAAACCTTCCCAGATAGCAGGCCATGGGACTTGAGCCCGAAACCCCTTGCGTTATGTGCCAATGACGTAGTAGTAGCTATCTCTCGGCTGATATGAACATTGGTTCTCTCTGCATATTTCTTCGCTCAACAATCTTTAGTTAGACTCTTGTCTTCTATCTTTGCAACATATCTATACGATAATAGATCGGAAAGTTTCTAACAGAAAAAAAATTTTTTAGGGAAAATCTTAATTGTTTTTGTACATAATCCGCTTTCAGCTGTTTAATCCATTGAATCCAACGTTTTTCAAGGCTTTTAAACCCTTCGAAAAAAATCTATCAAATCTTCGAAATGTTCGTTAACAGCTTTGTCGATTTTAGTATTGTATCAGAATTCCTTTCTAGCCTATCATTTCTTCAGGTTTGAGAATTGGAAGAAATTTGAAGGAGCCAAGTCTGATGAATACGGTGCATATTTAATTTAGCCGCAATTGCAGAGACTCGTAAGACAGTTCGTTGTTCTGATGGTACAAGACCGAAAGAGGTCTTTTAACTACGATTTTTTACTTCGGTCTTTATATTACTCGCCTGATATTATTTTTTCGTTTTGCATGTAATGAATAAAAATTATTCCTTGGACATTCGAAAAGACAGCAGCCAATTTTTTAGCGGCTAAAATCGTCTTGGCTTTCTTTGGAGTTGGCTCACCAAGTTTTGTATACTACTTTAATTGCTCTTTGGTCTCTGGAGTGTAGTGAAGATTCGAAGTTTCATCGACAGTTATAAAACTTTCCAAAGAAAAAACGTTTTAATTACGTTTGAAATTGTTGTGAAATAGTCATTCTTACTCCATGGATTGACAGGAGATGCAGCAATAACCTTTATAAAGTACCTACTTTCTCCACTATCTCTCCTCAATTTTACGTAAATAAGGAAAAGTATTTGTTCTAACATTGAACTTTTTCGTATACCATACTGTTTGTCGATACGAACGAACGCACTAGTTCACTTGTTCGGTAACGTGACTTTTATCTATGGAATTTTGCAAAAATTAAGTTTATAAGATAAGATCTTGAAAACTATATCAAACGGTCCAATTCCTAGTAGAACATGCTTAAAGTTGTACAAAGTGTTATGGTGAGAGTTCAAAAATGTGTTTAGTTAGAAAGCAATTATTTTAAATATTTGTTACGTGTTTAATATTTAATTATATACTTGTTTATTTAATATTTTGAACTTATTTTCTCAATTATTTTTATAATATCCAGTAGTAGTTATTATCAAGAAACATTGGCAATGTGGTAGGGCAGGGGTTCCCAAAGTATGCGCTGCGACGCCCGGGGCCGCCGCGACAGCCTCGCTAAAACGAAAAAAAATTGAAGAATATATGATTTTAGACTTAAAATTATCAGTTCTTCAGTTATGCCTCCTATGAAGGGTGCCGCTGGAAATAATCTGAACGTTAAGGGCACCATGGCTTTGAAAAGTTTGGGAACCTATGTAATAGGGTGTTAAATATTTTTACCGCAAATTATTTTTTGTTAAACTATATGTTATTCTATTAGATCTTTCTAAAACACATATTTTAAAATAGCTTTCGATTGTATTATTCAACTTCTACAAATTTGTTTTATTAAATGTATATACTTGAAACCCTAAAAGTTTATTTAATTAATAAGCTAATTACATTTCACTTCAGCTTAAATTCGTTCGTTTGCGAACATATTACTCTTCCATCTAAAGTTTCTGCCTCGAAAAACATTTGTGACTTATTTGATTTGACTAAATTTACAAATGAAATGAATGTTAATAGTCATGTTTTGGATTTAATACTTTCTAATATTCGTACTACTGTGACGGTAGTACACAAAGATCATTCTTTTGTATATGAAGATCTCTATTATCTAGCATTATGCTCGGAAATTTGCGGTTTTACTCAGTCTGTGCTCCTTCACTTTCCTGTCGTTATAACTTCTGTAAGACTAACTTTTCGAGGCTATGTTTAGATCTACCACATATTGATTGGAACTTCCTTGACTAGGATAATGATGTTGATATTATGCTTAATCAAAGTCTACAAGGTATCATGCATTCGATAAATCAGTTCCTATATTTCATTCATAAGATCATCCCATTTATGAGGTTTGGTTCATTAGAGAGATTACTACGGCTCAAAAACATAAGCAGCTGTGTTGTAGTAAATGGAAATATATTAACAGCATTACGCACTGTAACGAATTTAAAATCTTTATGCACTCTTAGAACATTTAATATCGGATTCCTACAAAGAATATATATAAAATGTCGAGCAGTTCAGATCATTGTTGTATATGGTCTTTATGCAACCACGACAAAGTACTTCTCGAATTTCAGGTGGTATGTGTAATAAATTGAGATGAATAATCTTCAAGATACCGTTAATTCCTTTGCTCAACATTTTTCTAGTATATACACAAGTCCTTTAAATATATACATTTCTCATACGATTTTGCATATGGAGCTCTTCTCTTTTTGGATTCCATTAATATCTGATTCCGAGTTGGCGAATATTATGTCTTCCTTCTAGAATAAATATACATCTGGTAATTATTTGATTCCTAGTTTTTTGACCTCTCGACGAATTTGTACATTTGTTCATCGGACACCGAGGACAAATATTTTTTGGAGATTCCCATTAATCCATATGATAAAATAAGTCGATGCTGTATACACCGACCTATCCACTGGAAATCGACATTGAAGTTGCACTACATATACTTTTTGTTATATTTACTATTTATAGACTCCAATTTCTTATTTTTTTTGTAACGGGTGTTTTTTTTAGAGGTATAGAACTTTGAAATGGAATAAAACAAATATGATTTTTTTAAATTGACATGAAATTTACTTTATTCGAAAGATAACTTCTGGCATTATAATTTAAATATGTCTTCTGGCATATGACCGCCACGGCTGGCTCGGACGTAGTCTAATCTGGAGGGCCAATTTTCGATGACTTTTTCCAACATTTGTAACCGTATATCAGCAATAACGCGGCGAATGTTGTCCTCCAAGTGGTCAATCGTTTCGGGCTTATCGGCGTAGACTAGCGACTTCACATATCCCCACAGAAAATAGTCAAGTGGCGTTAAATCGCACGATCTTGGAGGCCAATTCACGGGTCCCAAACGTGAAACTATGCGGTTACCAAACGTTTCCTTCAATAAATCAATTGCGGCACGAGCTGTGTGACATGTTGCGCCGTCTTGTTGAAACCACAACTCCTGCACATCATGATTGTTCAATTGAAGAACGAAAAAGTCAGTAATCATAGCTTTACAGCGGTCACCATTGACTGTAACGTTATGGCCAGCTTCGTTTTTAAAGATGTACGGACCAATTATTCCACCAGTCCATAAAGCACACCAAACAGTCAGTTTTTCTGGATATTACGGTGTCTCAACATACACTTGAGGATTATCATCACTCCAAATACGGCAGTTTTGTTTATTGACGTATCCATTCAACCAAAAGTGAGCTTCATCGCTAAACAAAATTCGATTATGAAAATCGGGATCAACGGCAATCTTGTTTTGGGCCCATTCACCGAATCTACGCCTTGCTAGGTGATCGTGTGGCTTTAATTCTTGCACGAGTTGGATTTTGTAAGCACGCAAACCTAGATCTTTCCGCAAAATCTTCCATAAAGTGGATGGACACATATCCAATTCCTGTGCACGATGGCGGATAGACTGATTCGGGTCTTCCTCTACGCTACGCTCTACAGCAGCAATGACTTCTTCTGTACGCACTGTACGACGTCTCTCTGGATGCGTGTTATCATTTAGAGTATACGTGGTGCGAAAACGTTCCATAGTTAATCGAATTAATTGCTCTGATGGACGATTATGTTGACCGTAATATTGACGTAGTGCGCGATACGTATTTCGAACAGAACCATGATTTTCAAAATAAATTTGCACAATATGCAAGTGTTGTTCAGGCGTCAGTCTATTCATGTTGAAATGACAAACCAAACTAAATATAAATCACTTAACAGCTGACAAAATGGCCGCCAGTTAAAAAAGTGTTGCCAACTTAAAGTTCTATACCTCTAAAAAAAACACCCGTTATATACTCTATATCATTTTCTTTTTTATTTTGTCCTGTAAGTGAGTTTGATTTATTAGATAATAAATTATATTATTATTGTAGTCAAGAGAAAAAATATTACAACTCTCACTAAATTCGTAGTTCCAATAATGATAAAGCTTGCAATGGAGAACAAACAACTTTGGACACGATTTACACGTACAAACTATCTACTGGGAAAATTCTGTTTCGCTTGCAAGAGTTCATAAATTTAGATGTCATAAAAGTTTAAATTTTTGGAAAACGTAAATCAAAAGATAACTAATTAATATATTTCCTTTATCTAAAATGATGTCAAACGTACAACTTTGAAATATATTTTATATTAAAAAGCTATCGGTATCAGCACAAACACATGGCAAAGTATTAGTGGAACATAGTTAAGAATATATATTTATGTCAGCACAGCTAACCCCGATTCCAGGAACTACCCTTGAAGGGTGGGAACTAGTCAGGCCGCCAACGGAGCGCCTTAACAGCAAGATAAGAAGGCAAAGACACCGAAAAACGAAGTTACCGAGAACTAAACATAAATAAATAAACACCGATCCGAAATTCCTGGCGTCATTGCCACATTTATGAAGATTTCGTTTCTCTCCTTTTACTTTTCAGTCATCCTCCTCCTCCCTCACCACTTCGACTGGCCCATGATATTTACATGTGACTTCATTAATGCTCCCAAATTATTTTCTTATTTATCTTACACATGTACATGCTAGATTATTTACAAATAACTATTTAACGGTTGAAAAAATAATTACTTCTAGTTGTTCAGCAGCTGTGCATGTTATCTATAGGATTTTGAAATTTATTTGTAATTTCGGTAAACGAATACGTAATAAAAAAGGAACTATTTGTTTTTATTGATGTGAGAAGGAAGAAATCTGATGCAAAACTACCGAAAAAGTTTATGTGTATGTATGTGGATCATACAGATGTTAAGTATGTGCAATTTTACATCTTACATTGCTTACGAAATTTTTTATTAATTAATATTTAAACAATTTTACGAAATATTACCTTCAAGGCAGATTTGAACTTCATTGTTCAATTCTTTACTTACTCCGTTCTATTCATACACAAAAGTGAACACAACTTTTTTTAGATCGTATTCGGTATGCACAATTTTACTTGATCGCCTTATATTACATTCTAATTTTTTTATCAATTAATATTTTTTAGTAATTTGCATAGTGAATCTTTCAATAATTCTTTGCCACACTGTTTTTCATTCGCATCAGAAGTTAATTAAAGTAATCGGTTCTTTTCCAAATAAATTTACAGCGGGAGGCGATTCATCTCTTAATTCCTTAATTCGTGACTGTTGGCATGTCTTAGCTTTTCCTCTTAACTCTTTCAGGCTTGGTGGTCAGTTATCTATTATCACCTATTTAAGAGTTCTCAAAACCACTTTTTATGCCGTCTTGTGCCAATTTCCTAAGCAATTACTTTTTTTTAAAGTCGTCGTTGATTGTTTAATGCGAAACTTTTACTCTAGAGTGCGCTGGGTAGATTAACAGATTTATTTGAAAATGTGGTAATGTATTGTTTTTCAATGGGACTTTCCCGAATGTAATAAAAAATGCTCAGAGTATTTATTATTTAACGAATTCGGTGTTACTCTATGGTATAGTATTTGTTTAATTATTTTATAACAAAAGTATTATAATATATTACATAATCTACGATAAATAAGGTAAAGGTTAGATTACTAACCACATTCACATAATGTACATATTTATGTTGCATTATAAGGATGCAGCGTGTAGTTAATGAACGTGATATAGAAGATATTTTGTTCGAAAGTATACCTTCTGATTGCGTAAGTGTGTGCAGTTTTGAATCGGATGAAAGAGAAAATTATGGGATGTAAACGGACCCGATGGGGCTCGGTGACATACCTTCTGGGCTCCAGCTAAATCCTGAAGATGAATTTGACTTGAACGATGACATAATCATTTCAAATTTGCCTGACACTACTGGTAGTGGTACTACGAGTGCTTTATCTACTCAAATTGTTATGAGGGAACCAAAATGTAAGAAAATTTTCAGAATGGGGAGCCGGAAAAGTACACTGGAGGCGGGGGTGTAGCAAGCGATGTTGAGTTAGAGAATATCACACACGCCTATTGTTTAGATTTCGATATATATACTGGCAAGGATAGTGACAAAGTACAAACTGATTTCGGTGGTAAAGTTGTTCAACAATTAGGGTGGTTAGTATACTAACCACCCTAATTTGTAAAAGCCCAAACGGTTTTTTCTTATTTTATATGTTTTTTATAATAAATAAACGCTAATTAACTTAAAAATGCAATTGTTTTTATTCTAAAGTAATATATAAGAAAGCGTGGCTGAAAGAGTTAAGGTAATTGTCAATTTTTCCATATCATACTGCATCTTTCCTGACCAATTGGAAACTAAAAGAATTGTTCCGGTACACAAGAAAGGTAATCATGTTTTGCCTTGTAATTACAGATCAATTTTTATTATCTCTAACTTGTAAAAGTTTACGAAAAGCTACTGTATTCTAGACTTTTTAGTTCTCTTATTTCACCAAACCAGCATAATTTTACTTCTGACCGATCAAATCTCACCCATTTGGTTAGAGCTGTATAACACATTAGTGAAATCCTGGACATGTATGGATGGATAGATGCAATTTATTTCTAAGGCTTTCGATAACACAAACTATTAACTACTGTTACATAAGCTTGACTTCTGGTCTAGTTCATGTCGCTATCAGTCTTTTTCGTTCTTATTTGTCTCAACGGAAGTGTTACGTGACTTACAACACGTGGTGCTCCAATGATTCCATTTTGACGTGCGGTGTGCTCGAGGTTCAAATGTCGGTCCTTTATTATTTATATTGTGTATTTGTCTTGTTGTAAGATTGATTATCCTATACTTGAGTATATGGACGACATAAAAATGTATTCAGATATATGTAGGTGCGAGCACCTTAGCTTGCAGTTAAGCATTGAGTAATGTTGTTTTCTCAATCTTCTACATTCGATTCATTTTACCATATTTTGGATAATTATTTGAAAAAAGTGAGCGAAATAAAGGATCTTGGCTTGACATTTGACTCAAATCACATTTTTAGACCACATAATACACATATTTTTTCTGAAGCTTTTAAATCAACTGAGTTTGTCATGCGCATCGTTAAATATTTCAATGATCATTCAACCTTTATGCTACACTCTATAATGGGTGTTTTTTAAGCTGCATTAACTATCGATATCGACAACTATATTTTGATAGCTGATAATGTCAAACTGTGTTGACATTTCTGTTCAGTAAGGTTTGGCAAGTCATCGTGAATCGTT
Organism: Dermolepida albohirtum; assembly: GCA_031893035.1. Lineage (NCBI taxonomy): Eukaryota > Metazoa > Arthropoda > Insecta > Coleoptera > Scarabaeidae > Dermolepida > Dermolepida albohirtum. Next base: position 577,378 of record JAVIWB010005369.1, read on the forward strand.
CAACACTAGAACAACGATAAAAAATAAATCTGTTCGCGAAGTTCATAGAGCACTTTGTCCATTTCACGGCCAACATAATCGGCCTAGTGAGCAAGCAATTCGTGCAGTTATTGATCGTTTTCGCACCAATTTTAGTCTTGTCGATTCAAAACCATCAACAAGGCAAAGTGTGCTTGCTAAAGAGAATATTGCTGCTGTAGCTCGAAGTATTGAAGAAGACGCCAAAATGTCGATTCTTCGTCGTTCTCAACTTGTTGGCCTTTGTTCTTCGACTATGTTGAAAATTTTACGTAAGGATCTTAGCTTACGTTCCTATAAAATACAGCTCTTGGAAGAATTGAAGCCAAACGACCATATTTTACGTCGCATTTTTGCTGATTGGGCTTATCTGAAAATGGCCAAAGATAAGCTTTTTATCAAAGAATTCTGTTTAGTGATGAAGCTCATTTCTGGTTAAATGGCTACGTCAATAAGCAAAATTGCCGTATTTGGAGCGTAGACAATCCTCAAACCGACGAATCACCATTACATCCATTAAAATTGACTGTTTGGTGCGGTTTACACGCTGGCGGCTCGTCGAGCCTTATTTGTTCTTAAATGAGGAAGGAGCTGCCGTTACGGTGAATGGCGAGCGCTATCGAGCCATACTGACTGAATGTTTGTTTCCAAAAATTAATCAGCTAAATATCGACGACATTTGATTCCAACAAGGCGGCGCAACTTGCCATACAGCGCGCTTAACAATCGATTTATTGCAAAATCAATTTGGTGACAACTTTATTTCCAGAAGTGGTCCTGTTCAGTGGCCCCCTCGTTCGTGCGATTTAATGCCTATGGATTACTTTTTATGGAGCTATGTTAAGTCATTGGTTTTTGTTGACAAACCAGCAACTCTTTAACCATTGGAAGCCAATATTCAAGCCACCATTGACACCATATGGCCAGATTTATTATTAATACCAAGATTACTTCTTCACGAGTTCTAACATGGTCACTAAAACTAATTATCATCAAAATTTCAATACATTTTTTGCAATTAGTTGAATCGTCCTTGTCTACAGAGTTAATTCTGACAGGTTAGGTCAAGTACTAAATTGTAGTTCCATTGCCTATTAAACACGAACAAACTTAACAGTTTTAAGTAAATACCTCTGTCACTATTGAACAAGGGGGCGATAAACTTTATTATTACTGAACCACCAAAGCAGAACTCTATTGAAATTGTCGGTAGTATACAGGGTAATTTTATTGAAAATAAAAATATGCTCATCGAATCCCTTTAGTACCCACTTAAATTTGGAAAATTTTATTAGGAACTAGTATGGTCTAACCCTATGTAATTCAATAACTTTAACGGAGGAAGATCAAGTGTTAAAGAAGAGCGCGGCTCTGGCACGCCAATTTCTATGACCACTCTGAAAGATATTAGTTCAGTCTATGAAACGACTTTAAAAGCACGTTTCTTGTGAACTTTTGTTTCCCATTGTCCATAAGAAAGACGTCACAGAAAACTTGCTAAAGGTGTGTTCTCTTTGCAAGACGACGTTTATATTCTAAAGTGGTTGATTGTAAATAATTAATTAAATTGGTTAACCAAGAATTCTATTCTCTGGATTTACTGTCGCTAGACCATTATTTATTCACGAAACTAAAAAAAAAAATTTTGAAGAGTGAAAGATTTTTGGAAAATGGCGAAGTTATTTGCCGTAAAGTAATGGTTTGTCGATTAAAACGATCTATTTTTTAAAGAGTTTAGAATTACGTCATGAATGTTCTGCTAATTTTTTAATATTGTGGCGTTTTATTTAAGTTTTGGTCGATATATGATACCTCGTAATTACCTAACTGTAGAAACTTTTGGCTACTACTTTTACATTTGCAGCAACAAAGGAAACAATTTTCAGTTAATCTCCAATAAAAATGTTTTAAACAATATAATAATAGTTTCTCATAACAGGCCTCTAAGGCCCACATCGTATGACAGGGTATGATCTGTTTTTTCGGTACACCAAGGTATACGCCTATTTGTTATGAAGAATATATACCCGCGTAATTATATATTTGTAAGTACAATTTTTAAAAAAGATTCGTGTTTGTATTAAGTACCCTTCTCGAAAGAATGGCTTCGCGCCGTTTCCACTTTGGTGAGAAAAATATCGGTGTATGCAAATTATAGACCACATTATAATGTTCCTTTTTTCTCGGCGATTTCATAATTTCTTTCACGTCCATTCAATTATTTTCAAATTTCACTGTTTCGTGTAATAATTTACACAGCAACCAAAAAAAGAAGCTACGCGCCCGAAGAATATAAAAGCAGGACGCTCTTTGACTTTACAAAAAATAATTACGCCAGACCCAGTGTTGAATTTTGTCGAAGAAAATTACAGCCGAAACTGAATACTAAAATGTAACCTTGAAAATGGAAAAGTTTAATAACATTTTGCTCCTTCCTTACTGGGTTATTTTAACTCTAATGACAAATTCTATTTGCTGGGTGGAATATATATGTGCGACCGTAGATACATAGTTACACTACATACGCATTAACACATACTTTTGCAATAATTTAAATTAACATATGTATACTTTATGTTTAAGCTGAGAAAGTCACTACTTAAGAATTTTTATGCTTAATTTTATGAGGACGTTGGCATGTATGTAATACTTAAATGTGATTAAGATATACATAAATATTTGATATTATATGGATAAAATTAAAAAAGTAATTATACATTAAAACTTCTCTTATTAGGACGGCAAATCAGTATAGCATATATTTTCAGATTTCTAGTAAAATTTAGATTTTCTCGGGTTTAACTATATATATATATATAAAAAGAATGTTTCAAATTTCACGGTTCTTTTAAAGAATAAATAACACACATAATTTGCATTCACTCTCAAAAACTTTTTATTGGTAATTGAAGTAACGGTTATGACATTTATGCGAAAAATAATATCTGCCAAATGGACTCCTCTTGCAGCTCCACAGACGTCAACTCTTTTGTTAAAATTTTCAATGATATTTTGACATAATTGACGCTCTATCTCACCAATAACACCAACAATTTCATCTTTCAAAGAAGGAATTGATTGTGGATTGTTTTTATAAACAAGACTTTTCACATAGCCCCAAAGAAAATAGTCTAACGGTGTAAAATCACATGATTTTGGTGACCAATTAATATCACCGTTTCTTGAGATTACACGTCCAGGAAATTTCTTTCTCAATAAATCAATTGATTTGTGTGCAAAGTGAGGTGTAGCGCCATCCTGTTGAAACCACATATCCTCTATATCAATGTTCATTAAATCGGGCAACAAAAATTCGGTTCGACGATATCGATCACCATTGACAGTTACAGCTTCACCAGCAGCATTTTCTAAGAAGCAAGGTCCAATTACACCACCTGACCATAATGCACACCAAACAGTAACTCGTTTAGGAAGCATAGGTTTCTCATGAATAATTCGTGAATTTTCCTTGCCCCAGATACGGCAATTTTGTTTATTGACATAGCCACCAAGTTCAAAATGTGCCTCATCGGAAAACATTATTTTTTGATTGATGAGAAAAATCAGCTGGTTGTTAATTGATGAAATTGACAAATGAACGACGTTTTATATGATATAATGGCTTCAGTTCCTGTGTTATTTGAACCTTATATGCCTTCAGAGCTAAATCCTTGTGTAAAATACGCCATGTTGTTGATCCACTAACTCCAAGTTGTTGTGAACGTTGTCTAATTGACGTTTGAGGATCTTCAGTAACACTTTCACGAACCAAGCCAATATTTTCTTGTGAACAACCACTGTGACTGTATTTTTCACTTTTTTGATCTTCCAGGGAACCGGTTTCTTGAAATTTTTTAATAATTCTACCAATAGTGTTTTCAGATGGACGATTATGTAAACCATAAAATTCACGTAATTTTCTAAAAACTCTTTTCACAGAACGCTGATTTTCATAAAATAATTCAACAATTTGAACGCGTTGTACCGTGTACGAAGTCATTTTTATAAATGTCATACACCACACTGTGCGCATTTCTATATTTTATTTATTCTTAAAAAAGCCGCGCAGTAGGTTATCGAAGGTATATTCCTGAAGTTCATTTCTTCAAATGCTAAATAAAGTTACTTTCCACTTAGACAATGCTGCAATTCCTGCAAGTGGTCAACATTAATATTCTCAACTGGTCTGCGCGGATGTCAGACTTATCGCCCATATAATATGTTTGGAATATTGGATCGAAAAAGTGTTTAGATATGCATCTTAACCCTTCAATAAACTTACAACAGCTAAATGATGCTCTACAAATTCCATTATTTATTTTACTGTTAACATAATAAACATTTGTGCAACATTTGGTTAAAAATTTTTAATTTTACTGGGTGATTCGATTTTCTTTTGTCACATTGTATTATAATATTTCGGTCTCTCTAAAACATTTATCCATTTATTGCTTTAAGTCATAACTAATACGTATTCAGAAAATTTTATATATTGTACAAAAGACTTTTTCAACTAACAGGTTCAAATATTTTAAAATATCATTTTATAAAATATTTTCTCAAATTTGCATCTTTACTTTCTTAGGTTTTATTGTTTTATATTCTTTCCTCTGTGATGTGTTATTATTAATGCAGAATTTAAATGTAACAAATTTATGACTTAACTTATAAACAGCTTTCTATTTATTTTTAACGCAATTTGTTAATAAAAAATAAACAGAAACTTGAAATGAAATAAAAACTTGAAGGTGTTTACATAAGAATAATAAAAAGTAAACGAAATAAAAGTTTAGGTACAAATTTCAATAGGAGGTAGAAGGGTTTTCAGAAAAGTTTTTTTGCATAGAATGGTATAACTTTAAAATCTTGTGACTAAATATATTTATTGTAAAGTACATTTATAAAAAGAGTCAGCCTGTAGATATTTAAATATAACAATTATACGTTTCATTTTATTGACTGTAAATGTATAAAACAATGTATCATTATATTCCTGTAAATGATAAAATTTTACAGTTATAAGTTTAATTGTTTTTTGCAACATTAGCGTAGGTACTTTATTGCCTTATGTACACCAGTGTAAAATAGTTTTCGGACATTGCGATGATCGCATCAATTTTTATAAAAATACACAATTTTATTTGAATACTTAATAATTTTAGAGGACCTATTGTTACCTTAAAGCAAACGTATTAAATATTTTGATTAGACGGCGTGCATTCTACTTAAAAGATTCAAAATTATTTATTATTTTGCTAAGATATTAAATACTGGTGTAAATTGTAAAACGTTTGATTTATTTATATAGCAAAAATGTGAAACAGTTCGCTTTTTTAAAACCCCAATGTAATTTATTGATGTAATTATTATTATAAAGTATTGCAATTAACGTTTACTTTTATGTCTATTATTTAAATAGTAGCTATTTTCCATATACTTTATTCGAATTTAAAACACAACTTTTCTATAAAAAGGTGTTTAAAGTTTATCATGTATTCTTGCATATATGTAAGTATATTTATTACATTTATACGGACTTTTCCCGTGCGTTTGACTTAATTGATCATCGACTTTTGCTGTGTAGACTGAGTTCCTTTGGTATCGGTGGATCGCTGTTGAAGCTGTTCCAATCGTATTTGAGCAATAGAATGAATTATGTTTATTACAATGGGTTTAAGTCTCGGTTCTTTCATTCTTCCTCCGGTGTTCCACAGGGGTCTAACCTTGGACCACTTTTGTTTAATATTTTTGTGGATGACTTGATTAGGTCTATCGACTGCCCGGTCTTGGCTTACGCCGATGATATTAAAATCTTTCATCGAATTGACTCGCAGTCCGACGTTGATTTGTTGCAGGCCAATGTCAGCAAAATCTATAACTGGTCCTTGTGTAACCGCTTAAGTTTAAACATTGAGAAGTGTTTCCTAGTGTCTTACTCTAGAAGGATTTCTAGAATAGAATCCTGTTACTCAATTGGCGGCGTTACGATTTCTCGTAAGTCCTCGATCAGAGATCTTGGGGTAATATTTGACGAGAAATTTACTTTCTCCGATCATGTTCTTGGTGTGACGGCTGCGGCTTCCAGATCTCTCGGTTTTATAATTCGCACATGCCGATACTTTCATAATATGGACACTTTGAAGACTCTTTTCTTTGCTCATGTCGTTTCCAAACTGGAATATGCATCTATAGTCTGGTACCCCATCTACAAATCTCAAACTAGCCTCCTGGAACAGATACAACGCAAATTTCTGAAATACCTCTCATTTAAGTGTGATGGTCGATATCCTGTCCGTGGAGTGAATTACAACGAGTTGTTGGAGCGACATGATATCGTATCGCTGTTTGATAGGAGAAAAACTCTTAGCGCTTTATTTATGCAGAGTGTCGTTACTGGGAGGGTTGATACGCCAGATTTACTGTCGCGTGTTTATTTCATTGTTCCACGCCTGGGATCTAGGGCGAATCAACTGATTTATGTCCCTACGGCAAGGACCAATATTTTGCTGAAGGCCCCTTTGGTTCATTCGGCGGTGAATTTCAACAATCTGCAGTACGATTTGCTATGACCACTATTTGTATGAATATATTTTGTTTTAAGATACATATTTCATTTTCACAATGTAACTATTGTTTAATTTTTTTTTGTATTTCTTTGTTTGTTACCCGTTTTGGAGTAATAATCTCTGTTGGGTAACTTAATAAATATTATTATTATTATATGCACAAGTAAGAGTTAAACTTTTTTTATTAATGTAGATTAAGAGAAAAATAACACCTAAATAGTCAAGATTTAAAAAATATTTTACTTTTCGTTTTCATTTACGGAAAGAATACACAATTAAGTGAAATTGCTAATAATCATCAAAAAGGGAGATTAAAAGGTATTGCTTAAAAACTTAAAATATCTTTTAGTAATAAAAAGAAATTATTCAAATTTCTACGTGTTTACATTTATTAATTGTGACACATAACAGTTGTATCGCCACAGAGTGACTAGAAGTAAACAAAATTCTAACGTGCATTGTAAAATTCCAAGGGTACCACATTTTATACGATATGTAATAAACCAACCTAAATGATAGTAACCTAAAATTCTGTAGAAAACACTTTCATTTTTTTATTACATGAACAGATTTTGTAAGGGTGAATTATTTACATCTATTTGTTCATTCATTAATCTATTTCATTTTTTAAATTGAGAAATTACATTAGAAGAAATACAAATAATGACAAAGATAAAGGAAAAATGCTAGAGGAAGTAAGAGAACCGGAACATTAGAAGAAGAAGGATAGAAAAATTTTAATAAATATAGCTTACGTCCTTTGCTTTCAATATGCATTATTTTGTATTTAGCGAAAAAGAATCCATTTTCTTATTTGTAAAGGGTTTTCCAATAAGGACTTGACAACTTTTTTTCAAAATAAAATGCAGACCATTTGAGATATTTCAAAAACTTTATTATCAGGTTGAAGTACAATCAAAACATTTATGAATGGAACTCGACTTCGTTCATATGGCCACCGCGGGCACGTTTGCAGCGGTCGATTCGTTGGACCCAATTTTCGATGACTCGGCCACACAATTCGGCCGAAACGGCTGCTATTTCGCGTTCAATGTTAGCTCTGAGCTCTTCCAACGTTGTCGGCTTGTTGGCATAGACCAATGACTTGACGTAGCCCCAAAGAAAAAAGTCTAGAGGCGTTAAATCGCACGAACGAGGCGGCCAATCGACTGGTCCATTTCTTGAGATAACACGCTCATCAAACTTACTCTTCAATAAATCGATTGTAACGTGTGCTGTGTGGCTTGTGGCACCGTCCTGCTGAAACCACATGTTGTCCAAGTACGTATCCTCTAATTCGGGCCAAAAATAAACGGTAATCATGGCGCGATAACAATTACCATTCACAGTAACGTGACGATCATTATCGTCGACGAAAAAACATGGCCCTATGACGCCGCCGGCATGCAAACCGCACCAAACAGTTATTTTTTGTGGATAAAGTGGTGCTTCATGAAGCACATGTGGATTTTCACCCGACCAATAACGCATATTTTGCTTATTGACGAACCCATTGAGCCAAAAATGAGCTTCGTCACTGAAAATGATTTTGCGATGAAATTGATCATCTTGGCGCATCTTTTCCAGAGCCCAATCGGAGAACGTACGTCGCTTCAAATGGTCCATCTGCTTCAATTTTTGAGTCAGCTTGATCTTGTATGGGTGTAAACCAATATCCTTACGCAAAATTCGCGATAAAGTGGTCTGGGCGATGCCCAACTCTTGAGAACGCCGTAGAATTGACTGATTTGGATCATTTGCTACGGACGTTTCAACGGCAGCGATATTTTCGACACTTCGACCAACCCGTTGTTTCACTGGCACGGCAACATCACACAACGAATATGTAGACTAAAATTTTTGCACTAAACTTGTTACTGCTTGTCTACTAGGGCGAGAATTACGACCGAAAATCGGAGTTAACGCTCTTAAAGTAGCGGTCACTGACTCCGAATTTCTGTAGTAAATCTTTATAATTTGCAGACGTTGTTCGTTCGTGTACTTTACAATGATGAAAATGTTAAGTTTACTGAATAAATTGACAGTGACAGTTCGATGATTAGTGAAAGGGTGCGTTCACAAATTGAATTAAAAGTTGTCAAGTCCCTATTGGAAAACTCTTTATATGAGTTATTACAAGATGATCAGAAAAAATTTTCTACCTTACAATGAAACAAAAGATACGAGTTCTTTGGTAATTTATTTTTCGACCTAACGGAGATTACATTTAAGGCACTTACGCCACCTGTTTTGCAAAGACTTTACTCCATCATAAAAAAATATTTCAATATTTCTGCTGGTTTTAAAAATATTTTTTAATTGGCTATCGTGAAAAACCACGTCGTCTGAAATGCTTCTTTAAATTTCTAAATGAAAGGAAGTTAGACGGAGCCCAATCCAGACTATATAGTGGCTGCTCCAATTCGAAAGAAGTTACACTCACGGTGAAGGGATTGAAATTTAATTGCCTTGCGAACTCACGCATTGACGCGAACCTGGACGTTTTTGATCAGTAGTCGTACGTAATTTTGTTAGCATATTTCCGAGACTGCTGTTACTTTAGTAAACTTTACTTCCATTTGGTATATTTTCAACAAAAATAACTACTGCTTGATCTCAAAAAACTCATGTCGACCAATATTTCATTTAAAATATCACGGAGCCTCGTCCCCATATACTGCAGTCATTCGTACGTGAATAGTTTTTTGAGAATTATGTTTCTTTGCCAAAAATTTGATTAGTTGCTTAAGATTAATGAATGAAGTTCCAATACTACTAGTTCTAGCGTTTATAGAAAATTCGTACATAAAATAAATATCAGAAATGAAAGAATGAAGAACAATCTATATATTATTTAACGTTTGTTTAAAAAAGATGGACGAACAGATGAAATTTACATTACTTTTTTGAATTATTTCGATCGCTTGATGTGTTTAACTATTAAGAAACGAATTCCTATAAAACATAGAGAATAAATATTTGAGGTATATACCTTAAAAATCAAAAAGGTACCCCAAAATCGAAGAAGTATAATTTTAACCGCTCTATATATCGTATACGTAATGAAAATAATTTTAAAAAAAATTCCGTTCCTCGCATGGGACTCGAATCCATGATCTCATTCTCTCCGGGAATAGTTACTTCGAGTCCTTCTAATGTGCCATAAATTGCATTGTGGGAATAGCTTTTAAATGAAAACGCACGATAGGTTATTAATTGCATATAATTGAGTGCTTTTACGATGCGAAAGAAATTTAACAGAAACTTTTTCAAAAAATTTCTTCATTACATATGCGAAGTATAAAGCGATTAAAATTAGTATTTTTCGGTTTAGCATAACATATATATATATATATAGACTGAGATTAAATAATTGTTTTCATGGAGTTGTTAGGAATTACTCTAGTGGTAGAAATTATAATTTGCATAATTTTAGTCTGTTTCTGATGCCGTACATAGTGTATCTCTTCTGTTAAAGGGATATAAAAGGTGTTTCAAATTTCGCATTTTTGAAGAATAAATAACACACATAATTTGCATTCACTTTCAAAAACTTTTTATTGGTAATTGAAGTATCAGTTATGACATTTATATGCGAAAAATAATATCTGCCAAATGGCCTCCTCTTGCAGCTCCACAGACGTTCACTCTTTTGTAAAATTTTCAATAACATTTTGACATAATTGAGGCCCTATGTCACCAATAACACGAATAATTTGATCTTTCAAAGCACGAATTAATTGTGGATTGTTTTTATAAACCTGACTTTTCACATAACTCCAAAGAAAATAGTCTAACGGTGTCAAATCACATGATCTTGGTGGCCAATTAACATCACCGTTTCTTGAGGTTACACGTCCAAAGCGAGGTGTAGCGCCATCCTATTGAAACCACATATCCTCTAGATCAATATTCATTAAGTAAGGTCCAATTACACCACCTGACCATAATGCATACCAAACAGTAACTCGTTTAGGATTCATAGGTTTCTCATGAATAATCAAAATAATCAAAATCAGCTGATTGTTTCATTGATGAAATTCACAAATGAATGACGTTTTAAATGATCTAAAGGCTTCAGTTCCTGAACCTTATATGCCTTCAGAGCTAAATCCTTATGTAAAATACGCCATGTTGTTAAAGTCGTTGTGAACGTCGTCTAATGGACATTTCAGGATCTTTCACGAACCAAACCAATACTTTCTCGTGAACGACCACTATGACTGTATTTTTCACTTTTTTGATCTTCCACGGAACCAGTCTCTTGAAATTTTTTAACAATTCGACCAATAGTGCTTTCAGGTGGACGATTATGTAAACCATAAAATTCACGTAATTTTCTATAAACTCTTTTCACAGAACGCTGATTTTCATAAAATAATTCAACAATTTGAACGCGTTGTTGTACCGTGTACGAAGCCATTTTTATAAATGTCATACATCACACTTTTTAAATGCCCACATGCCCAGACAAATTCAGTGCACCATCTATATTTTATTTATTCTTAAAAAAACCGCTCAATTTGAAACAATCTATCTATTGCGTTTCTCTGCATGTTTTTGCTGAAGGTTATGGGCGTTAAGTATAGAAACGTCATTATAATAACTATTAGTATTATATTTTTATCTTCAAGTAGTACATTTGAAGTACTAATCGTTTTCCCCATTCTTCACCTTCTTGAATATATCCTTTCTAGTGCACATAAATTGATGCCTTATTTGCAGCATAAACTCTAGGTATGTTTAAATGTTTGTGCAAGAGGGTATCTACAGCAGATAATTTAAGTCGTAGAGTGGCAAGATAGTTAGTCAGATTCTTCGACCATATTTGTACTCTTTATGACATCGAAGACAAATGATTCCTCAAAAGTCTTTCTAATCATGGAAGAAGCCACAATAAATAAGGTCCAATTTTATGAAAAACCCATACAGATTCGTGATAATTGATATTTGTACAATGTTTTCTGCATATTACCGTTTGGAAGGATCCTAACATATATGTATGTACATAATATGTGACATTTTACCAGTTGTTGTACAAAGGTGCTTTTTTGAATCTCGCATTAACGAAAATATTTTATGAAAATCTTAATACTAAGATGCTCAAGAGACTTTTTTGCAGCTTAAATTAATATTACATCGTTGAAAATAGTAACATACGTATGTATGTATGTATGTGTTTCATATTGCGTCCATGGTATTTGAATCAGCACAATCTTATTTTTGAAAGTTAGTGTCTCTCGAATAGTTCGTTTTCATATTTGGTATTATTCCGTAGTTTTTTTAAATAATATTTTCTACAGAACTGAAGCTTGTACTATTTAATGTTTTACCTTTACTTTATTTACTACTTCGCAATGATCTTCGATTGACATTTAATATTATAATGTGCCTACACAAATCTATCTAAAATTACGTGATATGATAACATTGATAAATGCAGTACAAATCAGTTTTTTATAGAATTATGCCCTTAAATGTACGCAATTTTCTTGGTATGTATGTCACTCAGCAGTACAATTTATCGAACCAGATAACAAATTATACAAATATTCGATTAGATAAACAGTTCTACCGCAAAGTTAGATAATAAGTAAATAACAAGCAAAGCTGCGACTTATGGTTTTCATCTGTGTTAGAATTTGTTGGTGCAACACTTTCCACATGAAAGAAAATAAAATATTATAATTTCAATTCTAACTAGAACGATTTAGATGCACAGATGAGACAATTACGAAAGTTTTCTTACATCCCAAATCATCAAACATGAATGTCCGATTTAATAAGGAAGACTGTTTTATGATTCATTCTTTAAAACACACGCGTTTTAAAAAATCAAAAGGTTTCGACTAATGAAAATGTATACGCACTTATCTGCTTATAAGGTTGAAATAAAATTGTTATTTTTGGACGAAAATATAGTTTAATGTTAGCTGGGGGAAATCACCGTGCAGATTTAGTGTTTGTATGTGAAATAAAATGGCGATTGGAAGGTTTTCGTTCGAACAACAGAAGGCGGTTTCGAAGTGGTACTTTAACTTTGAAAACATTAGCGAGGTACCACATCATTGACGTAATGAATTTTGAATAGACACATTTGACACAATTGCGCGTATTTAGGACAAATTCGTAGCTGATAATACTATTAAAAATGTAAACAGCGGACGTTTCAATAACAACAACAGCAACCTTCGCAGTTGTATTACAATTTACACTGTCACCACAGAAGTGTAAACAGTGTTCATTCCAAGAATACTAAATGCAATAAATGAGAAGGACCCAGATCGACGAATTCAGAATTGTAAGTGGTTTAAAAATACGATGCGCAATGATGGGCCGCTTGTAGGGAAAGCTATCTGATTTGACGAAATACAATTCAAATCAATGGTTCAGGTACTGTTTAGGTACGGTAACAATTGCGTGCTCTGGAGTCCCGCAAATCTATGCGTCCATCTGATAAAAGCCATTAATTTACTAAGTCTTAATATGCGGTGTAGTTTGTTTTCTTGGAGATTGATTTCGGTGAGCTTCGGCCATCAATTTTACTTACTAATCAAGAGCTGTAGGGGGACGGGAGGTTTTATCTTCAATAAGATGGCGTTCAAGTCCTTGTCATCGATATCAAGGCATCTCTTAATAAAATTCTTTGAAGAGGAGCTGTCGAGTATGCAGCACGATCCCCAGGCTTAACGTCTCTCAACTTTTACCTATGCCGGACAATTGCTGAATGTTGCCGAATGTTCTTAACTATATACCATGAAAGCCTGTACATCCCAGAAATGCCAAAAACTATCAAATGTAAACATATTTATTATAATGCAACATATTTAGTTCCATTTAACAATGTCGATGTATTATTAATGAATTGAGTCAACTTCCGAATGCGCAGTAGAATACTGCCTTGCCGGGAAGGCTAAATAAGTGCGATTATAAATAAAATTAATAAATAATGTACGTATTAGTTACCTTTTCAACACATGAAAACGACTTATAAATTAATTTATACCCCTCGCGGTAAAAAATCCACTTTCGCACCTTTTTGTACTTCATCTTCACGTCATAATGTCTATATGCGTTTGCCCTTCATCGGTTCTTCCCATTAGTTACCCGAAGGATTGTTCAACCTTAGTTATTATTGGGTATTAGGGAAGTTCTTATGTTTTTAAAATAAGGTGAATCTTGTCTTAGTAACTTTTTATGCGTTTAAAGAGGGAAAAGAAAGGAATAACACATGCCTGCAGATTAGACTTTTACTAAATGTTCATAACAATTCCGTCAGTTCTATGTAAGTATAAACACATAAAAAGAGATAAGATAACTTAAAATTATTTGAGTGTTTGTAAATTTACAATATTCAGTATGGAAAGAAATGAATGTACTCATAAATATTGACTAACTGGAAAACTGGCAGCTGTGAGAGAAACTAATAGGAGAACAACAAAATACCAAACACTTTTATTTTTCGAAATTAATTTTGGCACGTGTTCGAAGAGTTTGGGACATTCGATATTAAAATAGTTACATATGTTTCTAATTTATAACAGTGTTGATATTGTTATTAAAGTTTTGAACGTTACTAAATGAAAATGCTTGTGCTTTATCATATTTATTTCCATTTAATAATATTAGAAATTCTAATTACAATAAATAAATGCTGCATTTCATAATTAGAATGGGTAGCGAGCAGACACTCTTTGTGGTCCTGACAAAGATAGGTCTATTGCAGGGATGCGACTCTGCCCACGCAAGCCTTGATCTTTTTCCGAACTCCCTTACTAGGAAGAGATCATGTCCAAACCTTAAATTTCCTTCACAAACCAGTTTCGCTATACCTATTCTACCATATTTCAATCCTTCTAATCAACATAGAAGAAAATAGATAACAAACCTTTCAATTGTAGTTTGAGAGAGGCTTTTGTCTAGTAATGGAACATGTGATCGGATGTTTGATGGTTTTTAAAATTCATGGTGGGGGAATCAAAGCTCTCATTAATTCGCATTACTGACTGTATTTAAGAATATTCATAATATTGCTTAGACGAAGTTGTTTGATTTATAGAAACGCCTTCAATTCAAAGTGTTAATCAGAAATCAAATCTTTAATAAAACATCTCCAATTTTTTTATTCTAAATGTGTGTAAATTCTTAACAAAGTCCTTTTTCGAGTTCTATTTTCGAGTGCAGAAAATTTATAAATTAAGAACTTTTTAAGAATATTATTTCGTTATGTTACAGCAAAATTTCCTTTAAATAAATTATTGGCCAAATACCTTTGGTGTTTGGCATATTTTCATCTCAAGAATATTAAATATTAATCATGCTCAGATTTGACTACTTTATGTAGAACGTAGATAATAGTTACGTTAATGAAAGCATTTGACAGCTACGTATACTAAATGATCTACTGGGTATTGTAAAAGTTGTGATCTATTAGAGAAGATATGGTAGCAACTACAACAACAAAGACCAGCAAAAAAATTTATTAGGTCGACGCATACGCTTGAAGCGTTTTTGGTGTCCACAATGAGTATGTATTGGAAAAAAATTGTTAGGCATATATCAAAGTTGTCTCAATTTAATAATTGGCTTAGGAAATTTATACAGAGATTGTTTTATTTTTATTCACAAAACAAAATGGAATATCAGCTGGAGTAGATGAGTATTTCCGACATTTTTGTGTGAATTCAATAGAGAAGCTAATACTTCAATCACTTATGCCATTTATGGAGAAAACACAATTCTTTTCTAGATTTAAAGACAGCCATGTTGACATAAACGACCCTTAACTTTCAAGGAGACCACGTGCAAACCACCAAGACTTCTCTTGTGAAATTAAAAAATTGCTAATCGTGAATAATGGAGGAGACTATATAATAACAATATACTTCATTGCCCAACAGGCGAAACCAATTACAGAGCGAAAATACATATGTACATAGTACATAAAGAAAACGAGCCCTATGCACGGATATGTGTTCTTCTAATGATTTGAAATTGTGCTCATTTGGAAAAAGATTATAGTTTGTACTCAGGGTATATACCAGAAGATTTAAAAGTCAGGAATTTCAAAAATCGACAATGAACACGTTCAATTGCATTTATTTGTGATCTGTATATGGGATACCAAATAGTCGACCCATACTTCAACTTACTAACAGCGAAAACAAAGAAGTGTTTAGAATAAACACGTATCATTGAAATACTCTATAGCCCTCACTACAAAGCCAGCGCTCTTAACCGCACATTAATTTTAATTTTTTTTAATAAATCAAGCAGAGTATGAGAAAAGGAAAAGCAGTTAAGTTGCAAATAAATGATATAACAAAACATTTATCGATGTACGAACGAAGACGATCAGACCTAGACCAAGCTGAAATAAGATCTAGGCTCTCCTTTAGGTTACTGATATCTTCAACGGAGGAAATAGCAGTAAAAATCTTCACCTCGCTAGTATCACAAGGCAGAAGAAGGCAAATTAAGTAACAAGTTATGAGAAGTAAAAATAATAGTGGGTCTAGGTTTGAACCCCGATGAACACGGGATGACGAAACAAATGTTGTTGAACTGAATCCATTGTAAAAGCCATAATTAATTCAATTCTCGACTTAAGATTGTATTAACTTAATAAGATCAGGCGCGAAATCGTGATATGATAGTTTATTTAATAATATACGATGATATATTGTGTGGGATGCACGAGAAAATTCAGTATATACACTGCATAAAACAAGCCAAGTTAGTCACGGTAGGCCTAACAGAGAAGAAACCGTGCTGACAGGGAGAAATATAGGAGCGGATATTACAGAACATACAATTGCATAAATATTGCCCAACTATCTGCGAAAGTTTAGAAAGAATTTCCACTAATGATAATTAGCGAAACTAAATATTTCACCCTTTTTAAAAACTTGAACAATTCTATGAGGTTTTCAAGTAAGGGGAAGGAAAGAAGTGGCAATAGCAAGATTAATATAATAATCTTTTGCAAAGGAAGAGCGAGAGAGTAGCGATCATTTTTAATAATGAAGCTAGAAATCTAATCATTACCTGAAGTGAATTTTTTCGGTAGAAAATGTATAATTTGAATTAAGGTTTCCTCATTAACTACGTGGGGAGATTAAAGGAATATTAATGAGAGCACACGTAAAAGAGAGAGAATATTCTTGGTTATTAAATTTTGTTTGTTAAAAAATTAATAAAGTTTGAATTCAATAAAAGCGCTACTAAGCTGCTAATATAATAATAATAATAATGACCTTTATTTCCAACAGGCTTAAAGCCCAATAACAGGAAAATACAAAATAGCTGACTGAGTTTAGACATGTGTGGCAGATATAATAAAAAAAATTAAAGCTAATTCAAACTAAACTTAATCAGGAAAGCAAACCGAAACAAAAATTACTAAAAATACATATATGGTATACATGCTAAGCAAACAAGTCAGCAAATTCGTTGGCACTTTTACTCAAAATGTAGACCGGTGTTCTCGTGACAATATTAGTCCGCGACCTTGGCGTTGCAATGGACACATTCCACCTAGAGTTCAAACGGGGCACTAAAAAACACAAACGATGCAGTAACGAAGGACATTCAACACTGTTACCAAGGATGCCATGCAACATCCCACCACAGAGACCAGCCCTCGTGTCATGCAAAGAGGATATTTTATGCTCAAAAAGCAACTCTTCCTGCGACACACGTCTTTGTGGGTAAGCACCACTAATCTTCAAGGTAAGGAATTTTAAAAACCTTCGATGAATGCGCTCCAATTTCAAGCACTCACATGCATATATCGGAGACCAGACCAGTGATGCATACTCCAGCTTGCTTACAACGTAAGTATAGTATAGGAACTTTAATACAGCAGGATCACAGAAATATTTGGAGGTGCGGAATACAAACCCCAGCGATTTGCAGGCTTCTGAGCAAACACAAGTGATCTGTGGTCGAAAGGTAAGACAAAAGTCGTAAATTACTCCAAGATCCCTAAACTCATTCAACCTCCTCAAACTATCATTCCCGATGTGAGACACGGATCCAAAAAGCAAAGTAGACCGTGAGAAGGTCATGGTATAGCATTTGTTAATGTTTAATCTTAATCCAAACCGTCTACACTACCCCTCCAGTAAGCCCAAGTTCCGCTGCAGGTTATCCGCATCCTCAGGGGAACGAATTTCGGAAAAAATCTTGATGTCATCGGCGTAGGCGAGCACCTGGCAATCAATGTGACAAAAAAGGTCGTTTATAAATAATACATTATAAAGGTTTACTCTCTTTAATAAATATTCCGAAAATCAGTGTATATATTATATAGAAAATATAAAGCTAGATTACTCGAAAAGAGGAAATTCAAATATTATTCCTATTTTGTTTACATAAATTTCTTATTACGTTACTAATTTAAATATATTACTTTTCAATAAAAATAAATGTGAACGGTCTTTTACTTTTTTTAATAAATAAATTCCATATCATTATATATACATTTAAAAGGTACACCTGTATATACACTTAATTGAAGTATTGGCGCCTTTCTCGCTAAAAGCGCGCCATATTGTTATCAGTAATAACCTTCAAGCTCACATAGCAAACACTTATATATACATATGTTCATATATTACATATTACACTGGCTATCCAAAAGTATGCCTTTATGTATTACATATTTAGGTGAACTGCTACTTACAAAATTTTTGTTTAAAAACATATATTTTCTGGGCTCCGAAATAAAGTCGGAAATATATTAATAACAGTTTTCAGTAGCAAAGACTGAATTCCATGGGGTTGTAATCGAACGATGGATAGCGTGTAGTTACATAAGCAAGTGTACGCCGTCCATCGTTCACCTATTACTATCACAGAATTGAGCTGAAATCAAAGAAAGTCATATTTAATGCTACAACAGGAATAAACCCATTTCACAGTACGTATATTCTACTGATCTACCCGCTAGATCAACACAACATAATAAAAAAATCATTAAAAAAAAACATAAATTAAGAATAAAATAAACGCTGTTCTTGCAATCTTCCCTAAACTTTAACTTTCTCCACAAAATGAAGTCGATATCTCTGTCCAGGACGAGGTCTTTTACTGAATTCACCTCCAAAATAAATTTAGATATTACCATGAAATTCTGTATTAAAAGAATTCATTGAATTTTACCGTCCATACCTCGTAGGATATGTCCAAATTAAGGTAATTTTTTTGATAAAATTGTATTGCATATGTATGTATACTCGACTGCTTTGAAAATTTGAAAATTTTTTATTTGCAAGAATTCGAGGTCTTTCATTTTCGGCCTTTTTGAGAAGTTTATTTTAAGGAGATAGGAATCGTTTTAATGAAGATGGCACGCAAGCAATACATAAAGATTCTTCTTCTTCTTAGACCTAATCTTTTTTTTCCCTTTTAGTGTAAGGCAAAATAAATATCCGAAGACCTTTCAATTTGCCAGAAGCACAAAATTAACTACTAGCTAATGGAAGTGGGGTAATAATAGATTATCAGGTAGCTTTGACGGAAAGCTTTTGAAAATCCAATAACCCTTGTGAAACAAGCAAGATTAATGACAATTCTGTTATATTTTTGATTTCTTTAAGCGAGAGACGTCATTATTTAGACCATTTGTGTTTAAATAACCCTCTAACATATTCACCTCAAAATAGATTAACATTTGGATACAGAAGAGAAACTTTTGCTTTGCTGCATTACCTCGAATAATCCAATAATTGCGAAGATATTGCTCAGAAAACAAAATTTTCGCCGGAGTGGCATTTGCTTTTGCAAAATAGATTTCGACTTCTTTTCATAACAGAATCTGCATATTATTTGTGATTAGATATCACTGTTTGATCATTTACAAATATCATACACAAACATATTTCGTCTTCCTCAAGTCTCGTGTATTAAGTTTTTATTAAAAAAAATAAATTCTGAATTTTCAATTATAATCTGGATAAGCATATCTATTAATTTAAATCAATATATGTGGGCGAACTGTAGGCGGACGTTTTTTATAAGAAATATTATGAGGGAGTAATAATAATATAAGAAACATATTAATTATTTGGAAAGATATTTATTCTAATATAAAGTATGAAATGATATCAATAAAATGTAATTACATATTCTTATTTTTATGTTATTCCTTTAGAAACTATATTTCAATTTTTTTGTCCTGAAATATTATTTCTATTTTTCCTCTTGAATTTTTTTAAAATAAATGCTACATTAATAAATGACTGAAATAAATAAATATAATTTGAAAATGGGAATGAAAACAACAAAAATCAAATTCATCGTTCTTAAAACTATTATGATATTTATTTGAAAGTATATATAACTATACTTTTACAAGAAAATAAATGAAGAATATATAAAGTACAAAATAAATACAAATTCATAGCGAAGACAAAACAGAAGTATTCCAATTAAAGTTATCAATATCTGGATTCTATAATTCGCTAATATTTTTTCATTTAACTCAAGTTCAAATATAAAGCTAAAATATTTAAAAAAGCATAAGAAACTTAAAAAGGAATGTCGAAGAAAAGTATACGAGAAAATGAGAAAAAAAGGCAGAAATTAAAATGTGAGTGTAAGCTACTTATCTCTTGCCTTAATTTTAGAATTCCCATGTTTTTCATTCCTATTCTCATTTTGAGATTCTTTTTCTGTTTGTCCTATACTTTCTGAATTCTGACCACTGAGCACTTCTTTTAGAATTCAACCTCCTTATAATCTTCCCATATTTTTTTCTATTTTATCGATATATTATTTAGTGTCTTATGCAATTGTGTTCTTAATTTTTTTCACATGCTAGCATTAAATTTACTTCGTTTATTTTTTATATTTTGAACAGTGGAAATGATCAAATTTTATTATAAATTCCTGTACATTTGCTAATTTCAAATACCCCATTCCTTTTGTACTTGTTGATATCGCCGGGTTGTAATCAATCATCAATTTATATACGAAAGGAAAATAACTTCGCTCATCCGT
This sequence comes from Dermolepida albohirtum, assembly GCA_031893035.1. Lineage (NCBI taxonomy): Eukaryota > Metazoa > Arthropoda > Insecta > Coleoptera > Scarabaeidae > Dermolepida > Dermolepida albohirtum. The sequence goes on from JAVIWB010005369.1 coordinate 597,966, forward strand.
ATATATTTATGTATTCTTTGCCACTTTCCGAAAAGGCTGTCAGTGTAAGATTAGGATACAATGATAACATCTTGCGAGGTGCCATGATTGCTACCAATTTTGTCAAACGACGTTTATTAAAAACAAATTTCTCTATTTTGTTTATGAAAGGATACTTCTCCTGACATCATTCTGTATTTACATAGAACTGCAGACATAAATTTTAACAAAATATTTCAAGGGTGTCTAGTGGATCCAGTAACTTCGAAAATTTTTCCAAAAAATTAACAAATCATTGTAGTATCTTTTAAAATAAGAATGTTATTCCTTCTTTGAAAAATTCTCTCTTAAGAGGATACTATAATTATTATCTTTTAATAACTTGTTAAGAGAAATGGATATTAGCTATTAAAATAGCATTTGTCAAGATTCCCTGATCAAGCAGTTAACGTGGAGGGTGGTGAAAAAACTAATATTTGGCCGTTTTGGTTATAAAAGGATAAAAGTAAATATCACGTAAAACATTTAATTTATTAAAATCCTTGCATCCAAGGTGCCGAGTCAAGCGATATATCTAAGAAAATGGAATAAACAACGGATAATGTACATAGTGTTACCTTACGGTTTAGACTTGCCAGGATTGCCCCAGAATTAACTGCCTTATTCTGGATCCCCGATTTACACACATAAGTTTCGAACAATAAAAAAGAGTAATCAAAACATGAAAGCTACTGTAAAAGCGGACATTCTTAAAACAAAACGTAAGTGGTAACATCGTTGAAAGCAAAATGAAAGCATTGTTGCTAATATCCGCTTCCATTTTGTATCAAAATTCTAGCCTACGAGAGTATTTTACAGTTTGAAACTGTTTGCAGTAACATATACACATCAGCATGGGTTCAAGTTCTGATCCTTGTCCAAATCATGTAGTATATATATATATATATAAATATATATAATGCCTTATTAACATGGTTTCAAATACCTAAGAAAATATATCCTTAAGAAAGAGATTTCTTTACCCTAGAACAGTGACATTCTGAACTTTCATCCTACTCTAAACATATCGGACTTTCACGTTCTGCACGAACAAGAAAGAACATAAAAGTGTGAGAACGATCACGTAGAAATCTGCTCGTAAACAAACAACCAGAAGAATAAATCTAAATACAGTTAATCGATAATTTATTATTGTGTACCAAATTCACTGGAGGGAATGTATATATTTTATAGCTCATTTAACATTTTTTAATACATTTTTTTAAAATAAAATATTGCAGTTCGCGCGGATAATAATAAACATTTTGGCGCCACTGATATTGTTATCACTGCTATAAATAATTATGATTTCAGTTTCGTGCATTTACACCAAGGTTTCTCTGCTTACAAGGCGGGAATTTATATACAGTAATTGTAATTTTAGAAACATTATCTGCACACGTGCGCTTAATTTGAGGGATAATTTCGATTTTATACTTATGTTTCTAGATTTTGCAAGCATTTAAAAAAGAATACGCTTTCCATGCATTCCATTATACGAATGAGATTCGATCGATTGCTAACACTATCTTCCGGGAAATCAGCAATATATTCTAATTCTTCCATTTCATTTATTGCAGTAGGTGAAATTTAGTCAAATTCCGACACTGCATTTGGAAGTTACAGCAGTGCGACTAGAATGTCTTAATGGAAAATTCTAAATCGCATAAATCCGCAATTCGTTGTATAAACTAATAATTATTTTTTCCGCGACTAAACATATCCCAAATTCTAGCTGATATGGTCAACTAGACCAAGATCAAAACTAAACTACATATATAGAACAACAGTTACTATAGCTTAAGCGAATATTACTGTTTTGATTACATCCTTTCTATTTCTTCCGATTTTTAAAAACGACGTTTCTCTTTTATTTTTTACCATAGTTTGTAACCTTTCATTATAACCACTAACATGCAGAGAAAAGTCACAGGCTGATTACACTGGTGTTCTCGGGTTCGAGCCCAATGATCTACTCTTCGGGAAGGTTTTTCGTCGTGTCCCTTTTCCATTCAAGCGAATGCTTATAGACAAAGACCTTCAATCGCACGCGGACGTAGTAATAGCTCATGATTTGACTAAGCTCTCTGTAATTGGCGTTAAACTGGTAGAGGATATGAAAGCAATGAATTGTTATTTTCTAATTTTCCCAAAATCAAATCTCTTATCGACATATCAACATGATCGCTTATTAATAAAACCAAATAAGCGATCAACAGTTATGAACTTAATAATTCAGTTTCTATCTGATAACATTGATAACAATATTCAAGTAGGCGCAATTTTTACTGACTTCTCTAAAGCGTTTAATCGGATAGATCATTAAACAGTACTACACAAGCTTGCTAAAATTGGTTTCACGTCGTCGCTTGTCTTGTTATTTCGGTCCTATTTATCTTATAGAGATAACTATATCTACTAGAATGGTCGTAAATCTCAATTCAGTCAATATTTGAATTTCCGCAAGGATCAAACCTTGGACCTCTTTGTTTTATATTTTTATAAACGATCTTGTTGAACTTCTCGATTGTTGGAAAATATAATTCACAGATGATTTGGAAATATTTGACATAATAAGCAATATCAATGACTGCGTTCGTCTTTGAAAACGGTTTAGTACTATCCAGAAATGGTGCATCAATAATACGCTTTACTTGAACTTTTCTAAATATAAATATGCCACATTTACTCGCAGAAGATCCTCTATTCACTTTAATTGCACTGTGAACAATTCTTATCTTGAAAAATGTCATGTTATTAAGGATTTGGTTCGCATTAAATTCAAAACTATTGTTCAACAACCATATTAATAATATACATATGCTGCATTGATAACTTTAAGTTTCATAGAACTACCAAATCCTTCTCCTCAATTGACAGCATAGTACTACTCTTTTTTTTTCCTTCGTTAGGTCCAAGCTTGAATATGCGTCGTTAGTGTGGTCGGCTCTTTATAAAACGCCTAACTATTCTCTACGAATAAGCCAAAGGCGCTTTCTAAAGAACCTATTCTCTCGCCAGTCTGGAAACTATCCTGCTCAGGGCTACATTCATTTAATCTATTGACTACCTTTTACATTGAGCCATTAGAGGTTCGTATATACCACAATAACATAAAATTGCTTTATCATCTTCTTCATAATAGAATTGACAGCTGAAATTCTGTCAAAGTTAAACTTTTTGGTCGCCAGGTAAGCAAATAGACTTTCAAACACTTGCCCTCTACCACCTTTAAGGACAAATGTATTGACTAGATAGCCTGTCGATAGAATAAGTATATATTTTAATAACTTACTAGCTATGAATATGAACTATACTCTTCTACCAATAAAGCTGAATCAGTGCACTTACCATTCCTATTCTACAAGATACGAGCATTTTTTATGTGCTTGTATGTACATATGTATATGTAATTATTAAAATCTGGTATAGTTATAAATTTATATTTTGTATATTTATCTTTTGAATGTAAGCCTACAATATTGCATATGTTATTTGTATTGTATTGTTCTATTATAGAATTTTATATCTCTTAGGCAAAATATATATATATATATATATATTATCATTATTATATTTATCTTTACTATATGTATGTGTTATTATTATATTATTCTTGAAATGATTGTGAATATGGAAAAAATTTAAAAGTGCCTACTTCTTTTCAATCAGGATTGCATCTAAAAGCTGGATTCGGATTGAATCAAGAAGAAGAATCGCTTTAACAAGTAGTGCATTTATAAGTCTTTTCCATACTTAAAAGAATTGACAATTCTCATTTTTATTTTGTCTGTGTGAGATATTTTATACGCTGTTAATTTTTGCTGTATACGGAATAAGTTCTTCTTCTATAATTTCTAGCTATACTATAAAAATAAAACAAACGAAAGACGATTTTATGATGGTATATCTATATTTATTTTAAATTAATTTTGCTACTTATATAAATGATTTATTTTCTTCGTTGATATTATACATATCTTACATAAACAGTACTAACTCTAAAAAATAATCATCAATTATTGTGGTTGTCGCACATTTCCGTCCTTGGGCTTCCGGATAATTTTCTTATATTTATATGTATGTACGTACCTATTTATTCATATGTATGTACACACATATGTATGTAGTAATTTCATATTTTACTTGGAATTGTGTACCAACAAATACTGTGGTCTTCTTTTGTTATGAAAAAAATGCTATTTATGGGTATAATGTGACAAATATAGAATAAAATTATATATAAACTCATTATTTATTATTTTAAAGCATATGTTATTCCTTTACAAAAGTTAGCTACGAGAATGGGGTAAAATTACGTGGAATGAAAATAAAGAAAAGCATTTTGCGGTTTGAAATTTCGCACGTTTATTTCTCAACATAATCTCCAGCCGCCTCGATACGTTTGAAGCAAAGTCCCTATGCCTTGGTAAAATAAGCATCCCCAGTAACTATAACATGGTTTTCTGTTACAAGGTTTCTGTCCTACAAGGTATTTTCTGGACGTGAAAAAGATGGTAATCCAGCGCTGCCAAATCCAGAGAATAAGGCGAATGCGTTAACAAATTGAAGCTTAATTCCCTAATCTTCTATCTCACCAATAACACCAATAATTTCACCTACCAAAGCAGGAATTTATTGTGGATTATTTTTATAAATCTGACTTTTCGCATAACCTTAAAGAAAATAGTCTAATGGTGTCAAATCACATGACCTTGGTGGCCAATTTACATCACCGTTTCTTGAGATTACACGTCCAGCATATTTTTCTCTCAATAAATCAATTGATTCGTGTGCAAAGTAAGGTGTAGCGTCATCCTGTTGAAACCACATATCCCCTAGATCAATATTATTAATTCATACAACAAAAATTCGATTGTCATCTGACGATATCGACCATCATTGACAGTCATAGCTTCATCAGCAGCATTTTCATAGAAGTAAGGTCCAATTACACCACCTGATCATAATGCACGCCAAACAATAACTCGTTTAGGATGCATAGGTTTCTCATGAATAATTCGTGGATTTTCCTCACCCCAGATACGGGATACGGAAAACATTATTTTTTGAGAAAATTCAACTGGTTGTACATTGATGAAATTGACAAATGAACGACGTTTTAAATGATCTAATGGCTTCAGTTCCTGTGTTATTTGAACCTTATATGCCTTCAGAGCTAAATACTTGTGCAAAATACGCCATGTTGTTGATCCACTAAGTCCAAGTTGTTGTGAACGTCGTCTAATGAACATCTCAGGATCTTCAGCAAAACTTTCACGGACCAAACCATTATTTTCTTGTAAACGACCACTACGACTGTATTTTTCACTTTTTTGACCTTCCACGGAACCGGTCTCTTAAAAATTTTTTAATAATTCAACCAATAGTGCTTTTAGATTATGTAAACCATAAAATTCACGTAATTTATATTAATAAAAAAGGATTAATTTTTGAAATGTGGCCATGAACGTGGTATATTACAAAGAAGCTTTTATGTTACAGGCAGATGTACTGCGTTTGTTTATTAAAAAAGATTTATTGAATATTATATCATTGTAATACATGTATATGGGCAAACAGGCATATAACGTAATAAAATAACATTAGTGGTGAGCAAATTCATCGTGCGAGTTTTCTTCATCTGTGGCTTTAAAAACTTTCGTCAAGCGGTAATACATTAAGATTTTCCTGAATTATTTCCTTGCTTGAGGATGACATGGTTTTCCTAGGCAATTTACGAACGGAGGAAACTAAGGGATTCGAGGAAATCAACAACAAATAAAGTATATCCCACATTGTTCTTTCCCTTGAGACTTTTCTCGAGAATCCCTCTTTATATTCTTCAATATCTTTGTAGCGAGCTTCTTGTGCTTCCTCGCTGCAATAGGTGGTAGAGCGGATACGGTAACTTTCGGTCCATGTATTAAAAATTTATACAATGCCGTAGGCATTTTATACCAGTGTCTGATAAAGGAATTATTTATCTATTATTCTCTTCTATTTAAATTCGAACATCGTATTCATTAATTTTTTATTAGTAAAAATATGTGGTCTGGATCTGATCCTGAAGCAACAAGGAACTAATGGTTACATTCGTCTTACAAATTAAATATAAAATAAATTATTAGTTGCGAATTGTAGAATAATTTTTGCTTTGACAAGTTAAAATGGACTTTAACACTCGTAAAAGAATAACGAGTATTGACAGTCTTTTATGGGTCTAGTATACATAAGCTACACAGAGTGCTGTGAAATAAAACTCATAGATTGGACTAAACACAAATTTAAGACTTTGATAATAGAGATATTTTAGAAATTCCATTACATTGATGTCATATACTTATTATTTGTGATAAAACGGTTTCTTTTTAAATATATTTGATAAATATATAGTACTTGCTTTCAAGAACAGAGTCTATAACAGTAATCAATATAAAGTCACAACCTTTTATTTTATTTATTTGTTTGCCCAACATAATATAAAAATTCCAATTACAGGACACATACGAGGATAGTTTGAGAAGTAGTGAGAATAACACATAAGTGGCGTTCTAATTGGTAAAACAAATGCACTGTAATGTAGGTTGCCTAGTTATATGTTTGCATTCCGATATTTAGATAAATCGGTTGATTAGTTTATTTTTGACAGCTGATTGAAAAAGAAGCAACACGTCGTTTTGTTAAAATGGAAAAAGCAGAGTATCGTGCGGTGATTAAATACTTCGTAATTAAAGGTATGAAAGCTACCGAAATAAAAGATGAGTTACGGGTGAATCTGTAATAAGTAGATGGGTAAATGAATTTGAAAGTGGTAGAACAAGCTGTGTTGATGAAACGCGCTCTGGAGCACCCACAATCGTAACTTCTAAGGAAATGATTATAAAAATCCATAATATTATTACGCAAGATCGACTCAAAGTGAGAGAAATAGCAGACATGGTAAACATTTCAACAGAATGCGTACACCACATTTTAACGAAAGAATTGGGCCTTTCCAAGCTTTCGGCAAGATGGGTGCCGCGATTGCTTACGACTGATCAAAAGTTCACTCGTTTGCGCATTTCCAATGAGTGTTTGGACCTTTATGAGCGGAATCAGGTTGATTTTTGTAGGCGATTTGTTACTTGCGATGAAACTTGTATACACTACAGTACACACGAAACTAAACAACAGTCGAAACAATGGTTAGAACGTGGTTCTGCACCTCCAAAGAAAACAAAAACCACTTTATCGGCAAACAAGGTGATGGCATCAATTTTTTGGGATTCAAAAGGCATTTTGCTTATTGATTACCTTCAGAAAGGTGCCACAATAAACGGACAATATTATGCAGAACTTCTACAAAAATTAAATGTTGAGATTCGTGCTAAACGGCCAGGAATGGCAAAGAAAAAGATTCTGTTTCACCAAGACAACGCTCCCTCGCATACCAGCACAGTTGCGATGTCCAAAATCCACGAGTTGCATTTCCAATTAGTACCGCATGCGCCTTATTCGCCGGATCCAGCCACTTCCGACTTCCACCTTTTTTAAAAAATTGAAAGCGGCACTAGGTGGAAAGAAATTTTCGTCTAACGACGAGCTTATCATCTTCGTAAATGAGTATTTTGCAAGGCTTCCGGAATCGCATTTTAGAGATAGCATAAGGGCATTGGAGCACCGTTGGAATAAATGTATTGCTCTTTTAGGAGAACATATTGAAAAATAAAAATTATTTTGTATTTAAAAAGTTCGTTTCTTTTCCATTCTCACTATTTGTCAAACTACCCTTTGTTGCCTGTTAATGCTTGAATGTGATCTACACTTGGTGCTTGCCACTTATGAGTGGTTTGTATTGTCTTTTTAAATTCCTCAATGATACTTATGAAATCCTTGTAGAATGTTTCATTGTTTATCTTTTTATTATTATTATTATTTTTGTTAGATTCATTGAACGATTTATAGTTAGACTTAATATCTATTTTAAAAACCCAAGCATTTTGACATACAGATTTTTAATATGGACGAAGTCACAGTGTAGTGAAATAATATTTCTCACTGTAGATACTTCTAGAGTTTTAAATCTGCAGTTCTGTCGCGAAATTTATTTTTTTAACGGAACTAACGTATTGGTTAAATATTTAAACGCAGTTTTTTTGTGCTACTGACAACAATTCGAATCTGTCATAATATATGAATGAAATATATACATACATTCTTATATGAATCGTACAGTTATGTAATAATATGTTCAACGTTGGTGCATGTCCGTTAAAAAACGTCGAAAAGTTCTCAACGATGAACTCTAGTGTTATTGTATTATTAACATACTTTTTAGGGGTTACACGAAAACAAGCACGTGTCGAAATGTCTAAACCAATGTCTGCAAATAAAACCGTTAACAAAGCACACTTGGGGTGATCCGTATGAATCCCCTATGTGTGAACTTCCTAGTGCTACAGGTGATGTTTTATTTCGCGTTCAAACTGTAACTGTAACTTAAAACATTCTTCATGGCCGCTTATACAGCTGAAAATTGATCTGGATTTCTGCTGTTAAACACGTTTTATGTATACACGTATGCGTGTATTGACATTACGTTTACACATGAGTTCCTTTACATGAATATATGCGCAGTTCTTTAGGGTAATATTTTAATATCAAATATATAGAGTTTATGTAAATTTATTAATTAATTGGAAACTAAAACATTGGATTTGCTCTTTTACTCTCGCGAGTATCGGAAATTAAAAATCGGTCTCTATTTTTTAATTCAATTTCTGAATTTCATTCTAACTCATTCATTCTGATCAGCATTCTACTTTTCATTGGTTGTTTTCTTTTTGTTATTCCATTTTTTCAGTTTCTTCAATCAATATTTATCTATTCTTTATTTAATTATTTATTACTTACTTTTATTTGCAAAATTTTTATGGTATTTTAATCCGTTTTATTATTAACAATCAAACATTAGTAAATACGTAATTTAAAAGCTACGCGTAGAGGGCCCTTAACTACCATGTCTAACGTGGGAAAAGTATATTTTTTTAAATCTGTTTGCCCATTAAGTTACCTAGTTACCTTAAGCTGCCGTGAATACGTAATCGCAAAACCGAATAATATTATCAAAAAAAGTTTGGCCGCTTTGTCGTTATTTTTCTTCATAAATATTGGCGTCTTCTTAAAGGGTAAGCTTCGTAATTCATTGTGTCCTACGAAATTTGGCCAGATATTGTTTCTATTGATTTAAGTATTGTCTATAGATGCTCCAAAAATAATTTTGCCTAATAGTGAATATTTCAACTCATTTTACCTCTACCTTATGTACATTCCTAAACATACGCTTAACAACCGTCGACTTCCCAATTCTTTTTCATCATATATTTTCTTCATAAGTATCCGGCCTGGCAGAGATGGCAGTAGTTGTTTGAAAAATATCACTGTATTAAAAAGCACACAAACTATAAAGCATATGTTTCAAGTTTGAAGACGACACATAGTTTAATATTTGTTTGGCAGTCATCAATAGTGAACGTTTTCAGTGAATTTGTACAAATGGATAAAATTGGTTATCGTTACATGATACAATACTTTTATTTGAAGGGCCTTAGCCCAACCGATATAGAAGCTGCATTGGATTTTACTTCGGGTGAGTCTGCTCCTTCGTTTACAACAGTGAAACGTTGGTTAGCAGAGTTCAAACAAGGCCGTACAAGCTGCCAAGACGAGTATCGCAGTCGTCGAGCAAATGATATGACGACTCCAGAAATGGTGAAGAAAATCCACAAAGCGGTACTGGATGATCGTCGACTGAAAGTGTGCGAGCTGGCAGATATTGTAGGCATTTCAAAAGGTGCGGTAAATCGCACATTATCTTAAAATTTAGACATAAGAAAGCTGTGTGCAAGATGGGTGCCGCGTTTGCTCACACTCGAGCAAAAACAGTGTCGCGAAGATATTTCAATTGAGTGTTTAGCGAAGTTTCACAGCAACAAAGCAGAATTTTTTGCGCCGTTTCATAACCATGGATAAAACATGGGTCCATCACTTCACACCCGAGACAACAGAACAATCAAAACAATGGACTCAAAAGGTAGAACCGCTGGGAAAAGTGTATAGAGCTGAAAGGAGATTATGTTGAACAATAAATATATTTCTTTCCAAAATTTTTGTGTTTTCTTTGTTGGGGACCACCGTCGTATATTTCAGATTTTTCTTTTATCTTTTGTTCAATTGTTCTTCTTACGTAACCAACGTACGAGGGAGCGTTTTTATATTCGCGGAATGGGGGACAAGGGGTGGAAATCGAAAAACCAAATTATTTTTCTTTTTCAATATATTCACCTGCAAGACGGATACATTTTTCACATCTTTCAATTAATTTATTTATACCCTCATAAAAAAATGATTTCTCTTTATCTGCAAAATACGCCGAAACTGCCTCCTTGACTTCATCATCGGCAGTAAATTTTTTACCCCGCAGCTCTTTTTTCATTTACGAAAACAGGTAATAATCACTCGGGGCCAGGTCTGGGCTGTAGGGTGGGTGATTCACAATTTCGAAGCCCACCTTATGCAGGGCAGCTAACGCAACGCGGCTCTTGTGGACGGGCGCGTTGTCGTGCAAAAGCAGAACACCTTTTGTCAATTTTCCCCGTCTTTTCTCTTTAATGGCTTCTTTTAGTCGCTTTAATATTGAAGCGTAATATTCTGCGGTTATAGAAACACCTTTATCTTTATAATCAATCAACAATATTCCTTCCGAGTCCCAAAATACTGTTGCCATGAGTTTCCCAGCTGATTGTGACACTTTAAATTTCTTGGGAGGTGCTGTGCCCTTTTTATGCCACTGCATGGAGTCTTGTTTGGACTCAGGTTCATAATGATGAACCCAAGTTTCGTCTCCAGTAACAATTCCACTTAATACACCATCCTTGTCTTCATTACAGAGGTCCAAAAATGCACGCGAACACTCTACGCGCTGTTGTTTTTGCGGCGGCGTGAGCATTCTCGGCACCCATCTTGCGCTGACCTAAGACATGCCGAGATGATCGTGTAGGATTTTAAAAATTGTTGTATCGGATACTCCAACCATTTCTGCGAGTTGTTTCTTCTTTAGTCGAGCATCTTCGAGTACAATTTGTTCAACTTTTTGGATAAGTGCTGGCGTGGTCACCTCAATGCTCCTGCCCGGCCTCGGGTCGTCTTCAAGGGATTCCCTTCCTTGTTTAAATAAACTATGCCACTTGTACACCATGGTTTTTCCTGGACAAGAGTCGCCGTAAACCAATGACATCTCATTCATTATGGTCGCGACTGATTTTCCTTGCCTGGTAAGGAACTTTATAACGGCACGATATTGATTTTTTCCATATTTCACTTTTCACTCCTGATTATGTTACTTGGTTGACGATAGCTCAAAGACTAACTGTCTAATAACAATGAAACTTCGTATTTATACTAATCATGAGTCGCTGCACAGGCCACGCTCCCAATGCGCCTACTCACCCCTCTACAACTCGCTCATTCCGCAAATATAAAAACGCTCCCTCGTAGCTCCTTCCACTATAGACTTTATCTCCTTTCTTTCCTGGTTCCAATGATATTACACTGTATTAATATGTATTTCCCCATATTTTAGGCTTGCTTCAAAGACACAAAAAATGTGTTGTAAACAAACGAAGTCTCTGGACGGATTTTTCTTAAATCTTGGACTACTTATAACTCGATGTACATCAGCACTAGTAAAATATTCTTTTTTGTTGTGCTTAACATAATACATATACTGTTTTTGTTTTCTTTTTAAACATTCGGCATCGCCATTTGTTATTGTGTATTGGTGTAGGAACTTTTTCTATTTGGAAGGCGTAAATTAGTAGGTGCCCTTGATATTTTGCCACGAACTCTAATACAATTTAAGTTCAGTGACTATTCAGATAAAGAAAATGAAAAAATTCTATTGTAAGTAATAGAAATTTTAGAAAAATTGTTATTTTTGTAATAGGATTATACGTTTTATTAGCTAAAAACTTGGACGTTCTTTCGTTATCTTTCTTGTAATTTCTGTTATTAATTTGTTCAGAATATTTCTCTACATTAAAAAGAGAAAAGCGAAAGAATATGTATGTTGATATTATTTCTATTAAAGTTATATTACGTGTTACATGATGTCATACTTTATCGATACTTCCCGGCAATTTTAATCAAACGCGTAACTACCTACATTTTGATTAAAATAATGTTATAATATGTTCATGCACACTGTACAGAAAAGAATTTGTGGAAAAATTAATTTACCTAATATGAAAATATGTTATTGCATTAGTATCTAGTGGCGACAAAACATTATTCTGCGTCACTCATGTAAGTACAGTCGTTAGCCACTGAATTTCGACCACAAAGAAAATTATTACTTTTGATATATAACTGCAAGAAAAAGCATATTCTAATACGGGCCTTTAGGCTCATGTCTTATCTCATATTACATTTCAAAACCTATATACCTATTAAATTTTCTTAGCCCTCTCAACAATTTTCCTGCATTCCTCTCTATCTCCCGCCCTGTTTCTCCAATCTTTCACTCCCGCTCTCTCCATATCACTCGCTACCGGATCCAGCCATCTCTTCTTTGGGCGTCCCGTCCTTCTAACAAAATATTTTATTTTAAAAACATAGATATATAAAGTATCTTCATTTCTATTAATATTTAGTATGTCTACCTTTTGCTTCAATGAGAGAAAATTCTTTTTGGCATGATCTAAATTGACGCAATGATACAGTTCATAATTTGATCGCTATTTCGGCAAACGTCGTCAAAGCTCTCTAAAAAAATCTTAGTAGTATTTAATACCTAAACTTTCAAAAAGATATATAACTACCAATGTGTACATAATACATAAATCTTAACTGATATGCAAAAGTTTTTCATATTGCGGTCGCCAGCTGCATTTTACATAAAAATTCTTTATTTAGATATTTCGATAGAAATACAAAGGGTACTAGTGAAGTTTTGCAATATGACGCAACAATGAATCGTAGGAAGCTGCTTGTTGCTGCATGTTGAGACATATTCATACGGGCATAGTAGCCGCCGCACCATGTCGATGGGCTTAGTTATTCATTAGCAGTGAAAGTGCAAAGTGCTTGCAATGGCATCGTGGTCACGAAATGAGATAAGGACAGTTTTGTATTATAATTTCATGCGTGGTTTAGACATAGACCAACCAGTGCTTCGAAGAAATGACTCTTGCACTAGGTGATGTTCGTCCACAAGTGGTATAGAGAATTCCAAAGGGGAAATTTAACTGTGGAGGATGCTGAAAGGCCGGGAAGGCCACGAACGTCAGTTACGGAGGAAAACGTTACTACTGTGAGGAAAATGCTTGGCGAGGACAGGTGAGTGACCTACCAATAGATAGAGGGTACTTCAGGTCTAAATGCATCAGCAATTCGTTCGATTCTGCATGACCATTTATACGTGAAGAAACTTTGTTCCCTCTGAGTGCCGCATCGACTGACTGAAGAGCAGATGACACGACGTGTGACTTAGTGCCGGGAGATGCTGAAAAAGTTTAATAAGGGACAATCTCGGTATGTGAACAGTATGACAGGTGACGAGACTTGACTGTACTATTACAATGTGTCGACTAAAGCTCAAAACAAAGTTTGGGCCTTTGAAGATGAGAACACACCCGTAGTTGTCAGAAAATCCCGATCTGTAAAGAAGAAAATGGTAACTGTATTTTTCAAATCTAGTGAAATTGTGGAGCGCGTCGTTTTGGACACACAGAAGGCAATCACAGCTAAGTGGTATACTGAACAGTGCCTGCCCAAAGTCATTGGATCTATGAAGAACCTGCGGCCAAAGTCAAGAATGGACAAATGGTTCCTCCATCACAATAATGCTCTAGCTCTCCGCGTTAAAGCCTGCACCGAATATTTGACCACGACAAGATTGAAACTTCTCTTCCCTAGTGAAACTTGGCAGAACTGGTTTAAAGATTGGTTTCGGAGGATGAAGAGATGTATTGAGTGTAGAGGAAATTACTTTGAAAAAATTAAATAAACAAAGCTGTATTGCAAAACTTTCCTAGTACCCTTTGTATAAGTAAAATTGTTACGACGTAAGATATTATCTGATAAAATGTACTGCTTACTAAAGAGCGAACAGATTTTACACTTGCTATGTTTATTGTAATAGTTATTTGTTTTTTATAATTAATATTTTCTTGTTACGTATATTTCAACGATATAAGCATTTTATCACAACTATGTCTTGTGTTTACAGTTTTAGTAAAGAATTCATATAAAAGTCGTGTCAAAATTAAATAAATTACTTATTATTTTCATTGAAATTCCTTGTCGCAATCTTCGATATTTTCCAATTATCGTATTTTCTAGTTAATATATGTATGAAACAAGTATTTCTACTGTTAATAAAAATCATAGCTTGATATAAGCATTTTATAAACCGAAATCTAAATAAGAATAATAAGTATATAACTACTACTTTTTTGTAATAATTTTATTAACATAAGATTACGTTAGTATAACTTCAATCTCGTCAATCATTATCAAACGAAATGCGAGCTAGGAATGTAACAAGTATGTGGATTTTTTTTTATTTCGAAATAGAGAAATGAGGAATTACAGAGGTCGGTGATCATAAATTGAAATGTTTACAGTATATTATTACAGGGGAAATAGAATTGAAACAACTATACAAGTGGTAAAGTGGACTGTAACAATAAATTTGTTCACAGGTAGTAGGTAGAAAGTAGTAAGGTTTTGTGATATTCTGAAAGAGATCCTTGAGAGTTCTGAGAACTACAAAATTTTCAAGGCAGTCCTAGGTAATGGTAGTATCACCAATAACAGATGTGTTCGATTCATATTGAAAAGTAAGAGGATCCGTGGTTTGTGTAAATAAGATTTGGCTATATTTAATAAAAGACTATTTCTATATATTATGACTACATATATATTATCTACGCACCAGTCTGATAAATTTATCGAGTAGCGCTAAAGACAACTACAATCATTCACACAAGATACATGAACGTGTAGCAGTAGCTTATTGAAATTGATAACTTTGGGAAGGTCGTTAATAAGCATATTGAAGATCGATGGTCCTAAATTGGATTCCTGAGGAGAACGAGGATATTCCATAGACACCAAGAGATTGTAATTTAAATGGAAGTATAATGTGATCTAGGTGATCAAAGACTTTAACAAAGTCCCACGTCAAGAACCTCGCTTAAGGACTGTGCAATTAAATTAAATTGAATGCTGTAGATTTATTGTTGATATACCAGCGTTGGTAAGATGAAAGATGAATTCTAATGAATAGATATATTCTCGAATAAATACATTGATTACGAGCTCTTTAGAAATTAGATAATATTGATTTGGACGGTAGCTGGAGATGTCCGAATTATTACAGTTTTGAATATAGAACAAACTTTTATGACCCTTCACATGTTGGGAAAAATACTGGATATAATTGTTATATCCTTGCAAGTGGTCAACTATTTGTAAGTACATATTCAAAATCTCTAACTAAAAAGCTTGGAATTTTATCATGACCAGACGCAAAAGAGTTTTTCAATTTATTTATCGTTTGAATTACTTCATTCTCGGCAAAGACACTTAAATGAATACAGAGTGTTTTGAGAAGAATATGCTTATTACAAAGTATTATTTTGTCCAAACCATAGATCGCTGCGCCTCGGCTCGACTGTTGAAGAAAAGAAAACATAGTCTAGTTTATTTAATAGTCGCTAGATGTCAGTTATCTTCTGTTTTTCTTGGTAACCGTCATATGTTTAAAACGGCTGCTCCGCAGCAGAAATCATTTTGTGTTCTCGAGTTTGCGAACTGCAATTCCATGATTACAGTGCAAAGACGTTTCAAGTTGAGCTACTAAATTGATCCTCCGAATAGGTGGAACATTCACAGATGGTATCGACAATTTGTAGATACAGGATGTGTATATAAAGGAAAGAGTCCTGACTACCCTCGTGTTTCTGAGGAAAACGTTGCCTACAACACCAATTTGGCGTGTTTTGAGACGTCGGTTGGTTATGAAGCCGTACAAGTTACAGTTGTTACAAGCTCTGCGACCTGATGACAAACGGAAACGTGTGGCATTTTGTAACGAGATTCATGATGCTATTGACAATGATAACACTTTCGCACAACGCATCGTGTTCAGTGGTGAAGCGACTTTCCATGTTAGTAGTCTGGTAAACAAACACAATGTTCGACTTTGGGGTCTACAGAACCCACATGCAGCCATTGAAGATGTACGAGATTCGCCTAAAATCAATGTGTTTTGTGCGATATCTGTTTACGGCCCATTCTTCTTTGATGGAAACACGGTTAACGGTCAGCAGTATCTAGCTATGTTACAAAACTGGTTGTTTCCGAGTCTGCACGAAGACAACTTCATTTTTCAACAAGACGTATTGGAGTCGTCAAGTACGTAAATATCTAAATAAAACTTTACCGAATCGTTGGATTGGTCGTCAAGAAGCTGGCGACTTAGCATGTCTCAGCTGGTCTCCACGGTCAACGGATTTGACACCCTGTGACTTCTTGCTGTGGGGTTTCGTTAAAGACAACGTTTATGTACCACCACTCCCACAGAACTTGGAAGAGTTGAAACGTTTTCCGTACTGCCATAACATCAGTGACGAAGGACATGCTTGTCCGAGTATGGGAGGAATTTGAGTGTCGATGTGATATTGTTCGCGTCGCTGATGGAGGATATATTGAACATCTGTAATCTGTACTTGAGAGGTTCATAAATAGTGTGTAAAGCTCCATATTCGTATGTCTTAAAGTTTAATAAATATATGCATTCGAAATACGTATATTCTTTTTGAAACACCCTGTATTATATGATAAGGGAAGTTCGTGTTGGTAAATCAATATAGAGTAAAGTATTTATTAGTAATATCAGTTTATTGTTTACTAAAGAATGTTATACTGTAACGGCTAAAAATATTAACTTATTTAAATATACAAATATATTACATATACTTTTATTATCGAATAAATATTAAATTGTAATTTAATTGTAAATTGTAATTGATATTAGCAAAAAAAAGTTGGTTGGTTACAGTACGTATAATAATTTAATAACTTTCCAATTTATACTTAATACCGCATTTTTGGATAATTATTTTAATGGTGGAAAGCATTTTAATTCGAGAATATTTCCGTCGGTTATGTTTTATTTTTATTGGTGGGAGATTTGTACACTTCACGAAAGTGATGTTAAATACTCGGCCGTTTAATTAAAGGTCCGTCCTTGCGCCGAAGAAAAGGACAACCGTCAGAAATGAATAAGGACAGATTGAGCTGATCGAAACAGGTGAATGTAAACCTTCTGGACCACATTCTTTCTTACTTTAACTCGATTTTATCGAACCATAACATCCGAATAAATAAGTATCAGTAAGTTTACATGGGGAACATTTAATTTTTGTGTGTCGCGAATCCACGACGAGAAATTTTTGTCGATATTCCGGAATTCCTTCGTATTCACCTCTATTAGTGGCTTAACATCTGTGCGAGTGCATTAGAGGACATTACCAGAGGAAGAGCGAGAGAGGAACTACTTGTTGAAAGAAGAAAGAGATAAAGATGAAAGAGAGGTTGAGACTAATTCCTGATTAGCTAGACGAGGAGTTGCATTCCAATCCCATAGTATATACACCGTGGGGATCAATTTATGCCTTTATCTAAATTTAAAGGGCCGATGGAAACTATTACTTCTATTGAGAGAAATTGTTAAAATAATGTGAAAGTAGGTAGTACTAAATGCGGATGCTTTGAAATTTATTTTTTTATCCGGTGACTTCCTTTTCTCTTTTTGTTAAAATATATTATTTCTGTTATACAGTTTTTTTTTATATGTATGATACTTTACTATGTACATATTACTCTATTATGTTCCATATATCATTACTTTATTAATCACTGAAGATTAATATACATATAACCCCTTTCTACATTAATTTTCGTGTTCTGTATACTATTTCGATGTGTATTTCGACATGTAAAAACCTATTAATTTAGAAATTGATTTTACGATTCGCTTTACCTTTATTTCAAATATATTTGGCTGTAATATTTAAAAAAATTAACATATACATAAGCAGATAATATGTATGAAGAGATACTTATTCCCGTGAAAAGTTAATAGGCAAAAATAAAAGTCAAACTAACCTTCTTTAATAATATACTCAAGTGTAAAATTATCGCACCACTCAATGTTTCTGACAATTTGCTATAATTTTTGTATTTTAGAAAACTCTTTGATTTTTTTTCTGAACACAAGTTTCGGTTACAGTTTTTGAAATATCAATTACGAGTTCGTTAAGTTTTTGCGTCTATAGAATTCAAGTTTAAATAAGAATCATGAACTGACCACATCACATGATTAGAAGATTCAGGGAAATCGGATCGTACCCGAGACGACGTAATCGTATAGAGATGATCCTTTTTTCAACTGCAAGCTTTTAAAAATAGGCGAAAAGCGATCCCAGAAGTCAGCAACCAGTAGTCAGAAATGTCAAAGTTTCTGCTTTAACTATCAGTAGAAGATTGATGGAAGTAACACTGTGTAGTAGCAGGACTGCAGTTACCATTACTTACCACGCATAGAGTACAGTTTAAAATTTTACAGAAATCATGCAGATTGGACAGTAGAAGATTGGAAGCAAGTTTTGTATTCGGATGAGACTAGAGTACGTTTAAAATCTCCAAATAGCTGCGGGAGAGAATGGCAGAGAACTGGAGAAAGATATCGTAGCTACACAATCTCTCAAAGGAGCCCTTGGTGTTGTATTACTAATTTTCTAGGGAGGTATTTGCTTCGTTGCGTGGACTGAGTTCATCCCTGCTCGCTGAAAGTTAATGGATACTGAATACTACCTAGAGAACTTCATTGAGGATCATATAATATAACTCGCACTATTTTTCAACAACTTCATGTTCATGCTGAATAATGCGAGGTTTCACATCGCTAGAGAGGTTTTAGATTACTTACCAAATGTCAATATTCAGTCCATGGACTTGTCATCATGAAGCTAAGACTTAAATCTAATTGAGAACGTTTTAAATACTCTAAAAAGTCCAGTAGACAAGTGGAATAATACTCCTCAAGAAGTAATTCAAAATTTCATAATAAGCTTATCACCGCATTGATTGAGCTAAAGGATGTGCTATTATCCTTTATTCTTTTTACTACTTTTTAAAATTTCCAATAATATATCTGCTTCTGAGTTTCCGGGCTGGAACCGCGTCCCTTGTATATCTGCCGACGTTGCCAATAATATAGTTTTATTTCTGAATTTGTAATTGAATGGAATGTTTTCCATAAATTTTCATTAAAAACGAAGTTAATTGATGCACCGATTTTTTATTATTTCCAGTCAAATGGTTTTTCGATGATATAATGAAATAATCCACCAATTTTGTAAAAATTATATAGTGTGAGTGGTGCATTGATTTTGAACATGAGTTTAAAATTCTAGCATCAGAAGTACCTGAGTTACAATTGGGTTACATAATTTGGATTGTTAAAAATTAATGTTCATGGAGGTTTAACAATTATTTTTAACTATTAACTTTATACTTTATATACTCTATACTCATGCAAAACCAACCAAATAAAATGTCTGAATCATGCGCTTTAAATAAATTAACTCTGAATATTTTGAAATATCCTTATTAATTAATGATTTAGGTGCTTTATTTTGTCCAAAACTTTCTTTTAATAATCACATTTTCGAATGAACTATCAGCTGTTTCAAACCATACGCATTTCTTTACCGCAATTGAAGAGATGTTCAGAAGAACATTGTTGACTTTACTTAATTAGATTTAGTCATGAATATGCACAGCTCTATTCTAAGACAAAAAAAAATTAAAATTAATATTTTGCGGCATCACCATTGTATCTATCACAGCTTATAGAAGTTATAGTATAAAATTAATTAGATTTTCTGTTATATATTTTGATTGATTTTAATCCATTCTTCCGTTAGCGCGTCTCTTAGTTATTAATTATTCTATCATATATTTCGCTCAAAAAAACTATCTGATAAAATATTTCTCGCAAATTCCCTATTGGATTTAAGTCTAGTGATTGTAGAGGTGTTTATAATTATTTTTGACATATGCTTCGGGTCGTTATCAAGCTGAAAATGCAAGCGACCTGTTAAATTTAATTTTTCCATACTTTGGTTCAAACTTCCTTTTAAAATGTTTAAATATTAATATCTGTCCATTATACCTTGAATGAAATATAAATTACTTACACCATTTGCCGCAAAGCACCCCCACATCATAACATAAGTTTTCAAAGCTTCTTCTTCCTTTATGTATACCCATTTTTTACCATTTGAACCAGTAACCATAAACATGCTTTCGTCAGAAAATATAACTGATTCCCAGAATTGTACAAGTTGGTTAATATATTTTTTGTAAATTTTAATTGTTTGCTTCGTCTGTTGACTTTATATATAAAGGGTTTTCATCGAAAAGTATGGGTCTGATATACAGCTTTTCTAAGAAAATTTTTTGTCGTATCGAGATGCATACACTTTTTAGTAATATTATAAAGAAACACTGCTAATTCAGGTACACTATCAAAAGATTTTTTTTAATTTGCCTTATTATAAAACATATCATATTGTTGGAAACCTTTTATTTAATATGCCAGTAATTTCAGAGAGAAAGATTTTCCTCCATTATGTAACTTTATTACTAATTGCTTCTCTTGAATTACTACAAGCGTTCCGTTCTCTTGTTTGACACATGATTTTTATTTACAGTGACAAAATCGATTCAAATCACTTAAATACTAAACAGTAATAGCGTTTCGTTGGAAATCGATAATCCTATGGAATTCCCCTTATAATAGCATTGGTCTTTTCGGCAAATTAGTGAATGGCGTGTATGTACATACTTTTTTATTACAGAATTTTTAAATTTTTTCAATGATATTTTTCTATATTAAATGCAGTTTCATTTCATATACTCTTAGTCACAAAAGTGACATGTTGATTATCATATGTGAACATCCGCCTATGACCAAGCATATTTACTTCTATTTAACAACGTTAAAAAACTTCATAACCTTCAATATCAATATGAATAATTATTATTTCTAACTATATAAGAATTAGCTAAATATTCCAACATCGAATGTCACAAAAAGGATCATACACTTCATTTTATATTTATTACTTACACTTCTCTATTATAAGCCATAAATTTAGAGGGAATTTGATAAATTCTCTTCCCACTATCACGTACTTGTGAAAAATAGGTACCTGATGAATTTACAAAGAAAAGTTGCAAAAGTAAAATCTGGTAATATGAGATAACAACACTACAAAAAGACAAAAGTTCTTAGGCCAAATAACCAATTTATCGACAAAACGAATTTCACAGTGCAGATTGAAAAAAATTATTCAAAATATCTGTATAAACTGATGAAATTGTACCGAGAAATAGGCGCCCAAAGATTCTAAATGAGCCCGATCCAAGAACTGTTACACGCACAATGAGTTAATTCATGAGTAGTGTACTGTGGATAGCTGTATATATGGAATTTGATACTGAAAAGAAAGAAGAAGATCATTAAAAAAACAGACAATTTAAAAAAAGCCATCATTAGCGATGTTGATACTTACCTCAATACTCTATGCTTTACCTTAGATACTATTAACGTTGCTAATGAAAGCTTTCTACGTGATATTCTTCCGATATATCCGGCTTTTCTTCAAATTCTCTTTGTTTTCTTAATGTACTGTCCAGTATAAAATTCCATCTGTACAATTGCCCTTAGTGCACTTATCTATGAATTTTCATGCCATCGCACTTGTAACAGTTCTCTAATCATGCTCATTTAGAATCTTTGGAGGCCTATTTTTCGATACAATTCCACCAGTTTAGAACATTCTCAATATTTTGCTCCAATCTGCACATTACAGTACACGCTTTTTGATAAATTTGGCTCTTTGACCTAATGGTTTTTTTTCTTTGGGTACTGATGTTAGCACATATTACCAGACATGTTTTTACTTTTACAACTCATAGAGAGATATCTTATAAAAATTAAATGTAAGAAAACTATTGTAATAATTGATGTTAGAATGCTTAGCACATTCTTTTGTAGTTAAATTTTAATTGAGACTGTGGTTGATTAAATTAATCAATTAAGGTTAACCCTTTTCCACAATCATTTTCGTATTCTGTTTACGAATTTCCACGACTAAGTGGTCATCATCAGCAGATAAACCTAAACACCTACTCAGTGTGTGTTTGATTTTCGATGGTGTAAGTCTAGTATGAACCTTGCCTTCATGTGGATTTTGCTCTGGTTCCAGGTGCGACGTTGTGATTATTTATCTGTGGATGATGACAATTTAGTTGTCGATGTACGCATAAAGAATACGAAACTTATTGTGGAAAGGGGTTCACCGTAATTGATTAATTTTTTTGTAGTTGCAAATAATAGGGTTTTCATATTGTTATTACAGATTTCTAAAGTTATTTAATGGTGCTATGTAAAAGTAAATATGCTTTATCATAACTAGATGCTCACATTTGATAATATTAAACATTCACGGGGTGTACGAACACTTTTATGACTAACTGTATATTACAATAAGTTTCTACAACTAAAATTATTATGATTGTTTAGGTGTGAAAATACATTTTCTGGGTACTGTATATTTTTGGAACATTACAATTATGTGAACTTTTTACAGGGTAATATGCTCATACATTATTTCAAAATAACTAAATAAACTTTTCCTTTAATTAAATATATTAATCGTACTGAATATAAATGCAGTTATAGATTACAATAATAATAATGGTATTAATATGATTACAAGGTCATTTTTGCCCTAATTTTCAGCATTTTTAATGTCACCTGTGACAAGTGAGACTTAAAATGAGTAAACACCTAAAAACATACAGAACGACTAATGTCAATGATACAGATCAACGACCATATTTCTAAGAATTCGTCGAAACGTGTGAACTCTAAATGCCTTTTCCCCTTTTTTTGTTACTTTGAAAATTATTGAAAACAAAAGAAATAAATACTCAGAATCCTTTTAAACACAAACAACATATAAATAGCGACGGCTGGTTTGTCCATTTAAATTTTAAATGTTTCTACTACCAATATAAAATTGCCCACGTTAATTGAACGTCATGGCTTTTAATATGCATGTTTACGACTTATTGGAATTCTGCTGGCATGCATTTTTCTGGTTTTACATTACTCGGAAAGCAAAATGCTGACATTGCGGGCAATATCTTTCATGTTCTGCAATATTTTATAAAAGTAACGATTGTAATACTTTTTACGTAACTCAATAGAAAAGAAATTGTTATAATAACTTAAAAGGAGATACTATTAAACGAAAAATACTATAGTGAGGATAGAATTCATAAAACTATTTAATATTTAGTCCACTACATTCCGAATTCATAATCTAAATAATTATCATTTCACATTAAGTAATGTATAAAAATGATAGTAATGCTGTACTTGGCACACTTAAAAACATTTTCTTAATAAAACGAAATCAAAAGTCAAATATTCGAATATCACAGATAAGGACTATCTACAAAACAATAAAAATTCCTTTTTTAATAAGAGACAGTGCATAATGGCGGCGTCTACAGTTGAATTTATGGGGTGCCTGAGTATGGCAGGTATTTAACAACAGGGGATGTTGGAGGTTTGCTCTGCATTCTTTCGAGAATATAAAGACTTTAAAAGTGTGAATGTAAGAGAGTTTGAAATAATTAAAAAACAAAAAATTACACGCTATGTATGTACACACGAATACATTAAATTGTTTAAAGCACAAGCAATATATTGAAGAAGAACATTATTGTTTTAAATATTAATTTAAGCAAATTATAGGGAATTGTTTGTACAACCTCACTACTTCGTTTGTACATTTTTCAAATTACCAGCCTATTTTGAAAATAAATTGAAATTCTAATTTAAGCATTTTATAAATCCTAGTGCAATAAATTTATCCCAATAGTGCTAATATAAGATATAAGAAGCTTTTTCAAAATCACAAAACACCATCCAAATCAATATTTTTGCTTGAGGAATTTAAATTTACAAGAATAATACTCAGGAAATATGAAAAATCTCCGACACATTACTTCCTGGCAAGCAAACATACAAATAAAGATTCGTAAAATACGTTAAAGTGGAAATAGAGGCTAAAATCGGAAGTGACCACAACTTGACAAAAAATGTATGTAAAAGTCGAAAAAATAAATAAAGCAGATACAAAAAGAAAGTGGGAAGTTGAAAGGTAAAACACATAACCAAAATATATTAAAGAAAAAATTTTAAGCACAGGAGAGAGAAACAGAGATACATATATAATAATTTTATTTCAAACTTGTAATTTGCATTTATTTACAATACGAACACGTCAAAAGAAAAGAAAGAGAGAAGGTAATAACTATAATTAAAAGAAAACAGTTGGACTAAATTTTCAAAAAATACATAAACTATACCTTGTCTCAGAATAAGAAGGAATGATTCAAATATTGCGCGAAAATAGTACATACTTTTAAGAGATTTCATTGGTCCTTGAACATGCAAGTTTAATATGAATAAACGAACGCCAGATATCCGGCATTTTTCATAACCTGTAAACGTTTAATTTATTTTTGCATTAATTTGGTACGTAGACTTCCGCGGTCGTGGTCCATGCTATCTGCTTCCGGGTTTCCGGGCTGGAAGCGCGTCAGTAGTATATCTGCCGACGTTTCGTACCCATTTGTATGGGACATCTTCAGGGTTGCACTTCAGGACTGCACTGAAACAGTTTCATTGCAGTAATTCAGTCCTGAAGATGTCCCATACAAATGGGTACGAAACGTCGGCAGATATACTAGTGACGCGGTTCCAACCCGGAAACCCAGAAGCAGATAGTATTTTTGCATGGTTTTATTTTAATAATATTTATATATATCTTAATTTTGGATAGGTTGTACATATTAATCCAAGAAGTAACGTTTGTACAATCATACATCCATTAAAATGAATTTTTTTCATTTATTTTCATATAATAAAGAAAAAGATTAATATTGTTGACAAACAACTTATATTCACAACTGTTTATGTTTCATTTTTATGGTAAGTTACATTTTTAAGCTGTGTTCCGCGTTTTAGTGGGATATTTAAATCACTCCTTCTTATTCTGAGACAAGGTATAGATGATTCGAACTTCTATTCTAACTATCTATTAATAAAATTTGAATGGAAAACATAAAGACAACAGCCATACAAAGTTGTGGAGTAACGAAAATAATCAATATAAAAAAGAAAAGAATTGAATGATGGACAGATATGGCACAGAAGTTAATAGGAGACAAAAAATAAGAATAGAAAACCTATATAAATACAAGTATAGAGAAAGACCTGGAGAAGAAACTAGAAAACAAACACCCAACGTGGTATCGGGAAGGCAAAAGGTATAAAGAATTTGATGTTCGTAATACGACCAACAAACGTGTAAGTGAGCAGAGCAATGGGCCTTGGATGAATCACCGTACAAATTCGGTATGTACATACTCATTACAAGCCTGGTGTGCAGACAGGTGTGACCACTCTACTAATAATTGGTATTATTTTCTGCAACATAAAGTAAAGTTAGTAGATGGCATTTCTATAATCATTCAAGCACACTATAATGAAATTCTTCAAAATAAAATAGTTACGAGCTTGCGATATTTTAAGGAATGTTATGAGAAAATAGTCGAAAACAAAATGTAGAAAAAACGAAATTAATGTTTTCCATTAAAGAGGGAAGATGAAACTGATATACATCGCAATGGAACAGTATTAAGATTTTCAAATCAGAGTAAATTGTTCGGGATTATATTGGATTCAAGGATTGCCCACATCAATAATCGAAAATATTATCGGTGCTTCAGTTAGTGAAAGTGCAGTAATGACTTTTTATTCTAGGTTTTTATTCAAGCATCAAGTATTGAATATTGCTTTGGGGTAATTCTGCGGATGTGCCTAGAATAAACATCAAAAAGCATCATTCATAGGAGCTATAAACAAACTTCAGCGCAAAGAGTCATGTGTGGAAACCTTTAAGCAAAATGGAACACTTACATGGTGTGCTCTTCACATTTGTAAGTGTTTGTGTTTTGCGAAAAGCCACTGTAATTAATTATTCAGGAATTATAAACCGCCTCCGAAAATAAACGAGCAAAAGCTGGTGTATGGTGTGGTGGCGCATATATTAAAAATATATAACCAAGTTTAAGTATAACAGAATAAAAAAAATGTATTTAATAGTATACAAGATTGCTTTCAATGTAACAATTTTGATTAGTATATGTAATAAGATGAAGAGATTCACATAATTTATGTAATATCTTTGTATATGTTCAATACCCAAGGGTCTTTTTGTTGAATAAATATCGTTATTATTATAACTATGAATTGATGCTGAAATAATCCAGAAAATCTTATTTTTAGTGTGCAATGTATTGACAAAATTCGTGGCGTAACTACGGTATCAGAAACTGTTCAAACGTTGGCGCGAAAAATTTCAATTTTAAATTGTATCGTTAAATTAAATATATATATACAATATGCTTATAAAGCGAATATTTCTTTGGTGTAATGTAGCAGACACAACAACAAAGAAATAGCGGTTATATTTAATGGACAACAAAGGTATTGTTTCTTGGGTAACATATTTAAATCCTTCATTTTAGAAAAAGAGATAAAATCTCCGAGAGAAACTAAACTTGAATACGTTATGGGATGTGCATGGTCCATTGCTTTGCTGCTTCGGTGTTCTCTCAAAGAAGGCGCCAGCTCGTTGTTTTGACCCTATGAATCAGATTAACTGAGGAATGAAAACTATGCACATTTCGCCAGGAAATAAATGGCAGACTGCAACGGTCAACTTTAAAATAAAATTCTCCGAAACACTGAATAAACAAAATATTAAATAACGTTAACGGATTGGCAGACATAATACGCAATGTAGTTTGAATAGAAAATATTCACACACATATACATATCTGCATACATGCTTGTGTCTGAGTACATTTTGTACACTGAAAATTAAAGAAATAATAATTATTTAGATATCATAAATGTAATAGTCATCTAAGAAAATATTATTCTTTCTTTATCATTCTAATATGGTATTATTAAGATGTTTTATTAATAAAATTACGATTAATTGTAATGAACATTTTTATACATACGTACATACAGAACATGGCCAGAACTACACTTGTCAAAATGTTTAAAAGATATTTTATAAAAATGACAATAAATTTTTTAGTTCTATGGAGAGTATGAAGCATTACAGTTTTAGTATAGGAAAAATATGGAAATGTTTATATGAAAACTTTACAGAAATGTTATTGCGATCATTCTTCTATTTGTTTATTAATTTATTTATTTATTTAATAATAATAATAATAATAATAATCTTTAATGCCCAACAGTTACATAGACCATTTACAGGACATAATGCACTTAAAAATAAAATTAAAATTGAAACAAAAATAGGTGCAGTTAATGTACTACATATAAAAATAAGAATTCAATTAACAAAAAAAATATACACACTTATAATAATGTAATCCAAGTCATACAAAAAAAAACTGAATTAACAATAATAGATTTAAATTAACGAAAGGGATCCTCGTATAATGTATTGGCATTTCTGGACATATGTACCAATGGAACCTTGTAGAGAACATTGGTTCTTGTCCTAGCTATTGAGAAGGTTGGCGATGATCTAGTGTCAAAACTAAGCACGAGGAAATCAACCTGGGACAACAGCATAGAAGAATCAATAAAATTATTTATTAATTTATAAAGAAAACCGCCACTAGCTTTCTCCCTGCGTATACCAAGAGAATCAAAATTGTGCCTAGCAAGCAGACCCTCATACGTCGAACCAAAGGCAGGATAATGACCATTCATCCTGTAGGATAAGTATTTGAGGAACCTCTTTTGAACACGCTCCAGGAGTAACTACTGGTAATGGTAAAGCGGCTACAACACAACTGAAGCATATTTCAATCTGAACCGGACAAGAGGACCGTAAAGCACCTTCAAAGTGTGCAAGCTACTAAAACCCCTGCAAGAACGAGTAAGGAATCCAAGACCTCCGGAAGATGATGTAGTTATGCTAGTTATATGCTTAGAAAAGCTAAGATGCGAGTCGAACAAGACTTCGAGATCCTTGAAATTGTGTACTCTATGTATAATGGATTGCCGAACATTGTAGTTATAGTAAAGCGGAGTATCACTTCTACTAAAAGAGAGAACAGCACATTTGTCGATGTTGAGACTTATCTGATTGTGGGCACACCAATCGTCAGTAATGCACAGATTAGATTGAAGATTAATACTGTCGTCAAGTGAATTAATACAGCTAAAGATCTTTAGATCGTCGGCGTAAGCTAACACTCTGCAGTCAAGACGTTCCAAGAGATCATTAACGTAAATATTAAACAAAAGGGGTCCCAAATGGGAACCTTGTGGGACTCCAGAGGATATCGAAGAGCTTAAACGAATACCCATTATAATGAACATAAGCGGAACGATTTTGCAGATAGGAAAAAAGTAAATTGGTAATATTGGGAGCAAAGCCAAAAGATGTCAACTTAGAAATCAAAATGTCATGATTGATGGTAACGAAAGCAATATTTAGTACATAACCCAAAATATATCCAAGTAGAATATTGTTAATATTATTATTAAAATATTTTAACAAAAGAAAAAGTAATAATATCAAAGCTTTTTTGAGTAATTTTCTTCCTTTTGGCAGATTGTATACCCAACAACTGCAAACGATCTTGATAAAGCTAAACGTTTTTATCAATATTTAATTTAAATAGGAAAACATTAATAATTTTCTTCTATGCTGATTTAATTATATTAATATGTGCGACAGCATGTAGAGGCTAACCTATGGAATAGTACTCGATGATTGATCTACAACGCGCTTTCTCGCACCAGCTAGTTGTGCCTCAGTAACCTTATTCGCCAGAGCAACCCATAAATGACTTCCATTTAATCCCACAAGTTTAAATTAAAGAAATTACTTTATTGGTTCATGCACAGAAAAATATGTTGGACAATCATAAACATCCTAATACCCTAACTCATTTCTTTCATCTCAAAGCTTACTTCCCGTCAAATCGATCGTTCTCGTATTTAATGCACGTGGTGAATATGTAAGTACTACTACTAAGTATGTAATATACTAGTATTACATTTCTACCTGATTATCCTTCTAATTTAGTTGATTAATGTTGATGGAAATTTCATAACTTTAATTAAAGAAAGAATATCATAAGTGCAAATTGTCTTTGAACTATTAGTAGTGGGGTACTACGTTCCCGTATGGCACTATTATAATCCATATTCTGGGGTGAAATACTCCCCATTATTGAGCCTGGGCAATGTGTGTATCGACGCGAGTTCTTTTTTGAGTGGTTGTCAAATTATGTGGTACCCAACGTGAACATAGCTTCTTACCGGCTAAATGTTCATGCAGGATCTTATGCACGTTGGTGTTACTAATACCTAGAGATGCCTCGATCTCACGGTATGTGACATGACGGTCTTGCATTATCAATTCAGACACTGCATTAATGTCTTCCGACACAACAACATTTGTGCGACGACCTTCACGAAATTCATCGTCAAAGAACGCCGTCCAAGTTTGAATTCATTATACCAACGATATACTGTAGTTTTCGATGGTGATTCATCATCGTCTAATGAATGCAGGTCGTCGATGCATTCTTGTTGACATAATCCACTCCAAAAGTTATGAAAAATAATTGCACGAAAATGTTCGCGAGTTAATTCCATTTTTTCGCTGACAAAAAATTTTCAAGTTGCTGCCAACAATAGAAACAGCGGCCGAATAATAAAACTGTCAAGGTAAATATATTGTCAAAAATGACAAACTTCACGATGCAATCATCAGATCGGAGGCAACACTAACAGTGTTGCCAGTTCCCGAAATATAAACGGCTATCCTCGTATTATACCGATTTCTGATCCCATTATTCACACATGTCATAGCCTCTCAACCTCGCTTGCCTTAATGGAATTCGTTGTCTTCACGTCCCAATCGTTCTTGCATTTCTCAGCTTGTTCTTTTAAATAAATTTTCTCTTTTTTAACTGATTCCAATATTTTTCATTCGAATACTCTAAATTTATGCTAATCTGTTTTAGATACATCTTCTCTGCAGTATACAATATGATTTTATTGTTGTCTTGTGTGTTTGAATCTTTGTTCTGCTCTTTATTGATTTGCTTTCCAATATTTTGTTATAGCGTAATAAGCTTTGTTTGACACTTTTTTTATTGTATTTCTGTACCCTTTTTCTCATTGTTTGCTATCGTTATTCCCAGATATTTAATTTATCTCTTCCAATTCGTTTTTTTCCAATATTTATTTTTCCCACAGGTTTTGCTACTACAGGATATCATCAGCTTTATTTTTCCAGTGTTTATTTTCAAACCTTACTTTTCTTCATTCTTCTTCTATTTCTGTTGAAACCTTTTTCATGATTCTTCTTTATTTTGCCACAACTACCAAATCATCTGCACATGCTATTATTGACTGCATCGTTCTCTTTTACCTATTTTTCTCAACATATTAAAACAGACTAAAAATCAAGCCGCCTTCTGTCTTTATTAATGCAAAATTGTAAATGTTTTAGTGCTATCATTAACTGGCTTCATTTTATTGAATCAAAAGCTTGCTTATAATCTATGAACAGCATTTCGATATTCATGTTACGTTCTGTTTGTGAATACTATAAGTTTTCTCACATACGTAGCAAATAGTTTTCGAAAGACGTGTGAAGAATCACATTTTTGTATATTGTTTCATCTAACTTTGTAAATATAACGATGGTTAACAACACACTGTAGATATTAAGCGAGATGTTTTAAAAATCCCTTTCGAAGAAACAAATCTCATTGAAATAATGTGAACCAGAAAGCTCATGTTGGATCTAGAAATTCCTATTTTAAATGTATAAAAATTAGAATAGGCCTCCGTGGATCAGATACCGACAAAAAGTTTGAAATTTCATCACGTCACTAAATGACCGACTCTAATATCCCAGGCGCTTATCGCTTCATTGCGTCCATTTACAACAATAATAACAAAAAAAGTTACATTTCTTGAAGAGGAAAAAAAGTCTTCCGCTGACAGAATTCCTGAGACTCTGTGAGATAACCAATAACAAAGAAATATATATTTCGTTTTTTGAATTATTCTGTAAAATTAAAAAACGTCCGAACGTAGAAAATTAATAAAAAGACACATAATTATATTAATTTCTTTATATTAAACCGGAGAATTTATATAAGTATGTATGTATATATTTATACGAGCCTTCGAAGAGTTAAACAATCAAATGAAAACGTATTAAATAAACTGTTGTTGTTAAAGTATTCTGTTTCTGTTATTTCTTAATTTCTAATAATTTTATGACAAAAAATGGTATAATAACTGATCTCGGTAATAGTAAAAAACGTAGAAAAGGTATTAAATCCTTTATTTATTTAAATAAAATTTAATTTTATATTTAAAATAATTTTAAATTATAAAAAGATTGTGATGAAATAAAATTTTATTTTATTATTTATTATTTGCTGTTACTTGTGTGTTGCCTTCCATTTGTTTTTCTGTACATGTCTAATCTTTGCTTTCTTTTTTGTTACTTATTCGTTCATTTATAGTTCTATTTGACACGCTTTCCTCTTTTGATTTCGATCCCATCGAATTTATTTCTTGTAGGTGGTCTAATCTTCTATCACTTCCTTCCCCTACCAACTTTTTATTCGTTTTCTTAACAAATGCATCTGTTTAAGTAGTAGTACTGCCATATTTTTAATACGTTCTTTGCTCATATTTAATTTTTATCCTTACTTTCTCCTTCTTTCACATTTAGCTTTTATATCTCGTCGAAATCCTTTTATATATAAACGTACCTTTGGCAATATTCCCACTTGATTTCTATGACTTACTTTGTTTCTTATACTATTGTCCAGTAACAACTAGTTTTTTCTAAACATATTTGTAAATAGATGGCACCACAAAAATTTATGAAAATGTATGCAAACCGCATTTGAATTCATGTTAGTTGTATAAATTAATTTTCGACGTTCAGACGTTTTTTAATTTTACAGAATAATTCAAAAAACGAAATATATATTTCTTTGTTATTGGTTATCTCACATAGTCTCAGGAATTCTGTCAGCGGAAGACTTTTTTTCCTCTTCAAGAAATGTAACTTTTTTGTTATTATTGTTGTTGTATAAATACAATTTTATTTAATATTGAATGAATAATATAATGAATTCGGTGTTGAGTTATATAAGCTTATTCAAAAGTAAGTTTTCAGTTTGCAATAGGTGTAATTTTGCTGAATTTTTAATTCTGCAAAAATAGAAACACCGAATTGTTTGTAAAGGATTAGGAATTTATTTTTAAAAGAAGAAACAAGAAAAACTTAAATACGTCCACCATCGTGATGTTGAGTTAAAAGTATTCTTCTTTTAAATTATGAACAGTAGGAGTGTTATCGATCACATATGTACGATGCCGATTACTATAGTCCTTTACAAATAGTAGGACTACTTAAAAATAGCCTTTCTCTGAGGTAACCCTATAACCATGTTGAGACAGATTTATATCTGGTGACCTAGAAGGCCAATTGTTCGGAAACTCCCTACTAATTACACAATTGCCAAACGTGTCGTGTAAAAGCTTCTATTAATTATTGTCTATGTGGAATGGAGCATCATCTTGTGTAAGAAGGGTATAGATGAAGTGGGCACCAACGTACCTGAAGCTTTAATTCCATAGATGCAGTAGGCGTCGATGAATAAACTTGGGCAAACGGGCACTGGAATTTGGTACCAACGTACCTGAATTTTTTTCTTTTAATCGCACACGCGAAGCGGGCACACATGAATAAATATGGGTAAATTAAACTTTTATTTACATAGGTAACGGCCCTCGCAGAAGGTTTCTTCTCGAATAGTATACATGTTATTTACGTTCATTGTAGTAGTGATCCGAAGTTAAATTTCTTTCGAGTTCATATAGAATGACTTTTCAAGAATTTTGAACACACAGATCGTGTGCGGAATTTGTTTCGTACGGGTATTTTGCCGTAGTTTTCCAGGTACGACACTGTTTAATTATCTGCTGATGATGACAACTTAGTTATTGAAACACGTATACAGAATACGAAAATTAATGTGGAAAGTGATATCAACCTTCAGTGTTTAAGTTAATCAACCACACGCTCCATCAAAATTACTTACCAAATCAGATCTATAATATAATAACCGAATTTGTATGTAATATAAGAAAAGAAAGCTGGAAATTAAGCTGAAGAAACTCACGATAGGAAACATTAAAGAAATGACACATTATGCTAGAATGGAAGAAATTAGTGTAGGTAGCCATCTAAAGGATGTTTCAATAAGAACTATAGAAATTTGAATTAAAATGAAACCTAAGCAAATTAGGTGAAATAGATTACGTTTATTTTTACAAAAATAAAATAGATTACATTAGTTGTAGAATACAATATTCGACAGATCTCCACCTTGTTTGTTATAGTTGTGACACAATTATGGATGACCTTTTCATACAAAAATAATGGTATTTCACTAATTGCGAGATATATATTAGCTTTTAAAGCCAGAATTTATTTATTATCATCCTGGACTTTGGATACAAGAAAGCTACCCAAGAATTAATTTAGATGTATAATATATCGCTCCGTCTAGTTGAAACAACATGTTTACCACAGCTATACGTACCAATTGGGGAAAGTCTCTTCTCCAATTAATATTCAAAATATTAATAGGAGAAGGCCGCAACCATGAACGAAGTGCGCTATAAAGCCTAAAGTCGTAGTTACAGAATTTCCCCAATTGGTTCGTATAGCTGTGGTGAACATGTTGTTTCAACTAGACGGAGTGATATATTATACATCTAAATTAATTGGGGGCTTTCTTGTATCCAAAGTTCATGATGATAATAAACAAATTCTGGCTTTAATATAAACCGCAGCCAGTTCAAAAGTAATACCGAACGACCACATTTGCGTTAGTTGTTGATCAAGCGACCTGTGGTGCTTCAAATTCAACAGTTCAGCTTTTTAACATAGCTGTTTTAATTAGACAAGCTTAGGTTAAAAATGTAGTTCTTTTCGACTTACATTTAAGCCTTTCAAAATATATTCACATCATATGTAATTATGCTTTGCGTTCTCTTAGTTTTGTCATCCGTTCTCTCAGACGATTCACAAACCTACTCTAAAGATACTCTAAGATTATTATTTTATTCATTTATGTGTTCCAAACTTGATTAACCAGCCATTATTTGGTACCACCACTATGTATATTTGCACCTGGAACTTGAGAGAGTCTAATACAGATTTTTAAGTATCTTGCATATAAATCTAGTGCTGAATATCCTCCTCGTGATTGACTACGTCAGTTTGCTCGTGATGATAAAAATTTGGCACTAATAATAATAATAATAAAAATAATACATATTTTGTTACATATAAGCTTTCATGTTCCTCGAGGTTAAAGTCGATTTAATGATACCTATTTATTCCTAAAGCTAGAACGAATATTTTATAAATGCTCTGTTGTACTTAAGTAAAAATGCTAATGCGTTATTTAGGAATCCATTTCAAAAGCTTTAGTGCTAATAATTAGTTTATTTGCAAATCTCCTGTTTATTAATTTTTATTATAAGTGTTTATCAATTAACGAAACTTTCATCCAAAAAGAAAATTTTTGAATCAGAATTAGAATCTGTCGCGAGCTGTCCTAAAGTCCAATCTATTTTGTAAGAAAGTAGCCGCGATTCCATATGCAAAATACACTACACAAAGTCTGTTTTGAGCTAGTGCCGAATGGGCATATTGGAATCCTTTACACCACATTTACAAGTGCGGCCAAAACATTTTGCGAGTGGCTGTTATCAAGTCGTGAAATGAATTCATTCTTTGAATTTTCTAACAATTCGACGGCTTCTGTTGGACAATGATAGATGTCTGATTTTCAAAGCAGACTTTTGCAATTTGTATTCGCTCTTGAGTTATGTACTCCTCTGTTATCATCTATCATAGCTTATTGAGGTCTTTGTCAACTATGCAGATACTTCTATTATAAATGTCTATTCCTCTTACTGGAAAACCTATGAACCCTTAAGAATTAAGTGCAGTAGAATAGAAGCACTAGCAAGTCACAATACCAATTTTTTTTATTTAGTTGAAAGGCAGCCAGGCATAGACTTCACAAACAAAAGAAAACGAAGAAAACAAAAATAACCATAAAATTAGAAAATAGTAATAAGTGTATAGAAGATCAAAATTATAACTTTGCCTTGAATAAATAAAAAATAATTAATTATCAAATATTATAAACGGAAAGAGAGATAATATAAACTTCGTATCTGCAATATAATTAGGCAATACTGATTAATAAACAGAATAGTATAAACCAACTAAATAAGAGCTTATAGTAACGGGTATAGAAATATTATGTGCAATATCAAAAGAAATAAGGACACTAAAATTAAAATTCGACAAACAAATAGTAAAAGTGAACGCACTGAGATGATTTGATCATTTAGTCAACATGTCTAGAAATGATTAACCAAAAAAACGGAAAGATAAGATGAAGAAGATAATAAGTTGACGAAATAAACGAGCGTATAGAAATAAATTGGGGTCATGCATAAAGAGTTACAAGAGAGAAAAATGGAAAATGGAAATATGGGAAATTGATTCATATAATGTGGTAATCCCCAGTCAAAATTGATTAAGAATTAAATAAATAGGTGCTACCTTTCTGATTTCTATTGAACTTAATAGTCGTTAAATAATTTAAATGCATGTATTTTACACGATTTTCTTCATATGTATGTGCACATATACATGTATACATCTACAAAAAGAATAAATTTAAACATAAAACATATATAATCATATTTTTCTCGGTATTATCAAAATTAAATATGTGTCTTAACTCATTACAATATTTTAATGGAGTAACATCAGCAATAAATCTTTATTAACATTGTATTCTCATGAATATACTCTCTTATTCCAATATTTGTCTCGTTTGACCGACGTATGTGCCCTTAGAACCTATAATTAATTTTATGTAGCTATAAATATTTGTTTATCTTTTAGTTGACTAACGAATAGGGAAGGATCAATCTGATGTTAACGTGGGTTCCTATCAAGCATTTAAAAAGTAACTCTACGAAACATAATAATACGATTAGTTTTAAGTTTAATTATTTGTTGTTACGCATGATTACTAGAAGTTAGAGAAAATCACAAAATATAATTCAAACTACGCTTCGGTGTTGTGGAAATTATAAATCATGTTTCCAATATCTATTTGTTCCCATCGCGGTATATAGATTTTTGTGCATGTTCTCTCGTAGTACCTGCAATAAGGTTTTCTAGTTCTACTTTATTTTCATTTGGAAAAGTAATCTTAAAATGATTATACACGTTAAATACATATAATGCCCTTTAATTGGAAATTAATATCCTTTCTTATACTTTTCGACTTCATTAATTTTTTAATACGAAGTTACGCTCAAAATTCAAGCGGCTACGGTGAACGCCGCGCCGTCCATCTATATCCCATTCGAGTGTCGAATGCTGTAGTTTATTCCAAGACAGTGACGTAACATCCTTCTATGAATTTTGGCTTCATAAATGTTGTACTGACTATGCATGACTAAACGAAATAAATTTCCCGTTTGAATATTCTTAACTATATATAAATCTGCGATTATGGGATACACACATTTGTAGAATTATGAAAGCAAAATATCTATATCGTAAAGAAAAGTGGACTATAATCCTTTCTCAATGGGTCCCTATATCAGGCATAATACTTTGATCCGCAGCTTATCTTGCAAACGATATTAGATTATAATAACTAAACTGTCAAGGTAATTATGTGATATATAGAAATTTCGACAATTAAATTTTTATTCCATTGCCTTCTTTAGAGTTTTTATTTGGTTGAATGGTGACCAGACACAGCCTTGGCAAAAAAAGGAAATATAAAAAACAAAACAAAAACAAAAATAAACATGAATTTAAATAATGAAAAATAGGTACGTGGAATATCAAAAGTATAACAAGAGAAGAAGTAGAAGAAGAACTTAAAAAAGTGAGTTTAGATGTATTATGTTTCAGCGAGATTAAGAAACAAGGAAGGCGAACAATTAAAACTGATATATAGTGAAATTATCGTACAAAGGGACATAGAGCCACTGCTGAAATTGGATTTTGATGCTTAGAAGACTAAAAAAACAAATATATAGCTAGAAAGCATGAACAGAAGGAATTTTAATAAGAGAGCTATGGGAAATGAATAATTTTGTAAAAACAATAATAGTGATTTATGGTTTTAATGAAGACGATAAAGTAAAAACCAATGAAAAATTTTGAAAAGATTTAATGACAATAAATGAGGCAGGAAGAATGTAGAGCTGGGAAGAACGAAAGTTAAAGGAACGAGGTTAGAGGAAACATTTCCGGCAAAGGCCACAGTCGAGTAGACTATATAGGCACCGCACAAAATCTAATATAAATCATTGCTTTTCTGATTTATTCAAATGTTTCATTAATTCTGCTATATCATCCAGGCCAATTCTTCTTCCCAACTTTATTTTTACTA
Organism: Dermolepida albohirtum; assembly: GCA_031893035.1. Lineage (NCBI taxonomy): Eukaryota > Metazoa > Arthropoda > Insecta > Coleoptera > Scarabaeidae > Dermolepida > Dermolepida albohirtum. The sequence goes on from JAVIWB010005369.1 coordinate 635,802, forward strand.
TTACACTCTATGTATTTCTTCCCCCATCGTATCTTTTATATACATCCTCGTTTTCTATTGTCGTAGAAGTAAATTACTGGCATTTTTGGTTTTTTTTTCAAAGAATCCGCTCCACGAACACAAGCGTAACAATAATACGAGGAAAACTCGAAAAAAATCTATCTAGCCCTGAGGGTAACGACTAATTGTGCGTTTCCTGGTAACTTTAATAGTGACAATATTTTTCTATTTGTTTATCACGTATGTACGTTCAGAAATTTTTAATCGATTTCTCGTGTATGGTTCTTCTTCCTCATTTAGTGAGTTTAGAAAAGGCAGAAATACAGTTACAGTTTCAATAATCTTTTTATATTGCCCTTGATTCATGGGACTCTCCACAAATATAGAAGTTCGGTGTCATTAGCGATTATACATGACCAAACCATGACTGACATTGGGTGTACTCATTTATTTCTTTCCAGCGGTAAATTTCCTGTTCATTTTTGCCCATTACAGGCGTACTCTCTTTAGAGTTGGTGTCAAACTAGGCTCCTTGGCAAGTCTGCGACATTTGTTTCCGGCAACGTACAATTGTGATCGCACCGTGTGCTCAGATGTTTACATTGTAGCATTTTAAGTTATTTAGCAACTCTTTAGCGGACTATCTATTTTCGAGTGCTGTTTTTGTAATTATCCCGTCATCTTTCTCGGTAGTTTTACAGACACCATGAAAATGAAAGCGACCGGTGGATGTTGACGAAATATTCGACTGTATACCGAGAAATTTTGTGCATTATTTAAATTTATCGGTTCACCTGTTTTTAATAAAGTCTCTATTTTAATTTTACATACGCTGTTAATATCTTACACTTTTCTCATTTCGAAAAACTCCACTAAAAAAAAAACAAACTAATAATTTATTGGTTCGCCTGTTTTTAATAAAGTCCCTATTTTAATTTTACATACACTGTTAATATCTTACATTTTTCCCATTTCGAATAAATTCATTCAAAAACAAACTAATAATAAAGGTTACAATATATTATTAAAATATATTACTTACACTTCTTAAAAGTGTATTTAGTTTTAACTAAAATTTAATATTATTCATAGTGTTTCACATATTTCATTATCTGTGTTTAGACCCTAATAGCAGGTACTTAACCTAAAAAAAAAGAATTCTCCTAACAATATAGTCTATGATAGATCTTCCTTAAGCAACTAAATCCAATTACAAATCAAAATTTGAAATACGTTTAAATATGAACGACTTGTATTACAAATTCCTTGACATGCAAGGATGACTAATTAAATTGCCAGGTACTGTACATTTACCTGAAGTGTCTACTCATTATTAAATTTTCTGCGTAAAGAGGTATGAATTTCTCAATGAAAATTGAATTATTTACCAGTCTCAACATAGTACTTACCGGGTGATTCGTTTTTTTTTTCGTCACATAGTATATTAACACTAAAAGAAAAGTAATACTGCTTTGATGAACCAACGCAGTCCCAAAAACATAGTCAACCATTATAAGAAAAGTAATATGAGACTCGTATTTTCATAAAACATATGATTTTGTAATCCAAAGGATTGGTAATACATATAAATGCGCAGTCCTTATTTCTAACATATACCTAGAAAACAATGAAAGGTAAACCAATACAAGATCAAGTACATACGCACATTGTGAAGTTCATTAAACCTTAAACGTGTTACAAATACATACATATATATGTATACTCACATACGAATATATGTACATATACATACATACAACGTTGTCGTGTTTGAAAGAACACCCGAAATTCTAACTCACTGTCGTCTACAACAAGCCTCTACTAATTTCATTGATAAAGAGTCTCAGTAAGAAATTACCCGCTTCGTAGAAAATATCTGTTATGTAAACAGAAAGGAGCCAAACAGAAAGGTTTTCGGCATAAAGTTTTGACTGACTTCGGAAAATATTTACATAACAGTGCATTCTTATCATGGATAATAAAAATGAATGAGGGTCCATTTCTACGGACCAAAAAAACTTACCTAACTTTCGAATGAACACATTCATACATAGTTGTACGTATGTATGCATGTATATACATAGATATGTACATATATACACGTATGTATGTACATAAATATAAACAAAAACCGTATGCCGTGGTAAAAACTACTACATTTAGGGCGCCACATATTTGCCCCCCACACATACGAACAGATGAATTTCATCGTTAATTTGTGGGTATCCTTAATCTCAGATTTAACATTCAGTTTGTCACATTGTTAAGGAGACGGTCCGAGGAGCTAATTGGGAGAATTATAGGTAATATACTAGTGGTAATGTGTTACAAATATTCTTACGTAAAGGAATATACAGTCAGTCAAACAACAGGTAAATGTTGTATATCATCAAATGTGAACATTTGGCTATGATAAAGCATATTTACTTCCATTTAGCAACGTTAAATAATTACAACCTTTAATAACAACATAAAAACTGTGATTATTTGCAACTACAAAAGAATTTGTTAAATATTCTAACATCGAATGTCACAAAAGTTTTTGTACATTTCATTTTTATAAGATGTTTCTCTATTGTAAGCCATAAAATTATCACGTATTTGTGAAAAATAAGCAATTTAATGCATTTACAAAGATGAGTTATAAAAGTAAACACAAATTGGTATCATAATACAATATTACAAAAAGAAAAAAGGTGTTTAGGCCAAATAACCAAATTTATAGGAAAAGCGTGTTCTGTAATGCAGATTGAATTGTTGAAATTTTAACGAGAAAAAAATTCATAGATAAGTAAACTGAGGATAGCCGTGCAGACGGTATTTTATATTAGAAAGTACATTAAGAAAACATAAGGAGAATTTGAAGAAAAGCTAGATATAACGGAAGAGTATCACCATTACTGACGTTAATACTTACTTATATGTTCTACAATTTACAATAATATAATAATAATAATAGTAATAATGTTTTATTTCTAAAGTGTTATACAATTCATATCAGTACATAAGAAAATAGCAATCAATACATATTACATACATCATACTGATATGCCAGAAACACGTCTCAAAAAGAAAAAAGATATTATAAATTTGGACATAGAAAGGCATTTATAAAATAACAATTTATTGTAAGCAGGTACCGTTTAAGGTTGCTTTTAAAAATACAGAAGTTAGTGATTTCCAATAGTACATGGTAAGTTGTTGTGTAATTTACATCCCATAAAATATGTTGCTTTTTGGAACACAGATTTTGCACGTGATTCAGGTAATAAATAATTGTCAGTTCGTGTATCATATTTATGAGTTATATTGCCATTCGAAAAGCGTTTTTGTTTCTAAAAACGAAGCATAGTATATCTAATATATAGTCATAAATAGTTAGTATCGAGTCATTTCGAAAGTGCTCCCTGCAGGATAGGTAACTAGTACTAACAACGCTTATTGGAAGGTTTTACGTGATACTCTTCAACTATCCTCAGTGCACTTGTCTATGAATTTTAGCTCATTGTACTTAACAGTTCTGTGATGGTGTTCAGTATAATTTGAATATTTTTTTTCAATTTGAACTACAGAATATGCTTTTTTGATACATCTGGCTATTTGGCCTAAGGGTCTTCTTTCTTTGTTTAGTATTATTAGCTCGCGCATTTTACCAAACATGTAATACGTGAACTATAAAGAGGATTTTTCGAATTCGTCCTAAATTTATGGTTTACAATAGAGAAATATCTTATAAAAATGAAGCGTATGAAACTTGTGATATGTTACGTTTACGTTATACGATTATATTTGTATATTATATTATTAAAAATACTGAAAATGTTGAAGTCGATTGTCACGTAAAAAATAAGAAGTGTATAGAGATCATTGAAAAGTAAATAAAAACAAAAATAGATATAGGACTTTCAGCAAATGAAATTAATAATTTGCAGAGAATTTTTATAGAACTTAAATGAGAAACGTAAGTTTAACTAAAGAGTTCTACTGTCAGTAACTCTACCTCTAAAAGCTTATAGAGAAGTTAATGATTACTTTAGCCTTCAATGCTAAACAAAAAAAAATTTAAAGTGAAATACAAAGATGATTTGTTACGAGTATCAGTTTTTTGGAAAACTTAGCATTATATTCTAAGTCTGCTATCTTATTTTCGATGTCAGATGAAGTTTGGTGTATACTAGTGCCCTTAGTACAAGTACTGAAATCAGTTGAAAAACCAATTTACGTACTTTTTAAGTCTTCTACATTTTTTTTGTTTTAGTTAGAATTTAGAATTTAATATTTGTTTTACTTCTAAAAGCTTTAATGTTTCTACAACTGCTAAAATGGCATGGTCAAAAGGATTTTCTGGTAAATGAAGCAAGGGTATAACCTCGGTGTTCCTCAGTAACTCGTGGCCTCCAGATCCCGGTAATCTATTCATTGTGAGACTAGTATTCCATTTACATTTTATTTTTAAAATACATGATTTCTTCTGAAATTATTTTTAAGGAAGTTCAATTTCATTACTATCGTATTTCAGTTTTCTGACCGTATGTATGTCAAATGGTGCGGTATGTTTCTGGAAAAATAAAGAAATTCCAGATAATTTTTGACGTGTCAATTGACAGTTGCTTGACAATTCACAACTGTTTCCGAGGGTGCTTTTTTATTTATTATTGTCTTTGGGATATAGAATGGCTAAACTGATGAATATGGGGTCAACTCAAATTTTCTATGTACACTAATGAAGATGACAACTTATTTGTCGAAATACGTATTTAGCATAAAAAAATTACATTATGTTAAAGGATTTGTTTTAAATTAGCTTTTATGGTAATGAAGTAAATCGAACTTTGAAACACATGTACACATTGTACCATCCTAAGAATTTCATTAAAGACTGCTGGACTCAAAATTCTATTCTTTTTTCTATATAAGGCTTATATTATGCAAGTATATTTTTATATTGAAAATTATTATTTACAGACTAAGTAAGCGTTATTATTTTTCTCTGTCTGTATTATAAAAATTGGGGATGAAATTTTCAGGAAAAAGGCGTCGCTACTTCACAAAATAAAATTATTATAATTAAAATCCGTGAAAACAAATCTAATGATATACATTCTTTCACACTCTGATAATGATCGAAACTCGGAAGTGGTAAATACAAAAGGAAACATTTGGTAATCATACTGAACAACCTACAGATATTATTAACCGAGACAACTGTTAAATGTATTTTGTACTCGGTTGCATCTAGTACTTACATTGTTGTATGTTTGAAAGCGATAGAAACATTTTAGGTATTTCATAAAAAATAACTTTGCATACACACAAACATTTTTAATTAATTTCTGTGGTTTTAATTAACGATGGCGTAGCAGGAAATAATAATGTTCATTCATTTTTTATTGTAAAGAACGTAATTATATATTTATAGATAATTATTAATATCAAAATAACCTGACTGTGAGTCTTAAAAATATTAGATCTGTTTCTATAATACGATTTATGGACTGTTAAAGGACTCGAAGCTATACTGCTTAGTGGCCTAATCTGTAAGGCAACCGTCTACCAAACGGCAGATTGAGGTTCTAGTCCTTCTCCACCGCAGAAATTTTTAATTAGTTTCTGTGATTTTAGTTAACCATGGTATAGAGGAAAATAATAATTTTTTGCATACTTAGACATTTAACAATTGAAAAATATGTAAAGTAAAGAGAGTGTTATTAATACGGAAAACAAAATGACATTAATTGCAGACAATATATGTATGTACCGAGAAGAGTCAAATATAAAATGCAATTACAGTCTTTACTTTATTTAACATCATATCATTTTGGAGTATCAACATGGATTTCATAAAGGTAAATCCACATCCACCGCTCTAATATATTTTTGTGATGAAGTACTGAATAAGATCGAACCGAGATATTTTGCGACTTGCACAAAGCTTTTGATTGTGTTCTGCATAAAACGTTAATTGAAAAATTAAATATGTAGAGTTTAAGAGGCGATGTTGATTAATGGTTTGTCTCATACTTAATTAACAAAATACAGTTGAAACAAATTGAATTTACTTCTGGTGTCACTGAAAGGTTAGACCCCATTAACTTATTAATGATGGATGATGACCACAGAGATCAGCACTAGCGCCAATACTGTTCCCATTGTACATTAATAACATTGCTTTATTTTTGTCAGCTATCTGTTTAGATAACCATATATGGTGATGATATTTATCTTAATTTAGACTCAAATAATGTCAGGAAGAATAGCGTATGGCATATTACCAGCAATCAATTAAGCTCAAGTTTGAAGAAAACCCAATATGTATATGGTGCTTCATACTACACAGAGACATTTTTATATGCTTCCTTGGTGCACATCTTCAAAGCAATGTATTATGGGAATATTGCCACACATTAACGCATATCGCCTTAATCAAGGCAAATCAATTTTCTCGATTGAGAGCTCAGCTGTTGTTACCAACATTAAAGTTAGTGTACTCTATAGTAATATATTGTCTATTACTTTATGGCGTCATATTGTGGGGTTCCTTTGCGGCAGCATGAGGTATTTCTAACACAAAGGTTGATATTACAATGTATGGTGGGAGCTTACCTTATCAACTCATGAAGGCCAATTTTTAAAATAATTAAATTTATTTCTTCCACCATGCATATATTTATGTACATTTTAGACATAGTTACCTACATTTTTTTAAATAAGAAAAGTTTTAATGAAAATAAAACTGTGCATCACAGACTGAAATATGTACTTATGCACAAGTATCGACTATCAATCGAGATAATCACAGACTAGGCAATTTTAACTTTCAGCCTCTATACATAGATGTGTAAGATATATAGCTACTTGAAAAATCTCTTAAAGAAATGTCTTATTTAATCAAAAAAAAGGCAAAAAGGCCCTTATCATGCCAATGTTCGTTCTTTGTATACGTATTTCCTCAACTAATTTGACCTAATCACCAGCATCAAAGTAGTTATTAATTACAGTGTCGCACTTGGATCCACCATCATCAACTTTCTTGAATACACTGTTTCCAATACTTCCAAAACTCGCACAACAATTCCGTACAAGTGGTAAAGGGTTTTATTTAACTTTTTTGAATTAATACATACTGAGGGTGTATTTGGTAGTTAGCGGAAGTTGTGCAGAATTACTCTGTTTGAGTTTTATCGTGGATCAAGGTGGGGGACACTGATTATCATCATATTATTTTCTGCTGATGATGATAATTTAGTTGTCGAAATACGTATACAGAATACGAACATTGACGTGCTATGGGGTTTTATTTACACTTTTGCTTAATTCAATCAAGCACAGTCTCCATTAAAGTTGACCTTCTCCAGTATTAATACATTTGTGAGTCAAAAAGCAATTTGCAACACCTTGACCATCTTGCAACTCTCAACTTCTCCGACGAATTTTAAACTTTTTATGCTATCGAAGCCAAGCAGATTTTGTAATATACGATTCCTCAAGAGTCAATCATGGAAAAAGTTTTCGTTGTGGATTTTTCCTGAACACATTTGATCATATATACTAGCTCTTTTATTGCATTGCATAAAAGAGGCCTACTTGATGAATGTTTTTTGATTTTTAGCGTACTGTAACTAATCGGATAATAATAAATTCAGTCCTAATCTTTGCTAAGAGACTTTCGTATACACGTTATCGCCCTAAAGCACTATCGCAATCGAATCTCTCAGTATTCCGAGAGCCCTTTAAACTCAATGCGCCCGAACTATTAATGTTACATATTTCCGCAAATGTTTTTTGTTTAATTCTGTACCTTGTATTTTGTCTTCTAGAAACATTAGAATATCTTTTAGTATCCCTTGCAGTTTTTATTTTACATTTACATACTCAAAAATTTTGTAAAGTATCTAAACAATCTTCCAAAACTAAATATTATCCATGAAAACCCAATGATTTATTTTGCAACTACTTCCTATAAAAGAACACAAGAAACATCAAGAGATATACTAGACCACAATGTATTTAAAAATTATTGAGAAATTCTTCAATATATCCAATTACATCATATTCTAGTGTTAACTTTGCCGTTCATTCATTAATAACGTCAATGTATCTACTATTTGAGAGGTTATATAATAAATCTTCAGTACGTCTAACAGTCATGAGTGGGATATATGTAATACTATTTTTTTCTTATAGTAACTCCAATTTAAAGATTTTGTCCGATCGTTTATGATTCACTTTAGCATTACTTATTGCATCCTTTTATTTGAAACGTATTTATTTTGGAAGATTTGTAGATTTTAATAATATGATAACGTTTATAAACAAATATATTATAGAGAAATATGTCAACTTTCACTTGTATTATTATTAATTGGACTCTCAGCTGCTATTTCATAATATCCACTAAGTTTTTAAGAAATTAACGCAGTCATTTCACATTGTAAATATTTTGTGAACAAGACTACTGAAAGTAGAGCAGCAGAACATTTATTTTCAGTGAAATTGTGTAACTGTACTACAACACATTATTAAAACGCACCAGTTCAAATGTCTCACATAATTTACTTATATTACAAGATATAATATGGTAAAATTTCTTCTGTCGTTGCAACTTTAGGACAATGTTTTCTCGATGGACATTCTCATATGTTTGAAAGTTGAAAAAGTGTTCTATTGAACGTAATTTTAATGGAGCCTATGGTTGATTAACTTAATCACTGAAGGTTGATATACAACCCCTTGCCACAATAATTTTCGTTTTCTGTATACGTATTTCGGCAACTAAGTTGTGGAGTGTACGTTTTGGCTTTCAGCGGTACGGATCGCGTGCGGAAGTTATTTTCGTACGGGTATTTTTATCGTAGTTGTCCAGATGCGACACTGTTTAATTATCTGCTGATGATGACATTAGTTGTCGAAATAACACATGGATCAATAAGTCCCGAGACTAACCCATAGATGGCGCTCGTAGTAAACCAGTAACCACGTCTTTCTAGAGTACTAACCTTTACTTGAAACGTGTCAAAATTTTAAGTCGATCGGACCAGAAACAGCTGAGTTATCGAGGTTGGAGTAAAGTCGTTTTGTAGTTTGTTTAAACAATGGAAAAAACCGAGTTTCGTGTTCTGATAAAACATTGTTTTTTAATGGGTAAAAACACCACGCAAGGAAAACAATGGATTGAAAAATGTTACCCGGACTCTTGTCCATTAAAAGCAACGATTTGTCGGTGGTTTGCCGAGTTTAAACGTGGTCGTACCGACACAAATGACGCGGAACGCTCGGGTAGACCTGTAGAAGCCGTTACACCGGAAAATGTGAGTGAAGTGACAAAAATTATAATGAAAGATCGTAAAGTGAAGCTCCGTGAGATTGCTGAGATGACACAGATATCATATGGAAGTGTATTTACTATCCTTCATGAAAAATTGAGCATGAAAAAGGTTTTTTCCAAGTGGGTGCCGCGATTGCTCTCGATGGAACAAAAACAGCAACGAGTCGATGATTCAGAAAGCTGTTTATCGCTATTTACTCGCAACAAAAAAGATTTCTTGCGTCGTTACGTGACCATGGACGAAAGATGGATACATCACTACACTCCAGAGTCGAAGCGGCAGTCATCTGAGTGACGCACAGCTGGCGAAAGCCGTCCGAAACGTCCGAAAACGCAGCAGTCAGCTGGCAAAGTCCTGGCGTCAGTTTTTTTGGGATACACATGGCGTGATTTTCATTGACTACCGCGAAAAAGGTAAATCGATCAACAGTGATTATTATATTGACTTACTGGTGCTTTTGAAGGAGGAAATCGCAAAAAAACGACTGCACATGCAGAGAAAAAAATCTTTTTTCTCCAAGACAATGCACCCTGCCACAAGTCGATGAAAACAATGGCAAAATTGAACGAATTGGGTTTTGATCTGCTTCCCCACCCCCCATATTCGCCAGATTTAGCCCCCAGTGACTACTGGCTCTTTGCTAACCTTAAAAAAATGCTCCAGGGAAAAAGATTTGGCTCAAATGAGGAGGTCATCGCTGAAACTGAAGCTTATTTTGAAGCGAAAGATAAATTTTTTTATAAACATGGTATTGAAAAATTGGAAAAGCGTTGGAACCGTTGTATCACCCTAAAAGGTGATTATGTTGATGAATAAAAAAAAATTTTGCAAAAAAAAATGTTGTTTTCATTGTTAGTCTCGGGACTTATTGATCCATGTGTTATATATACAGAAAACGAAAATTATTGTAGCAAGGGATTATATATCAACCTTCAGTGATCTAGTTTTATTGAATAACAGATACAATGATTAATTTGGTACGTAGACTTCCGCGGTCGTGGTCCATGCTATCTGCTTCCGGGTTTCCGGGCTGGAACCGCGTCACTATTACATCTGCCGACGTTTCGTACCCATTTGTATGGGACATCTTCAGGGCTGAACTACTGCACTGAAACTGGTGTAAGTCAATGGGGGACGCGTTTATATATGGATATATTTACAAGAGCTTTGGTAAAGTAAATAATAATTTCTCCAACCATAATATTCAGCGAACCATAGATCGGCATCTTAATCCCAAAATCTCACAACTTAATACACAGCTTACATCATCTCTCCCCCTCTCTAAAGCCCACCTACCCTATATACAAGGTGTTACTGACCGCATCAGTAGGGTTCTTCTCAAAAACAACATCAAAACCATCTTCAAACCCCATTCCAAATTATCTGACCCTTTTTCCGTAAAAGACCATGTTTCTTTAGAATCACCTGGTGTGTACCGGATTCCTTGTTCATGCGGCAGGGCATATATTGGTGAAACAAAGCGGTCTGTCGGCACTCGTGTTTCTGAACATAAGCGTTGTACTAGGTTGCTGCGCATAGCCGGTTCTGCACTTGCCGAGCATAGACTGGAAACCGGGCACCATATTCAGTTTAATTCGACCAAGATCCTATCCCGCACTAACCATTTCTATGGTCGCAAAATCCGTGAAACTATAGAGATCTGTAAACACCCCAATAACCTTAACCGCGATGATGGCTACCCCCTACCTATCGCTTGGCAATCCTGCATCTCTAATCTACCCAACCGCAACCGTAACGCTCCATCGACCCATGACCCATTATCCATATATAAACGCGTCCCCCATCGACTTACACCTGTTTCAGTGCAGTAGTTCAGCCCTGAAGATGTCCCATGCAAATGGGTACGAAACGTCGGCAGATATAATAGTGACGCGGTTCCAGCCCGGAAACCCTGAAGCAGATAGATACAATGTCTATTTTTATTGCATCTCTCTACAACTACATACTTTGTGTACAGCTCTTAATTTTTGTTGTAAATCATGAACTACTGCTAATTCCTGTATTAGTACCGTTGCTAAAATTACTGTGTCAAAAGTTTATTTATATAGTTTTCTCCCACATTTAAAATATATGGTATTTAGTCAGTGCATACTACAACAATGTAAAATAAAGAAAAATCAATTATTTATACAAAATTAAAACAAATAAATATATTGTCAATGTGTGCAAGGAAAACGTCAGTAAATTTCAGAAAAATTAAATAAAAACTAAAACTAAAATAAATTAAATAATCTTAATTCTTAATTCACATGTGTAATAATGGGACATTGTACAGGACAGTCGTGTGCATCCTAGATTCACAGAATGCACCACATAAAAATGCTGCATGACGAAAAGCAGCGGATTAAAATTATAACCTTAAGGAACGCCTTCGAACAATAATGCTGGTAATATTCTTTGTTACCCAACAAGTATTGTATAATAACAAAAATAATAGTAACCTACATTATCAAACAGAGTAAAAAGAATCCAAATTATGGGCAAAAATTAAAAATTAAATTACGTCTGGCTACATAGTTAATTCATATTTAAAACTTTAAAAACATAATATAAAATACAAAAAAAAATATAAACGGAAATAAGACTTTTTAAATGAAAACATTAACTTAAAATTAACTTAAACTACTATATGTAATGAAAATTATTATTTTCTTGCTACACCATTGTAAATTACTTTCTGTGATTTTAATTAATCGAAAAGAGTTATATATTTAAATCTATTTCAAACTTATTGAGTAACAGACGATAGTCGACTCTTTTTAAAAAGGGTAAATCCTCTCAACCTTAAAGTAAAGAAATTTTCTCACTTCCACGTAACATTTTCAACGCTTAAATTGTGTGTTTCATAGTATGGATTATACTCCGTGAAATCAAAATTACAGTCAAAATAAACCCAACCCAACCCAAATTCTTTATTGAATAAGAACATTTAAGCATCGCGGCGTTAAAGAAATAGTTGTAGGTAAATAACTAACACTTACTGCAAGGTGACTCAAAAAATCCTGACAATAACTGTGTTTTATAAATTAAAAAAACTGAGAGAGGTTGTGCTTTCTGTTCGTATAGACTCATGTCTTCAAAAAACCCTAATGACATGTGCAGCCCGAGCACAAACTCATAGAAATGTGAATTTAGTAAAAGTTTCTCAGTATTAGGCTGAGAAAATTAGTAAAATCTACGGCATAATAATAATCATAAATTGTTATTGTCCAACAGATTGACCTCATTTGAAGAACAATATAATTATTTTCCAAGAATAGCAGTAGCGAACCGTATATAAATAAAAATAAATAAAACATAATAATAATAATAATAATAATAACTTTATTGCAATTAATTATACAAAGAGAAAAAGAAATTGCAAACGTCATGACAAAATACAAAATATTACATGTGTTAAAACATATTCTTATACATCACATTCTTGCTGTAGAGAACCACGATTTATGTATTCAAATACACTGTATGGTTCTAAATCAATTAAGAAATCACGAACTCTTTTTTTAAATATTAAGAATATCTTAATTTCTTTTAATGATTCCGGTAAACTATTAAAAAATATAATGGCAGAGTAGCGAAGTCCACTCTCTATCAGTGTCAGGCGGTGTTTGGGATAATAGTAATTAGTTTTATGCCTTGTGGAATAATCATGAACAGCGCTGTATTCTTCAAACAAGTCTTTATGTTTGTAGGCAAAAAGTAGGACCTCGAATATATAAATTCCAAAAATAGTTAACAAAAAATGTTTTCTAAATATGCCCCTACATGATTGATTAAAATTCAAGTTATATATTATTCTCAGAATCCTTTTTTGTGTTACGAAAATACGATTCATATCAGTACTACTACCCCAAACAGCGATGCCATACCTTACTCTGGAATAAAAGCATCCAAAGTATATCATTCGTAACGTCTGTTCACCAACGAGTTTCCTCAAGCGACGAACTCCAAAACATACACTTGAAAGGACTTTAGATAAATCATGGATGTGATCCTTCCATTTTATAAACTGATCAATCGTAACTCCCAACAAACGAACACTATTGTGCACGGGATGTAAGGAATCACCTAGTTTCACATTGTCAGGAAATTCAGAAAAGGTATTGCATCTGAACAGTATTATACTAGTCTTCGATTCATTTACATACAGGTTATTATGTGCTAGCCAGTCCTGAACTGTTCCCAATACAGAATCAACGCTGTCAATTACCTGATTTAAAGAGTCGCCCGTGACCAAAAGCGTAGTATCGTCGGCATAATTAATTGTCATGCATTGCTTATTAGGTCCATGATCGAGATAATGGATATCATTAAAATACAATAAAAATAGTATAGGTCCGAGAATACTACCTTGCGGGACACCTCTGGAGATCATTAACTTATCTGAGTAAGTATTATTACCATCGATATTTAGGCATACTGATTGTGATCTATTAGTAAGATAAGAATTAAACCAACAGAGGGCAATGCCTCGTATACCATAGCGCTCGAGTTTACTTAAAAGTAATTCATGATCCACAGTGTCGAACGCTTTAGATAAATCTAATAAGCACCCACATGGTAGTTTTTTGTCATCTAAGGCATTCAGAACTTTTTCAGAAAAGTCATACAAAGCGGTTTCAATGCTTTTACCCTTAGCAAAACCATGCTGATAGTTACTGATTAAGCCATGTTTGAAAATGAAATTTGTTAATCTGGAGTAAGCTACTTTCTCGAATAATTTCGAAAAACCGGTTAAAAGGCTAACCGGTCTGTAATTTTCCAAATCATTAGGATCACCTTTCTTAAATAACGGAACAACTAAAGCATGTTTCAGGTAGTCCGGAAAAATGCCTGTAGCAAAGGAGTGATTAATTATATGGGTAAGTGGTCTTAAGTAACTATCCGAGCAAGACTTTAAAAAACAGATAGGTATTTCGTCTTGACCGGAAGATTTGGAATTACTCAATGAGCTAATGAAGGAAGAGAGTTCACTTTCGCATATTGGGAAAAAATAAAATGATGAAGAATTATTAGGAATTAGCTGAAGAAATTTGTATGATTGATTTAATGAAACAGAGTTTTGAAGGAATATTTTGTTCAAACTACAAGCAAGATTTCTGGAATTGTCGGCTTTAGGAAACACGCGTTTGACGCTTTTACCCGAATGAGAATTAATAATACGCCACATAGTTTTATTTTTATTTGTAGAATTAAGTAATTGCTGTTCGTAATAATTATTTCTGTCCTGATTTACGGCGTTGTCATATTGAGTTTTATAGAATTTAAATGGATTTTTGTAATCGTTATTGAAGTTACATATAACACGTAATGCAGAGACGTAATTTCTTAATTCAGTGACTTTTTTAGAAGGTTTAAAGGAATATTGTTTGTTATACACTTTTTTTAAAGGGAAAAAAGAATTAAAATATTTCAAAAATACATTCAGAAAGTTCAAAAATTTTAGATTTGTGTCGCAGGCATCGCAGTATACATTGTTCCAGTCTTCACATAGTACATTAGTAACATATTATACTAAAAAATATTTAAATAAAGAAGGCAAATCGGTAATTTATCCAAAAGATTAAGACATAAATGAACATATCTCAAAATAGTATGAAACAAAGCAAAACTAACAAAACTATGTGTATTCATAATGCATAAAAATAAATGAGAAAAGCAAATAATGGAAGTCGAAATAAACAAAAAGATGTGAATACATGTAAATAGAGAGTGGTTACTTTACAATAAGAAATCTATAGTAAAAAAACTTCAATAAACTTGAAGTGCGGGTTTCACCGTGTATCGTAGTCTCTATCGACGTTTCACTATTCAAACTGCCAGCCTAGAGGATCGCAGTACGAATTACGAAACGTCTATAGAAACTACAATACGGCGAAACCCGCAAGAAAATTATACCACAAGTGACATCGGCCGTGAAAAGTAGTCTTTTAGACTAGTTTTAATAATTTAAACACTAGCAGGTGTTTATTTAAAAAAAAGATATTTTTTTACGAATTTAATAAAATTAGAAAACACCTCTGCGCAATAGATATTGTTTTTTTATTTCTGTTATTATTTTTCAAAGGAAGAATTAAAAAAGTAATTACAGTAATAAAGACCGAAACATCCCAAGAAACGCAAACCAGAAATTATCACATTTTACTTCATAAATATTTAACCAATCAATTAATAATAATTTCGTTTTGTCAGTAATCCGGCATTTTTAAAAGAGATTACATCTTAAATTAAAGAACTAAACACTACTAAAGCTTTGTATTATTGTGTCAAAGTCTATTACTATTTCCCATATAAATAACAGGTTCTGGGTTCTTGTTTTTACCGTCTGCCACTATCTTAGTCGATTACCTTTTAATAATTTTATAACCGGCAATAAAACAATGTTGTATGTATTTATTGTAGAGACCACCTTTATAAATGTAGACGAGGAGGCCAGCGGTTTTATTTTAAGGTAGCGACCATGTGCAATATATCCAACGAATGCGATCATAGATTTCTTGTCTTGACTTAAGGGATGCAAAAAATACCATCGGACATAAAATAGAACGGAAACGATCCGACAAATATCCCGCAATAATAAAACCGGAGTAATTTATTTAATTCACACAGATAAATCATCAATCAAAAACGTTAATGGTTCGGAGATCGAGGTTCTTATAAGAAGAAAGTCCCCGACCGATGGACCAGAAGGACAGGTTTTACGAACTGATCTCACCGTTGCTTCTATGCGTCTTTAATTTGTTTTGGGGTAACGGTGTCGATATAGGGTGCGGTACACAAACGTTGCACCTCATACAGTGAGAAAAAGGAAGGGTGGGACCTCCGTGATCAGGCTGGTGTTTGGGTGGCGCTTTGAACTTAAATTATTTATACATCTTTTCTTTCGTTACCGTCTCTTTCTACGGCATTGTTGTCTTCGTCGTGCCTCGAATAGATCTGGTTTTTAATCAAAACACGAGTAAATCACGTTCTTGTAACTTAACCTTTAGTAAAACTTTAATAAAAGTATTTATGTGTCTGAGATTTTTTTTAACTATCAAAAATTGTTTTCATTCAGCACTATAACACATGAATAAATTAATTATAGAACTTGAAAAGAAAAAAAATAAATATGAGTTTTTCCTCTATAATTCACTTCCTGTCATTATACACAGATCAATGCTTTCTTCTAATGCCTTCTATTAGATAACTATTTTAACCTTGACCACGGGTTCTCTAATAGTGTCAAAATCTACTTCAGTATTTTTACAATAGGAATTATACACCAGTAAAGAATATTCTGTATTATGTAATAGAATTAAATAATTATTACTAGAACATATCTTCTAGGAAATTTAGCGTTGTATGAAGTATCAAAATGATAATAAAATCTATTTATTTTGATTAATGTGAGTAAAATAATTTTTTATTTCACTTATTGTTACTTATTTATTACAAAAAAATTAAACTACAGGAAATAATAATAATAATCTTCATTATATAATCGCATAGTCATTTACTGAACAATAAAATAGATACATATTCAATACAGAAAAAAAACAATCGAATACGTAGTAATTACATACTTAAAAATAAAATAAAAATACCTAAAAATACATAACGCATATTATTTAGTATATCAAAAAATAAGTAAACCCTCCTTCAATAATGTAAATACAGTAGCAATAAACAAGTAAGAATATTCTTTCACATAGTTACTACTGTTTAATTTTTTCATCGTGCTGAATATGCTTACTGTTTACTATACAAAGGGTACTAGGAAAGTTTTACAATACAGCTTTGTTTATTTAATTTTTTCAAAGTAATTTCCTCTACACTCAATACACCTCGCCATCCTCCGAAACTGATCTTTAAACCAGTTCTGCCAAGTTTCGCTAGGGAGTAAAGCACACTCGTTGTCCCAAGCCCGCAGAAAGTCCTCGTCAATGGAAAACCGCTTCCCTTTTAGCTTCATTTTCACATGTGGGAACAGTGCAAAGTGGCAGGGAGCAAGATCTGGACTGTAAGGAGGGTGTCCGAGAAGTTTTATCCTGTCGTGGTCAAATATTCGGTGCAGGCTTTGGCGCGGTGAGCTGGAGCATTATCGTGATGGATGAACCAGGTGTCCATTCTTAATTTTGGCCGCAGGTTCTTCATAGATTCAATGACTTTAGGCAGGCACTGTTCAATATACCACTTAGCTGTGACTGTCTTCTATGTGTCCAAAACGACGCATTCCACTATTCCACTCGATTTGAAAAATACACCTATCATTTTTTTCTTTACAGATCGGGATTTTCTGACAACTACGGGTGTGTCTTCATCATCAAAGATTCAAACTTTGTTTTGAGCTTTGGTCGGCACATCATAATAGTACAGCCCAGTCTCGTCACCTGTCACGATGTTATTTATATTCCGAGATTGTCCTTTATTAAACTTTTTTAGCATCTCCCGGTACCAAGTCACACGTCGTGTCATCCACCCAGAGAGAACAAACGTGCAAACGATCATGCAGAATCGAACGAATTGCTGGTGCATGTAGGACTGAAGTACCCTCTATCTGTTGGTAGGTCACTCGCCTGTCCTCGCCAAGCATTTTCCTCATAGTAGTAACGTTTTCCTCCGCAACTGACGTTCGTGGCCTTCCCGACCTCTCAGCATCCTCCACAGTTAAATTTCCCGCTTAAAATTCTCTATACCACCTGAATATTGTTGTGCGATGTAGACAAACATCACCTAGTGCAAGAGTCATTTTTTCGAAGCACTGGTCTGTGTTTAAACCACGCACGAAATTATAACGCAAAACTGCCCTTATCTCATTTCGTGACCACGATGCCATCGCAAGCACTTTACACTCTCACTGCTAATGAATAACTGAGCCCATCGACATGGCGCGGCGGCTACTAAGCACGTATGAACATTTCTCAACATGCAGCTTCCTATGATTAATTGTTGCGTCATATTGCAAAACTTTTCTAGTACCCTTTGTAGTTAATCACCATATGATAGAGTCATTACGTTAATTCTTGCTCTTGGTATATTAAATATTAAAAGTATAGCGAGTAAGGAACGTGATAGTTGACTAGAATCTAGCCGATTTAGGATTTGAAGAATATATTTCGCTATGCAACTAGCGCCTATACGACAAAGTACGAACACCAAAACGCTACAGTAAACAAATAGACTGAGTATTTCGGTCTGGATAAACTAGCGTAGCTCTATACAACAAATATTTTAAGAATTATTGCTTTTGTATTCAGTCAACAAACAAGCGCTTATGTATGTATATAGTAAGCATTCTACATTATTGAAGCATACTCCAATTTACTGCGAACCAATTACACTATTAAAGTTTCTAGTAGATCTTATAAGGAAACCTAGTTTCTGGAAATCGATAGATAAATTGAAGGTACATGTTCTGATAGACGTTTAAAGTCGCTCACCTTATTTCTCCTGGAGATCAATTCAGACTGGGTAGCATAGACAAATGAAATCGGATTACTACATCCACTATATGGAACAACAGAGCACTTTTATATATTCTGTCGCATTTTAATCTGGTACGTAGACTTCCGCGGGCGTGGTCCATACTATCTTCTTCTGAGCTTCCGGGCTGGAACCGCATCACTGGTATAACTGCCGACGTTTGGTACCCACTCGTATGGGACATCTTCAGGGCTCAACTACTGCTACTGTCTGTCGCACTGAAACTCACCCATACGAGTGGGTACGAAACGTCGGGAGTTATACCAGCGACGCGATTCCAGCCCGGAAGCCCAGAAGAAGTCGGTCGTATTTTATTTTGCTTGCATCATTCTGCAATTATTTAAAAGCTAATTTGCAGTTTTATTTTATTTTATTCAATTTTGCGGCATGTCTACTACATTATATATATTTTCAAATCATCAGCATATCCAAGATACTGACAATTGAATTTCTGCCTTAAGTCGTTTATATGGATGTTGAATAGTAGAGAGCCAAGGTTGAAACCGTGAGGAACATCCGACGACATAAAAACGGTATTGGGGAAAATATCCATTGTAGGAAACGTACCCAGTTCTGTCTGTTATGAAAGAGAACATTAATATTAAAAACAATTGGCAGGATCCAATACATTCCAACTTTACCATACATAGTGTACGATCTATAGTATCGAACGCCTTAGAACCCAATACATTCCAACTTTACCATACATAGTGTACAATTTATAGTATCGAACGCCTTTGTGAAGTCGATCTACATAACATCGACTTGTTTTCTAGCATCTATTGCAGATGATAGAAATTGCATAGTACTAACTAGGTTTGTAGTTGATCTTGCCATAAATCCATGTTGATGAAGAGATAAGTATGGGTGCACATGTTTGTATAGTTATCTATGTATGTTCCAAAATCTTCGCAAAATTTTGGTAAAATGTTTACTGCTCTGTAGCTGCCTATACGTGACTGATTCCTTTTTTAAAACTGGTATTATTTTTATAATCTTCCAGGTGATGGAAAAGGTTGACTTGGTAATTATTAAATTAAATAAGGCTATGATAGGCTACGCCAATGTATTATAACGACTATAAAACTTGGTATTTCATCACTACCACACGTCGTATCATTCCTTTCGGCACTCGATATCATATCATCTTGTGTAATACAACCAATGTTAAAAGTAGAACAGAAATGTAAGAATTTACAAAAATTAATTCAGTATTTGTGAATAATATACGGTTCCAACACACTAACTTTGTTAGAGTGATCATGTGATTTCTAAAATTTTTACTTTTGTTTTTGCAATTAGCTATAATAAGTGTATTTGCATATTTTCTTCATTTTTTTTGGAAATAAACTATTATTATTATTAGTATTACAGTAACTGACTAGATTTTATTTTCTCTGGTAGCTTATGAGTTGTGAACTTGAACTTAGCAAAAAAAGTCAATAATGCCAGTGTATACAAATTAAAAACGAAAAAAACCCTTTCGTTGTTAGTTCATAGAAAATAATTTGTTAATACCCTTGCTAAACTAATTTTATTACTTCTCGAAATTTTGTTTTAAAGCTTTTTTGTTAATTATATTACATCGTAAACTGCGAACACTTAATTTAATATTTGTGTTATCAGGAAAGAGATTTTTATTTCAGTATAGAAAAATTACGTCAAATGTTCAACTTTATGTTAAAAATTCCCTAAAGCTTGTACTATCGGGAGACGTATCAGTAGAAATGACCACTTATATCACACATGTATGGCCTGCAACAAATCTTTAGACTGTTACGTAGAACATTAAAAAAAACCAGCAAAGATTTCGACAAAACATCCATGTTATCTGAGAGTCTTTATTAATTCGTCGCTTCCATTAATAGTCGAATAAACACTACGTGACAAAAATGTCATACATTCTCAGTAGTAAAATAAACCTCCATTTACATATTATATTTTAATTACATGTAACAACATTTTGCTGTATATATATATATATATATATATATATATATATATATATATATATATATGTATACTATTCAGAACTCGTTTGTGATAATTTATTTAAAATGAAATATTCTAAAGAGATATTTCTATAAATATTATAAACAAAATGTACAAAATAAACATGTCCAAAGAAATCTTAGAGTTTTAAAATATAAAAAAAAATTTGTGGAGCAACCTTTGTAGAATTTAATGTAGAATACTTCGGAATACTTAAATTCTACAAATGATGGAAATTTCCTATCGTTTGTATAATTTAAGTATTCCGGAGTTTCGACAGTTACTCTTCTGCAGTAGAGTTGTTTCTTATTGAAATTCCACAAATGAAGGGAAGTAGTCCAAACAACAGGTCGAATAACAATCCATCGTGAAGGATTACATGTAACCTTTTACCACAATAACAGTTTTCATGTATCTTGGCATAGATTTGATCCGTTTTCTTCTCATACTTTGCTTGGTAACCAATTAGGGTTCTTTTTTACCAGAATAACTCCGATAGACTTGTTGATCCAGCAGCGATTTTTCATGTACGAGTGCAGGCACGGGAACCGTATTGTAGCAGCTAATGTACCTGAAAAAAAGAACGTTGGCTAAAAAGCAGACTCGATTGGAGAAAAAGAAAAGGATCAGTGGACCAAGAGGCTAATTAAGAATATAGGAGAATGGGTTAAATGCAAACATAGAAAGCTAAACTACCATCTGACGGAAGCACTGACGGAATATTGCTGGCTCCGCACTTATGCTAAAAGATTTCACAAGAACACTACGAATGACTGCAGACACTGCGGGGCTGAAGACACGATGGAGAATAAAATCTTCGTATGCGAGAAATGGAGAGGAGTAAGGGAGACGACTTACAGGTAGTTAGAGTACATTGCGACACCGGACATAATGATGATTAAAATTGGTTTAATATACGCATAATGATTAAAACTATCATGAGCGAAAAGGAAAATGTCGGAATTAATAGGTAAAGAGCAGGGAGTGATGGAAGGGTGAGTACATATGTTTAGTCGACGGTATCTGATGAAATATGGTTCCACATACCGTTGATGGATTGTGAGAGGTTCTAGTGGTTAGCATTATCGATTGATCGATAAATGCCTGAGTCCCACCCTTGTTCCGATAGATCATAAACGCTTGGAGTACATAAGGCATTTCCTTTGTCAAAAAAATACGCTTCTTTCAACCGCTTTTCCAAGTCTTTCTGATTATTCGAATATCCTGATCCAAATTTCTAGTTCACGCCATAAGTTTTCTATGAGATTAATATTTGATAATTAATTAACTGATACACTAGGATCTGTATTTCTGAAACACCAAGAGCGTTTATTACATATAAAATTATGCAAATTACCAATTCAGGAGGATTTCTAGCTATGAGTTGTTGTTACAATATCTTATTTCGTTATAACTACCTGATATTATTTTATATGTGTATAAATATAGTTTCATTTTACTTTGTTCTGCTACTTTAAAGGTGTATGAATACGCTCGTTACACACGTTATATGTAAATTTACTTTGGTATGGTAATAATGTTACTACATAAAAATTAATTATTTTGGAATTTTATGTGAAAGTACAGAGATAATTATTGCACCTTATGTATTGTATTTCAATGAATTGTTTCTAAAACTTATAATAAACATTTTTTTAAACTCTGTAACAAATTCCCCATTGTAAAACTAAAATAATACTAAAAATAGATTCACTTGCTTACAGATGCCGAGAAAATGTAATCTAAATAAAAATAACGTCTAATATTAGAGAAATATTAAAATCACTACGGATTACAAAAACGTTAAATCAATCAGTGCCAACGTTCCATTTGATTCAATTAAGACAAGCTCAGTGATTGGAAAAATTCCAATAAAATCTTCAGTACACTCAATTATGACTGCGGTAATAGTTTTTTATTAAAACAATTGCCGAAATATCGAAATGTTTCGACTTTAAATTTATTTTATGCTAGTTTTTTGTTCCTACTTGAAGTAATATGTAGCCTGTAATCAGTTATTTAATATTATATTACTAAAATACTAAAAACTGTTCGTATTTTCACTTGTATAAAATACATAAAAACCATTGATAACATATTTATGTTCTTCAATATCTGCGCCATCTGAGAATTGCATAACTAAATAAATTAATATCATATAAATACATACAGTTGCAAATATCTATTAACGAAATTTCTTTACTTTAGAAATGAATAGTTAAAATTAAATTTAGTATAACGTTTGTTTTTGTTTAACCCCTTCATTACTAACAATTCTTTTAATAAAGCGGACTTGACTTTATTTTTAATTTTCGATCGTTTGGATCTAAACCTTATACGAATAATGATATTAAGCAATTAAAAGTTACAGCAAAATGTCAGAAAAGTAGTTGTATCCACTTTGATATTATGAATATGAAAGTTCTTATGAAAATTAAATAATTACTTTGAGAAAGAATATATGATATATCCAAAACTTAAGTACGTATTGGAACTATGCGGTCTACACCAACCAATGCTGTCCAAGTAGAGGAGCAGGTAGCGCCTCTGAAACTGAGCAGACAACTTTCATCAGCCAAGTATATAGTTAAATATCAAGGTCATAGCTTAGTTGAAAGTATATAAGAACATTCATAAATTACTATATTAGATCTTACAAGAAAATTCTGGGTAAAGAAACTGTCACCTCTATTAGCAATAGCTTACAGATACGTGGCAAAATTCAATTGTGCCACTACTAAGAAGCAACTCCAAACTATGATTACTTTGAATTTTTTCAACCAATCCACATTATTTTTCCCGCATATACAGACAGCTCTATCTTAAGCAAGTAAATAAATGGTCGCCTGTTTTTTCGGAAAAACCGGTCACGTTGCAACCTTGCCTTTAGAGAGTTGTAGAACGGTCAATTCCAAATGGTACATCACTACTTGTTTGCCAAAAGTTTTTGAAGGAATAAGGAAAACAAACGGAAAACGACAGATCATTGTCCACCATGACAATGCGAGCTCTCACAGGTCGGTTCAAACAATTGAATATTTGACCGGGCAAAACATTAAATTCATGAGTCATCCGCCGTACAGCCCTGATCTAGCACCCTGTGATTTCTTTTTGTTCCCACACGTGTAGAATAAACTTCGCGGCCAGTGGTTTTCTACGCCGGAAGAGGCAGTTGAAGCATTCAAAACTCTTATTTTGGAGATACCGCCTTCACAGTGACAGCAATGCTCTTCGGATTGTTTAAACGAATGCAAAGGTGCACTGATTTTCAAAGAGAATATTTTAAAAAGCAATAAAGCTATTTTCGATAATAATTTCTTTTTTGTTTGCTATTCCCGAAGTATAAGCGGCTACCCTCGTGTAAAGTATGTATGTCTACCTTGCTGAGGGAGAAACTTCATATAGGGCGCTAGAATGTAAATGGTTCTTCGGCTAGTACTTAAGAGACATAACATCTCTGGATTCTATTCAATGGTAATAATAATAATATAATTTGTTGAGCAACAGGACAAGCCCAGTTATAGAACAAAATAAAGCACAAAATAAAGTACATACAAAAAATAAATAATTGGATAGATAATGAATTTAAACAAAAATATATGCTTGTCTACCAAAAATAATAAGAGGAAAATAATAAAAGTAAATTCAAAAAATATTTTAGTACAACTTCGATGTTGATCTCCAGTATCGTCGGTGTACACAGGATCAGTGTTGTTTGCAATATGGATTAATGAAGACCTCCAGAAAATTGTCGAGGGATCATGGGTGTAATATTAAAATTAATTGTACTTAGATAAAATTACTGAGTGAATTACAAAGATAATACTAATATTGGTATTGGATAAGATGGCATAAACAGTTCGCAAAATTTATGTCGATCAAAACAGGCGCCTCCACCAATTATTGTAAAAAACACAGAGCTCCTCTTTATCTCATACTGATGAATTCAGTAATAATTTATCATTTCAATTACTAAATTCAGTCTCTTCTTGAACGGAGATGATGGCATCAGTCGATACTTTTATGAAAACTACTAAATACAATATATATTAGTGGTTGCAAAATATATCGTTTAAACTAAATTTTCATGCTCTTAGTTGTCCGCATAGATATAAAATAATCGGCATAAGTAAGTGACCACTTGCAAAAATTCAATTTTTAACAATGTTGTTTTGCTTCCATATTTAATATTATTCTACTTTTACTATCATAATAAAGTTCTAGAAATTGAAAATATATGCATAATGAAAGAGAAAGCAGTTTCTTATATTCATAGTAAGTCGTGCTCAGGTAATCTGTCTCTTATCGGTGTTTAACCTTTAAATTGAAGACAGTTTGTAATCAATAGAGGATTATTACATCACTGAATTTTGTAACCTTTAATTGAATTATTAATTTTTCAATAATAAAGCACTTATTTGCGTTAGTAAAAGCGCGTATGAATATTTTTCTTGATACTTTAAAATGAAACTGTAAGTAACAGCTTATTTTATATCATTCGTATTTTGATTAGGTTAATTTCTGGAAAGGGTAGTGAAATGCCTAGAATATATAACGAAAATCGCCACAGGATAGTGTTTTTCATCAACAGGACTTAAGTCAGCGACAAATTAAGGGAAGAACGAAATGATCTAAGTCTCCAACTTTTAAAATTATCAAAAAGCGCTGGGTTGGTGGCTACTAAAAAACTGACGAGAAGGTCAAGAAAAGTAAAAAGGTCATGATCATTATTTGTGATTCTGACATTTTTGCGAAATTGGACGAAATCATTTAAAGAATTAAACGGTCTTCGTAGACGAATGGAAGTGTATGTGCGTACTTTTACCGTTCGGCGCCACCTATTTAAAAATTAAAGGAAGAAAGCTATAACTGCGAAGGGGTAATAAACAGTAACAGTTTAAATATACATGAATTCACTCCCATTAGACCTTGGACAAGTGGTGACGCGTGCTTTGGGCAGATGAATCCAAATTTAAGCAGGAGGGTTGGAAAACCCATCATGTATACAATTAACAACAAAACATGGAGGTGTGCCAGTATAATGTAAGGAGTTAGTCCATTAATGAAAATTACTTGAAAATTAACGTCAGCGATTCTACAAAAACATGCTATACCAGCAAGGACACAATATGAAATAATTACGTATTCCAGCACTGTATGAATTCTAAGTATACCACTCTGTTCGTTAAAAATTATTTAAATGAAATTGAGCAGCAAGAAGTTGCGCAAACGTTAGTCTGGCCACCACAGATTTATATGTTATCGAATATGCGTTAGATTATTTAGATAATGCGAAGCAGAAAAGACCGTTAAATAATGAAAATCAACTTTTTAAGATACTCTTGGAAGAATGAAATAACATTCCACAAGATTTTCTGGCAAAACTGTTCAATAGTTTATCCAAAGGCATGAGAAGTGCAATGTCTGCCAGAGGTGGTGTTGTTAAATACTAAAATTATCTTTATTATTAATACTTTCCAGTTGCCCATCTATATAATAGTTATTTTTTTGTATTATTAATATTAAAAAATTTACTATGTAGATGAAATTTTTTTTAGTTATTTTTTTTGAACGATAAATTTCTTATCGTGGTTACTTACCTATGCCCACAACTGTATTTTAACGTTTGTGTTGCTAGCACCCATAACTAGTCTCTTAATAAACTCACCTTTACATAACATATATAAATTTATTTATTGTACATATATTTCCCATAATTTTAGATAAGATTGTGTTCATAATAAAAATAGCTATAACAATAACTTATTGAGTACCGAACAGTACAGACCAAAACGAGTTACAAAGAATATACAATATGTACGTGAAGTATTTAAAAACCGTAGATCATAATTGTGTTAAAACCTGGTAAACCTATCAACAAAGTCAATTTTCATCGACTTATTAGCCTGCTGTCAACACCATAAAAACTATTTCAAAAACCAATACTGCACAGAATTAGTATCGACATAGACATACCAACCATCATTTCTGACTTTTGGATTTAGGAACAACATCCAGCAGCATTAAGCACACAGAATAGTGCATAAAATTTCGGCAAGCCTAGAGGAAAAGTCATTCTCATTGTGAGATTTCTTAAGTTGACACAAGCATTTGATAAGAGATGGTACCCTGTACTACTTCATAAAAGAGAAAACTTATTTCGTAGTTATTTTACTTAATACTGTTATCTTACATTACCGAGAGGCATTCTCATGTCAAATACAATACAATATACTGAAACAATTAGGTAGTGAAAGCTGGTGTACTTCAAACTAAGGAAGTCCATTACTTTACCTAATCTATACGTCATGTCTTTCTACCACAGAAAACACTAACAATTTCATAGCAATAGTCACTCTGATGACTCGACCATGCAACATGCAACCTGTAGATATCCTCTAGTAGCATCGCAATATTTACAAAATAACTAAAATCACTTTGAATAATGGACAACTGCAAGTAAAATAACATTTAACTAGGAAAACATATCCACAAGTCTTTAATCAAAATACTCCAATAATTGCTCAATCCGAGGTAAAGTACATGAAATTATAGTAAAACCAAACGACATGGAATGGCATCTCTTATAAATCGCAAATCGAAATTATCCCTAAAGAATAAACTGCCTACCAATATAAGAGTATAATAACGTACCTGGTAATATAAAATCCAACTTTGGGCCTCTTTCAAATCAACAAACACAAAAATTATTCAAAAGACTAGTTTAAAATTATACCCCAAATCATCAATTCACCTTGATATGTTTCCCGTTTTACACTATATAATGACTTGTAATTTCTATTTGTAATTGATGAAATATGAAGACCTATATTATACAATTAACGACTACAAGGACGTGTTAAAAAATTAATTGGAGAAATAAAAATCATTTGCAACATTATACATAGACTGAAGAAACAATGGACATCTGACCTTTTAAATATCCAGAAGTTGGTTAACCTAGTTAAATACTAGTTTCAAATACCTATTACTATTTAACATTGATTCCTTATATATGTTACTTCATTTGACTAATTTACATATTGTTCTCTATTGCAGATAGTGTACATTTGCAGATTAAGTAAAAAGAAAATTAATGATGATAGTTGTAACTTATTGAGCATCTATGATGGTGTTGCAATTTATGATAGCGACTGGGGTGGATAGTTATTATTTATTTAATAAACTATGCATTAATAAATATACTTAAGTAACCTGAAACAATATTTTCGTAAAGACCTTTATGGTGTTCATTATTTAAATATCAAATTATTAAAGTTTGTTGAAATTGCTAAAGGGCAATAAATACCCTCACGATCGTATTTTCACATTTGATTCTTAACATTCACGGGGTTTACGAAAATTTTCATGATTGACTGTATATACAAACATTACATTTTTTGGATGATTTTTCTAAACATATATTTACTTATATATATATATATATATATATATATATATATATATATATATATTTATAAAAGTTGCGATTACGTGGATATAAATATTTAGTCTTTTATACAGGTAACACATTTCGTATCAGAAGAGACGGTTTGTGTTTCCAAAACACCGCAACCGAAGCAAAAACTAATCTACTTTCAATTTCAGCAACTAAATAGGTGTTGCGAGCCAGGATCCTTTGTTCCTTCGAGTTGGCGTTCGTTGAGACTATACACACGATATATTAAAGGAGCGACAACATCACAGGAATGCAGCGTCGGCCTGATGCAGTCTCAAGGGTCAAGGGGGGGACACTAGTGTGCCCCAGGCTGTCTGACTGCCAAGACTGAGCACGTATGTATGTGTGTCATCTAAAGCAATGGGTCATTTCCATGTTATTCTTTCTTCTTTGTAAACTCCGACTATCACGACTGTTACAGAAAGATGTCGAAATTTCGTTAAGAAAATAAAGAACAAGTTCATTACTAGAGAGGTTATTTTAAGAAAGTATGCATATATACAGAAGTGACCAAAGCAAGAGCAAAGTCACAATCTTATCAGATGGTGATAATTTTAGAAGAATTTTCTCTTATATTGAGTCAAAGCTTTTTAAGTATTTTGTGAATATCTGTCGCATTACTTTATTTACAATTTTTTATAGTTGGCCAAAGTGTTTTAGGACCAAAGTATGAAAGAATTATAAATATAGAGGATAACATGAAATCTATTTTGTTCTAAGTTTTAAATTTTATGTAATTTTCAAACCTTTATTTTAGATTTTTTAGTCAGGGAAGCATCTAGTATCATTAGTTGAATTTGATGGAGCCTGTGGTTTATTGACTTGATCAATAAGGTTAATATATAACCCCTTTCCACAATTAACTATTTGTAAATACTGTATACGTATTTCGACAACCAAGTTGTCATCATCAGCAGATAAAATCAAAGTGTCGCACCTGGTAAAACACGGCGAAAAAATTGTACGAAAAATTCGTACGCGATCCGCGTGCACTGACAAACCAAGATGTGCACTGTGCACATCTTGGTTTTCAACGATGCGGATCGCGTACGGAGTATATTTTTCGTACAATTTTTTCGCCGTTTACCAGGTGCGACACTTTGATTTTATCTGCTGATGATGACAACTTGGTTGTCGAAATACGTATACAGTATTTACAAATAGTTAATTGTGGAAAGGGGTTATATATTAACCTTATTGATCAAATCTAGTATCATGTACAGTTGCTGTCGAATATTTGTTGTAATTTGTTTATTAAATAGTTTTGGTGTAAGATATAATTAGAATTTAATAAAAGGCAAATAATACTTAACTTAATCTAAAAACAAGCTAGTGTTTAGCAAATTCACATTTTCGTCTCTAGTAAAATTTAGGAACATTCTTAACAATTTCGTTATACGATGATAGTTTGATAAGTAGTGAGAATGATGCATAGGTGGCGCTCTAATTGGTGAAACAAATGCACTGTAATTTAGATTGCCTATTTATATGTTTACATTCCGATAATTAGATGAATCGGTTGATTAGTTTATTTTTGACAGCTGATTGAAGAAGAAGCAACACGTCATTTTGTTAAAATGGAAAAAGCAGAGTATCGTGCGGTGATTGAATCCTTCGTAATTAAGGGTATGAAAGTTACCGAAATAAAAGATGAGTTACGGGAAACATTATGTGAATCTGCTCCATCATCCGCCACAATAAGTAGATGGGTAAATGAATTTAAACGTAGTAGAACAAGCTATGTTGATGAAGCGTGCTCTGAAGCACCTAAAATCGTGACTTCTAAGCAAATGCTTATAAAAATCCATAATATCATTACACAAGATCGAGGACTCAAAGTGAGAGAGATAGCAGACATGGTAAACATTTCAACGGAACGCGTACACCACATTTTAACGAAAGAGTTGGGCCTTTCCAAGCTTTCGGCAAGATGGGTGCCGTGATTGCTTATGAGTAATCAAAAGTTCACTCGTTTGCGCATTTCCAATGAGTGTTTGGACCTTTATAAGCGGAATCCGGTTGATTTTTGTAGGCGATTTGTTACTTGCGATGAAACTTGGATACACTACAGTACACCCGAAACTAAACAACCGTCGAAACAATGGTTAGAACGTGGTTCTGTACCTCCAAATTAAGCGAAATCCACTTTATCGGCAAACAAGGTGATGGCATCAATTTTTTGGGATTCAAAGGGCACTTTGCTCATTGATTACCTTCAGAAAGGTGCCACAATAAACGGACAATATTATGCAGAACTTCTACAAAAATTAAATGTTGAAATTCGTGCTAAACGGCCAGGAATGGCAAAGAAAAAGATCCTGTTTCACCAAGACAACGTTCCCTCGCATACCAGCACAGTTGCGATGTCCAAAATCCACGAGTTGCATTTCCAATTAGTACCGCATGCGCCTTATTCGCCGGATCTAGCCCCTTCCGACTTCCACCTTTACTGCATAAAGGCATTGGAGCACCGTCGGAATAAATGTATTGCTCTTTTAGGAGAATGTATTGAAAAATAAAAATTATTTTGTATTTAAAAAATTCGTTTTTCTTTTCCATTCTCACTACTTGTCAAACTACCCTCGTATATTTGTATTTCGTTCTGACCAACTTTAAATGAACTATTCCACTAAATGTGGAAACACATTTTTTAAAGTCAAATCTTGATTTTTCTTAATTAAAGTCAGCTTATTTATCAGTAGTTCTTTACGTTGCTTATAATGCATTTAATATTTTTGTTAAATTGAGCGTATACATTTACATTATGCACAAAGATAAAAAACTAATGGTAATCTTTGTTTGTGCTGAATATCCAACTGGGTCATAAGTCGTTCGATTTTTCGACTTGTGTATTCAGCGTGTCTAAATTCTTCCATTACTGTTATTAATTCCTCGTCATAGTAAAACGGGAAATGGTTGATTATTTTCATCAACACTGTATGGTACCAGGAGAAGTACCAAACACTATCAGAAGGAAGTGCGCACTTATACATATAAAATATGTTTTGAAAAGTAACATTGTCACGATGCTCTAGCAAAAACGCACCCGATATCTTCTGGAGTTAATCTGTTGCTGGTTATAATTCCGTTTGATGTTTTTATGGATAGAGTTTCGAGAAAATACTTCCTCCAATTGATATTCTACGTAAGGCGTTGTACTTCCCGATATTTTGAAAAACCCTCCCCCCTCATCTTTTTCTATAGCGAACAAAGTTCCAAATCTACCAAATTCAAAAGATAACGCCATTTCACTTCTTTTTTTTAATAAAACATTGATGTAAAATAGAAAATATATTGAATGCAAGGTATTTATTATTGCGCAAGTAGATATTGCCTAATGCTTCATCAATCCACCTTTTGTTTAGATTATACCTTTAATTTAATCTACTCTTGAATTTTTTTGTTAATCCTTGCTTCATAATTAAATGATAAATATGCTTCAGACGCCCTCACGGAGATCTAAATTCGATAAGTCCAGTCCAAATGTAAAATTAACATGTAATGGCTTAACCATTAGAACTAAATCATAATACTAAGTGATTATTATATTTCTTCCTGGAGACTACACTATTAATCGAACCTTTCGTAAAAAGTGAATGCAGGATAATTGATTTTGCTAATGCTTACCTTCTTCTAAGCCTTCCAAAAGCTTGAGCAAAATTGAGGAATATTACTGAACATATCAATTTCTTCTTAAGTTCTTTCTCTAGGTCTTCTTAAAAGTGAAGAAAATGTTGACTTGTTTTTATAATTCGAAAGGCATAGTGTACAAAGAGTTTGTACTAATTAGTGAAACATCAATGCTGTATATTATCTTGGTGTTATGAAGCGTCTTTTGGTGCGTATTCGTCGTGTGCGCCCTCAATTTTGTGAAAATAGTAGATGACATTTGTTATATGATAATGCACCATCTCACTGATTTTCTAACTGCAAATGGCATTTTAACCATCAACTATTCACCGTATCCATCGGATTTGGCCCCCTATGATTTCTATCCATTCTCAAAACTCCATTTACCGATGAAACTCGACACATGGCTTTCTGTTATTTTCTTATTTACCCTATCTGCGTACCAAAGTCTTAATGAAATATGTCATGTATCTATCTAGAGATTGTGATTTTAATTTTTTTCTTTATACAATTAATCTCCATATATTTAACTTCTTTTCCTATTACTTGCAACTACTTTTACTTTACATTTTACATTTTAATTTTATCGTAGAATTAGTTGTCTTGTAATTGGAACTCTGTTGTACTTATTTTTTTAACAGGAAAAATGCTTTATGCATTCTAAGCGCTTGTGGTCTATCGCAACTTGGAAGTGTGGGACTCACTCATCGATCAATCGATTATGCTACCTACTAAAACCTCCAACAAGCCCTCAACTGTATGCAGAACTATCTTCTTCTTCTTTCTAAATAGATACATATTATCAGATACCGCTAGCTGTCCATGACTACTCCACCTTCCATCACTCCTGCTCCTTGCATTTCGTTATTTTCCTTTTTATTCGTGATAGTTTTAATCATAGTACAAACATGTATATTAGACCAATTCTGATCAGCGCCATTGTGTTCGGTATCACAACACTTTCTAACTCCCTGTGAGTTATCTCCCTTACCCCTCTTTACTTCTTGTATACGAAGATTGTATGTCTGAGTCCTCAGCCCTGCGGTATATACACTCAGAGTCCTTGTGAATTCTTTTAGCATATTCAGTTAATGCGTAAGTCTAATAGTAGTCCCACGTTAACGTTAGCCTGACATTTGATCCATTCCCTGATATTCTTAATTAGTCACTTGTTCCACTGAGCCTTTTCATCTTCATTCTCCTAGCGCGTCTGCCATTGAGCCACCGTTTTTTCTTCAGCTATTAGCTGCTATATTACGGTTCTCGTATCTGCCCTTATATGTATACAAGAGCCTACTTTAGTTTTTTCCCTATGCTTTTGTACGCCCTCGACTTTGTGCCATGTAGTGGTTCCATATAGAGTTACATTATATAATACACTACAGAGTATAGATCTCTTGCTGTTCAATAAAGTTTCTTATTATTATTACTACTCATATTATTTTAATGTCAAACTTTTTCTTATCCTTGCCACCATGTTTTATAAATTTTAGGAAAGATAAAGGTATATACTAACAGAATAAGAGAAGAGAGAATAATCAAAGTTCAAACTTAATTATTTGATGCTTGACAATGTTTCAATTCTTAAGGAGTTTCCAATTTAACATGGCTTTTTTAATAAATTCTGTTTCATTAAATCATATCTAGTAATTAGAAACATTTTACATTAATATTATAAGCGTAATATAACTAATCATCAAAAAATAAGTTGCAAAAACAAATATTACGTATTCTACCCTCAATTTCCTGAATGTTCATTTATTGCACTCACTGTGACGCAGTATAAATAATATTAATAATAAATAGGCGTTATATTAACTATAAACATGCATCTATTAAGAACATCAATAAAGTAAACATATGATAAATTTGTTACACAACTGAGTTAAATCGTTAAATTATATTCGTAATAATTTACATTTGTATTTCTAACAAAGGCAGAAGTAATAAGGATACATTCCAGCGTGGACATCAATCGAAAGTCTCTAGCCTACGCTCAACTACGCCGACTGGAATAGAAGACAGAAAAGAAAGGAAAATGAATGAATCTTCAAAACTGATGAACATGATTTTATGCCGGTCATGAATACGTAACACGTTTTTTTTCCTTCGCTCATCCTTCTCTCATCGATCCATTTTAGCTTCGAAGAGCTGCTTCTAATACTATTTAATCCATGTACACTAACTTGCAAAAGAATGTAACGCATAATTACGTTTATGTTGGACACTTTTATGCTAATATTCATGTATTTGCATTATAATTTTAGTATATTTAGAAAGTTCATCATTTAAGTTCAAAAGTAGTGAAATTGTTTTTTTATTATCAAGCCAGCTTAAAACAAATATGGAAATGATTATTAGATGGTCAATAAAATTATTAATTGCTCATTTAAAGAGATCTCAAATAGAGTAACGCTTCATCAACAGAAAAATTTAATATCTGAAAGTTAATATTAAAAAATACAGTAGTAGCTAATATATATTACATATAAATATACGCTTTCTCGATGCGGAATTAAAAAATTATAAATAATTGAGAAAATATAAATTATTATACTCGTATATAATGCAGAAAAAATTCCTGCTGTCCACGCGAAACTCGAACCAGCAATTTCATTCTAACCGGAAGTGCGTCTTCACCCTTACGACTATAGAAACTGTGAATTCGAATCTTCTCACGCGCCATAAATTGCACTATGGAAACATATATTAAATGAATCCCACGGTAGTTTTTAATTGAATATAATGTGCTTTTACAATAAGAAACTGAAATATTATGATAAGAGCTGAAATATATATATATATATATATATATATATATATATATATATATATATATATATATATATAACTACACCTTTACTTTCAGTATTGGTGAAATTTCTTAGCACAAAATAGTTTCGAACTTGTTAATCGATCTTCATCTATGTCGGTCTTTATTATTATTTATGTTGATTAACAACATCACAGCTAATTTTTTTGCAAAGGTTTGTTACGGTATACGTGATCTTACTTCACCACTACGTCCTCAAAGAAAGCCGAGATATTTTTACAAAAACATAAAGAAATATTTTTTGAGACTAGATGGGAATAATTTTCGTAGACTCTCGTAAAGGCTCAAACTCTGTCCCTGAATAACAGCTTAGAATAATCCATAATAAGTTATTGTTCATCACAGCAACACGTCTTCTAACATCAGTCAAATCGCTTTATCCAGCTTCCACTTATGTCCCAAACTCAAACTTTTCTTTACTGGAAAAATGTTTCCTACGAATAAAGAAGTTATTACAGTAACGAAGAAATAGCTTGAGGAGTTTGAGAAAAATCATTACAAAAATGCCATGATAGCAGTGCAATATCATTATTCCAAGTGTGTTAAGCTAAAAAATAGTTAAAAACTGAATGTCATTATTCATTTGTATTATTTCGCGTCTCACTGTTAATCAAATCATTCTCTTCCCTCTACATAAGTTTACTATATGTTTCGTTTTCTGGAAATATTCTAGATAATATATGAATTTATAGCCTAATAGTAAAGATTTACCGAAGTTATATTTACTCTATGATAATTCTAAATACAAATAAAATATTTATGATAAATTCCTTTCGTCTTTAGTGGACTTTCTATATTTTATGTGTTTACATAATTAGTCCAACAGCTCTACATTTCGGTACAATTAGGCAATTACCTAGTGAAAATATTTTTGTTTCAAAGCATTTACGTAATTGTCACTTTCTTTTGCGTAATGCTGTATATATAAAAATATACATCGTTATTCTGTGTATACACTTATGTACATGTATTTTCCTTAAATCTTTGTTACCATCGATAACAATCTGACATTAATGCATTTTTGGCGTTAACTCTGTCGGTAGATTTATATCTTTTTCTTTAATTTACAGGTAATAATCACTATGAAAATAAATGAATATTGTTATAAATACTTAACGGCCGAACGTGTGGCTTGTTCGCATCCAATAGCAACAATCAAACACCCTTCATTATATATTGGACTCTTAAACTCACATGGTAATTTCTATATACATAATTTTTTATCGAGCTTTAACCGAGATATCTGATAATTTTTTTGTATGTCTCACGACCATTGTTTAATGACATGTTCGTTCGAAGGCAGTTGGCTCCGTCAAAAACTGGGTGGCTACATTTATCCTTCTCAGATTTAAACTCGAAACGTATAAAATATTGATAACGTCTAAGTTAGTTGATCTATTGACAGTGCTGACACATATATTAGTTTTTTTCAGAAGTCACTGCTTTTAAAAATACTTAAAAATAATTCTTTCGAAAAGTGGTACTTGTTACGAATACCAGTGCATAACTTGTGTATATCAAAACTTTACTAAAGCAAATTTTATAATGAGAGAGCCAACTGCTAATAAATTACAATAGATTCCTCTTATAATGGACTTCAGGGGACCAAGTAAAATAGTCTATTATAATCGAATATTCATTTTATAGAAAATTACTACTGAAACAAATATATATATATATATTTATTGATATATATATATATATATATATATATATATATATGTCATCGTAATGTACAATCTTCTCCTGGGTTTCCGGGCTGAAACCGCGTAATTAGTTATAACTGCCGACGTTTCGTACCCGCTCATATGGGACACCTTCAGGGTTCAACTACTGCTACTGTCTGTCGCACTAAAACCGAGTGTAGCAGAGTAGTTTCAGTGCGACAGACAGTAGCAGTAGTTGAGCTCTGAAGACATTCTATATGAGTGGGTACGAAACGTCGGCAGTTATACCAGTGACGCGATTCCAGCCCGTAAGTCCAGAAGAAGATAGTATAAACCACGACCATGGAAGTCTACGTACCAAGTCATTATAATGTTTTTATAAAAAAAAGGAAACGTAATATTAAGCTGCACATACATAAGTAGGAAAATAAAAGGGATCTTATATCTTTGTACGATATAAAAAAATCTTAGTTTTTTTTTAAACTAAGTTAGTCCATAATTTGGTTGTACAATCTCTATGTGTAATAAAGTTGACTTGGTTTAGTGATGAAATACTATTGGCACTCACCTCCATTAGTTGCAAATAACGCTGTAATTTTTTTAATAGAGTTCATTGCTTGTTCGTTGGGAATTCATTGCCGTTATCACAGTTTTATTCTCTCTCTAGTTCTCATTCATCTTCAATGACTTTCAGTTTCTGGACTTGTTCCGAGAAATCCTGAACTAGATCATTGTGAGGTAATACTTCTGTGGCTTCTATACTTTCATCAATCCTCACATATTCATCAAAGTTTTTTAGAGGCATTCTGCTAAGAGCATATCATCTTCTGAGTTGAAATCCGTTACTTCAAAATTATTCTTCACTAGACCTGCATGGTGAAACCAGTTGCTTTTTGTTTGTGAACAAACGCTTTCTCATCCAACACCTTAGCAATTCATAGCATACAAAAGTATCAGCAGTTTTTTCCTGATGTTCCATAATTTGCATAAACGTTTGTCTTCTATAATTTTTTTCAGACACCGAATGAGTCCCTTCAAAAAATAGTAATAGCAGTAATAAGCAGCTATAATCTTGACTTTCTCATGGCGTCTGTGTTTTATTTTACAAACAAATGAAGAACCCTGTATTATGAAAGGGAAGATTTTAACGCTTTAAAACAATTCAGCATTTGTTGTCTCTGTATTAGGTATATTAGTTATTCTTTCTTTACACTTCAAGTCCTGACGAAATTGTTCAACTCGAATTTTGTCAATCTTTCAAAAAGAATTATTTATTTACAACATTATTAAGCCATAATTACTTAATATCAGTCAAACCATTAAAGGTTTATTTCATTTTCTAAAAATAATCCACCGAACTTCAAGCATAACTACATACATACATATGTACATAACGCGATCGCTTGTTATTGTAGTTTTTTAAATTGTATTTGTTTATTTATTTTATAATTTATGAGTAGCAACTAGGCGATTTGTTACCAGATGCGGACAATAATGTGTTTCACCCTCAATGATCGTAGTTTAACTTGTTGAAAAGCTTTGCTTCTGGAAAATGGTTAACAGCCCTCTGTTGTTTCTCCGATAATTAAAGTCTATAAGAGGAATACATGCCACCCCAGTAGCTAACCAAAACGTTTGCGGAATACATCTCAAGTACTTCTAGGAATCTTCGAGATTTATGAGCGTGTGCACAATTTGCAACAGACTCAAAAATAGCGATGTAGATACAATGAATTTGTTAAAGTTGTTCCGACAAACAGACTTCCGCTCGTCGCAAGAGAATCATATGTTTATGTTTCGTAATGGCACCATAAGAGGGAATATATATACTGTATTTATTCATTGCCTGTCCATTCAAGTCTAGTTGTCAGTGACATCTTGTTTAAAATATGTCATTTTCTTATCTTTTAGCAAAGGCTTTCTAGGTATACATGCGTGTACAGCTATTTATGAGATGGGAAAAATATAAATGTCGATTTTACATCAACAAAACATACGGAAATGATTAATAAAACAACTTAAATTAGAGTAAGTATGTTCTTCGAAATATCGTGTTAAAGTAAGAGAAATGTGGGATTTTCTAATCAACGGATGTTGTGGGGTTTTGACGTTCTCATGCTGGACAGATTGGTCATGAATTACTAAATACAATCCTTTAAAATGCGCATTAAATGACTACTAAATATTGTTTATTTTTCCAATGGTATAAAGAAAAGCAGTAAAATATTATACAGATTATCATGCACATTGTAGATACTGATTTAAATTAAATTTAAGGTATACTACAAGATGAACTAAAAAGTCTTCTTAATCACCAAGGTTGATATATGTATAACCCCTTTCCACATTAACTTTCGTAATTCTGTATACACATTTTGACAACTAAGTTGTCATCATCAGCAGATAATTGCAAAGTGTCGCACCTGGTAAACCACGGCGAAAAATACCCGTACGAAAACAAACTCCGTACGCGATCTATACCGTTGAGAACCAAACACACAGTGTACATTTTGGTTCTCAACGGTATATATCGCGTACGGAGTTTGTCTTCGTACAGGTATTTTTCGCCGTGGTTTACCAGGTGCGACACTTTGCAATTATCTGCTGATGATGACAACTTAGTTGTCGAAATGCGTATACAGTATTATGAAAGTTGATGTGGAAAGGGGTTATATATCAACGTTAGTGATTAAGTTAATCAACCACAGGCGCCATCAAATTCAACTTCAGAAAGTCTTCTATTTAACAATGAAACAAAAGGTCTTTAGTTATTGTCGTGGTTTAATTTTCTTTTTCTATTTTTTTTTTGATATGTGGACATATCCTATTGTTTGTGCAACACTACGGACAGTGGCATTTTTATCAACTTTAGCAAATAGTAATTAACTGTAAGTAGGCTCGTTATTACATAAATCTATATAAATTTTAATTATTTGCCTGTTTACATTATTTTAGATAAAATACTTATCCCTGCACAAAAGCTTATTTAAACTTCTTAACACAGTATTGTCTTTTTGTAGATAAATTAAAATAAATAATACGTCTTTAAAATATTCAAATTTTTTTGAGTGTCGTTACTAGATATCTATAGCATAATAATAGGAAAAAGAAAACGATATAGGAAAATTACTGAATAAAAACTAAATAGAGAAAGAACAGAAGGAAAACCAGAGAGAAGATGAGAGGATTAAGTTATGAATCAAATCCAAGACAGGCAACAGTGGACAGAAATAGTTGACGAAGCAAAGAAATGCGTCAAGTTAAGTTAATTAAGTAGTAGGGAGGAACGTCGAATGAATAATATTAAAACATATAAATATATATGAATGATATATTGTATATATATATATATATATATATATATATATATATATATGTATGTATATACTCAATAATATTGATATTTTAATACCAAAGAAAGATGCGAATTTTCTTACCAACTTTGGTAGAAACATATAACTATTCAAAGGCAATAATTGATTATAATATAAAAGAAAAAAGCATGTGTTGGACAGCCCCTATTAGTTTTACACTCATCACTCTTCGTGATATTGATTCCAGTAGGTGGTCGAAGGGGTATGGTGTCACGAGCAACCTGGAAAGTTTCTAGTGTTTTCGAGGGAATCACTAATATCATCAGTTTTCTTCCCATAATATTCCACTCGTGCGATTGGCGAGGCGTCGAGAGATCTGGGTGACCATGACAAGATATCGAAATGAGCCTCTTCGAGTCGATTTAGACAAGTTGTCAGTATGTGGAAACGAGTGAGTCTTCGAGCTGCTGAAGATACGGAAAAATATAGGGTTTCACTATCTCATCAACATAACGGTGGGTGTTCATTGTGTCTTGGGTGTACACCAACTGAAACCTATGCTCATATGCTAAAACATCACATACCACAACTCCCACGGCTGAGAGCGCACGTCTTTCAACAGAAAAATGAATATCGCGATGTTTCCCAATCATAGATTAGCAGTGATCAATTGCTAATCTACGGTTGGTTACATGGTGCAGGATTACCGGCTTCGGCTAATAGCACTCGAAACCGATTCTCCAGTACTAGATCATAGCACTGGAGAATCAGTTTCTTAGTGCCATTAAGCGAAGGTGACGGTCCTGTATCGTGCTTTGTAGCTCTCTCTTGTCCGTGACTGATAATAGTACATGATTGGTTCCAGTTAAGGCCATTTACAATATCAGTTTGGCCCTGTATCGACAGTAATTTCCGCGTTGCCGCACTCTAAATATAATCAAACCATCAAAACACGTTAAACAAAAATATGACAAGAAAAGACTTCTTAGTGATGCAGTTTCCATGACATACAGTACATATTTTTTTCTTTTTAATTGTATGTTTTTCATTAATCATCAACATTATGCATATTAATAACATGTGCCTGTATCTTTTTCTTTTCTTGCACTACAATTTCAATAAACAATTGCGTATACTGTTCTACACTGAGATTTTTAAATAATCAAAAAACAGTTTAAGTTATTTTTATTTTTGTTAACATTATTCATATCGCATTAATTTAATATTAAAATTAATCCTTAATCAGTAGTCTAGTTATTTGAACCTACTTTTCTTTATAAGTAATATATTATTGCAGTTTTACGTTTTAAAATTAGTCCTGCGTTCTAAATTCCCTTTTGTTATCGGTACACTGATAATACGTACATTTTTCAAATACACGAACTAATAAAGATAAACAAAGGGATATAAAGTCTGATTAGTTCACACCTTCGATCATTTAAAAGGAGCGTGCGAAAAACACTGATTGCAACAACAGTATTATTTATATTTCAATAACAATGGGACTTTATTATAAGGTTGCTTTATCGTCAGAATTCTTTTCTTTCATTCAATGATTTACTTTTTCGGAATTACAAAATGATAGCACGCTGATAACAAAACACATATGCTCATAGTAAAACTGATTTTGTACATACAGAACATATATACGCAATGTAATTGAGACTACACAATATTTCCTATTAAAAATATGACTGATGAAACTCAATTGAGTAGCACTATATATGCAATTCAGAAATAAAATACAGGTTGTTTCAAAAAGAATATACGTATTTCAAATGCATATATTTATTAAACTTTATGACATACGAATATAAAACTTTACATACATATT
The DNA here is from genome assembly GCA_031893035.1 of Dermolepida albohirtum. Classification (NCBI taxonomy): domain Eukaryota; kingdom Metazoa; phylum Arthropoda; class Insecta; order Coleoptera; family Scarabaeidae; genus Dermolepida; species Dermolepida albohirtum. The sequence continues at coordinate 677,343 of JAVIWB010005369.1, forward strand.
TATGAACCTCTCAAATTTAGATTACAGATGTTCAATATGTCCTCCATTAGCGACACGAACAATATCGCATCGATACTCAAATTCCTCCCATACTCAGGCAAGCATGTCCTTCGTCACTGTTGTTATGACAGTACGGATCCGTCTCTTCAACTCTTCCAGGTTCTGTGGGAGGGGTGGTACATAAACGTTGTCTTTACCGAAACCCCACAGGAAGAAGTTGCAAGGTGTCAAATCCGGTGACCGTGGAGCCCAGTTGAGACATGCTAAGTCGCCAGCTCCTTAACGACCAATCCAACGGTTCGGTAAAGTTTCATTCAGATATTTACGCACTTGGCGACTCCAGTCAGGGGCTGCCCCGTGATTACAATGCAAAGACGTTTCAGGTTGAGCTACCAAATTGATTCTCCGAATGAATGGAACATTCGCAGATGGTATCGCCAGTTTGTAGATATAGGATGTGTATGTAAAGGAAAGGGTCCTGGCCGCCCTCATGTTTCTGAAGAAAATGTTGCACGACTTCAAACTGCTTTCCAACGTAATCCTTCAAAATCAACTCGTGCCAGTCAGGAGTTACACTTTCGCACAACGCATCGTGTTCAATGATGAAGCGACTTTCCATGTTAGTAGTCTGGTAAACAAAAATTTGAGGTCTACATAACCCACATGCAGCCATCAAACATGTACGAGATTCGCGTAAAATCAATGTGTTTTGTGCGATATTTCGATCATCTATTTACGGCCTTTACGGTCTTGTTGAAAAATGAAGACAACTTCATTTTTCAACAAGACCGTAATGCCCTCCCAAGATTAACTGTAGGCTGTTCCATTCTCTAAATACAGTTTCTTGTTTTAGGTCAAATTATTAATTTTTGTTTAAGTTCTTATATAAATATTTTTTGTAAAACGTGTAATAAATTTTTTCAGTATTATTTTTTGTTGCGTTTCCCTTTCTTTGCAGTTTGTAGTTTAGCTCTAACTTCAATGTATAATTTACCGAAGATATAAAAAAAATATTCTGCTCAATAGTTTATGTGGAACTATAAAAATTTCGCTGGGTGTATGTACATACATACATACATACGTATATACGTCCATCAATCATGGTGCATTCCAATCCACGATTTATAATCTTTTGCGTCCGCGTTGTTTATGAATATTATTGTTGATTTAAATTCATTCGCCACAGCTATATACATAGGTGGGGCCCTGTTTGTGGGCCAACGGTGCCGACGCTTATTAAAAGTTAATTTAAATACACGTCCACTCGAGGGCGACCGACGGTACACACGGTAATTCAATCGACGAGAAAAAAAGGCAGAAACAAAATTTCAAAGAGAAAGAGATCAGAAGAGCACGGTACTTTGGTCCCTATCGTGGTGAGATCTCAACCTGTAGAAAATAAATACGAGCTCGAGACAAAGACCGCGCCTCGGCTCTGCGCGTCCACATACAGAGAACTAAGAACAATACGTGGAACCTATAGGTAGGTTCCATCTCTTTTGCAGTACATCAGATATGTTCTGGTCTTGGTGGCGGCTGCGGTTCTATCGCGTTTTTGCTCCTTTTGCTGTTTGGTGAATTTTATGAGGTAACTCGAGAATTCGGTCCAGTATCCTACTACAATCGGTCCCGACGACCCAAAATAAACCGTAGTTCATGCGGGTAATCATGTCAATGTGTGGGAGGGCGCCTTGAATTGACGTGAGAACTAAAAACTGCGAAATATTCCGCATACACACACTATATGTTTGTGTGTGCGTGTATGTGTATATATACACACATTATTCATGCTACTACTTCCACAATACTACTGCATCATGTACCCTTTACGCCGTTGTAAGTAGATCACGTGACGTATTTGTACCATTCATGCGGGAATGTTTGTTCAGTTTAATATGAACGATGAAAACCAGCTTCTTTAAATTAGGTCTGCACTTCTATATCATTATGTTATTGTTCACCAATATAGTCACATATTGAAAACAATTTTACCAATAAAATAAAGCTACTATTCATTCAGTGTATTATATTCATATTATATTAAAAGCTTTTCAATTAAAATTGTACCTATATTTCCAGTTTCCAAAAGTGGTGATAGAACAAAATTCTCGAATTAATTATTTACGACTGCATTGTCTGAAAGTAATTTCGTTTTTCCTAAGGAGTTGTTAGTTGTGTTTTTAATTCGCCAACTTCGTTCTAAAGCCCACCGTCATTATATGTATATTTTGACAGCCCACATTTCATCATTATTTACAAATAAATCTTGAAATGTATAATTTATATATAAGAAGTTTTTAATGCTCTATGATTGCTTCCTTGTTGTGACTTTGATATCGAAAAATATAAAGGAAGGAACATTTTCAGTATTTTGTTTTCCTCTGCTTACTCCTAAACTGCTGATGAAGGTAGGTCCTGCAATTTTGTCCCCATTGTTTTCCGTCTTCTGTTAGTTTTCGTATTCTAACCCATGTCATTCCTTTTTTCTTTGTTTCTTCCCTAATAGTCTCGAATCCATTTCATTCTTGGTCTTCCCATCTCATTTCTCCCCGGCACTAGCATTACATACACTGTTCTGGTAAGTTTATCCCTCGACATTCGACACACAATCCCTTCTAAGTTGTCCTATGATTTTTGCGTTGATAACTTCGATTTATAGGTTTCGTCTACATATTTCCTTTCTTACCTTGTCCTCCCTGCTTTTGTTTTCTATTCTCCTCAGAAATCTTAAGTCCGTTGCGTTAATTCAAGATTTTTGTCTTTCTATCGTCCATAACTCGCTATTGTATAAGATCGTTGGTCTGACCACTTTGTTCACAACTTCGGTTTTTATCTTTCTCGGTATTTCTCTTTTTTTAGAAATCTTGTCTTCATCATATTGTACATATTTCCTACTCTTCCCATTTTCTCATTGATTTCCTTGTCCAACTTCCTGTTTTCTAAAATAATTGCTCCAAAATAATTGAATTGCGCCACTTATTCATGTTCATGTTTTTTCTTCTGTTTGAAATTATCATTGATTTTGTAATTTTCATGTTTATCTTCTTCAATTTTTCCTCTAGTACTATAAGGTTTGTTGTAAATTCACCTCCGAATCCACTAACAGATCTATGTTATCTGAGAATATTCCATTAGCTGCGTTTGGCTCATTAACCAATGTCTCAGTGTTAATTTCTTCATTTTGCTGTTGACTTTCTTTTTGCCTCGTCCAATATCGTTGAGAATAGGACGTGTTGCTATGTTTGTATTTCCTTTATACATGTCTTTTATTACTTTTACTATGCTTCTGTTTATTCCTCTTTTCCTTAACACCTTCCATATATTGTTTTTTGTTATTATTACTATTATAACACCAAAATAGCACCTTCGAATTAACTATTCCTTCTGTTAATAACAATCAGCATGTGAATGCAACACCTATCATTTCTTAAATAGTAAGAGACAAACGTAAATATATACTCTTCATCAAATTCCATTTTAAAGTGGAGTTGAGATGAAACTAACTGTTAAAATTGATTGATTGTATTCTAGAATGTTTGTTTTCAATATTATTAGTTTAATAATATATATTGGATATATTCTTTGGGTTATATGACGCAACTTGTTCTTGCAGAAACATCATCAAACTTTATTTTAATTTTCAACGGAGAGGTGTTTTAATTTTTAAATTTTGTTCCTTTATCTCATATCGTAAAGGTATCGTAAAAGTTGACTGGAGAGACTACAGATCTCGAGAAACCAATCTGAATGTCGAGATTTATTAAGGAAAATATCTTTGCAATTAGGAAAATTATATTTTCTAGACGTTTTTAGGCCTTTATATAGTTTCTTTTACATATTTACTTGAATTTTGCAATAAATCACTTTTGAAATAGTAATAAGTAATAAAAGGTCCATTAAATTCGTTTCAGAAATTCACTTTATAACTATGGCGAAAGACCTCCCTTGAATTTCAAGAAATCTATAACAAAAACCTTAAGATACCGTAAGTAGATTCGAAGTATTCTTATGAACTACCTCACTGTACCTGCAAAGGACTAGATAACACAACAATAGCTACTTTATGATATTTGAAATTTATTTACAAATGGATGAGGCATAAAAATCTCTGTTTTATTACATTAAAATCTTTACTTTGTACACAGGTGTCAAATATTGTATTCAAATAAATTAATGCATATATAACAGTATTCTTTCTTACTCTATATATCAAAGGCAATTAATTATATGTCTATGTATCCCATTGTAAATGGTGGTTGGCGTTTATTTGAGAAAAGCGATAACATTTGGAGGTGATCGCTTTTGCTTACATACAGTAGTGCGTCCTGAACGAGTTCAATTGGCGTCGAGTGGGATGATTTAATTTGTAATTATATCGCGCAAATGTGTATTAGTTCAATCGTGTCATTTCTAAAGTGTGTAACGCGGTTTTAAGCAATAGATGAGAAAAAACGTTTGCGCAAACAAAAACGCAGTATATATTACATCTATTTTCTGTTGGTTATCCATCTCTTAACTAATAAACTGAGTTATGTGTTTCGACTAAGTTGGTGAGAATAGATCGTCCTATCCCAAATCTACGTTGGTTTACAGAAATATACGACTAAACACAAGCTTAGATTTTAGAATAAAGTATATAATACTAATAACAGAGTAATTATGAATATCTTTCTTCAATGCAATCCTGCTCAGTTCCAAGTACCCGGAAAAGAAGATGTTGAAAGGAACATGTTAGAGGTCGTTGTTAATGACGTGTATACAACAGGAATCCGACTTCAAACATTTTATTTCAGAAAGCACCTCCTGTAATTAAAAATTATTTAAATCAAAGCAATTAAAGTATGAGTGTGAAAGTGCCGACACACTCGGCTTTAAAATCCAAAAAATACGACAGAACTTGTTTACTAATAACTATTTTACAAACGAATCCATATTTAACATTGTCCATTTCGTTTATAAATTATTATATAATGACAATCATTACTATAAAGTGATGTTTGTGCGTGTCAAAATATTTCAATACCTGAAGAATGTAAACTAAAACCATGGTAAACATTCTTTCTTTTCTAAAATAACTTCCGCATGATTCACATGGTTTTAGAATATCAAGATTTTAGCGCTCGTTTTTGGAATAGAAAGGTTCTAATGGTCTCTGTTGATCTACATCAGAAAAGAATTCTATAGCGTAGATGGGAAATCAATTTACCTTTTTCAATGAAAAAATTTCAAATGATATTTTTGTAAATAATTCAAATGTTACCCACAGGCAAAAAAAATGTAGGAAAATGAAACTGCAACTAAAGGCTGTTATAAACAGGAAATTTTTTCATTTAAATCTAAACGAAATTATAACTAACTTACCTTTTATTTATTTATTTGAATATTTATTATGAAACAAATGTTTCTGTTTTCTGTATACGTCGTTTGATGGCAAAACCGAAAGTTGAAATTTGTTGGTTAGTATATTTATTACATTTTAACAACTTTCAATAAAAAAATATTTAAATATATTGTTGTGTAATAACAGTATTAAACTAATATATATGACATCGAAATTTTTTAAATAAACACTGTATATACACGCATACAGCGAAATAATGAATACCTCTAGAAAATATATTAAACATATATCAAATATAGTGCAGTCTAATAAACAAAACTGAAGATAATTAATTTTTTATAACCTACATACAACATGTATATCGTATATATACAAGTATCAAACTCCTGACATTAAATTATGTAAATAAACTCCTGACTAACCAGCTTAAGTCTTTTAGTCTTCTTTATGGTCTTCACAGCCGCTTTTTGTTAAATGTCAACGTCAACAATTTTTACGCTGAAGAGCTCCATCCTGTAGGTAGTATAGTGCTGAAAGAAATCCGAATTTACCGGGCATGTAAATTATTTTACAATTAATTTCATCTGTTATTTTTGAGCTTTTTACTTTTTTTTTAGTTTTTCTTTTAGAAAATCGTGTCCATATTGCATACAGTATATATAAACAAATTATTTTTTATTTTTAACTTAACTGCAATTATTTCGCCATTTAATCGTCTCTCTATTTCTACTAGTTACGGAACACAATGTCACTTTGCCGAACATATATGCATGTCCATACTAGACATCGGGAAAGACTCACCCGGTATAGGACATAAAAGAAAAATAGGATACACGTAATGTGTACTATATAAAACTCTTTCAAGATTCAACATTGAAATGTTGTTTGTTTGAAGAAAAAATTATAAAGTGAAGTAATATAATTTTAAATCTTTCATTCTCTTGGATTACAGATAATTTTATGCAATGCTAAGATACGTAAGCATGCAAAAATTGAAGTCCGGACAGTGAAATTATTGCAATATATTATAGTAAACCAAATATACTTATTTGGCTTATGTATATGATCTAGTATGATCCTCCCCATAATATCTAGATCCACACCTATAACTTCTATAATGTTTGATAATGCATTTTCCTACCTGGTATAGAAGTTTTTGTCCTACATTCTGTTATGCTCTGTTAAATCTACTCGGTAAATTCAGTGGTTTGAACCTCTTCAGTCTTTTAGGTCCTCCTCTTTCATGCATTGTGATTGTTTATGAATTTATTCGGGTGAATTCCATTCGTTTGTTGCATCTAATGCTAAACTTCAATATTTAAAAAAAAATTTGGTCACCCATTAGGATATATACGAAGTTCACGGATGCAGGATTAATAAAAAATCTGAGTAGTTCTTGGTTTTCTTTCTTTTTTCCAATCATGAAAGCCACTGTTTGCACTTGCGTTGAAACCAAGGAGTTTTATATTCAAATTCTCTTAATAATTGCAGTGGTTGACTCGAGGAGGACCTAAAAAACTGCAGAAGTCTTTTAGGCTCTTCTCTTTTATGCACAGTGATTGTTTATCAATTTATTCGGATGAATTTTATTTGTTTGTTGCATTTAATACTAAACTTCCCGCAAAATATTTCAATAAAAATTTTGGTCACTCATTAGAATATATATGAAGTTCACGGATGCAGGATTAATAAAAAAATCTGGGTAGTTCTTGGTTTTCTTTCTTTTTTCCAATCATGAAAGCCACTGTTTGCATTTGCGTTGAAACCAAGGAGTTTTATGTTAAAATTCTCTTAATAATTGCAGTGGTTGACGCGAGGAGGACCTAAAAAACTGCAGAGGTCTTCTAGGCCCTCCTCTTTCATGGGTGGTGATTGTTTATCAATTTATTCGCATGAATTTCATTCATTTGTTGAATCTAATACTAAACTTCCAGAAAATATTTCAAGAAAATTTTGGTCACTCATTAGAACACATACGAATAGTTCGCGGATGCAGGATTAAAAAATATGGGTCGTTCTTCGATTTCTTTCTTTCTTCCAATCACGGAAGTCGCTGTTTGAGTTGAAACCAAAGAGTTTTAGGTTCAAATTCTCTTAATAATTGCAGTGGTTGACTCAATTCTGGTGAGGAAATATCTTTGAATTTTTTTAGATTAGGGCAGAATATATGTATATGTGAACGTCACATTTTTAGAAACTTATTGAATCAACGATAATTTAGCTTCTGATCTTCAGCGCCTTTTTAGAAAATACTGTTATTGTCTATGTTTATGGGACATTCATATTACAAGTACTTTACTTTTCTGTGAGAGTTTTGCCGCTGGTCTAGGTGCGACACTGTAATTAATGGTCTACTGATGATGATAATTTAGTTGTTGAAACACATATACAGAGTACGAACATTGATGTAGTCCTTTTTTTGATTAATTCAATTAGCCGTAGTCTCCAATAAAATTTACCTACATCGTTGGAAGGTAAGTCTCTTAGGATTTCGTAACTTATAAGTTACGAAAAATTACCGACATAACATACAAACATTTTAGAAAATTCTTAGAATGTTTTCACTTACTTAATGGTACGATACGTGTAGTATTGTACATATGTGAATTAAAATTACTATCAGACTATACAAAAATAAAAAACGTACACGTAATCTGTATGTATTTATGAATGCTTCCAAATATAACATAAGGAAACATATTTAACACACTACTCTTCATAATGTAACTTATATTTGCAATTTAGTAACGTTGACCTTAGGCCTACAGGGGTCTGTTTAAATATAAAAGATCTGGGAGGTCGGCCAGACGTATTACAGTCAAAAAAAGACTGTTCACACCGGATGTACGATGTCATCAACTCCTTCATTGAAACACTACAATTAACACATATAAAATTATAATATGTTACATATACACATACATATACACACATAAATAATATTTACAAGACTGTAGACGGGGATTTAGCTTAATAGGCATTTGGTATACGTAAAATTAGTATAATACGGAAAATTAAAACATTATCGCGTCTTTTGCAGAGATGCAAATCGTCGAAAGTACAACAGAAACGATTTTCTATTTCAGTTTCAAAACTTGGATTTATTACATTGGTGGAAAACTCTTTAGTCAGAATAATACGAGGACGGGTTCAATAATTAGCTAGAGAATAAAACGCAAACTTTTGGTAAAAAATTATTTTATTTTCAACGCATTCTCTTTGTAACTTTTATATTTAGTCCACCGATATTGAAGTCTTTCCATTCCTTTAGAAAAGGAAATTTTATCACACTGTTCTACATACGCTTTAGTTTCGGTTATTACCACTTCATTCTTCCAAAATTTTTACGTCCCATTAAACCAAGTGTACAAAATGAACAAAAGGACAAGTTTGAGAAGTTAAATCTGGCAAATAAACTGGATGCAGACGTATGAATTTTTGTCGTTAAAATAGTCGAAACAGTAACAAGGGAATCACATTCTAATCAAAAAAACCCTCTGTAACATGTAGTTTTAACTTTACTATGACAAATTTTTAAGTTAGGCACAGATTTTCACCAATCACGTTGAGTACAACTTCATTTCGATTAAAACGGAAGCAGACATTCAATTTCAGAGAATTTTAATGCAAGAATACAAAAATTTAACATGAGTTACTACCCTGAAGAAGTAATAAATGAAACCAAATATAATTTAAATCCATACTCACTTATTTGATCAATACAGCTTTCAGACTAATGTTGTTTTCCAGCAGTCGAAAAATAACTAAAATTATAATACTATTCAAGCCAGGAAAATGACTTCATGAAGTTAAAGCTTCTAGAATAATCTTCCTACTACTTGTGATATTGAAAAAGTTTTAATTCAAAGATTAAAGGAAAGATCTACAATTTTCGTTCAAAAATGAGCACTTAACTATTAGTCAAGGGTGCATAGAACTGCCAGTGTTATAGAAAAAGACAAGTATGGAATTAAATTTTCGATCAGATCTAGCACGAGGAGATATTACATAATTTCAACATGATACTACCAAAAGAGCGCGCGAAGTTGTCCAACTAGATACTCAAAACAAAAGACTCTAAGTATTCCAAACTTAAAAAAATAAGTACCTGTGTATAATAATGCACTCATTCATGATCACTTATTAAGTCAATACAGTATACGACAATTATCATACGAACTGACACGCCTTTTGCGGTAGATAGTAGGTCGCCCGCCATCTTCACAATTTGGAAATAGTAAACAGATAATACAGAAAAGTGTCTCAAGGTTTGATTGTAAGGGTATTTTTCCAACAAATAAGAGCTACGAATACTTGACACGACACTGTTATGGAGTCCAGGAAAATCACTCAATAAAATGAAAGCTTATAAACTAATCTCTATATTTCTTGTAATTCGAAAACTTATATCCGAAAAGATTTAATTAAATGATTAAAAGTATCAGGCTGGTTACTAATCACCAATTTGGGTTCAGAAATAAATTACGACTATTTATCAATTAGATAAAACCATCGTCGCTGTTGAAATCCTATTAGTAGAAAATTAGTGTGTTGAATAACATTACTCGACATCACACAAATTTTCAGTAAGGCCTAGCAGGAGGAGATGACACGTAATATTGACAAAATCCTACCAAAGCAACACACGGTGGTCTTTAATTAGAAGTTCAAATACTACCAAAACAGCAAACGAAGTTCTTCGATTGAATATTTAGAATAAAATAAGATGACAAATATTCCAAACTCAAAAAAATAAAAGCTGGTGTACTACAAACGGCGTTTTAGTCGCACGTATTCTTTATGAAGTTGAAGGTCAGAATGTTATCCCAGATCCAACTAAGCAAAACTGATCTAAAAAATTCAAGAATGGTTAAACGGGCCTTCAAGAGGAGTGTCGTTTCGGAAAACCTTCAATCGTTAACTAAAAGGCTCTTCAGCAAAGAATTAAAACCAGTCCGGCTTCCAGTATACGACTATTATCACACGAACTTCGCCCTTTGCGATGGATAGTAGGTCGCCCGCCATCTTCAAAAATTGGAAATAGTAAACAGATAATGCAGAGAAGTGTCTCAAGGATTGATTGTAGAACAGGCACAGCGACAAATGCAAATCTGTAATATATGTCTTGCCAATTCACAGGCTCTCCATTTCTATCGAATACGTGAGACGAAAAGTGTTTGCAGAGCCTGTGGTCAAGTTCAAAAGCTTCAAAGCAACAGTGCGTGGAAATACGAAGATGTTATCTACTATGAATTGGGTACTGGAGGGTAGAACGTTAAACTCCTAGTTATACTGCGAGCAAGTGGATCAAATATTACAGTTTTAACTGAAAAATACCGCATTAGTCAACACAAATGGCGTAGTAGGTTGCACACTGCTCAAGGAACTCTCCAGAAATTGGAAGAATTGGATGAGATGGAATTGCTACCACATCCAGCTTACAGATTATTATTTTATTAGGATGATGGCATACTTTCTTGATGGACGTGCGTATTGATTATCGTTGGGTTCTTTGTATCATTAAATCAAGTTTTGTTCACAGAAAACTAAAAAATTCTTCTCTAGCCTAATATATTCAACCTACATGATTCATATTGCTAAAAAATATGCGAAATATTTAAATTTAATTTAATAAATTTATCAAACCTACTCTATACTTAAAATAAATTATCTGATGTCTAAGTAAAAATCACCAAATGATAATAAACATGTTATTTTATACTTTATGTAATCTATGTTCATCAATTTAAATAAATTTAAAAGTCTTATTTACATACGTATTTATGTATTTTAGATGAAGAGTGTGTATTTTTTTCTCTTTCGATAAGAAGTTCCTTGAGTATGTAATATAAAGATAGATAAGACTCTATATTTGATTGAATTATAGGGGTCAGTCCTTATCTAAACCCTAATCTATTTCTTTACTAATAAAAATGTTTGTTTAAAAGGCGCCGGTGAATAGTGAATAGTAAATACTATTCTATTCATGAAAATTATCATTAATGAATATAAGGCAGTTCATTATATTTGGAAAAAGAATGCCACTTCGGTTCCTTCCTATGAAGAACCATATGCCACATGTGCACGTATGTATAACGGCAAGAATATTATGAAATTCTAACGTACTTTTTCGTATCAGGATATCCAATGTATGTGATACAAGTGAACGTCGTCATTACTTGAAAACCTCCATAAAAAGTTCTATCACTTCCGTGCTTAAATTGTGCTATTTAGATAAGTAAATATTTATACAAGTAAATAACAACAATGCCAAAGTTTAATATGTTAACTACTTTAAAAGCCGTTATACTTTAATTATTTTAACTTTATGTTGTCAGGGAATAATGAAATTAATGAATATTCCACATCACAAGAAAAAGCAATTTAATTACACAATTATAACAAGTGTTCAGGAAAATTTAATAAAATTACATGTTCAAAAACGATATATACGAGGGAGCGTTTTTATATTCGCGGAATGTGGGACAAGGGGTGGAAATAAAAAAAACAAATTATTTTTCTTTTTCAATATATTCACCTGCAAGACGGATACATTTTTCACATCTTTCAATTAATTTATTTATACCCTCATAAAAAAATTATTTCTCTTTATCTGCAAAATACGCCGAAACTGCCTCCTTGACTTCATCATCGGCAGTAAATTTTTTACCCCGCAGCTCTTTTTTCATTTTCGGAAACAGGTAATAATCACTCGGGGCCAGGTCTGAGCTGTAGGGTGGGTGATTCACAATTTCGAAGCCCACCTTATGCAAGACAGTTAACGCAACGCGGCTCTTGTGGACGGGCGCGTTGTCGTGCAAAAGCAGAACATCTTTTGTCAATTTTCCCCGTCTTTTCTCTTTAATGGCTTCTTTTAGTCGCTCTAATATTGAAGCGTAATATTCTCCGGTTATAGAAACACCTTTATCTTTATAATCAATCAACAATATTCCTTCCGAGTCCCAAAATACCGTTGCCATGAGTTTCCCAGCTGATTGTGACACTTTAAATTTCTTGGGAGGTGCTGTGCCCTTTTTATGCCACTGCATGGAGTCTTGTTTGGACTCAGGTTGTTTCTTCTTTAGTCGAGCATCTTCGAGTACAATTTGTTCAACTTTTTGGATAAGTGCTGGCGTGGTCACCTCAATGCTCCTGCCCGGCCTCGAGTCGTCTTCAAGGGATTCCCTTCCTTGTTTAAATAAACTATGCCACTTGTACACCATGGTTTTTCCTGGACAAGAGTCGCCGTAAACCAATGATATCTCATTCATTATGGTCGCGACTGATTTTCCTTGCCTGGTAAGGAACTTTATAACGGCACGATATTCGATTTTTTCCATATTTCACTTTTCACTCTTGATTATGTTACTTGGTTAACGATAGCTCAAAGACTAACTGTCTAATAACAATGAAACTTCGTATTTATACTAATCATAAGTCGCTGCACAGGCCACGCCCCCAATGCGCCTACTCACCCCTCTACAACCCGCTCATTCTGCGAATATAAAAACGCTCCCTCGTATCTTTTAAGAATAAAAATCCTATCTTTGTGCAGCTAGTAACTTCACTAGATGCAAAAAATTTCACTTTTTATGCACTGACATATGTATGTACATGGGAAAACATTTTGTAGATATTTTTTGACGAAATTACGGCAAAACTCGGGCAACAAAATGAATTAGGCTAAACTGTTAGAAGAAGAAGAAAGTCTATATAGAGAGGCAAAAAATTACTTTGCCTCTCTATACAGGCTTTCTTCTGCAGTTTTGGCTTTGGCTTTCAGTACAAAATAGGACTAAATTTATTACACTAATTTATAATAATAATTAATATAATATAATATAATAATAATTCCTTTCTGTCAGTAAATATATATTAAAGAACAAGATTAATTATATAGTTTCAAAACACGGCTTTAAAGCTTTCTCCTATGTGTAAACGTAGAGAAATAACGCATCAGGAACCAGCAATTGTCAGACATCATACGCGTATCCCAGAAACACTGACAACACTCTTCCACGACGCGTAAATTCTGATACATACGTTTTCCCTGCTCCTTGTTCAGATCTCCTAGATTTTTGGGAAACTTGTCGAAGTGACTGTGGAGAAATGGAATTTAACACTCGCATTACATCCCATATTTTTGAAATGTAGATGTAGGTGTTCTGCTAGTTCAATAAAATTTTCTGATTTTTATTTTCCAAGGAAGTTTTGCATCACTGAGACAAAAGTTGTCCAAGCGTTTGGTTCAAGCTTTCGTACGATATCTCATTTGAAGACCATCAAAAATATCTGCTTTAATCTCTACGGTTACTTGACGAAATGTTTGACAAATGTAAAAAAAGCAGTTTCCATTTTTATAAAGAGATTTAACAAACTGTTTCATGATTCCCATTTTATATGTAATGGTGACAGGATAATTTTATCACCAGCTACCTGGACTACATTTTGCTTATCAAGTATCATATTTTTTCAAAAGGATCAATTTTCTCTCTCTCTTACACTCTTATATATGTATTTGAAGCATTGGGATGATTTTGACCTAGGAAAGACATTTTTCATTCTGACGTTTCGGTGACATCTCTTTCACTTTTTTGTTGAGGATCTTATCATAATAACTGTAAAAGCAACTTCACGACCACGAAAACATTCGGTAAAATTTTATTTATTTATTTATTTAAATATAAAAAATAATTCATAGAAAACGACAACTCATACATTATTTTCATGAAAGAAATCCTATTGCATAAACTAATGGGCTAGTAAATTTGCTTTATTATGAGGAAATAAGAACTTAGCTGACAATCTAGTGCCAAAATTTGATACTAAAAAATTAACCTTTACTGGTAAAAAATGAAAGAGAAAAAAATGAGAATTTGTTAAAAGTCCTTTGAAGAAGTTGACGCTAAAAATGCTACTTTAATCAATTACCGACTGCATGATGTGCTTCTTTAAAATACGCATAGATCTACACCCTGCGGTTCTGACAATTAAATACTTCAAAAATTTTCTCTGAACTTTCTTCAAATCAAGCTGTCGATGGATGGATACCGTAATATAGAAGCGTATTTTAATTTACGACGCTCTAAACTACAATATATAGTTTTAGTGCTGTTATGTTTGAAAAACTACTGCATGTTCTTATTAAAAAGCTTAAAAACCCAGATGCAGAGTTACTAATTGTTTCTACTTTCTCTGCAAATTTCGATTGCGTTCAAGCTGAACACCCAGGTCCGAAATTTTTGATCTTCAGGAGATGGCAATCTGTGCTGCGATGTAGCAAGATATAGTAGGTTGCTCGCATTTGGTGTAAGCGACAATCGCACATTTATTAATGCTCAACTGAATTTTGTTTAAATGACACCAAGCAGTAATCATTTCGAGGCTTTCCCGTAAGATTCTGCAATTTGAAACGGTAGAGATTCTTGAAAATAGTTTTAAATCATCAGCATATGCGAGAACTATGCGATCAATGGTAGATAAAAGATCTTATGAATTACAAGGAAAAGATTTCTAAATTTTTATTTATTTTTTGGTTATTACTGTCGCAATAAAAAAAATTAATTCGAATTTATACTTTTCCAAAATACATTTTTTAATGAAATTTTCTACAAATTACTAATATTAGTTATAGAATTCAAAACAAAATTATTATAAAAACCAGTAAATAAAAGAAGTAGCTGAAGCAGTTTCCGAATTTTTATTAATTTATTGAAATAAAAGCAAAATATATTTAGTCCGTGATATAGGTCTTACAATTCTAATCAGTAACTTTAATTTTGTAATAATACTATTGTAGTAAAGCTATTGTATTATTTACAGTTATTTTTTCGTTAGAATAATGAGGTAAATTATTACAAAACTAACACGTTCGTTAACTAATCGTTAAACCTACTTAGCATACTTTTACGTACAAGTAAAACACACGCAATCGAATAATGAGAACAAAAAATCGAACTGGTTAATTGCATTATTGAACACTTATTATTCATAAATGACTTACACAGCAACAAGCATTTAAAGCCATATGTTTACAGAAAAATAGAAACTAAAGAAATATGTGGAACAGAAGTATACAGTTCGGAAATGTGCAATCTACGCCACATAAAATAACCAAAGTCATCGGAATTCACTAGAAGTATACACATACATATTATCCATCATATGTTTCTTTGGTATTCTTTGTTTAGACCCTGAACTCTATGAAAAATTTTTGCTTAGTGCACAGAAAAGACACTTGTCTTGTATTGAGGGTATTTAACTATTATATTGAACGCTTGAATGAATTGGAATTACATACATTTGATTGCACATTTCAAGGAATGCTAATGAGGGTATTTATCTATACCGCCTATTTTTGTTACGTTTCAAGTTTCGCATAGAAAATACGTTAATTGGTTACTGTTTGTGTATTGTTTCATAATTTCTATATCTATTCTAATATATGGTTTAACTGCAAGTAAGAGTAAATAGAGTCATCGTAGTAGGTGTTTCAATTTTACATATGTACAAAATGAGTTAAAGAAGAGATAATTTCTTAAATACTAACGCAATTAAAATTCAGTAAATGGTGGTGAATAAATATCTTAGATACATACTCCATTTTACAAGCTAATTATATATATACATATACAGTATTCGCTCGCGTAAGTTATATTCATTTAATTATAATAATAAAAATAATAATAATATAGTAACACCTCAGTAGCAGTATTATACCTATTATATACATGTGATATTCCCGAAAAAGAAAATATCAAAGTAGCAACATTTGCGGATGATACTGCTCTGCTAGCTATTGGATATAATATAGAAAAAACAACAGCCAATCTCCAAGGCGCAATTAATGAAATAAGTACATGGATGGGAAAATGGCGTATAAAGGCAAATGAAGAACAATCTACTCATGTTAACTTCACGAATAGGAAAATAACCAATCTTTCAGTGAAATTGAACAACACAATTCCACATCGAGGAACGGCCAAATACCTAGGCTTAAATTTAGATGCAAAACTGAAATGGAAGGAGCATGTTAAAAAGAAAACAACTGAGCTAAAATTAAAATATAACAGTATGTATTGGCTATTGGGAAGGAAATCCCAATTATCAATCCGTAATAAAGTACTGGTTTACAAACAGGTGATACGTCCAGTATGGACTTATGTCATCCAATTGTGGGGTTTTAAGTAATATAGTAAATGCTCCTTGGTACGTGCGAGACAGGGATTGCATCGGGAACTCCAAGTGGAGGACGTGATTGGGAAGTTTGCCAGAAGCCACGAGGAGAGGCTTCATGAACATCTAAATCAAGAAGCTCTACAGCTACTAGTAAACCAGGACCTTGTTCGCAGGCTCAAAAGAACAAAACCTTTCGAACTAGTCTAGTGTAGTGAGAAGTGCATTGAAATAGTTTAAAGCAGAGAATAGTGCAAGTGTAGCCATGTGAAGATTGTGTGCGAAAAATCTCCAGAAACTGAGATGGGTCGGCGGAAACATCCAGACTAATAAGTATTGATGTAGTAATTTAGGACAATAACAAAATGTTAGTTAATCTCAAAGATTAGGTGCATTTAAGAAATAATAAAAAAAAACCTCAGTATCAGTTGTGTACAATCCGAGCTCAAACTCATTGATATGAGAGTTAAGTGAAAAGTTTCCCTATGTTATGATGAGAAAGTGAAATCTACAACATAATAGTAGCAAGATAAAAAAATTTAATACTTAAATAAGCGCTAAAAATAAAACTAAAACAGTTAACACATATGCGATTCCACTCCTAATTTTCTCATTCAAATTCATAAAATGGTTACAGTGTTAGACTACTGACTTTAGACTTCACCTGTTTGTAGCTAAAAGCCAACAAAACAGGAATTCCTGAAAATTATCTATAATAACACCAAAAATAGAACACTTGATGAACAATGAAATATTATACGAAAAATAAAAAGTTGTATAAATATTCCGAGGATGTAAAATAATTTTCAGGTTATAATATATCGCTCAACATCTCTTTTGCGCCTATATCGATTATCAGAAGACCTGTTCTTGCGTATTCCTGAGATATACAAAATAGATATCTCACTTATGCGTTCATGGTATCTCTAGACACAAACACACTATCAGATGCACGCATTCGAACTAATAGAATGGCCAGACCAGAGACTTCCTCAACAGACTCATCAGAGAAATAGCCACAAAACAACGACTTACATTGCTCAGAAAAGAAGGAGGAGGAGCTTTCACTGGTATAAAAAATGAGTAATATAAACAAATAAAATAACCTTAGAAAACACCTTCTGACCATGAGAAACAATACCCTTAACAAAACAATAATAGAAGGAAACGACAAAATCATCATAAAACATTGAAGTCATATGCATATAATGTCACAAAACATCAGATTATAAACTACATGTCGCAGGCACGTAGTTTATAAACTATACTAGGACATAATAATAATACAAGCAGACGGATAAATTATAAATAACAGACCAAACATTACATTTATTGACGAAAGGCAAAAGAAAACTTGTATAATGAACATTAGGATATCCACAGATCCACACAATACACAATAAGAAAAAAAAATAGCAAAATATACACCACTTGCAACTGAAGTAAAGGAGCTTAAGAATTAAGAAGCAGTAACAGAAATACTGAATTTGATGTTAATAACAAGTATTACAACAAAACAGTTTCTCAATCACATACAAACTCTAGATATAAGTTCACATGTGCACACAAAAAGCAATGATTATAAAAACAGCAATAATCACAAACAGGAACGATTTTATATTTTGCGAGGTGAGCGTCTATCTAGTCAAGTCATAAGTACTGGTACACAGAAAAATCGACGCCAAATGAAAACGAATTAATATTAAAAAAAATTTTTTTTGTTTTTATTGGATGGCTACAAATTTTAGAACAACTTATTCGAAATGACTTCCATTTGCCTTCCAGCACGACTTAAAATGATGTGGCCACCCATCGATCGTGGGACGCACTTCATGCATGGGGAAATTGTCCACTGCAAGGACAAGGGCTCACTTCAACGACTCAATATTTTGGTGTCGAGTAGAGCAGTGCCCTCTAATACGGACCACAACTTGTAATCCAACGGATTGAGGTCTGGACTACCAGCTTGCCAATCGTTCGTTGATATGATGCCCGGAACGTTGTTTTTGAGCCACTGTTGACTCATTTTTGCTTTGTGAGCTGGAGCAGAGTCTTGCTGGAAAGTCCATGACTTATTGGTGAATATTGATTGGTTGAGAGGCTTCACAATGGGTTCCAAGACGGTCGATTGATATACTTTGGCCGATGTTTTTACTCCTTTCGGAGCTTGGTAATGCCATCGTAGCTCACTCCCCACCATACCATTACAGACGCGGGATTGTGGCCTTTTCGAACCCTCGGGATGAGTTGGGACACTTCTCTGGATGTCCGAGCATACACACGATCGTTCTGCTTATTGAACGATTCTTATACGGTGAAGATTTTCTCGTCAGTAAACAGAATTCGTCTATGACGTTCTTCGCGTACCGCTTTCGATTTTCGTTTGCGTTTTTCCTTCAATGCGGCCGTGAGCAAGTGTGCAGTGTATCGCTTCTACACGCTTGTACGAGTCCCAAACCTTCTTTGATAATGCGAGACATGGATTTTTACGTAATTTGCATTTCCCGCGACAAGATTTTCAGTTTTCGCAGCGGTTTTCGGTCGATTCGTTTCTTCACAGCTTTTATCGCTTTCGCAGTTCTCACAGTGCGCGGACGGCTGATTCTTTGACGGTCTCGTACTCCAGCAGTGTCCTCAAACAACTTCACAGCACGATACACAAAATTGCGAGTGATTCCAAGCGGTCGCAACGTCCTAAAAATATCCCCTTTTTCCACGTTGCATTTTAGTAGGCCAACTATAACAATACGATTTTCGATGTCGCCCTCATTCCATGATTGTAAACAATTATTGTCGAAAACTTTTTACGTCACAATGAAGCATAAATGGCAACTGTCAAATCGCAATCAATAAGAAATGGATGCGCCCAGTGTTGCATTCGTAATGAGTGCGTACAGTTGTGTACCAGTATTTATGACTTGACTAGGTAGAACAGCCACCGGAATTTCGTGATTATTTACTTAGGTGAAACTGTACGGGTACTTTGTTTAATATTTTTTCTTTTTCTTCATGAATAACATATGTTACGGATATGTAATAAGTTAAGTGTTTTTAATGTATTTTTCCTGTTACTGGGCTTGTGCCTGTTTGAAATAAAGATTATTATTATTATCCCTGTACGTTTTTCTAAACGTACATCGTAAAGTGCGCCATTTTATCCGCAGTCGCAAGATCGAATATACTATTAAAAAATAAACATACATCTTTAATCATTTACGCACAATTACGTAATCATGTCAATAACATGTTTCCAGATAATTCAATCAATCATTATATTTTATTGAACCAACTACGCACATTTATTGTTGATTAAAGAAAGCCGAATGAAAATACACATGTACTCATATAGAA
This sequence comes from Dermolepida albohirtum, assembly GCA_031893035.1. NCBI lineage: Eukaryota > Metazoa > Arthropoda > Insecta > Coleoptera > Scarabaeidae > Dermolepida > Dermolepida albohirtum. The sequence goes on from JAVIWB010005369.1 coordinate 697,210, forward strand.
TTGTAATTTATTACCACAGTTACTTTATGATCTGGAAAAATTCACAGTTTTTACCAGAGTGTACCTTTGAAGACTATTTTATTATTAATTAAGCGAAAGAATAGCTGGAAAGATGTACATACATATGTATATGCGTGTAAGCTTTGAGCGAAAGACAAACTATGTTCACAGTACAACAAAGTATTTTTTCTGCAAATTATAAACTAATAAAATTGTTATTGGAATCGTAAAGTTATAGGCCACGTTTTAATATTTATTGTTCATATTGTAATAATAAATAAAATTTATGTACCATTATTCTATTAAACACATTCCTTTGTAATAACGTCTTTGTTATTGGTACCCGCCTAACTGATATCGTCAGAGATAATTTTAAATCCGACACCTTTATAAAGTGAGGCTTGTAAATTTAAAATTGCTCGTATTAAAATTGGAAAGGCGTTTATTTCCTTACAAGATATGTCACACCAGCATGAGGGAGATTCCTTCTAACAGGAGCCCGATAAAGTTTGTCTTTTTGCTCAACAAAAGTATCGTATTAATTTTCTATCTGAAGCCGGGCCATATTTAATAAAATACCTTAAAAAAGCGCAATAGTTTGTTAAGAAGTGAATGTAGAGGTACAACACCCATTGACGACAGTTTGTTATGAAATGTAATTTCCATTAGAACATCAAAAAAGTATGACGAAACGGTAGTAACTATATTTCGAAAAAATCGTAGTTTAACATTGAGTCAAGCTCAAAGGAAATAAGAGCGTAGGTAACACATGCGTGTTCGCAAGATCTGTTAAATACCCCTTTAAAATTCATGCATAGGATTGTTTTAATGCATCGGCACACATTCTTTAACGATCCCTTGACAAAGATAACGCAGAAAATCTTTTTGCGAATATGAAAAACGTTATTAAACAATAATCAACAATAATGATAATGAGTACATGAAATGTTTAGGTTCTACCTTCTATTTTCTTGCTAGTATATTGTTTTTGCAAGTACGAATTGCTCTTGGATAGAACCTGTAGTCATTATGTAACTTATTTTAGTGACATCGTTTTATTCAATGCAATTCACTTATCAGCTGAACAAACGTTTGGTTAATTTTTTGTCTGGTTTCCTCTCCTATACATTTACATTTACATTCAGTCTTCTTATTTACATACTTGTAATTCTTATGTAGATAACCTAATCATATGAAAATATAAGGTTGATGTATAAATTCGTAGCATTTTTATTCAACCCAAAATTCAGTAACTTTTTATTATGGTCAACCGATTACAATTCATTATAATTGATAATTTCCGAGTTGAATGGCATAGATTATCGTGATTAAAACATTCGGACGATCTTCATTAAAGTATGATGATCTTGAACATTTAGAATCGTTTAGTCGAAAGTACCCCTTTTAAGTCGACAAAACCATTTCCGTGCTTTATTCTCTACAATTATGTTTTCTCTGTAAACGGCATAAATGACACTAACGGCGTCTAATGCATTAACATCTTTGTTAAACACGATCTAAAGAATATTTCAGAATTGTTAGTTTTTCCTACATTTCACTTTCTTCTGTCAATAAATAAAATAATCTTTGCACAAATTCAAAAACTAATCAATACGAAGTTAAAACTTCGTTTCTTTCAAGGCATACTATAAACCAAAAACGCTATCGACCTGATATATTTAGATTTTAAAGCATGTTTCTTATGAGCTTTGAAATCGTACTTTTTTAGTGTATCGGCCGATGTCAGTAAAGATAAAACTAACGAAATTTAACCAAATTATAGTAATAAAAGCATAAATCAAATGAAAGTTTGTGTAGTAGAATGGTTGCTGACATCACTATGTAACTATATGAAAGATTTAACTTAACCTTCTTCAGGAAAAATATGTCAAAAATGTTCCGAATATGGAAGCATTCTTCTTACTACCTATTAAATGTCGTTTGAAACCACACCAAAAACTAGCAAAATTATAAAAAAATATTTAAGGTTAGATTAGAATAAGTCTGGAATTCTATAATAGAATATACTCATATGAAGACAATAATATTTTTGGAAAACAATAAATTTAGACACTATTACTTCAAAATATTTTTTTGTTCTAAGGCTTTGAATGCTCATTACTACCCCTAAAGATTTCCTCTAAAATACTGACTTAAAAATTCTTAATCCTACGCTCATATAAAATTTTAAAATATATTATTTATTAGATTTATCAAAATTTGTAGAACATCTTCATAAATAAACAAAAAGAAACACCCTCAACACCCCAAAAAATAATTAATATTTATTTCTTTCCCTTAGGCATTAAAATACTAATTATAGTCCAGCACATTACACTAATTATACCTGTAATTCTGTACACGTTAAACAGACTTCACTAAAATAAAGCAGTGTTGTCTTAATGAAGTTCAATGTTTTGTCGTCGAGTTTCTTCGAGTAAAAATACTTCAATCTTGTCAACTTTGCTCATAAATATTACTTTAGTATTTACTCTAGAGCTTCCAATAAATCTGGACAATTTTGTAACGGTATGTAGAATAGGAAATGGTAAAGCTCTTCGTGATACAATATGGCGCGGCGCCTCCACCATTTCTGCCTGATTGCTTTATAAGCATTCATTTTGCAACTAAATAAATTCTAAACTAATAGAATCATCTATATTACTGTTTAAAATCTATACATGCTTAGATAATTGAATACATTTACTTTTTTGTAGTATTTTTGTAGTATATACTTATAGTAAAAATTACATTTTTGTTGTTTAAATCAAAATAAAATGTAACTAAAAATAATTTAATTTTTTTAAATCTATATAATGTAAACTAATATTAGAAGTTATTCAAGAAAATCGAATTAAAATAATTTTAATGTATTACTTAATATCTTTAAAAATAAACGAATCAACTCCTGTGTAAATGTAGGTAACTAACTATACCACACGATTTTTAAAAATATAAGAGCAACATAATACAGGCACAATATTGATTTAAAAACTTAAGAAAGGTAGTGCAATAATAGTATTCAATTTATTAAAAAATAAGTAAAATGTATTACTTATAACGCTAGTGTCCCTATTAAAATACTTTTATTGTAAAATGTTTCGCAGAAATGCATTCAAATTACTAACAATGGCAAAGTAATAACTGCTTAAATGATATTATGTCCAAGGCTACCGAATTATAACTACACACACGTGTAATAAACACTGAATGGTGAAGTGGTAGAAGCACCGAAATAAACAACACGTGTTTCGAGAACCAAGATTCACCTACGCGTTTTCTTGAAATATGGTAATAGTTTTCATATTATCTACTAATTAGGATAAATTTTGTTACTTTTAATAAAAATATTCGTACATCCTTCATTTTTAAAGTAAAAATAAATTTTGGCAACATTAGCTAGGGCTTGTTTATTGCACGCAAAATTCGTTTTCAAGGTGTGCTTATTTTTAAAAGTATTAAATATTTAAAAAATACTAAGCATGCCAAGAAAGCAATTCAATGTTGATAATACGTCAGCAAAGTTTTTGTGTGTTTATGAACCTGAATACAGGTTCGACTTACAGAAGATCTGCATACTGATGTGAAAATGTTTTAGAATAACATTTTTTGCACTAACTGCACTAATTCTAAAGTAACATTAATTTCTTCGAAATCAACTAGTTATTTTACCGATTTAATATATAGTCCATTTTAATTCATGTGAGACTGTAGTCCAGCTTTAATATATTTTCATTAAATCAATACAAGCAAATCATTTTCTCAAACTTGATTGTTCACAAAAAGTATAATAAAAATAATAGTAAATTTGGTACGTAGACTTCCGCGGTCCTGGTCCATGCTATCTGCTTCTGGGTTCCAGCCCGGAAACCTAGAAGCAGATAAAAATAATAGTAACTTTAGCGTGTAAGAGTAGCCATTTATAGTAAAAACGATTCTGAAAATTTATCGACAAAGTTTAAGTTTAAATCGTTAACTGATTTAAATGAAGAAGAGGTACTCGTAATTATATATATATATAAATATATAAATTAGTTTCACGATGGGAAATTTAATGAAAATTATATTATTTTCTGCTACTCCATCGTTAATTAAATACACAGAAATTAATTAAAAATTTCTGCGCTGGAGAAGGACTCGAACCTCTATCTGCCGTTTTCTAGACGACTGCTTTACCAATTAAGCCACCAGGCAGTGTAACTTCGAGTCCTTTAACACGCCATAAATCGTATTATGGAACAGATCTAATATTTATTTGAAAACCCGCAGTTCGGTTATGATATCGTAATTATATATAAATATATAAATTAGTTTCACGTTGGGAAATTTAATGAAAATTATATTATTTTCTGCTACTCCATCGTTAATTAAATATATATATATATATATATATATATATATATATAAATAATTAATTTCTGTGTATTTATATATATAAATTAGTTTCACGTTGGGAAATTTAATGAAAATTATATTATTTTCTGCTACTCCATCGTTAATTAAATATTATATATATATATATATATATATATATATATAAATAATTAATTTCTGTGTATTTAATTAACGATGGAGTAGCAGAAAATAATATAATTTTCATTAAATTTCCCAACGTGAAACTAATTTATATATTTATATATAATTACGATATCATAACCGAACTGCGGGTTTTCAAATAAATATTAGATCTGTTCCATAATACGATTTATGGCGTGTTAAAGGACTCGAAGTTACACTGCCTGGTGGCTTAATTGGTAAAGCAGTCGTCTAGAAAACGGCAGATAGAGGTTCGAGTCCTTCTCCAGCGCAGAAATTTTTAATTAATTTCTGTGTATTTAATTAACGATGGAGTAGCAGAAAATAATATAATTTTCAAGAAGAGGTACTGTTAATTTAATTCAAAAAATATAAGAAAGACAATGGATGAAAGAAATAAAGGGAGAAAATAGATCAAATCAGAGAAATAGGAATGAAAATTGATATCAAAGACATCGGAGAGAAATAAAAATTGTAGCAAGAGATAAGGAAAGATGGAGGAAATACATACGAGAGATAACAGAATCAGAAAATGAATAAAGATACCAGAAGAAGAAGGAAAAGAAAAAATAGAAAAATATTAATTTAGTCGGTCAATATAATTTGAAAAATATCCTTAACAATGAATATGTTATTTATTTTATCGACATCGAGCTATGTAGCAAAAATTAGTTTTAAGAGCAAAGCAAAAGTAGGACAAGAATTAGTGGACTTATGAGGAATAATATAGTCGGTAAAAAAGATGATGGGAGAAATTAGACAACTTATCTACGAATTTCTGACATTTATATACCTTGCACTATGTACTGCTCAATGGCGTCATGGCATGTTTCCTTAGTACTGATTCTAAGGAGATTACAAGTACACAACAGGAGAAAAACGAGAATTAACTGCAACACAAAGGTTCTTCGTTATTGAGAAAAAGGTTATTTATAGAATGGCCGAAATAAATTTTCTTAATTCAAGAGACGAAACAACATTTACTTACACTTAATTTTAGTTTATATATAAAACACAACTGCGCTAGACTATTTAAATTCCCTTAAAGGTAATCACATCATCTTCAGTTTCAATAATTTTTTGTCATCCGCCTAGCCAAAAACAAGACATAATACAAATCTAAGAATAAGAGTCAAAATATATACAATTTCACTGACTGCAAAAAGAGATGACACGGATTACAACTTTGTAAGTCAAATTTCTAAAGAGTTTACAAGTACAAAACAGGAGAGAAGCAAGAATTGGCTGTAACATCAAAGTTCTTCGTTATCGACAAAAAGTTATTTATAGAATAGCCGAAATCAACCTTTATAGTGTAGACACGAAACAACATTTACTTATATTTAATTTTAGTTTGTATACAAAACACAACTGCGCTAGAATATTCAAATTCCCTTGAAGGTATATCACGTTATCTTCAATTTTAATAATTTTTTAAGTCTGCCGCGTAGCCAAGAACAAGGCAAGATAAAGATGTCAATAAATCCATTTACGAAGATAACAAATAGGAAAGTACCCAAATATGAACCTCGCAAAACACCCGATGTGAGAATAATAAAAAGGGGTGTTCTCAAACGGGAATCTCGCGATGTATCTGACAAGAGAAAATATTTAAAAAATTTGTACCCATTGTAAGAGATCTACTACTTAAGTAGAATCTTAAAAGTAGTAAAATGGAGCTTAACCCAAACGCTGACAATTTGCAAAATAAAATTTCATGATCAATCATGTTAAAAGTCCTGCTAAAGATTGTACAGACATACATCGACTTTGCTATAAGCATCAATCTCTTGGCTCAAACGCTGACAATTTGTAAAATAAAATTTCATGATCAATCATGTTAAACGTACTGCTAAAGGTTGTATATGCATGCATCGACTTAGCATCAATCTCCTGACCAACAAATTCACATACTGATACGAGACTTGTAACAATTTAAATCAAGAAATAAGACAATGTCAATGTCGAATAAGTTGAGCAAGGTTGGTCTTTTACTTATATTTAAAGGATTTTGTAAAATTACAATTTATAGCCCTACATTTTTTTAAAGTTTTGAACTCATCTCAAGTAAAATACCTATCTCTATAATTCATTTGTCCAATAGTAGCTGAATAACATTTTTGTAAAAATATTTTTTAACTATGTATGTGATATAAAAAAGTGGATGGAATAGAATTATAAAGGAAACTCTACAAGGCTACAGTGAGCACCCAGACAAGGAGAAAATAAATAAAAGAACTTTGACTCGTATAAATAATTTTACAATTACTCTTTATAAATAAAATGCTACAGGTAGATATGCTCATATATAATTGTTTTTAGAATTCAAAACAAATAACTATGACGACGAGTTTTACACTTATTCAAAAAATATTATTATTAAATAAATAATAATAAGTTCACCATCTTATGAGGGGCCAATATGTATCTACAAAAAATTTTAATAATACTTTAATATATGTATCTAAATATTCCTTTCAAATAAGTCAAAGGTGAATTAAATGATAAGATAAGTTCAGAATATGTATGGATAAATTCCTTCTTTTGGTACTTACATACATGTGTGAAATATGTACGTGTGAACCATCGTCTCTATTATAAGAATTTTCAATATTTAATTTATTGTTATTATCGGTCACAGTTGATTTATTTGATTTTTAAGATTAGACGTCCGAACCGGATGCATGGATCACATGCAGATGAGAAAATACATAAAATGTGTGGCAATAATCTTATTTTTAAAAGCAGTATCAGAGATTGAGTATATAAATATAGATATGGGATAGTAAGTTTGACTAGTATACATAATACATTAATTTCATAATGGTTTTGTACTTTTCACGATATCTAAAATTTGCAAATAAGCATGACAACTAGATGTATGACAAATATATAAATAGCGAGGAAAAAATTCACTTACATTTACAAATGTTAATGTCGCCGGTAACTATTAATAAAGTAGTATAAAATGATTTTTGAAAATCTAACGCAATAATGCAAATCCATTTAGGAACATTAAATAATACGATTTTAATATGATTTTACTAATTGTTATTCATCCATTCCTTCGTAAACTTTCATTTCTATTACGAACCTGAGTCACAAATAATTTACTTTTCAGAAAAACAATTTTATTTATCAACAAAGTAAATGGCAATTATAACCTAATCTACGATACTCATCATTTGCAATTATTTGTTGTCATTTATCAGTTAGTTTCTTGATTCATTTGGCCTAGAAATCAGTTTGCTTTGAAGTAAAAAATTTTTGATAAATTTTCAAAGAAATTATTCCCAACTAAAGTATTTTTCTGCGATATAAAAATGTAATAATTAAATGGCACAAGGTTATGAGAGTATGGCAAGTGAAGGTAGAACAGATCAACCAAGATCTACAATGTTTTCTTGTGTTATTTTTGCTTTGAAACTTGGTCGTTATTAGAAAATCTTTTCTCCATCAAAGTATTTTGCAGAAATAAAACAGGGATAATAATTATATGGTACAAGGATGCTGTAGATAAGTACAGTAGGTGGGTTAGAATAGACTAATTTTAAATTTTTTTGCTCTTGCTGTGACAGTCTTGCGTTGTCATGGAGTAGAACCACGTTTTTCGAATTTATCGAATGCAAGTAATTTTTTGCCCAAACTTGCATAAAATGCTGCAGTTGATGAACCTTAATTCTCCATTATATCTTATTACAGTTTAAAAATTCAAAATAAATAATATCAACATAATTCCGTTTAACAATATCTTGCTTCAACGAAGTTCCGCTTCTGGGACGAATTGCGAGACTTTATCGTTATCGATCTACAGCGTCTTGTGCCCAAACAATCTCTCATAAAATGTGGTTATTATTTTCATAAGCTCTTCTTGAAAAAGACCAAAGTTAGAGAAGGATTATTAAAAATTACATTAACTTTTTGGTCATTCCTGAGTACTTTACTATGAATTTCATTCAGCTAATAAACCCAAAGATTAAAAATCGAAGTGCGATGAGGGCCCTGATCTGGGTCGATCTTTCAATAACGTATCTCCAGAGTAAAGTTCGGCAAATCAAAGGCATCATTGTCTGTCAGTTATAACTTCATCGCTATAGCAGTTGGACATTTTTTCGATTCCTTGACGTTTTTCTCTTTCTTAAACTCCCACAACATTATTTGTTAAGCAAATACTTTAATACACACTGTCCATTTGAAAGAAATTTATTTAATTCCATATAACTATTTTCACTTCTAATAAAAATTTTCACAAAACCACAAGCTCCACTTTGATGTTTTTGCGATGGATTTTTCCTTTCTTGATAACTTTAATGACATCGATGTGACTCTTGAAAATTTTTACAGTAAAATATATACTATTTTAGATTATTCTGTCCCTAAATATCGTTTAAACGACAAACATGATTATCCTCCTTGTTTCTCTCCAATTATTAGAAAAAACTTGATATTGAAATCTTATTATCATAAAAAATACAAATTCATGCAATATAATGAGTTGAATACGTAGTGCGGAGATTGGCCAAGATCTATATTATATAAGTTTTCAATTCATACATTCACAGAACTGAATCAAAGCTCATTGCTGAACCACAGTCCTTTTGGCAGTTTGTTCGCGTCAGGCAAGGGGTTACCAAACTTCGTTGAAAACTCCGCGATTCTGTTAAAGAGTACAGCGATCCAGCATGTATTATTAACGCATTTGCCACAATATTTTTTCACGTTTTTCTACAAAAATCTACTGATTTTTCCTTGCCAGACTCAACTTCTGGTTTACCAACTTTATCTTTACTATCGGTTTATCCGGCTGAGATAATCCATAGCAGTAGGAGATTGAAGAATAGGTTAACCGCTAGTGATGATGGCATTTCTTGTTTGCTAGTAAAGGACTGGGTCTATGTTTTAAGTGATCTCTTAAATAAGATCTTTAACTAAGCTATCCACAGGTCCCCTGATATCTGGGAGATTTCTTAAATATCACCACAAGTCGATAGTTCCGATATTCACAATTATAGAGCTGTTATCTCCACTTTCGCAAAAGTGTTTGAAATATTGATTTACAGGCATGTCGCATGTGGTACTAGGCCGCATTTTTTCATTTCATGGCATGGATTTATGTTACGAAGGTTTACTACAACAAATTTGTCATTAATACTGCAGACAGTAGCTCAATCTCTTGACGCTGGTGACCAAATGAATGTTATTTACACGTACATTTATCGATCATCGAATTCTTTTAGGAATTAAGTTCTTAAGCTCTTTTGGCAATGATAGATCCTTGATGAAACTGTTTCACTCTTATTTACCTCATAGAGTCAATTATGTAGACTATAATGGGTTTATATCTCTCGACTTTTCTGTGCCACTTCTGGAGTACCACAGGTGTCAAACCATGGAGTACTTTTATTTACCATTTTCATAGATGACATTAAGTTGACTCGTTCGATGTTAACTTATTGCAAACAAATGTTAACAACATTTATAACTGGTGCTTGTGTAATAATCTAAAGTTAAATATAGATAAATATTTCCTGATGTTCTGTTATAGAAAGATTTCTAGAATTGAGTTTAGTTACGCTATTAAAAATGTTGGGATTTCTCGTAGATCCTCCCTTAAAGACATGGGTGTGATATTTGAGGAAAAATTCTCTGATCATATTTTTGATGTGACTGCTGCGCCTTCCATATCCCTTGAATTTATTATTCGTAGATGTAAATAGTTTGATAATATTGATACCATTAAAAGTCTTTTCTTTGCTCACATCATTTACAAGTTCGAACATATGTCCATGACCTGGTATCTATGGTGTTCAAACTAATTTCTTAAAGCGAATCCAGGATAAATTTTTGAAATATCTTTCCTTTAAATGCGATGGACGATATCCTATCCGTGGAACTGATTACACTGGGCTACTTGACTGGCATGACATCGTCTCATTCTCTGAAAGGAGAAAGTTCATTTGCGCTCTATTTATGCTCCTGCTATGAGTTGTTATTGATAGATTTAAATCATTCGATTTGCTGTCAAATATTGCTTTTCTCGGACCACGCCTGGGATCAAGACCGAATCAGTTGATTCATATCCCTACAGCTAGGATCAACATATTGTTAAAAACGTCTATGGTGCATTCTGCAAGAAATTTCAACCTTTTTGGGATGGATTTGCGTTTATATTGACATATAAGAGTTTCTTTTTTAAGGGACGTAATGTTTTATAGATTTATTTATGTATTAACTATTGCAATTCTATTGTAATTTTGTTTTTTGTCCTATTGGGCATTTAATAAATTATTATTATTATGGGTATTTTTACACTGCTGTAATAAGACTCACTAATATATCTGCCATGATAATTTTATGCTGATATGATGAATTTTATGTAATTGGTCATTAAAACATTAGATATTTTGAAATTTCCAACATTTCTGACTTTCTCCAATTAATTGAACGTATAGACCGGATCAAAATTATCATAAAATCACAATTCAACGACTTGTAATATTGCTTAATATCCTAATACATTATAGTGAAATCACTTTACACCGTCCCCAGTTACTCGTTTTTAAATAGTACCGGCAAAATCACATAAGCCTATAATAATTTTTAGAGAGCGACCTACAACCCGTTTATAGCAATCTATAAATTGACGTCCTTGATGTATCGAAATTGAAAGAAATATCCTCATTAGTACCTTTCACTTTACCTATAATGCAAGTACATACATACATATGATGGGAGTTAAATATATTCTCTGTATCTGCAGGAAAAGACGATAAAACAATTAAATTTATTTTTAATTTGCAATATAATTCTTCATAATCCCAATGCATCTACTACATCTCAAAATTGACTTTTCAATACCCTGCAAAAAATAATTTTCCTCCTTGTCCGAAAAGTGTGCATTTATTGCCGCCTTGAGATCTTCATCGTCAAGAAATCGTTTCCCGCGGAGGTCATTTTTCAAATTAGGAAGTATATAGTAATCACTAGGAGCTAGATCCAGGCTATAGGAAGAGTGGATGATTTCTTCGCAACCACAACTTGTGCAGCGTGGTTTCGTAAGATGTTGCGTTTATGGTATTACCTTCTTCATGTACTCGATCAGCAAAATTCCTTTCGAGTTCCAAAAATTTGTAGTAATAACTTTTCTGTCAGACTTTGAATTTATTTGGGGGAGCCTCTAAACCCTTCTTATGCGACTTTCTTGACATCTGCTTACTTTTGTAGTTATCGTGATGAACACATTTCATTTGCAGTAACTATTCGATCGAAAATACTTGAATATTGGCCACAGAGCTCTAAAAATTATCTACAACACTCGACTTTCTGAAGCGCGCTGAGCATTCGTAACGCCCACTTTGAACTAACTTTTAAAAGGTTGAGAAGGTCATGAAGAATAGTGTGTATGGTATTAATGGATAGGTTAGTCACCTCTGCTAAAATTATAAACTTTATTTGGGAATCCCTCAGGACAAATTTCTCAATATTTTTCACATTTTAAAAGTGCCGCCCGAGAAAAGCTCATCTTCGGCGCTCTCATTGCCTCGTTTAAATTCACTTGACCACATTTAAACTGTAGGTAACAATGGCACAGAACCTTTGAAAACGGCCACCATTTGTTCGTAATTGATCTTTAGACCTTTCCTTCTTTTTAGGTAATTTAATCCCAGCGCCATGCTCAATTTTGTTCAATATTGTCGCGTCTTCTATTCTGAACTACGTTGGCCAAGGGCTACTAGTAAACTAATGGTCCCAACTTTATGAAATTTTACGTTTATGATCTCAGATTATATTATCTAATGAATTAGTCAAATTACCTACATCGTTAGTAATTCACCACGACACCGAGAATATATTGAACAGCCCTCGTATGTATACGTGTGTGAATTATTTAGACACCGTAATTTTTTTCATATAGGATACGACCGTTGTGGACCGGATTTTTCACATACATTTGTTGGCCGTTGAATTAAGACCACAAATAAAATGATTGATTTTGATATAGAACTGCAATCAGCTGGTTGTTCATTGATGAAATTAACAAATGAACGACGTTTTAAATGATCTAATGGCTTCAGTTCCTGTGTTATTTGAACCTTATATCCTTTCAGAGCTAAAACCATGTGTAGAATACGCCATGTTGTTGATCCACTAAGTCCAAGTTGTTGTGAACGTCGTCTAATATACATTTCAGGATGTTCAGCAACACTTTCACGAACCAAACCAATATTTTCTTGTGAACGACCACTAGGACTGTATTTTTAACTTTTTTGATCTTCCATGAAACCGGTCTCTTAAAATTTTTTAATAATTCGACCAATGCTTTCAGATGGACGATTATGTAAACCATAAAATTCACGTAATTTTCTATAAACTCTTTTCACAGAACACTGATTTTCATAAAATAATTCGACAATTTGAACGCGTTGTACCATGTACGAAGCCATTGTTATAAATGTCATACATCACACTTTTTAAATGTCTACATACCCAGACAAATTCAGTGCGCCATCTATATTTTATTTATTCTTAAAAAAAACCGCGCAATTTGAAACAGCCTTTAGCTATACGTGTTTCTATTGAAGTTTCCTGTGCCACCACGTACACTTATCGCATTAAGCCATTGCTATTAATACTGCAAAAGATGTAGAAAGTAACAGTATTCTTTTTATTCTTCCAATTAATAAAACCGAATATTATTAACGTTTAATCTTTCATAACATTTACAATGCGTAGCTATTAAATTTAACCAATACACAGATTAAATAAAATTTTCTATCCGTTTGTATATCCAGAGGCAGTAAAGTTGCAACAATAGGATACTAAAGAATAAAAAAATATATGAACATTTCCTGTTAACAGGTACCATTATTCTCGAAATGTTTTTGATGTGCAACCTTTAAATAGATACAAAACTTCCAAAATGTTGATTATTATATATTATAAATTATACATACAAAGCACGAAGAAAAAGAAGTCAAATTTATTTATTTACTTTACATAATACATATATTTAGCGTGGAAACATTTTCATACGTGACAGAATTATGAAAACTGTATTTATACACATTGTACACCTACACGAACCATGAAATTGGTGATAAATACTTAAAAATTTAGTTTTGCGTTCGACGAAATTTCTTCAAACGAACATTCACACGACCAAAGCTCTACTAGATTGTAAGAATACAATGCTCAAAGTTTACGATTTTAGTTATACCTACAACACTGTAAAATCACTCGTAAATATTAGCATTTGGTAAACGTATAGGTACATATACGTACACTTTCTCCTGGAATACCACATAATACAAGGTCTTTCAAGACATTTAGTGAAAAAGACTTCATTTACGACGTATTTCGTAAATGTCAAAAATATCTATAACAAAACTCTTGAGACCCAAGTTAACGCTGACAACTACTCCTTGAAAATATTTTTAAAACATTTTATGATTCGATATTCTCTGTATACAATGCAAGAATATATACTTTCGATCACTATTAATTTCATTCTTTAAAAAAAATTCTTATATTCACAGTAATTTGTATTTAGGCTGTCATAAATGATAAGAAGTAATATAAATTAAATAAGAAGAAACATGATAATAAATGTCAACGAAACTAGAACAAAAAAGAAATCAGGAGAGCACCAAATCCATATAGCGAAGCAAGTGAGTAGAGATATCCGGGAGTTTTGAAAACTCAATGCCAAGGAAATGGAAAAGGCGGTGTGTTAATAATTGTCAACAAAATAATATTGATAATATCCAAGGAAAGAAGAGAGCAGCTAATTTATAAGGGGTGTTTATTAAAAATGTAGCAAAGATTCTAAGGGATCATTTGAATCATCCGAGATCAAAAAATCCTTAAAATAGATTTTTTGTCCCTGGAAAGACAAAACAAAACAATACTTCATTATTTACTCTTAAGAGAAAAAACTTCTGAAAATAACTACAACCAGCTAGAATGCATGCATATAATGTTCTCTTTATAGACTGCCCAAATCTATCCAAAACACCAGTGTTGTTTCTTATTACATTACATTAATTAAATATTCGGTTTCTCAAATCTTCATTTTCCACTGGAGTTGCGTACGCTGTCTTCAAATGACGCCATAAGACAAAAATCCAAGAGATTTAAGTCTGGAGATTAAGCAAGCCATAAGTGGGATTCACCTCGATCAATTCAGCGATACTCATACTTTGTGTTTAAAAACTCGCGAGTAACCACAATAAAATGTATTATTTCAGCATCGTGCATAGACCACATTACAAATTTCGTTGCCAGTAACAGATCCTCTAAAAACCTAGTTGAGTAACTTTTCAAAAAATTTCGATACACTTCTAACCCAAATGCTTAATGAAAATTGATATTGAAAACGATCATCTAGTACCTCATGTGGGTTTTTATTAACTCACACGTGCTTGTTACGAAAATCCCTAATTGTACTTCTTAAGAAAAGTGCTTCAACGGTTAAAAGAATCAGTGCCAGTAAATGGCGAATTTACATAAACAAGTACCTTCTCGTTGGTATACAAAACTATAAAAGAGAAGGCTTTGATGAATATTATGTCCATTAGCATGATTATAAGATATACAAAGGGTACTAGGAAATAATATTAATAATTACATATAAACATATAATTAAGTTCTTTTACGATGGGAATTCATGAAAATTATTATTTTCTGCTATTCCATCGTTAATTAAATTTACAGAAATCAATTAAAAATTTCTGCGCTGGAGAAGAAAGTAGGTACTAGGAAAGTTTTGCAATATGTCGCAACAATGAATCGTAGGAAGCTGCTTGTTGCTGCATGTTGAGACATGTTCATACGTGCAGTAAGAGTGTAAAATGCTTGCGATGGCATCGTGGTCACGAAATGAGATAAGGGCAGTTTTGCGTTATAATTTCGTGCGCGACTTAATCAACGAATAAATGACTCTTGCAGTAGATAATGTTTCAGGTGATATACAGAATTCCAAAGATGAAATTTAACTGTGAAGGATGCTGAGAGGCTGGGAAGGCCGCGGACGTCAGTTACGGAGGAAAACGTTACTACTGTCAGGAAAATGCTTGATGAGGACAGGCGAGTGACCTACCAACAGATAGAGGGGTACTTTAGGCCTAAATGCACCAGCAATTCGTTCTATTCCGCATGATCATTTGTACGTGAAGAAACTTTGTTCTCTCTGGGTGCCACATCGACTGACTGAAGAGCAGATGACACGATGTGTGACTTAGTGCCGGGAGATGCTAAAAAGGTTTAATAAGGGCCAATCTCGGTAAAAGGGAGGCGGTTTTCCAGTGATGAGGACCTTCTGCGAGCTTGGGACAACGAATGTGCTTTACTCCCTAGTGAAACTAGACACAACTGGTTTAAAGATTGGTTTTGGAGGATAAAGAGGTGTATTGAGTGAGAGGAAATTACTTTATAAATATTAAATAAACAAAGCTATATTGCAAAACTTTCCTAGTACCCTGTGTATATTAGTAGATTAGTCGTCACGATGGGCCACGTGACGTAAACTGTGTGTCAGTTTCCCCTCTTGCTTCTTTTTGTTTTTTTGTCTTTTTGTGAAGTTTATTGGATAAGCTATGCATCTAGAAGTGAGGTTAAATGGTTTTTATTTCCAAAACAAAAGGTTAATTAAAAGAGAGTTCAATATCCAGAAAGCTATGGAATGACATTTAAATTTTTAAATAATACTTTTATGTCGGTTTATATCATCACAGTCTGTACATATACAAACATCTACAATATTGGCTTACGCTATATAATACATAATAACGTGTAAGCCTTTTCATACACCTTATAACCAACCTACATAAAAAACAAACGAATAATAACATAATTTTCATTTGCAATGCTGCTCTGTATTTTAATACTTTAAAGGGTTGTTTCGAGTCTATCCTAAACAAAAGGTACTTACATACGTATGCAAATCATATTATTTACGCTGACCACACATAAGCTTATATGCACGTGACTGAATGTTAATTTGAAGTAGCAACAATAAGTCACCAATCTGAAGGGATTAGTAAACAATTGTAAAATGACCAATAATACCATGTTAAAAATAAGTAAAAGATATTCTTTTCAAATTCGACACCTCTACATATGAAAAAAACAATGGAAGAAATGAAATATGAATGTTCATGGTTGCAGAACAATAATAATTTATTTAGAAAATACCATAATCCCAATTATTAATATACAGTTGATTTCAGTTCGTAACGGTTGTCCTTCTGATTAGGTTTATCGCTATTTTAATGTTGCACCTATTCGATAAAGGCTGTTTGGTTAATGAAAAATTACATATATTTATCTATCGAATAAGAAAGATAAATAAATATTTGTTTAATTTGCTAGCGTCTTATAATCATCTTAAGCAGAACTGGGATGGGCTCCGTTATACATCTCAGTAATTCCATTTTATCGAGCAAAATATATCGTTGCGCAATTTTGTCGATTTAAACTTTAAATGTATGGGGTATTTAAATGTTAAATACCTTATGTAGTTTATGCATATTTTCACTTGACAATTAATAAACAAAGCTATTGTTGCTTTACGAGTGTGTAGAAATGTCGTATCAGAATTGACCTCCTTTTTGGCGATTGTTAAAACCCGAATTGATAATGAACTGTTACGTGGTAAACTATCTGAAAATGTTATGAATAATATACCTGTTTCTAATACTTACACGTTTTCAATGTTAATAGCGCCGATAATGATTATTATAACAAATATGCAACTGAAAGAAACAAATTAATACTTGGGAATCGAAAACTAAACCGTTTGTAATGAAAAACAACAGATTAAAAGAAAATATGATCAGAAATCGAAGCGTAACACAAAAAATATACTTAAAATAATGAATACCAGTTCTTAGATATATTTTCTGAACAATTAAGCGTTTTAATATTACATCAAAATTCCTACATGCATTAAGTGTTTTCCCCATGTATATACTTTCATATTATTCAAATAAACAATATTATAGCCTAACTAAAACCAATATGTTATTAAATTTTAATTAAAAGATAAACATAATATATGTATATTCTTCGGCATTAATATATTTAAGTACTTTAAAACTAATTATCCACAATTTTATAACCCAAGTAAGGCGATTAAATAAATATTTTTTTCTGGGAAATTTTGTATACGCTTACTTCGAGTATCGACAGGTATGATATTTGTACCAAAATTTCAGTTTTCATGCAACTTCCGAAGCGTAAAGAGTTTATGTCATAGTGTTTGTGAATTATTTTAAAATAAAATCAATAGTCTGAATAATGACGCGTAGAAAAGAACTATCGGTTCGCACACGCGCTCTTATAGTGTGACTCATCATGATATTGGCAAAAGTAATAGACAATTCGCGAAATTATTGAACTTAAGCCGCAGAACTGTGGACTATAATATTAAAGAATATGAAGTAACTTGTAGTTAATTGAATAAAAAGCGGCCAGGCCGACCAAAAGTAACAACAACAGCAGAGGATCAAGCAATAGTTTTTTTATGTAAGGGAAAAACTGCGTCGAAAATTTCAACAGAGAAAAACATTAATAAGAATAGACCAGTTAACGTCACAACGGCGAAAAGGCGTTTATTAGGTAAAGAATAATTGTTCGGGAAAGTTACTATGCAAATACAGCAATTGCGCAAGCAACCTAAAATAAAGCGGTTAGCTTGAGCAAGATAGGACAAGGATTGGACACTGGAAGAGTACTCTGGACCGACGAATTTAAGTTCGAGATATTTAATTCAAAAAGAAGAACGTTTCTTCGAAGATTTGCAGGAGAACGTCCGAAGATCTGTGGAATGAGTTTTCGAATCATGTATTGCATTCACCATGAAGCACGAATGCGGATCAGTAATAGTTTGGGGTTATTTTGCTGGAACCTACAGACGTTCCAGCAAAAAAACCTGATCTTATTAAATTAAATGATGTTCTAAGGAAAGAACGGTACAGAGAAATCATGGAACAGGATGGCGTTGCCTCTAGCATACGACTAATAGGAAAAAATTTTGGTGTTTTAGCAAGATAATAATCCCAAACACACGTCCAAATTGTGTCGGTGGTGAAATAAAATTCATGTGCAAGAAATGATGTTGTTCCATTCTTTATGTCAATCCCATACATTACATCATTCTAATCTAAAGACACGATGACGACCAGTCAAAAACAGTATTATTCTTGGATGATAAGAAATCAATTATTGTTATTATTTATTATTCTCAATACAGATAACGTTTATATAAAATTTGGTATAAAAATATGTACTTTTACTGGATGATTCGTTCTCCTTTGTCACATAGTATAGTTAGTTAATGGCAAAAAAATTTGTAGAAAATACATAATTAAAGAACACCTAGAGAGCAACAATTGCAGATAATGCTACAAACTCACTGAAACAATAGAACATATAACAGAAGAATGTAAAATAATTTCTTGGAAGAACTACACAGAAACGAACATTATTGTCGCGAAAATTATATAACTATGAGGAGCTTGCACTCAAACATCGACTTAAAATCTAAAAATTACAAATACTTTCCAGCAGCAAACTCGAAAATAATTATTATAAACTATACTAGAACAGTATAACTATAGGCAAATTACAAATAAAAATTAGAAAAAAGCACGACACGTATCGAAAAAGAAACGAGGGAAAGTCTACATAGTAGACACTAGCGATACTAAATGATAAAAACATTACGCAAAAAGAAACTGCACAATATTTGCGATTCAACTAAAAACTTAGGAATCAAGAAACAATAACAATAGTACCGATTGTTGTGTCTATGACAAGAATTATAATAAAACACTACAATCATCTACCTGCAAACTCTAGTAACAAGTCAATATAGACACACACAGTAATCAAAGCAATGATCGTAAAGACGACAACAATAGAAAATTTCACAACTGGCAGTAGAACATCTAATGTTTGAAGGAATATCCATCATTCGATGAATACAATCACAACTATGGCAGCCACCTCCAACTAAATGCACAACACACAATAAAACTTATTGTAAATACCGATTTAGGATGGATAATAACACCACAATATAAGACGCGTTATGGCAAGCTCTCACTCACTATGTGAATTGTGTGAAATATTTTCCAGGGATAGTATGAGAAAATGTGAGAAAAATTTATTATTATATATTTTACTTTTCCTTAATTCTAGAAGAAGAATTAGCAAAAGGAATGTTTTAAATGAAATAGCAAAATAATGAACATTCCAAGAAAGCAACAAGCTTTTTACTAAAAATCTATTGTTATATATTTCATAGTGATAGTATACATATAAAGCAGACCGGAATTGTTCCTATTTATATATAATTAAAATATACTCTAAATATTATATTTGATCACTGAAGGTTGATATATAACCCCTTGCCACATTAATTTTAGTATTCTGTATACGTATTTCGACAACTAAGTTGTCATCATCAGCAGATAATTAAAAAGTGTCGTACCTGGAAAAATACCCGTACGACGACAAACTCCGTACGCGATCCGTACCGTTGAGAACCAAAATGTACACTTACCATACTCTAAATATACTTATTTTTAGATTCACAAGAAATGGTTCCAGAGATGTTGCCATATTAAAAAAAGCAAACGTAAAAAACTAAACCCATAAACTACAATGGAATTGTATTAGGTATTAGGTTTGTTACTAATAAATATTTATGAAATTAACTTTTCGCTTGTGTCAAACTGTGTAAAAAAACAAGAACTGAAAAATACATCACTGTAAAAATACGTCCACATTCCATACCTCAGAGAAAACTTTCCTATACTTCCTCTATAGCAGTCTTCTGGTAGAGAAACACAACCTAGGATAGTATTGCAGATGTTAAGTATATGTTTTGTGAATTTAAAATGTAAATGACACCAAACTTGTAATAATTATTTATTGATTCAAGACAAACATAAGTTCAATATAGTTTAATAAATATACCATACCAAATAAGCTAACAAAGAAGTATCATTGAACATACAAATGTGTAAACATAATCATAATATATCATAATAAAAACAAAATACTAACAAAATATTATTAAATAAACCTAGAAATACAACCAAGGCGATATATTCCAAATATATATTAATTAATAAAAAATAACTGTGTTACGGGTATAAATTATTTTAATAAGGATTTTAAGCAATATCTTTTAAATTGTTCTAAATAAGATAATATATCGTAGTCGATAGTCAGAAGTATATCGCTTATTTAAATATTAAGTAGTAAAGGGCTTAAATTAGAACTTTATCTAACATCAAATGAAAAACAAAATGATTTGAAAGGTAATTAATAATGCACATATTATTTAAACTCTTGTATATATTACAATAAAAATAACTGTCACCAGATATGACAAACTGGTTTTCCATTTCATTGGTTACAAATTTTTCAAATATTGAAATCTCTATTTGAATTCTATACAAATTTTCATCCGTTTTTGGATAATATTTTTCTTTCTAAGAACGATTCAAAATAATCAGGTCTCTAAACGCTATTGTTGAGTCTTTCAAAAAACTTATTAAACATCAAGGATTAGTAACACGAATGGCAGATTTTAAAAACATTTTTGTCAATTCTTCGTTTCAAGTATATGGCGTGAAAGTTGTAAAATCTCCCTATACTAAGTACTTATTTATTGATTTATTCAAGATCACCAGAAATCTAATATGGTTTAATAAATATGCAAAAAGACTAACAAAGGAATATCAGTGAACATACAAATGTGTAAACATAAACACAATATGCAATAATAACAATAAAAATGTTAACAAAATATTATTAAATAAACCTGGAAACACAACCAAAGCGATCTCAATTAAATATAAATATATTATAAATAAAAAATAGTGAAGAATACGAGGATAGTTTGACAAGTAGTGAGAATGACACATAGGTGGCGCTCTAATTGGTAAAACAAATGCACTGTAATTTAGGTTGCATATTTATATGTTTACATTCCGATATTTAGGTAACTCGGTTGATTAGTTTATTTTTGACAGCTGATTGAAGAAGAAGCAACACGTCGTTTTGTTAAAATGGAAATAGCAGAGTACCGTGCGGTGATTAAATACTTCATAATTAAGGGTATGAAAGCTACCGAAATAAAAGATGAGTTAAGGGAAACATTAGGTGAATCTGCTCCATCATCCGCCACAATAAGTAGATGGGTAAATGAATTTAAACGTGGTAGAACAAGCTGTGTTGATGAAGGGCGCTCTGGAGCACCCAAAATCGTGACTTCTAAGAAAATGATTATAAAAATCCAAAATATTATTACGCAAGATCGACAATTCAAAGTGAGAGAGGTAGCAGACATGGTAAACATTTCAACAGAACGCGTACACTACTTTTAACGAAAGAATCGGGCCTTTCCAAGCTTTCGGAAAGATGGGTGCCGCGATTGCTTACGACTGATCAAAAGTTCACTCGTTTGCGCATTTCTAATAAGTGTTTGGACCTTTATAAGCGGAATTCGGTTGATTTTTGTAGGCTATTTGTTACTTGCGATGAAACTTGGATACACTACAGTACACCCGAAACTAAACAGCAGTCGAAACAATGGTTAGAACGTGGTTCTGCACATCCAAAGAAAGCGAAAACCACTTTATCGGCAAACAAGGTGATAGCATCAATTTTTTGGGATTCAAAGGGCATTTTGCTCATTGCTTCAGAAAGTTTCCACAATAAACGGACAATATTATGCAGAACTTCTACAAAAATTAAATGTTGATATTCGTGCTAAACGGACAGGAATGGCAAAGAAAAAGATCCTGTTTTACCAAGATAATGCTCCCTCACATACCAGCACAGTTGCGATGTCCAAAATCCAAGAGTTGCATTTCCAATTAGTACCCCATGCGCCTTATTCGCCAGATCTAGCCCCTTCCGACTTCCACCTTTTTCCAAAATTGAAAACGGCACTAGGTGGAAAGAAACTTTCGTCTAACGACGAGCTTATCATCTTCGTAAATGAGTATTTTGCAAGTCTTCCTGAATTGCATTTTGGAGATGGCATAAGGGCATTGGAGCACCGTTATTGCCCTTTTAGGAGAATATATTGAAAAATAAAAATTATTTTGTATTTAAAAATTCGTTTTTCCTTTCCATTCTCACAACTTGTCAAACTATCCTCGTATACTATAAATATCCTAGTTTATCGCATTTATAAATATTTCAATGTCAATGGATAAAAAGTTCAATTCTCTGGATGTTCGACTAATTGGCAATTGCATACCTGTAAACTGTGGATGGAAAGGCAATGCTAATAAATCTTCATTACGCAATTCCAATCTAGTTACACGTATTCCAAATAATGAAAGAAAAATATGGCAGAAGACTATATTAATAATCCATTTAAAACCAAACTTGAGAAGAGAAACTTGATGCCATGCCGACAGTGATTGAAAATTAAAAAATTCTAAGCGTTCGAAGTATATATAAAGAGATTTATCATTTTTCACATAAAAGATAATTGATGAATGCACACTAAATTTTGTCGATTCCATTGAAATTAAATTCGGTAGGTGAATTGTATAAAAAATTTCAAGAGATCTTACCAAACTCTGATACAAGGCAGTGATGGCAATAACACTCGTAAAAACTCGTGCCTGACGTTGCACAAAATTGCCCAATTTATTGGCTCTGCAAATTATATCGTCCACATAAGAGGCAATGTACACATCTGCATCAAAGAGAACACGAAAATCTCTGATAAAATAAAAATTTGCAGCTAACCCTCTCGATAGAATACATATTGTTTATGCATCCTTTTTCTTCCGAGTAAAAGTGATAGGTTTTCATTCTTTAATATCTAAGCACATGTTATTTATTATCTTTTCACCGAACAGAATCTTGCATC
Organism: Dermolepida albohirtum; assembly: GCA_031893035.1. NCBI lineage: Eukaryota > Metazoa > Arthropoda > Insecta > Coleoptera > Scarabaeidae > Dermolepida > Dermolepida albohirtum. Next base: position 720,650 of record JAVIWB010005369.1, read on the forward strand.
CACTCCAACTGAAGCACCAAGCAATCAAATGCAGAAGAAACATATGTACAGAGTTTTAGATGGTTTGCAAGGAGAAGAAAGAAAATTTTACCTCGTGACAAATCATTGATAAAAGTTAAGAATAATACCAAATCACTGCCCTGCACACTATTAAACAAATAAGATTCGAACCAGAACCAAACTTTGCCAATAATTTAATAAACTTTCAATTTCCAGAGCAACAAGATGTGGTCAACTCACTCAGAAGCCTTGGTAAAATCCGTGTAAGTGGAATATACCACAAGGCCGGCAAATTTCTATTAATTCAGAAATAAAATTATAATAAATAAGTAAATTGTAAATTTGTTTCGGTACATCGACCATTATACTACTGAAATATACTGGCGAAATTTTTTCCGCAGCAATGGATTAATAATACCTTACGCAAAGTAGATAATGCGTTAATAGGGCAATAATTAGAGCAGTCCACTAATTTAAAAGAAGATAATACAAAAGCTGTTTTCCAAGCAGGAAATATATCGGTACTTAAATAGAAGAGATATAAGTAATGACAGAGATGGAAAAAGAAAATAAGATAGAACTTCGTCCGGACCTGAGAAAGATGAAGTAGCAAGAGTATTTAATTTGTTAAGAACACTATCAGGATCAATATTTTATGAAAGTTAGTACATATTAGTCAGTAAGTACATATATTTATATTTGAAATATATTATTTCGTATTCGCCAGCTTGGTAAAGCTTATGCTCTTTATAAAAATTAATAATATGCTAAATAGTTTTAATTATCGACCAGTCAGTTTTATTAACCAGAAAAAAAAGATCATTGAACTTTTGTGTGTGTGTATATATGGTAACGTTACGCATTAATTAACATACACATATGTATGTTTCGTACGTTCATATATACGTATATAGATGTGGCTTTAATAATTGGAAGCACCGTCTGAAATAAGAAATACAAATACTTTGAGAGCTTTCGCTTTGGAAACTCTGTAGTATAAAACGAATGTGAACAATGTATGTATTTAATACGAAATTAGAATTGCTTGTAATACAGGAGATTTTCAATAAAAACTAGAACTAGTACTTTATTTATTAATCTTAGGCTAAGATACTTTTGCCACGCTCTATCCAGTAGTCTCGGTATTGCAACAACTGTACTCTAAACGGTGCTGCCAAAGTTTTATCATCCAATTCTGCTAAGGTATTAATATTAATAATGTCACAGGAATCGTTAGACATTTCTTTAGAAGTAATATATTAAATATACATTAGAAAAATATCCGAACGTCCACTGCATGAGAAAATTAAAAATTTTATCTAAAAATGTTAAGAAGTAAAATTGATTTGTAAAATTTAATTCTAAAAGATAGAAATTAAATTGGTATTAAGAAAATTAATTTGAGAAAATTTAAAAAAGGGAAACAAATTATTGGACCAATGATGTGAATAATGGGAAATAGGCCAAACCTAGTCTTCTGGCCCTGATTGCGTGCACATAGCTCCGAAAAGATGCGACGCGGGATGTAATTGACAAAAAACATAGTCAATCAGATGAGAATTCCCCTCTATTTGTTCTTTGAATGAATCAAATTCGTTTTCTACAGAAACAAATCCCCCGTGTCAAAAATAATTAGCAATCGTTTTTCTTGTCACTTCATTGCATGCCATGCGAATCAAGTTTATTACATCTAAAATATTCGTCGATAGTTGCTTTTTAAGCTATGAATGACACTCCAATTCCTGGGTTGAAAGTTAGAAATTGATTTTGGTGTCACCAACAATAATATAATATAGATTTTTTGACATTTGAATGAGCTGACCAATTATGTGTTAGTAATACTTTTCCTTTATATTGCATCAACTCATTGTTCCGTTCTCATAATTTATTCGCAAAAACTTCGGAACTGTCTCTATTACCAACAGTTTTCTCTTCTCAGATCCCAATAAATTTACCACTATGATTCTTTCTTTGGGCATTTTCCCACCAAAACAAGTTTCTCCTTAAAATCGCATTGCCTTATCAGGTGTTAGTTTGTAAAATAACATAGTTTTATCGGCGTTAAATATAAAATATATAGTAAATACAATATATCAAATCTTCAACTTTAAAGTTTCCCTTTATATGTAACCAACTGTTCAGACAATCGTTTACAGTATCTATCTTAGCTGCGGCTGTTCCACCAATTTTTGGGTTACTATCGTTATAACCCTTCTTGAATCTTTTAACCCAGAGTCCACTAAATTTAGAGTCTCTTTACTTTACTAGTTTATTACCAAAATCTTCAGCTTTCATTTGCAACACGGCCGTGACAATAGTTACATAGTTAACTCGTTGACTAAGCCACTTTAATAATATATTACATATTATTATTGACGTTCAAGTAAGTCGATTTTTTAACTTTTTTAATACTGGGATTTAGTTGTTCAAAGTTTTGTTAATATTCGTCTCGTTCCTTCCAAATTGTTGCAGCCGTTGATTTACTTAGATTCATTTTGTGGTATATCGTACTTTATTTTCCACCTGTTTGGAACCGTTTTATTATTTCATATTTATGTTTGAATGTAAAAGACTTCCGTATCGTATTTACAACGTTCTTTATTTTTGTATTCACTATTGTATCAATACAAAACAAATATATGAACTACTTTCTAATATAACACTGATTGCGAATACCGATCAATATTGTTAATGAAATAAAATATGTTTTGGTTAAGAAAGCTGGATAAGTACCAAAAGTTCTAAAAAAAATTCATTTTAACAGAAACAAATCGGTTCATTGTATGAGGAAAAAATAAATTTTACAGTTCATATGGCACTTTCTTTCGTATTTTTAAAATTGGTTTGATTTAACCGAGAGTTCAGTTTATCTGGGTTCATTATAAAGGAACATTACTATATATACACATACCGACAAAAAAATAGATAACTTACAATTTACTTTTGTTAGAAGCTGGCTGTAAGATGTAAAAATCAATTCACTACTGATACATGAGAATGTCGGCCAATCATTGGAAAACCAAAAGCTTTAGTTGCTTGTTATTATTGCATTATTAATGCTTACCCTTCAAGCTACGTGCTGTGATTCAGTGTTTTCTATTGTTGTTTACTAGTACCGCAATTGCTAGTGTTGATGTCTCTAAGGTGTCTAGTGGAAGGTGGGCGTAGCATTCGATATGCTGCAAGGATGCAGCCTACATGAATGTTCATCAAGCAATAATTAGATATGAAGAAGCTCATACATACACAAGGAGATTTGTATCATGTGAACCAAAATTAACAACGGTCCTCGACTGATTTTGAATAAATGTGTTGCGGAATCGTCATTCTATAGCTATTATAGCACGAAATTGGTTGGCAGAGGTATGTGGAAAGAATTTAAGTGAGAGGATGGTCAAAGAGGCTGAGTTAGAGTCTTCCAAACCAGCGAATTGCCCGCACAACATCGAGGGGCTCGTTTACAATTTGCAAGGCAACACTTAAGTTGGACAAAACAGCAGTGGAGCAACGTTTTATTCTCAGATCAATTCAGAGTTGTCTTGCGGTCTCCAGATGGTCGAGAAAAAGTATAGTGGAGGCCAAGAATGTATATTTTCCTCAAGGACATTGTGTCAAAGACTATTTATTGTTATACGCTGGCAATTCATACCGAACCCGTACGGAACTTGCTTTCATCGAAAATGGACCTTTGATGGTACATAGAAATTATCCTTTCATAATATGTTGTTCCCTACGTCGTGTTTATTGGTGTTGGTGGGGTTTGTGTTAATAGACGATAATACCCGATCGCACGCAATGCTTATCGTTTCAGAATATCTGCAACGAGTGCAAATTCATCGAATGATTTGGCCAACGCGCAGTCCTGACTTAAACCCCATTGAATATGTTTGGAACATGCTTCAGAAACTTGTTAGAACCGTCCCAGAAAATAGTAAATAACCTTCATATTACTCCTCAAGAAGAGTTGGAGAAACTAACATTCAGGCCATAAATCAAAGCATGGATAGAAAAATGGAAACTCTGATAAGGGTAAGAGGAAATACGCGTTATTGATAATCGAATAAATTACATTATCTAGAATTTTTTGTTCTTGTAAATTTGTAATGTTTTTAATTATTATTATAATTTATTAACAAATTCTCATTAAATGCGTTTAAATAATTTAAACTATTTAAAATATTGTAACAAACTTGCACTCTAGTGGTTTTATAAAGTAAAAGCACATGTTTGATAATATACACGAGTGAACAACACGACACAAAGAAAAAAAACCTTTGGGCTAAATAGACAAGTTTATCGAAAAACGTGTTCTGCAGTGCAGATTGAAAAAAATTTTAAATATTCTGAAAATGTTGAAATTGTACTCAGAAATAGGTGTCCAAAGATTCTAAACGAGCGCGATCAAAGAACTGTTACAAGTACAATAAATTAAAATTCATGGATACGTGCATTAAGGATAATTATACAGGTGGAATTTGATGCTAGAAAAAAGGTACATTAAGAAAACGTAAAGAGAATTTGAAGAAAAGCCGGATATAGCGGAAGATACCACGTAGAAAACTTTTCATTAGCGACGTTAATACTTACCTATATGCTTTATACTTTAGAATGGGTAACTATTAACGACGCTCACTGAAAGGTCTTGTACGTGGATACTTTTCTGCTGTAGACACTGAAATTCTCTTTATTTCTTAATGTATTTTCTTTCCAGTATTAAATTTTATCTGTATGGCTATCATCAATACACTTATGTTATCCATTAATTTTAACGTAACAGTTCCTCTGTTCGCGCTCACTTAAAATCTTAGACGCTTATTTCTCAAAATAATTTCAACAGTTCAGGATATTATGAATATTTCGTTTCAATTTGTACTACAGAATATGCTTTTTTGATAGATTTGGTATTTGATCGAAGGGATTTTTTCCTTAGGTAGCGTTGATAACTTGCGCATATTATAGATATGTGTTTACTTTTACAACTCATCTTTCTAAAAACATAAAATGCTTATTTTACACAAATATATGATACTATGAAAGGGTTTACCGAATAGGTTCTAAATTTATGGCTTACAATAGAGAAATCGAGTGTACGACAACTTTTTGCGACATTCTATATTAGAATATTTAGCAAATTCTTTTGTATTTCTAAACAACAGTTTTATATATTTTTTTTTAATCACTGATGGTTGATATATAACCCCTTTCCACATTAATTTTCGTGTTCTATATACGTATGTCGACAACTAAGTTGTCATCATCAGCAGATAATTAAAAAGTGTCGTACCTGGAAAAATACCCGTACGAAGACAAACTCCGTACGCGATCCGTACCGTTGAGAACCAAAATGTACACTTACCATATTCTAAATATACTTATTTTTAGGTTCATAAGAAATGGTTCCAGAGATGTTGCCATATTAAAAAAGGCAAACGTAAAGAACTAAACCCATAAACTACAATGGAATTGTATTAGGTATTAGGTTTGTTACTAATAAATATTTATGAAATTAACTTTTCGCTTGTGTCAAACTGTGTAAAAAAACAAGAACTGAAAAATACATCACTGTAAAAATACGTCCACATTCCATACCTCAGAGAAAACTTTCTTATACTTCCTCTATAGCAGTTTTCTGGTATAGAAACATAACCTAGGATAGTATTGCAGATGTGAAGTATATATTTTGTGAATTTCAAATGTAAATGACACCAAACTTGTAATAATTATTTATTGATTCAAGACAAACATAAGTTCAATATAGTTTAATAAATATACCATACCAAATAAGCTAACAAAGAAGTATCATTGAACATACAAATGTGTAAACATAATCATAATATATCATAATAAAAACCCGTACGTACACAGTGTGCGTTTTGGCTTTCAACGGTACAGATCGTGTGCGGAATCTGTTTTCGTATGGGTATTTTTGCCGTAATTTTCCAGGTGCGACGCTGTTTAATTATCTGGTGATGATAACAACTTAGTTGTCGAAACATGTAAACAGTACACGAAAATTAATGTGGAAAGGGGTTATATATCAACCTTCAGTGATTAAATTAATCAACCACAAGCTCCATCAAAATTACCAACAGTTTTATGTGATTAGAGGTTTTTAGAGTTTTTTAACGTTGTTAAATGAAGGTGAATATGCTTTTTCATAGCTGGATCTTTGATGATTTGATGATATTCAACAATTACCAGAATGTCAATACGAAGACTTTTGCGGACTGACTTTATATGTGTAATATATATATATATATATATATATAAGTGTGTGTGTATATGTATACATTAACAAATATAATAATATAGCAAATGTAGCTTTATGGTGCAGTTGCCTCACTTTATTTATTGGAATTTTATATTTAATTTTTATATTTATAATATTTTAATTTTCCTATATCTATCAATTCATAGTATAAACTAGCTAGATAACTAAAAAACAAATATAAACGCATTCGATAATATAGGCATCAGAGAATAGAACTACTGTTCTATTCCTAAGCTTTTTAAAATTTAAATACCTACCGATGGACTTTTAAGTATTATGTATGTGATTGAAATCACTCACCACTACTTCCTGCAAAACAGACAGTTAAAAACAGACAGCTTTAATTAGGCGAAAAGCTCCAATTAAACAAAATCTATTTTATTCGGGACCATATTTCAAATTAATAATTAAAAAGTAATTTTATAAATATTATTATAGCACATCTAATATATAATAATATACATTATGTACTCATAATGTCCCCCACTCCACACGAGTTAGTCTACCACACTTCTACAGCAACTTGTAAGCATGCAACGTCAGTCACTACATTCAAGTGTTTCACTAAACCGTTGTTACGTTCACAACTCCAATTTTTACTTAAGCGGCGTCTTCCTTAGACGAGTGCGATGAATTAAATGTGCTTTAAAAATTTAAACTGAAACTTTTAATTTATTTACTCTCTTTTTTACTGCTGAATACGGTTTCCTTTATTCGTTTGTATTTTTTAATTATATAATGGAATTACAATGTTTCGAAACTATTGGCGAGATTAAAGCTTATGCCGATCCAACGTTGATGAAAGATAAAGTGCTTAAGCGTTTATTGGAAGATGAAAAAAATTGTACTACAGGGAGTACTAATCAAAACCAACGGGATATTACATTTGAGATGAGAAAGATCATCACCGTTTGGATGAAGGAGGTGAATAAATAGAATAGAATTAGTTTGCGTTTTGAACAATAAATATTGTAAAGTCCAGGGCTATTATTTGACTGTACGCAGCATTTGTGCCGGTTTATTTGTGCAATCAAAGAAACATAGCATTAGAGACTAATAGACAGGTTTTAAATTTTAAAATGCTAGACATTTAAAGCGCTAAATAATAGCAATTAACATATTGTTATGAGTGAGTTTAGTTTTGGTTCTTTTTACCGCTTCGTGTAATATTTTAAAATCTGTTCGGCCTAACGGTAAGCAAATACACAAAAAATTAGTATGGAAAAGTTTCTGTTCAATAGAGAGATATTTCTAAAATTTCTTTTATGAATCGCGACAGGCGACTCAAATTTTTTCCCATTATGGGCCCCAAAGTCATCGAACTCTGTCCTTGATTTTATTTTCTATTCCCAAAAATATATATGTACAACAAACAAACACGCATACCGAGACAAAATACAATTGTTTAACTAATAATAATAATATAGTTGAAAACCGGTAATAATTGTATGCAACATAACAAATCATAACGTGATTTTAATTTCGTTTGGGCATTTAATTTTTAAATTCCCATCGGCTTTTCGTAGTCTAGTGGAACTAATTGAGACACTCTTCCGTTTCGTTATTATTTTTTTTAGATTAGATCTCACTAGATACGTCTGCAACAATTTCTCCATGTACGTATACGTGTACCTAATAATTATACGGTGAATGAACTCTATGTACGTAATTGTTATTTTACCATTTAAATATTTAAAAGTACCCTTGCGAGGAAACTTCCATTTTAGAAAGAAATTCCTTTCATTTATCAGAAGCAAAGTAACAGATACTGCACTATCCATGTATATAGCGAAGTACTTTGGCACCTGGTTACCACATAATAAATTTAATGCTGCATGTAACCATTTTTTTAACGATGAGATCTCCGACGGTGATCAGAAAAGGGCGTCTCGTCGCCGCTCTGATCATCGTGGGAAGATAACGACATCGCCCGTGAAATGTGCACTTGCAATATATATTAAATCTATTGTGTAACGGCCAAGCGTATTTAAATATAAGTATATGTATGTAGAGCATGCTGTCAGATGTATGTGTCGCATTTAAAAAAATGGATTACAATTTTAGGTAACTGAAGAACAAAAGTGCCAACTCGAAGTTTTCCTGCTTTCTGTGAATTACATGAATAGATTCCTGAGCAAATGCGAAATAAAGAGGAATCAACTGCAATTACTTGGTACTGCATGTATGCTTATTGCATCCAAATTAAGGGAAACCACTCCGCTCACAGCTAAACTATTAATATTTTACACGGACAACAGTATTACGTTAGGTGAATTACTGGTGAGTGTCTACGCATTACTAGTCTATTAAATACATTTAAAGTGTATCATTATTATTATTACACAATCTTATCCTTGTCCGGATATCCAGGATATGGCACGTAAAATTATCGCGCAACATTTACAAAGTAGGAAAGCCTTTAAGATTTTGGTTAGAATTTTCACCGCATTAAAGGGGATACATCTATGCGCGCATTATGAAAAGTTACTCTTTTTTATGATTCCTATTCATTATTAACTTGGTTATTTATTATTCGATATACGTCGAACAAACAAAAAAGTGTGTTTTTACTTATTTTATTTTACGATTACTTCGATCTACGTATTATTCGTCTTAAAGTGTTAATAGAATTAAAAATTAAGTCATATTAATATTTAATATAAGAAAAACTCGCGTGATTTTACAAAAGAAAAATTAAAAAAAAATTTAACAACAAATAAAATAATTATTAAACAAAAATTTTCCTCCTAAACAATATTTTATCTTCCCATTTTCACTTGGTGGAAGTTATTTCATCGTACTCGTACATTTAAAAGGTTTATTTTACTTTTACTTACTTTAGCTCCATCTATATATTTTTTTCATAAATATTGCAATTTTTTCTTTTGAACAGAAGTAATTTATTAACAAGATAACTGTTGAAAGCCAAGATGAACATAAAACTGATTCATTTTTTCTTTGCCGATATGTGAGTTATGTTTTACTCTTACAGTTACTAAATTTACATTATTTATTTAGCATATATAAAAAAATAAAATAAAAGATAAATGATTTCGTATATGAACAATGTTTTTACCTCTATTGACTAGAAAGTACCAACTCATTCTACTATGGAAGTAATGACATTTCGACAAAGAAAAGGAAAAACGTGTCAACTTGTACCTACAATATCTAAAAAGATTTAAAGTAGACAATTTTTTTATATAAACTATAAATATAATCAATATATTAATAATATTTCTTTAAATTGTATTCATGAAGATTCCTGAATATTTTCTGAGATTTTTACAAAATTAGTAAACTAACTAACTTCCCCAATCAAATATAAAATTGACAAATTAAAAATATTGAATGAACAGCTTTTACGCAAAAGAATATTCGAAAATCACTCTTCAAAAATTAAAAGCCATCGCAATATTTACTAAAATTTCATTTTTTTTAAAGATAATTTATTCAAGGTAATTTTGATGGAGCCTGTGGTTGATTCACCTGATCACTAAAGGTTGATATATAACCCCTTGCCACATTAATTTTCGTATTCTGGTTACGTATTTCAACAACTAAGTTGTCATCATCAGCAGATAATTAAAAAGTGTACATTTTGGTTCCCAACGGTATGGATCGCGTACGGAGTTTGTTTTCGTACGGGTATTTTTCGCAGTAGTTTTCCAGGTGCGACATTTTTAATTATCTGTTGATGATGCCAACTTAGTTGTCGAAATACGAAATATGAAAGTATATTTCGTATATTACATTCCAATAAACTACTTAAATTTATTCGAGATAACCACTATTTTCGGATAAAATGTGTAAATATATGAAATACCTCTTACAGTTTTGTTCACACGATATTCTTAGTGTTATAGTGGACGTTAAAACGCTCAAGATTAATACAAAGCAATAAAATGTATTCAATTTAAAATATATGGAAAAATCTTAGTTCTAAAATATCACAATTTTTGAATAGATTATGGACTATAGATTAAAGAAAATAAAATTTTGCTTCAAAGAACTCCGAGTCCGGATAACTCAGAAATATATATGTATATACACATATGTATATATAGAACGAATTATATACTTGTGCATATTTAATTCGGTCAAAATATAGTTATGAATGAACTTGTTATTATTTTGTTCAGATAATTTTTAGTGTCAAAGACAGCTGATTGGACGACCTTTGCGTAGATATCAATGAGACATGAAAGATTACATTTTTGTGCTCGCAATATAACATTGTTGCATAAAATGATCAAAATATAAACAATCGTTTCGAGATCAGCTGTGTTTGTCCACTATCTTATTTTCACATACTTGGTCATTTTGGGGAATGTCGCAGTTGAGGGAAAACGTCTAAAAATACACCGCACGCTCATACATGTGTTTGTTTTTTTTTATTTTTGAAAATAAATGAATCTCTGTCATCTACCTGTTCGGATTTCATCCATTTCACTGAACAGGTAGTTTTAACCGCTCGTAAGGAATTTGACCTACCTTTTTCTCAGTTCCGAGAAAATCTCTAACCGTAAATTCACTGTCAGAATGTGTTAAAACCACACAAAAGAAGGAATAAGGAAAAACGTCACACTTATTGTTCAATGGATTCGGATGATTTACAGGACAATTATGTAACTGTTTGAGTAAAGACACAGGCGCCAACTTGATATTTATCTACTTTTAATATTATAATTGCGCTTAGTTAGTAATATTATCATTAAAGTACGTAATCTTAGGTCATATAGTTACTTATTTTTGATGTAGACTTTGTATAGCAACCGGAGTTTATAACCAGCTAGCACTTTAGATTTTTTTAAGGATACGAGAGATTGCTGCGGCAACAATTGCAGAAAAATAAATTCCATATGTTAATTAATACTTATCTCAATTAAATTAGTTACTAATTCAGATTTGTTATTGATAATATTTTAAAAACTAATGGGAAAAATAGAAGATTATCATATTTTTAATAATTAAATTATTGACCGAACCCAGTTTTAAGAATTTAAAAAATCATATCACATTTCAGTCTCCGAAAATATCTACATTAAACAAGGAAATATATAGAATGTAACAAGTTAGATTGAAGAACTATTGTCTACATTTAAATTCTTTGAATTAAAATATTGTAAGAAAACCATTTTTAGCAAATAATTTATTTATTTTAGTTGCAGGTATCATAAGCTAATTTTTACTAGATATATTATTTTATTTCAAAGCTAAATTCTAATGGATTGTACATATATTCCTCTAATTAATTATTTAAATAATAACGCCCCACATTGAATATATAGTCGGTTATTAGCTGAGTGGCTCACTGGCTTAGCCCGCCAGGAGTCTTGAGCTCTGACGATTTGCATTCCGGGAGGGTTTTTCATGATTTCCATTTAAGCGAATACTGACATCCAAAAGTCTTAAGCCTCACCACGAGCGATGGCGTAACATTACGTCATAGTCTATCAATACCTCCTGTAATTAGCATAAAGCTATTTGGGGATGTGAATGCATGGATTATTATGTTTATTACGTTCATCTAATCTGTTTTACAATATTTAGCGATTTTAGTTTTTGTTGGCATAATAAAGCCAAGAATGTTCTAAATACTCAAAACTAATGCTTAATAAATAACCAATTTATATATTCGAGCTACATAATATTGACCAACTCGCGATTATGTGAAAAACGACGGCTCGCTCCGTAAATTTTGAGCTACTCTATATAAAAATGAAATTAATAGTAACCAAATTCATATCCATAACACGTTTAACATTCTACTGCATAAAAAGATTGCAAGAACTGCGTTTCTTTTTTGCTAATCCTAGGCAAAAAACGGATTTAAATGGATCTTTCACGGGTACAGTATCGTGTGATGATTTACTACGATTTTAAAATTGGCGTAAAGAAGAATAATGTATTGGTTGCTTGTAATCTGCTTTTGGAAGTGACGCTTCATCTTGAGCAACTGTTCGTGGGTGGTATAAAGAATTTGGTAATGAACCAAATTTTCTGCAAGACAAAGGTAGGTCAAAAACTGCAGCTACTACTAAAAACATTAGTTCTGCAACATATGATAAATATTGACCACCACGTGACATACGTTTATTAAAATAGGAGGGATTTTGATTGGAATCGGTACAGTTCACAAAATTTTATATTTAGACGAAGGTGACTGCATTAGCTTAATGACCCTCAAAAGAGTGAATGCGTTCGAATTTCTCCTGTAACTCGAAAGTTTCTCAATGACAAAGAATCTTGAATTATTTTTAAAAGTGGTAGTGTGAGATGAAGCACATACGACATTTCAACTCGTCAAGAAAGAGAGAATTCAACTCTAATGACTGCCAAGAAACAGTGCTCCTCGAAAAGAAATTACATGCCCAGTACTTTTTGGAAGAACATATGTAGTCAAGACTGCTAAACTTGAAGAGTAGAATATAATAAATGCTCAATGGTATGTGATTAAGTGCCTCCCTTAAGCAACGAATTACATAATAGAATTCTCCATCATGTAACGCATCTCATATACTTAGCAAAATTAAGAGTTGCTTCTTCGATGAATAAAGTTTTATAGTGTCGGAACACTGTTTTCATCCGATTAAGTGTGACTTCTGATTGTTTGGAGCCTATCTTCCTAGTCCTGGTTGGATAAATTTAAAGGTGCAAATATCAACTTCAACGGCGTACTGACATCTGGTAAAATGTTTATCGAAATTTATGAAATCACCCATTCTCATATGATTATATATTACACGAAAAAAGTTTGAGTTTTCCCTTATATCAATCTTATAAAGCAACATAATTCTTCAGTACTTATATTAGACACGATCTTTACTATCTCATCATCTTGAACAACAAATAAGGAAATGTCCATTTAATACTGATGTACGTATATAATCCTATTATCCCTGAACTGATTTTGGGGTAGTATAATATATCAGAAGGCGAAATATGTCTTTACACAAAGAACTTGTCATTAATAACATTAGTTATCCTGCCTTTAAATTTGGTGCTCCCTTTTTGAAGTCTCAGCTCAGAGATAAGATACTGGCTTGTCATGCCAGTGGCTCGAGAATGAATCCGAGGACCTGCTATTTGGGAAAGCGAATAGTGACAGCCAATCATCTTAAGTCGCACCACGAGCACGAGCCTAAGAATAAGTCATGGTCTGACAATGCTCCTGTAATTAGTTGTTAGGGAATGTAAAGGCGTGGATTATTATTATTAATATTATTACTGTTATTATTATTGATTTGAAATGAAAGAAGTATTTAAAATGCCAGTTTATTCCTATCATTTCAAGATCAGTTTATCTTCTCTTTTGATATTTCGTCATACTTAGAAAATTAATTTTTTCTTCATTTGAGTTTCGTGAACATTTACTTATATTCATGTATATATATATCTGTATATTTTCATTGACATATTTTGAAATAATTTTCCTGTCCAAATTTTAAATATGTTATCCGCATTTTCACTTTTTCAAACACTGATTTTTTTCTTTATAATCGATGTTTTCATTGTACGAAAAATTTTTCCCTTTATTGCTACACTGGTAATAATAAGTTTTGTATCAAAAAAATTAATTCTCCTTCTTTTTATTTCAAAGAAAGTTTTTTATTATGATCTACGATGATTTTACTAGTGTACTAGTGACGAAATATATATGCTATGTAGTGGAACAAAATTTGTGAAATATATCGCTTGTTAGACTCGTCATTAAAGAATATATACAGGTTTTCTGATTCCTCTTACACTAAAACCATAACTGTAAGAAATGGGAAAATTATACAATCATATGATATATATTCGCATGTACACTAACGTGCCTGAATGAAGTAATTTTAACATGAACGAGGCTCAGAAAAACATTGTGCAGATATTGCTCCAGGTCGCATCATACAGGTGGTAATGAGCAACTAATACCTTCCTTAACATACACAACATGTTACACGGAATAGTAAATACATACTCAAGTGCCATTTTATTTTGCTAATTTGATTTGTATTTTGCTGTTGAGCGAATCCCGCGAACAGGTCTCTACTAATGGACATTCCAAGCAAGCCAATGGCTGACGCGACCTTCATCTTTCTCTATTCCATGTCGTTCGCGCTTGGTCCGACCGTCGGCAGTTCAGCGTAAAAACTACAATGTCTTACGCCGTGGCGCTGTGAAAAATGCCAAAAGCAGGTAGACACTGCTTTACGGGAACTCACAATGGTCTGAGAGATTCTATTTATGGACAGCAAATAAAATTGCCTTTCTCGTTTTCTCTTTAACTCATTATGCGGCATAGAAAACCTCGCACACATATTTATCACATCCCAGGAATATAAATTTATACAGAGGAATTCAAAGCATAAGAGGCGAAACAAGAGCAGCGAGATCGAACATTTGCATTTGGTGTTTACCCCATATCATAACCGAATTTGAAAAGCAACATGAAAATTTTGAGATGGTATATTTTACGTCTCTTGCAAATATATATATAAAAAAAAGGTAACTATCAGTAACTTCTTTAAGATACGTAAAAAGTATTGTTCCCAATAATATTTATCGGAATATTTTCAATCATTGTGGTAGTGTCAATATTTCCTTATAAAAATTATTTCTTTGAAAAATCAAGTCATATATGTATAGTTGGATATCCTTCTTGTCTTCAAAAAGGATTTATTACGTTGGGTGGACTAATCTTTAAATTGATATCAACAATGATGCGGAAAGAATGAACTGAAAACTAAAGGTGATGGAAGATTTGAAGTCTGTCAAATATGAAGTTGAATTTGATGGAGCCTGTGGTTGATTAACTTAATCACTAAAGTTGATATATAACCCCTTTCCACATTAACTTTAAATAAAAAGTCGGGAAACTACGGAATTAAATGTTTAGATTGCAGTAAACAATACAACGGCCAAACAAAACGATCAATCGAAACCCAGTATAAAGAACATCTTGCGCACATAAAATTCAGCCGACCAGAAAAATCAGGTATTGCAAAACATGTGTTAATATCATAGTGTTAATGCGAATTGTTTGCATTTGATAAAGAACGTGTGTAATTATCGTGAATTAGACACGTATGAAAGTATGTACATTTTAAAGAATAAAAGCCATGTGGTGAATACTCACACTAGCCCTAATAACTAATTGTTGGTCAGTCTCTTAAAGACGAACAAGGGTTGGGGCAATAAATTCATGTAGGTATGTTTCGTTGCTTTCCGTTTTCTTCCTTGTTTACCTTAGTTTGGGGCTAGAACACAATTTTTAAAAATTATGTGAAACGAATATACAGTGTGCGTCTTGGCTTTCAACGGTATGGTCGTGTGCGGAATTAATTGTTTCGTACTGGTATTTATTGCCGTAGTTCTCCAGGTGCAACACTGCTTAATTATCTGCTGATGATGACAACTTAGTTGTCGAAATACGTATACAGATTTACGACAGTTAATGTGGAAAGGGGTGTTATATCAACCGTAGTGATTAAATATGAGGTTCTTTATATCCATTATATCTTGTTCATGTGGAATAATTCCGTTAATATTTCCAATAATTTTATTGCTTATCTCCATTTTGAGTAACAGTTTTCGAAACCTTGCATAGATAATTTTTGTTATAGACAATTCATAACATATAACCTCAATATAATACTTTAAATAGTAGTTACTCCTTAATATACATATCTACTTTTACATTATAATTCAATTCCAAAAATATCTGGTATAGGAAATTGAACTAACATAATCTTATAATCTAAATACTTCACATATTTTCTTTGATTTATTAATCACATCCGTCACGTTTAAATTCGCTTTTTTCGATTTAGAATTTATTTTATATGTAACCATAGTTACTTTGAAATTCACAATATTTTTAAGACATGCAGTGTGAATGTAAGGAAGAAATTTAATTAAAGTTAATTATACAGTTCACCAAATTGATAAACTTATTGCACTACATTTGCCCAATTAACCCAAATAAAAATGTTCATATACCAACTGATTGTATTGATTACATTATATTCAAATACACTTCTCTATGTACGTTTTGCAACCTCAGTTAAATAAAGCTAAAATAAACAATTTTTAATGATGGAATCTTCTATATACTATACATCTGTTTCTTTATACAATATCGTTCCACAAAATACTTAGAACTAACGGTAGTGAAAGGAAGCTTTCCAGGTAAACTAGGGGAGTAAGGATTTTATAACTTAACGGTGTTAATTAACCCGCAAGCTATACTATACAAAGTGTTTTAATTTTAATTATACTATTAGTTAAAAATGTGCAAGTTGACTGGAAAATGGTGGAAAATATATTAGTTAAATATGAAATTTGTGTGCTTCAATGTATTACTTCGATGAATATCTTCTATTAGCTATAGCACAGATACTTGACACTTGAGAGTTTACAATTCACAAAATATATATCGTACTGACGAAGAATTCAGGAAGTATAGGATAGTATGCAATATATTAGAACGAAGCAGGTCAATTTGTTTTGTTCCCAAATTAGATCAGTTAATAATCGACAATTTTTTTCTTACATAGACTTTACAATGCACATTAAATTGTTCACCAGTACGTTGAGTGCGAAAGATGAAAATCCAACGTAATACTTGTGCACTTATATTTCTTTGACAAAAATTTCGCAAATTCCACGAATGTATCTGCTTCCGGGCTTCCGGGCTGGAACCGCGTCACTGGTATAACTGCCGACGTTTCGTACTCACTCGTATGGGACATCTTCAGGGCTCAACTACTGCTACTGTCTGTCACATTGAAACTCAGTTTCAGTGCGACATCTTTAGGGCTCAACTACTGCTACTGTTTGTCGCACTGAAACTCAATTTCAGTGGGACAGACAGTAGCAGTAGTTGAGCCCTGAAGATGTCCCACACGGGTGGGTACGAAACGTCGGCAGTTATACCAGTGACGCGGTTCCAGCCCGAAAGCAGATAGTATGGACCACGCCGCGGAAGTCTACGTACCAGATTATCCATGAATGTATTTTTGAGTTATATAAAGAATTGATAACAAATAATTATAAATTTATACTAATGGTTTTTACAATAATAATGATATGATTTTGAAATAAAATGGTAACTATGTTAAAAATGTTATAAACGTTACTAGTTGTTATTTGTATTTAGTATGTTTTGATGTTTCATTATGGCTCCAAGAATTTTTGGTTATTATTCAAAAATTTTTTGAGAATTGACGTTCTTTTATTAATAATCAACGTACACTTCACGCTAAAGTCCACATGGTTTTAACCATTTGACATACTTTGCCGTAATCGTACCGAATATTGACACCATTGGACCATCGTAAGCGCCGTGACTTTGCTGCTTGAGGCCTAGAACAACTTGAAATCGATCATAGTTTTGAACAAAAAATATCTTCTCGGATTTATTGATTCGTCATCGTGCTCAACAATTCGGGCTTAGAAGAACGACAACTTGGTATATTTTGCGAAAAGACTTGGGTTGGCACACATATAAAATTGTGTTGACCGAAGAACTGAAGCAACTGGACCATTGAGAGCTATGTTACTATTGTTTAGACCTCAGAGTAACTCGAAATGAATCAGAATTTTTGATAAAAAAATTATATCTTCTCATTTCTAGTGAAGTGGCTATGTTGACAAACAAAAGCAGGGTTGTCGTTTTTGGTGTGAAAACAATCCACAAGAGATTCATAAGAAATCGTTGGGTTACTGTATAGTGTAGTACATGGCATGGTGACATCAGACCATTTTTTTTGACGTAGAAGATGAAGTTACAGTGATTCCACTAGTCACTAATACTGTTATAACTATTTAAACAATGTATTATTTAAAACAATGTAAAAACTATGCTTCGAAATAATATAAAGAGTTTGGTTATATCTGAAAGTTTTTATTTTATTTATATTATTCATGACATAATACACTCCCTACATATCAATTTAATCCTTTTAGCATCAATAAGTATTTTTAGTTTACATGATTGTGTAATTTACTTGTAATATTGTCTTGGAAAAATATAAAAAACATTAAAATAATACAATGTTATTTTATTTGTAGGGATTTGAACAACTGGTACTTAGTAAACTAAGCTGGAACATAGTCGTAGTAACTCCATTGGATTTTCTTCAACGAATTGTTTTGACGGTTCCTATAAAAGTAGCAAATGTCCCAGTATCGGTAGTGGACGAACGAGCTAAAGCTTTAATTTCTTATTGTGCATGCGGTAAGTGTTTTTAAATTATTTCGACCAATCACTCCACAAAATGTTTTTATATTACTTTAAACAAAGAGGTAAAAGTATTGTATAACATAGATATATCTATAGACAAACAAAACCATTATTTGATTTGATTAAGTCGTGTCTTTATATCAACAACTACTAATAATAAAAATAGTAACAAAAATAGTAATAATAATAATAATACAGTGCTATTGTTTATAATAATAATGGTTCTAATAACCTTCACTTGTGTTTCATACGATATGGCAATCTTTTAGAGATGAATGGCTTTGTTGTTCAAGGTCTTCGATGACCGTTTTGTTCGTGGTAACCTTAAGTTGGCCCCTACGCTTTTTGGCTCACTTTCCCACCGTCGGTCTACTTTATGTCTGCCGTGGACTTTCGTGTCACCACGCAAGGCGTCGACTAGCACGTAGATATGAAATTCGCGAATCAAATGAGCAATATGATCAAAACCGGATTATCGCTATTATAGTTTGAAGCGAGAATCGTCTTAAGTCGGTCAAATAGTTACCCATAATGCAGGAAACCTAAATTTAAATATGTAAACGGGTATCTGCTGTTTATTTTATTGAAAATTACCGGTGTTAATATAAATACATTCATTGGCGTTTTAACAAAAATAGCACTAATCTAATAATATTCATAAATTTAATTGTTAACGCAATCTTTCTCTTTTTCTTCATTATTAAAACTAAAATTTATCAATTACGGTAACTATGAATATATTACGTTAAAATATCAAGCGCTTTCTTATATCCACTTTAATTTTGTATATTTTGCATTAAAGTAATGAGAAATATAATAAGAAATGTTATTATATATTATTATTCATTAAATGCAATAACAAATAAAACGATTTCTTACTTTTAATTAAAACTTAATACAAACTACAGAAAAATTAAACATTCGCTTTACTTCTTACTTAACTAAAATTTTGTGCAATTGTTTATAGTACCTATAACAGCGTGTAATCTTCGAAATTCGATAATTACGTGGCTTAGCAAAGAAAACGTGAGTTCTTTTGGAAGAAAAACATTTTATTTTTCAATATAGTCTCCTGCTCCCTAACGTAGTCCTCGAAAAATAGCTACTTATAGCAGCAATTACCTCGGAATTGAATCAATTTTTCAATTTTGGAAATACATAATAATTCAACTTCATATTTATGGAAGTTAACGTTTTCTTACTATTAAATTCTTTATTAATTACAAAAAATCGTTGCTGAATAATTTTCAACATCGGACAGAACTCGAATCTGCACCTATACCGTGATATGGATGCAGGTTCAGGTCTTGTCCAGTTAAAAATTTTCTGTAAATAATGATAGTGCGCGTTTTGGCTTTCAACGGTACAGACCGTGTGCGGAATTTGTTTTCGATGTTTTTCAGATGCGGCATTGTTTAATTATCTGCTGATGATGACAACAGCAAGAAAAAAGTTTACTTTTATTAATACACATTGTGAAACAATATATATGCGGATTAGAATTAGAATTATACATAATATAATTTTTAGCATATTGAAACACTCGGAAGTCGCACTTGCTAATGTCGTAATTGGTAGAATAGTCTTCCGAATGCAGGTTTAAATCCCGTCCGTTGCAGAAAATTTGAACTAATGCACATCATGAAACGCTTAATTGTATATATGAAAGTAGGTATATATAATTCTATTAAGCACCCTCACATTTCTTCTTCATTAAATTTTCCGTGCGCCTTGTTATTTAAGATACCTATTGTCTATTATCTGGTGGATTTTCACTCGACGGTTATCCAATACGATACTATGGATTATTGCAATATCTGGAGCAGTAGTCGTTTTTGGGTTTCTGCTCTGAGTTCGGCTAGTGTTAAGCCTTTCAAATGAAAGTACTTTAGCACTGCGCGCAACTTATTTTCATTGTTTACAAAATCAGACGAGACCATTTGATAGATTGTTCTATACCGGCTTTTACCTCTGTACAGAAATTTACAATAGAATTGAGATCAGGTGATTTCGATGGTCCCTAAAGTCGTGAATAACCATTACTGCATAAGGTGCCAAGAATCCTTTAGATTTCGTTACAATATATCTAATTAATTACTGTGTCTATTGTACAATTTAAAAATTCAAGATTGCCTGTGCTATTGTGTCCTTACATCTCCAGAAAAAAACAAAACCTGTGCATGTTGATGGTATAACGTATTCTGACTTTAATTCTCGTTGTGGTTACGACTTTGCTACTTTTTTGTCCTCTAAACAAATAAGTTCAATTTTAAGACATCCACGAAAACGTTTATCAAAAATTCTCGTGAGTATTGTATGTTTTCAAAAAGTACTCGCTTTCAAAGTAAACGCTTCTCGTGGATAACCACAGTTTTAGAATCAGACAAATAGTAACGTTAAGGATTAAATGATTAGTCCTTCCTTGAATTTCTTTTTGCAATTTAAGAACATTTACCGTAGAACACATTTGAATTTATCTTCAAATACAGCGTTCGTTTTATTGTATTAATATTTTTTTCTGCATCGATTTAGTTTTTTTTATAAAGTTTATGATGAAACTTTATTAACAGATCGATGAACTACCAAATGCTTTGTTATTAAGTTCCCTGACACATTATTCCACAAAAGTAAAGTTGTACGATTCTTAGGCACTTTAAAGTGAGATGCACTTTTTTCTTGACATTTTTTCCATCAAAGCCTAGTTTCTGCATTAAAAACTTGATGTGGTATAATATTCTTGTTCTTTCAAAATTCCTCGAATTATTTTCTTGGTACGTTTTGGCAGCTTTACGATCAACCTTCGTTTCTCTTTGACTTCTTAGGATGTAAATTGCAAAAAGCTTTTTAGATTTTTTAAACCAACCCTTTCTTTTCATAAAATCCGGGGTTACTGAAGATTCTCCATTATCTTTTAAATATTTTTAAATTTTAATAGCCTTTATGTTAATCATATCATCGTCCAATGGAATTCTTTTTTTTACAGCGAACTTCAAGTCAAGTATTGAAGTGCCTTTGCCATTTTGTCAATAATTGGCGAGCTACGTATTTTGCGGATATCAAAGATCCTGCGGTAACTACACTTCTAATTTCTCTTTAATTTTTTTAATAATTCGAACTGTTTTAAATTTAAACTTTTTGCTATATGAGATATCTTTCCCTCTCTTAATAAATGATCCAAAATATATGTTTTTATACCTAAATTTATTTTGTCTTAAAAGTTGTTTTTTTTTTACTTTTGCCAGACTTATTTGTGAACTGATATATAATATTTGAAAAATTAATCCAAAAATTACAAAACGAGAATTAATAAATAAATAATATTTTTATGCAATCCACCACTTTGAACACAATACATATATTAAAAGGTCTATACTTGACTCAATTTCAAACGAAACAAAAATAGGTTTCGAGTATTATGAAGTAGAAAATTCGGGTATTCCCCTTTTTGTGCGTACACATATATAGTTATTGTGTACACGCTTTGAAT